>JACCIB010000002.1:1200000-2400000 GCA_018906965.1 Philotrypesis tridentata
TAAGGAGGTAAGGAGTAAAGTTTCACTTGCATATAGTGCGCAAGGGGTGGGGGTTCTTTATCCGCTTTTCGGAAACGCTAAAACGGAATGTAAAGTTTCGCTTCACACGGTAATTGAATGTTGCTAATTCTGCAGAATGCGGAATGGCAGGTGAATTTAAGGAGCGAAGATGAAACTATATTGTTTAGGTGATCAGCTGTTTCAGAGAAGAATCTTGGTCCGATGCCAAATGCAAGGCGAATTAAAAGGAAATATATAAATTATATTATTGAAGCGACTCTAATTGTAATGACGTTTACACATTTTTACTTTGTAAGAGAGAGAGAGAGAAACATTTTTATGATTGACATTTATGGAAACGTCGTTCTTTCTCCGAAAATAGATTGGCAGCGGGCGAGCGAAGAAAGCCTTCTTGTTCCACGGAAATAAAGGACGGATTTCCCTGTTACAATGCACGCAACGATCGATCGATGAAGATAACTCGCGCGCGGCAGTGAAAAGCGAGAAAAATCGGGGAAAAAGAGCGCGCCCGTACAACTCGCCTCCGAGTCAATCTCTGCATATTGCTGCACATCGTGCTGCAGCCAGCGGCGAGCGCAACTCGAGATAAAGGAGAAAAGAAAGCCGATCGAGGGGTGCGGAAGCAAGCCGAGGAAGTAAGTATTAACCGCACACGGTGACTGCAAGGCAGCAGTCACCCTCCTGGGCGTACGCTCGCGCGCGCCTTCCAACCCTATACGGTGGTATACCTATATAGAGAGGCTGTAGGGGGAGACGGGCTACACCTATATACGTGTATGCGCAAGCCAAGATCAGCGTCGTAGACTTATAGGTGCGCTTACACAATATAAGCGCACCCCTCATTTTTAACGAGAAAGCCGAGACCGTTATGCGTTACGTACGCGCGCGCGCGCTAAACGTAATTTTTTTCCTTTCGGGGAGAGAGAGAAGGAGAGAGAGAGACTTTGTTGTTTTCTCCAACTTTTCTCGAAGCTTTATGGATGATGGGTGTGGAAAAGGCGAGATGCGGGCACACACGGGATATACGCGCATATATTTATATGCACTTTTATTTACGGCTAGTTTCTTCGATTGGCTCGGCTTTGTCGCGCGATTTTTATACGGACGCATTGTTGCGATTTGAATTTGAATGAAAAAAGCCGCGGTGCATAGCGCGCCGCCGCTATTTTTTCAGAAAGAGCGAACTTTCGGATTTTCTCTTCGGCGAATCCGCGACGAGACAATAATAATGCGCGGAAAAATCCGCGCAGCTCCTCTCGCGCCGCCGCCGCCGTCTCATTCAATCGTTTAGAAACTTTAACGTCTCCATATATAGAACTGTCTGCCGCAGTCGTTGCATATATAGCAGCGAGACTCGGCATACATCATTCCCTCTTTCTCTCTCTCGCTCGCAACCTTTCTTTCTTCTCCTCGCGACGGTACATACACAGCGAGAGTAAATGTTACTTGCAGCGAGCGAAGGTATACACGGGATTATATGACGAGGCAGAGAGAGAGAGAGAGACCAGTAGTCGATGGAGGGAAGGTCGTAATTTTTAAGGACTTCGATAGGTACATTGTAATTGCCGCTGTGTGCGACCAGCCTCTATATATGTGTATGTGTGCGGGCTCGCTCTTACACTTGTGTATATCCATACGTATACGTACGTGTGTGTGTGTGTGTATATGCAGGAGCCGAGCTACTGTTTCTTTTGATACGCGCGCTGCAGCGGCAGCGGCAGTGAACGGCTATGAAAAGTCTTGCCCGATGAGAAATGACATGCGACATTGTAATGGAACTTTATGACGTATTCTCTTTTTGCCTTTTTTTCCATTTTCACAAACAGCTCGCCGTCCGTAGCTTATTGGTATAGCACGGGAGTTGGACGAACAGTTATTCGTCATGCCTTTTTATCACTGCCCGAGTATTTGCGTTTGCGCACTGCAAAATTTTATCGCTGTTGCATTTCCATTTGATGTATAAATGTTTTCGTTATCTTTCATCGAGATATATCATACAGGTATGGCAGAAAGTTAAACAATTGGTTATTACACTCTTGTAAAGACAAACGTTTAATTTGACTTTGATGCAATGTTTTCCTTGGGCGGTAACCAACATAACTCTAAACTGAGGAATAGTCGTCTGAATTGAAAAATTTAGAACTTGTGTCATTGACATCTGTTTATCCATTAAGAGGATGGTAAAAATTATACTCATTTTTTCATCAAACATAATTTTTTAATCATTTCCATTTGGTTTTTGTGTTTTATATAATAATTAAACTAACAAATGTATGTTTATAAAATCTACACTTTTGTGCACGTAAAGTTACCATTATTCAATATGAACTCTGTATTATACATAAAAATTGAATTTCCCGTATGAATAAAAGTTGATCTACCATCGATAGGCCATATTTGAAATCCACCGCACGCAGCAAATGAGTTACATGGCTGAAAAAAACCATGAAAATTAAATGAATAACGCGCGTGCCTAATACGTCGCATCAGATTGGCAGCCACAAAATGAGTTTTCAAAAATATAAGAATAAAAAAAGTTTTAAAGCCCCGTGAACTCGCCCACAATATGTTGTGATCGTAATTATAGATACTTTTAATACTGCAGGTTTGGTATGGACTCCAACCTAAAAAACTACCATCTGCGATTAATAGGTTAACCAACAGTAGTTTTTCATTTTCCAAAGAGATAAGTACAGTTATTATCCTCAGCGTGTACTCTACCGGCCATCCCTATACTTCTCGCACACAGCAATATCGATGCGTCAGCTTAGAATTTTTCGTGTTCATCCAGCGCTGCAGAATCCTCAACTAAACAAAGCTCGCGAACAAAGAAAAATCCCCAAGTCCACCGACAAAAAAGAAAGCGAGAACCAAAGCGCAAGTCGCAACAAGTCGCCGCCGCGCTTTTCGATGTGTACATATAGGTGTGCATCACCCCACACCACCCCACGATTCGTCCTCCCCCTTAGAAAAGTCGCAAGGGGTGGAAAGCGCTACACTTCCTTTCTTCCTTCCTTCCTCCCCACGTAACCCCGCCTCGTCCCCCTGCTTACCCCTGATTACCGTCGACGTCACCCCGCGCAAAATCACGTGTATACAGTGTACACACATATACCTGCGCGTATATACGCATATACACATAGCGATGATTCCCAACTTAATAATACGTCCAGGTGTGTGCGTTAAGAGCCGCTTCTCACGCTTCGCTGCGGATGTATCGCACAAAGACCTGCTGAATTTAATTCCGACGGATCGCGGGCTCTTCTCTTACGCGCATTTTCACGGTATACGCGCGGTGTACGCGCACATACATATATAGGAAGATGGACCGCGGCGACCGTCGATGCTTTTATAGCTCGAGAATGTTTGACGGAATTTATCGAGGTTGGCTCTGTACAGAGCGGGGACGACGCGGCCTGCACCACATGCCGGTATGTCGCGAGCTGAGTTTTCGATTTTACGAGCGGATCTGGAGCGCGGCGCAGCTTTATTATTTTTCACTGAATGCGGGAGTTTTGCAGTGCTGCTTATATACACATTAAGTAACTCTGAGAGACTGGGGTGCGGTTTCTCTCGCTCTCCTTTGGATATTACGTCCGCTAAGTATACAGTCTGTGTATTCAATAGAGCAAAGAGTGTAAATGTCTGCGGCCGGCACAGAGAAAAGACATTTTATAGGCTCGTAAATTGTGAAAATCGACTGGGCACAGCCGCGCACAGACGACCGGGAAGAATTTTAAAGTCCCGAAAAAATTATATGAGGCGAGATGCAGCGCGCGTGGCCGATAAGAGAAAAATAATCGGTTGATCCGACGGATTAAAGAACGCAGAAGAGTGAGAGAGCTAAATGGTTGCACCCCCTCTGTTACACGCGCGCAGCGTCTCTCGAAAGCGACAAAGGCAATTAGGCGATAATACCCCGAGAATCTGGCCTACAAGACATTCTCCTCTTTTGCGGCGTCTTTACCGCACTGTGAGTACATAACGTTGCACAGTAGCCTCGTCTCGAAGAAGATTTACGGGCCGTCGTTACACACCCCCTTACGGAGAGCGGGAAAAATCGAAGAAAGCGCTCATTGTCGACGGGTCTCTCTCCCTCGCCCAGCAGCCTCATCTTGCGCTAAACGGGCCAAACAGTCTACGACGGGTGGTCGTGATCGTCTTGCGCGCTCCTGGCACGCGCCCCCGTATATGTGTGTTCGACTTTTTCTTCAAACGCCGCCTGGCGCACGATTATTACTTACATGCGATGTGTGTATAACATCGGGGGCGACAGGAGAGAGAGAGAGAGAGAGAGGAGGAGGAGGAGAAGAAACGACGCCTTAAATGCATGGAGACGCTTTTCTTGCAGACGCGTGTGCGGGGTGTGCGTTGGCTTTCTCGGGCGCGAGGCGCGTGCCTCGTATGTACACATGTGCGCGTATGGGGGTGCAGTTGCCGCAGCGCGTTGGGGGAGATGCCGATGCGAGATGATGATGGTTTATGATTCGCCTGGCTTCCGGCTTCGCTCGACAAATAAATAAGATTTTTAAGGGAGCTTTTTTTGGGGGTGAAGGGGGGGGGGAGTGCTCGAGGGGACACGCGCGCTTGTGTTTTTCTTTTTAGTTTCGTGGACTTTTTGGGGTCTGCAGCTGCAATTGATAGGAAATTAGAAAAAGAAATGGAAAAATTGAGCGTTGCAGAGGTTACTAAAGTTGTCCACGCAATGTTGCAGAGTTAAAAAAATTAAATTTTTAAAAATTCAAAGAATCAACCGTAGAAAACCTTAAGAATTCAACCTTGAAATAAGCCAATTTATGCGTGCAGTCGAAATTCGCGAAAATTACACGCCTCGAAAGCTGAAAATCGATTCTTCAAAGAGCCAAAAGTCTGCCTCTTCCATTGAGCGCAGCTCTCCCGGCATTAGCCAGGGCGGTTTTTCGCAGTCACTTTTTCAGCTCCGAACAAGAGTGCGTCGTTCGCCTCGTTTTCTTCGAGTCGTCTACGCGCCCCCCTCGGCAAAAGGCGTGTAAACTGACGGCTGTACACGTATACCTACGTATACAACATAGGTAATAGGTATAGAGCAGGCCGCGCGCGTATGCGCTATACATATATATATGTACGAGCTGTCTAGAATTTATGTACGTGGGCGGTATTGTCGACTGCCGGGCTTGTTGTACATCTGCGTCTCCTCGAGCTGACAAATTGGCCGTGGCTTCGATGACTTTTCCTTCGAGACGTAAAACCGATACACACATCGGCCTTCTTCCTTCCGCCCGACGAGCTCGTATACGTTATTTTATTGCTTTACGCGTGTCCTCCTCGGCCCACTATGATTAATTGATTTTTACGACGGTTTTACTCGCTTTTACGAGGCGACGAATGCTTGATTTTTCACTGAAACGTGTACGTGTACAGTGTACACGTATCTTTTTCATCCGGAACGCAAAATGCGAACGTACAAAAATGTATTCGGTGGCATGTAATGGTTCACTATGTTTAGAATGAAAGATATCCTCTCAAACTTTGCGCTGCTTATTCGTATAATTAAAAAAATAAAATATAAATAAAATAAATAATGATTGTGGATATATCTGCGTATAAAGTTTCCAAGACTTTCGAAAAATTTTAAATTTAAATTGGAAGCGATATATGCAAAAGAAAAATTCCGGCGACACACTCCCCCTCAAGAGCACGAAATAACACTGCACTCGCGCGAATCGCGCGCGCGTCGATTAAAAACTCGGATTACAAAGTGAAAGTCGCTCTTCCTAGAAGCCCATCCAGACAACCCATTACACCCACTTTAGAGCGCACGCGCGCGCGTTTACAGATAGAATACAATATCCTTGTGGCGGAGTCTAAAAAAAAGGGCCATTCATCCGTTCATTACAAAACCAATGGAAAGGAAAGAGCGCGCGCGCGCGCGCGATCGAATCTCTCGGCTCTCCTTATAAGCTTCTCGAGTGCAAGCGCGTCTCTCTCTCGCACTCGCGCGCGGTGCGAATGTCTCGGGAGAAAAAAAGAAGCGAAAGAGAGAGGGAGAGAGAAGACGCGTGTCTTTGGCTCCTTTTGAACGCCAGCTTTCGGCGAGGATATTATCTGGATGAGACGAGGGTGGCCACGTGCCGTCGATGCTTTCTTCCCCCCGCGCGTGTGTCTATACGTAGCTGTATACACGCTGCTGTGCCGCGTGTGTGTATACTGTTTCGTTTGCCCGACGTCTAGGACCGAGGAGAGCCCAGATAACTATATAACTAACCAGGGTCCTTTTATTCATTCGCTCGCGTAGGCGCCTGCTTTCGACTTCTCGCTACAGTTGGCCGTATCCTTTTCTCTATCTCTTTCTCTCGCTGATGAGGGAGAGCACGCACTGGATCGACTTACTACGCGGAGGGTATGCATACATAGCGATCTCTTTTTATCTTTTCTTTTGGGGGCAGGGAGGGGCGATAGCTTATACAGATGCAAGGTTATTGTTTTGAACGCTTTGCGCGTATTTAAAGAGTGGGTTAATAAACACACAAACAAATGTATAGAACAAAAAAACTTGTACACATTCATCTGTTTTACTCGAGAGCCCATTTGACTCAACAATTTCCGGGGCATTGTGCATCCTTCCGAGCGACCGTGATTTCCAGCTCTCTTATCTCGTCTTTTCGCATTCGATCTCTCGGACGAATCGCCTTTATTCCCCAACTCTCGAGGCGCCTACGTTCTCGTCGTCTGTCTTTCTCGCGATAGACTGACGCGCTCGCTCGCGCTTTGTACGCGCCACACGCACGCGTTTCAATTATGGTCGCAACGAAAAATAATTTTCAAGTCACTCGACTCGATAGCTGCGAGAGCGAGGCGACCGTTACACAGGCATAAACGAGAGCATACGCGCGCATACATCGAAAACTACGCATCGGCGGCGGACGAGTCGTCGCAGTTTATTTTATTCCGAGCGCGCGTCCCGTCGGACACAGAACTAGGCCTGCGACGCGTAGACTCGAGGCGGCCCGCTTATGTCGGCGCTAAGAGCTGCGCTGCTGCCGCCTTCCAAAAGAAATCGCAGCGGAGCGGAGGAGCAGCTGCCAGTCGTCGCGAAGAAGTCGTGAATTTGCAATTCATCCGCGTAGTCCCGCTCGACGTTGCTCTCTCTCTCCCTCTCGCTCGTTCGCGGCGACTACAACGTATGTATATACGGACGCGTATGTATATATACATCTATGCGGAGTCTGTGGGTGTGCGGACGAGAGAAGTCAGAAGAGTAAGGAACGAGCTTACGTCGCTCGTCGATGCACAAGTCGTTGCCGGTTTTTCTCTCTCTCTCTCTCTCTCTCTCTCTATCTCATTCGGGCTTTCGAATCGAAGATCCATTTTATTGCTCAGAGCGAGAGCTACCTCGCCGATAGCGTATACGTTATGTGTATACGTGTAGAGATCGAGTTCTCTTTTACCTTTTAGATTCTTCGATGCGTAGTCTCCGAATGGGAGCGACGACGATGCAGGCGCTCGTCTTTCGTTTTCGATGTTTGCTTAACAGTATCCGCCGCACTCGATGATATAATTATTTTTGTGTTTACCCGGAGGAAAATTCTTCGGCGACGGTGTGTGGGATCGGAAATGCCTGATTTTTCCCGCTATAGGCCTTACACAGTTTATGTTTATCGTACGGGTATATATACGATATGCGATACACCTTTCCCTCGATCTCGTAAAATTTTCTATGTGTATACGAATTCCGATTCGATGTTATATAGCCGTACACGCGAGTAAAGTATCTCCGCTCGTCGAGGACGCGGCTTTCTATCGCACACATGCCGAGCAACAATAATTGTAGAATTATCGTCTCAGCTGATGGATATACATGCATAATTTCACTATTATTACAGCAGGGATTATAACATTTCAAAACGAAAAAAGAAAGGGGAAAAAAGGGGAGCGAAACGTCAAGCACGAGGAAACGTGCACATTAGGTTCGCGCTCTTTTATTTTCCGAATCTAACGCCAAACCAGTTCCTCTCCTCGAAACGCGTATACGTACGCGATGTGTATATACGTATATACAACTATACACATACACTAGGGCAATTTAGTACATTTCGTGCGTCAGCGAAAAGAGAAATAAACGCATATATAGGTGCAACGCGGAGAAACGGAGATGAATTCGCTTATCGCGTCGCTGAGTGGACGTAAAAAGTGCGCTTGAAAAACCGCGGCATTTCGTCGTCGCACGTATATAAGTATATACACGTAAGTGTATAACGCGCCGTGAAGAAGGTGAGGGCGTTATACTGCCTCGACAGTCGTACTATGTGTACAAGCTTAGACTAATGTTTGTTGATATATCAGAGGAGGCCGTGAGATGTACGAATGTTGTGGGCGTTTGTGAGTCATATAAACATTGACCTTAGCGACGAAGGGAGAGGAGAGGGAGACTATATCTGATTCGACCGGTTCATACAAACGACACACGATAGACACTCTCACCCGCGCGCGGCAATAAATTTATTCAAAAGTTATACAGACTCGTTGCTCTCCGCGCTCTAAATCAACCGGCTGATTTGCATTTTATTAAAAGCGTATCCCCCGCGCGCGATATGCGTATTGTATACGCCGTGCGGACGGAGGGCTCAATAATGTCCGCGTTGAAAACGATTACATTCGTCAAACTACTGCGCGCTGCAGATGCGCTCGTCGGGATAATTCATAAAGGTGTATATCATGCGTGTGCGCATATATATCGAGACATAAATTTCATCGAATTTGTTCAGAAAAGCGCGATCGTCCGCGCTGCTTTCTCGCTCTTTCGAGAGAGAGAGAGAGAGAGAGAGAGAGAGACGAACTGCAGCACCGCGCGCGCACGTGTGCCGGAGCGCGCGGGGATCGAGATAAACGCAGCGTAACTCGCCTGTTATTTCGTGCTTTCGCGAACGATACCGACTCGAGACACGCGAGAGAGCGCGGCTTCTCGATGATGCCAAATCACAGGGTTTTCGAGGCTCGTCCAGCAACCGAAACGTTTTATTTCTTTTGCTCACTTCGCTCCTCTCGCGAGAGAGAGAGATGCTGTGTATGTGTGTGTGTATGCGTCTATATACCATACGGGCTCCTCAGCAGCCAAAGGAGAGAGAGAGAGAGAGAGACGGGTCTTTAATTTTCACTGCTCGCGGATATTCCATTTATCGCTGAGCCGCGCGCGCGCGCAAGCTTAGCCTACGAATTATCTATAAACGCCTCGCTCGATGACGACGAGTCTCCCGCAGCTCCTACTGTGTTTTTCGTCTGTTTCGAGCTCTTCTCTCGCGCGCTAATGGGATACTTTGGAAATGAGAGAGATTGGAGAGAGAGAGAGAGAGAGAGAGAGAGATGCCAAGCAAGCGAGATCGGGCACGTATGCGCGTCCGAGTAATTAGGCTAACTGCGCGAGCCATTACTTTCCCATTTTCCGATGAGCTCAGTGTATTAAGCTCTTATCGTTCGTCGCTCGAGAGAATTAACATGCGTCGCCGCCACCGCCGCCGCCGACGCCGCTTCCGAAAGAATTTGATGAAAAAGAGTGTGGACATACTTATATGTATAATCTCGATTTCTTAACGTCTTATTTTCCGTTTTGACTATACATGTATCGCGCGCACACGCGCACTCACTCGCGGCTCTCGCGTGCATATACATGTAAAAATCAGCTCATCGTATTCAAGCGATAAACATTGACGCGTTGTATAATATACGGATAGCCGGGAGGCGTGAACAAAAAAAAAAGTGAGAATAAATCTGGGCTTCCGCGATAAGCCGATGTGTCTTGCGCGCGGCGGGGCCGTT
Organism: Philotrypesis tridentata; assembly: GCA_018906965.1. Taxonomy (NCBI): domain Eukaryota; kingdom Metazoa; phylum Arthropoda; class Insecta; order Hymenoptera; family Pteromalidae; genus Philotrypesis; species Philotrypesis tridentata. The sequence goes on from JACCIB010000002.1 coordinate 1,209,814, forward strand.
GCAACACATCGTTCACTCGCACTCGCGCATCAGCAGAGAAGAAGCGCTCGATAAGAGTTTCGGCTCATTCAGAGTATCGCGCAAGTGTCGGCGATTATAACGTAAATCGACATCGTTAGGCAATTATACCGAGCGTGACAGAGAGGCAGAATCGCCTCGGGGCGAACAGTGGCTCTTACCTTGGCTAAAGACGGCAGCGTGAAGAGGCTGATGAAACGGAGTAGATCAATTTTGAGGGAGCCTGCGACGAGTCGTCGTGTCACCGCAACTCACCAAAAACATGTGCGAATGCGAAAGAAAGAACGATCCGTGCACTTTGACACACTGTACGCACTGTTACGAGCATCCCCTCGAATCCGGCACTATACGAGATCAATCCAAACGAACACACCTCGTGCCACACAATTCGCCGGGGTAAAACGAGCGAGTTCCAATATTCATTTCCTCGTGCAAAGGGTACGCAAGCAAGTACACACGAGTATCCTCGAAGGCTATCCTTCTAATACTGCCCCGCGCAGCGAACACTTAGCGGCACAGCGGCAGCGGCAGCAGCAGCAACAGGTGAGGAGGCGTCGTCGTCGCGTACCTCTATACACATACACACACACACTGCCGTATATCCGCGCGTAGTAGCGAGCGCTAGACGACTAAGCTGCCGGCGAGAGAGAGAGCATTTTACCTTCTCTCTCTCTTTCTCGCTATATAACTCAGAGAGCTCACACGGCAGCTTTTGTCCTCTGTCTCTCTTTCGCGTGGAGGTTATGTGTGCGCGCGCGAGTATATAGTATAGGAGAGCGCGCTCTCCGCGTTGCAGCAGCGCGAGGAGGAGTGGGAGGTGGGACACGCGACACGCGCTTCGCCGGCGGGGAGAGTGGGGGGAGAGCGCCGAGATTGCCGCGGCGCGGCGCGGGGTGGGGGCAAAGACCGAAGCTCACCCCGGGATCGTTCCCTCGTGTCGCGGAGTACTTCCCCTCTTGCGAGCTTCCCCCCTTCGGGCTCTACTCGTCGCTCTACTCTACGGCTTATGCGGTACTTGGTGCAGCTCTCAAGCTCGTTCTTAATTTTTTCAGCGAACAGCCGCGGAGGGGAGGGGATGAGCGCGGAATAGAGGCCGGATCGTTTATTTCTTTGTTAATTTTTCGTTGCGCCGGCGACGTGTACAAGTATACCGAGTCCAAGCTCGTGTGCACCTAGACAATGCGTCGAATTTCCCTTTTGTGGGGCGCTCGGGGTGCTTTTTTTCCGCCTCGCGCGCGCATATTGTGTGTAAATAATGCACTTTGTCCCCGACGTTGCTTTTCTTCGCAGAGAGAGAGAGAGAGAGAGAGAGAGAGAGAGAGGTGTTGCCGGTGCTTTGTTGCTCAAACTCTTAAATATACGTCGGCTAATTTATCACGAGGGACGACGCTGCAACAGCGCAGAGCCGCAGAAAAAGTTGGCGAGTGTATTATCGAAAGCTTCGTGCCGCTGCTGCGCAGAGATAAAAAAAAATTGGAAGGAGGCTCGAAAGCTAGCCCTCCGCACACACTTCTGTTTCTTCGCTCGCGAACAAAGCTCTCTCGAGTGTATATAGACGGCGCGGCGGTGAGAGCGCCGAATGGTTTTTCAGCAGGAACGCGATCATTATGCCATCAGAAACGAAATGATATTATGCAAATCGTAAATAATTACACACTGCCATTTCCAGCTCTCTCGTCTCCTTCTTTCTCCGGGTGTAATACCGCAGCGGCCAGAGAAAGAGAGCAGCAGCTCTCGGCGCGCAAAAAGCTGAATGGCACCGGAGAGCTCGCGTTCATTCCTTGGTTCTCGCTGATGATGCGGCTCTGTGTGCGCGGATACGACGACGACGTGGACGACGACGACTCTCGTGCATTTTTTCTCCCTCTCTCGCTTTCCTTCTTTATTTTTTCTTACCCTTGACGTAAACATCGGCTTGGCGCGCGGGCGACGGTGGACCAGTTTCTCTCTCTCTCGGTCTCTCTTGATTTTCGTTTTGCCGCAGCGCGCAGCAAAGCAGCGGAGAGTCTCGGGGCCGCCTGCGGCTGGTTGCTGCGCAGAGCCAGGACCGAACACCTCGAGCATAATCGTGGGTTGAGTGACACTTCTTCCTGCCAGAGAGAGAGAGTCCTCCTCTGCATCGGACGTGTGTATACGTGCTACGCTATTTCTGATCGGCGCCTTCGATACACACACGCGCGCGCGGGCGAAGTATCGCTCGAGTGAATTTAACGGACAGATAAGCGCGCGCGCGCGGCTCTGGATCGGCGAGGGAGAGAAGGAGACGTGTAGAGCTCACGTACGTCGCATTAATGAGATAATTGCCCGCATTTTGACACTTTCCTTTTCGTCTCGAACGCATTGTGCGCGCAGCCTCTCGATGTGCTCTCGCGGGAAATTTAATTGTACGGCTCTCTCGAAACCCGCGCGCGTCTACTTAGCATACGCTTACGCAAGTTTGTTGTTAACTAAAATAGCACTTTCCTAAAGTCGTCTACTTAGCATACGCTTACGCAAGTGCGCGTTGTTATATAGGTAGACGAGAGAGTGAGTGAGTGAGAGAGAGAGAAAAAGCCCCGCTTACAACTGGTAAATGCATGCCTTCGCATTCTAATAACTGCAATATATTTGCAAAAGCATCTCTCTCTCTCTCTCCTCTCCCCGTTCCGTTTCGCCCCGGACAATATACTTCCGAATGCATCGCTCACCGCAGCTGGCCTAAGTACCATTATCCACAATAGCGGAGGCATCGTAAAATTTTTAACACCCGAGCATCTCTCTCTCTCTCGCTCATCTGCAGCAGCACCGCCGCCGCCGCCGCCGCTCGAAAAATCCCTTCACCTGCGCGCGCGAGAGTCCGCCGACGAGACGAGTTGTACATAAGTGCACAGCATCAGTGACACCCAAGCGCCGATACATACATAGAGAATCATCATTTACCTCGATTCCCACGCGCGAGCCCGCGCGCCATATAGCTCGTCGTTGTCTCTCTCCTTCTAAAATAATGCAGCCTACTCCTCCTCCGGGCGATTCTCATCGGTCACACTCTCGCATCTCTCTCGTCTCCGCATCGCGTATATATATAATACACCGTACGTACTGTCATCTAGAGCCACCCCTCGGAATTGCGCGACACCGGCGCAAACTGTAAAAAGGGGGGCATTTTCTCACCCCATGACGTGTGCGGCCAGGTGCGCGATGAAACGTCGATGAAAATTCCTATAGGATATATACTACATACTATACCTGCGTGGCGCGGCGCAAAGGGGGGAAAGAGATGCGGGGCGACGCAGAGGACAGTGTGTGGTCATGCGCGGGCTTTTATTATCGGAAGTGATTTTTCGAGTGGAGGATCTGCCTTTGATGCCGCGCTGCTCATGTGCTCGTCCTCGAGTTATATAAGTATACATACACCGATGGCTTTTACGGTGGGAAAACGCGGCGGGTGTTTGTCGCGCACTTTGCTCATATATATATACCGCACCGACGCGTGGGGTGATTTCGCCGATTTGACGAGGGTCTTATACCGAATCCTGAGTTATGAGCTCTGCTGAATCTCGATGGTGGATAAGGGCGCGTCTCGAGCTGTTTGCTGACGATTCCAAGTGTCTAATGGACTATCGTCCGGTGATGGATGTGGGAGAATTCAAATTCACTAATTTTCACGATTTCCGAATTTTTAATCGTAGTCACATGAAGCTGTTACTTGTTTATGAATCAAATACCTATACCTTATTCGAAGATTTCGTAAAAATTATTAAATATATATAGTAAATATGTAAATTAATTTTCACCGCTAATGCAAACAAACTCATATTGTAACTAATAAAGCTACAAACTATAAATCTACTAATATCAACGAATAATACTAATATCAACGAATTTTTCTTTACATCAAAGTTTGTTACGTATAATAGGATGTGTATACATGCGATAGTTCAGTAGGTCATTTCGACACCAGCTGTCCTATATATTCGTCGGCGCACACTGTCGGATGAGGGCGAGAAGCAAGACTCTCGCTTCACATAAGCTTTACGATGATTCACGCTTCGCTCGATCACCACGGGAATTCTCTATTGGAATCCTGTAAACATCTGCAATACACAGCCGTTGCTCTTCTGTACCATAGTTTCGCAATCATAACGGTGAATCGGAGAAAATCGTTGCAGAGAGCGCGAAAAAAAAATGATTCCCCGTGACCTCCCTATGCAGCTCTCGCATTATCTCTAGAAATGTACAGTAATTCATCGCGAAAGGAAAGGTGTTAAGACTTTCAATCGCAGCAATATTTTTTGCGGCTAAGTAAACATTGAAATATATTAACAATAATTATTTTTGTTTTATAAAAGAATTACGAATTATTTCTGAAGAAATTCGCATATTTCGCTGAATTTTGCGTTTTAACACGAGCTCTCTCTATCGATGTTATTTAATGAAATATTTGAGGCCTCTGTAAAAGCTGACGGCTATATATACACAAGGAAACATAAGTAGCCGAGCGAGCGCTTAATCTCCGAATTCCGTCAGTCTTTTTCCCCATTATCTCTCGCGCCCGGAGCTTTACACGCGCAGTCGGCGCACACGCGCGCGCACACACATAGATCGGTCGCAGTTAAAAATATATATAAATCGATAAAAGAGTGCTGCAGCAGCAGCAGCAGATGGAGCGCCGCGCGCGCTCGTCGGGGAAAAATTTCCGGTCAGCCATCCCAAGAAATTATCTCTCCGACTCCGGTGTACCGAATTAATTCCCGGTGACGTTAAGCGCGTCGGCCGCGGGTGTGTGGGAACTGCCCGCGCGAAAAATATCAGCGGACCGCCGCAGCGGCAGCGGCTGAGGGGTGTGCAGGAGGAGCTGCGCGCGCGCGCGAGCGGCCGAGCTGCAAAGAAGGAAAAGGAGACGAAAAAGAAGAGAGAACAAGAGCTCTGCGGCCCGCGAACGAAATGAGAAATCACATTTCGCTCGATCAATTCTGGGCGTGAGCGGGCTGTCAGCCGCCGTTGCGAGAGAACTCGGCTCTCGTCGCGATGTTTTAATTAATGTATCGCTATAGGTAGAGAGAGAGAGAGAGAGAGAGAGAGAGTCGGGGCCCCGGCCGATTTACCGGACCGTTAAGGAGATGTGCCGCGTCCTCGCGATAACAACGCCGCGAGGGGATATGCGATCGAGGAAGAGACGAATAATGAAGCTGATGAGGCGTCTTCTCTCTCTCTCTCTCTCTCTCTCTCTCTCTCTCTCTCTCTCCGCGCCGCGGACACAAAGAGACGAGGTGGCAGTGGCAGCGGCTTCGAACCCAGGAGAGGAAGAAATTTCGCCTTGTTATACGCTCTTAACGCCTGGAAAACTGTATATTCCTTTATAATATGGGCCCTACAACTGACTTATACCAGTTGTCTTATCGATAATTCAACATTTCAGCATTATCTACACCTACTTGTCTATATTTATAGCTTGAAATGGTTAATGCATTCTTCCGAGCTGCAACGCATTGTACGGTCGAATAGTATGGAAATAGAATATGCGACGAAATCGGGCGTGCATCGATTCGATTTTGTAAAAATATGTAGTAGAGAAATTGAGACTAATCTAATAAAGATTTAGGTCACTTAACCGAGACGCGCGCGAGTTTCCTCTGTATATAAGTTTATTAAAATTAAAATTCCCTCGTTAACCCCGTTCTGCGCACAGCACGTCTGCAATGATTATCGTAAAAATGAACCTGAGATAATGGCGCGCGACCTTCGAGCGTGTGCTGAAAGCGAAAATCTATTTAAACAACGCCTTTTTATACAATCAAAGCAAATTACCCTTGTTTATTGAATTATCCCGCGGCTCGATGACAAGGACAGCGTCGCAACCACAATCTCGAAAATTTCATATATTTCAATCCAGCGACCGCGGCTGCTCAACTCTCGTATCACAGAAAAAAAAATTTTCTCCGCAAACCTCTCTCTCTCGCTCTCTTTCCTCTCAAACGGAGCCGAGAGAGTAGAGAGAGAGATAAGTCGATTATCGGCGCGTTTGCGTAAGAGACATGCGCGCGTACGTGGGTGTCGCGCGCGTCATTTGATTGATCGCGCCATATACCACACACACCAGACGAGACTTGCGACGACAAGGAGTCGGGACACTCGGCACTTGCTTCGCGTCTGCACACCCGTATGTATAATTGCACTGCGCTTATTACGCGTCAATACGCGCGGCTCTCAATCCGTACATGTTGGACACGCGGAAATCGAACGAGAGTTACTGCATCGGCGCGCGATAAGAAAAGCCGCACGCTTGTCACGGCCTTGAACTCATCGACGACGGCGACGACGACGGCGGCGGCATAGCAGTAGCGCTGCGCCGATGTAGTGTAGCTCGTTATGTAGACACACTATTTTTACGACGAACTCGCGAGCGTACATAGCAGAGCAGTAGCGTGTGTCTATATGTATATATATAGAAGCGCCGCGCGCGCGCTTGATGAGTGTGTGAACGAGACCGATAACTTTGATCTCGTAAAACGACCTGCCGAGCGTGAAAGCTCGTTCCATGTAAAATATATAGGCGCTGCGGGGAATCTATTGACGCGCTCGATGCTGTAATACGCGGCAGTATCAATCTTTCACGGGGCTCGCGCTTAGACGGCGCTTGATATTTGTTTCGTCGTTAAAGATCGCGCGGCGCGTTGAGCGCGCGACGGCGAGTTAAAGATTGAAAATTTTACGCGTTATTATTCACGTTTGATCTGCACGGTTCGAACGTATTTAACTATATTGTTACGGTTACTGCAACGTCTTCATTATATAAAGGAGTATCTTCAATAAAATACTTTATTTAAAAAAAATTAATTTTCTACCAAAGTATATACAGCATGCGTGAAATTTAATTCAAACGATCCGTGTAAAAATTATTAATTCTTCTTTTACGAGCGTGCATACGTTATATACAGAATAAAATTCATTTGGAGCATCTTTGTAGCGCGGCATTATAAATTCTTCGCTCGGCAGCATTGCCACAATCGTCTTCGGAGATCGGCTTTTCATTCTCGCTCAAAGCCACCCACAGCACGTTTTTATCATCTCTGATTGGCCGCAATTGATCAAGCGCGTCACGGTCAATTCTTCCCAGGCCCCGCTACGTCAAGTCGCTCTCGCTCTTTCTTATGCTCTCGCGCTCTTCGAGATGCCAATGTCGAATTGCGGTCACAAAAACGAGAATGAAAAAAAAACAGAGAAAAAAGAATAATAATCGGCTGCTTAAGCCGATTTTTATGTGCACTCGCTACTGCGCGGCGAAACGCGCACGAATTTCGCAGATGACGGCTTTTGGAGCCATATAATTGTTTCAAACAATATATTCGCAATTTTTTTTGATTGAGTTCACATCTTAGCGGTATATAGGTAGTGCAGACTGCTATTTATTCGGGAGATCTGAACAAGTCCATGAAAAATTGTTGCAACTGCGCGACACCGCCGTGTAGCGGGAAATTTGAATTTTTCGCTCCCCTTTCAATTAGATTGCGCCTTGTAATTTTCCAACCCGGAAATAGCCCAAGAAATTGCAAGTGTCGCGTGTCTGAATATTTTTCCAACGACGTTTTCCGTCTCTCGCTATATAGCTGCGCGCGCGCGCGATGTCGTAGGAGTGAAAGCAGCGCAGCTTTACTTGTAGATCTATAATCTTCTAGGAACTGGAACGAAAAGAAGCTGCGCGCGCGCGCGCGCTCTCTCGAACTGAAGAACTATATACGAGATTGTCTCTTCGAAATCGACGATCCATGGATTATCGCGTGTGGGCGTAACGAAAGTCAAACAGATAAGGGCGATCCCACGCGAGCCGAGAGCCGCAGTCGAGATTAAGCCTGACTTGTATATATCTCCGCGCGCCTCTCCTCGCACGCTATGTACGCACAAAAAATACTCGAATGAAATATTTACTTGACGATACACGCCGCGGGAGAGACAGCGAGACTGCGAGGGATAGCGTAGAATAATTTTTTAAAATTACGAACAAACGATACGCTCGCGCTCCACGCGTTTAGCGCAGGCATATATAATTTTTTTTTTGTTTTCACGTATAATCTCAGCTATCTCATATTTAAATGGAGCGACGACGCGCTATTGCAGCGGCTAGACGGACGCCCGGAGAGCACGAGGGGGCCCTAGAAAACCATGATTTCGTCCGCGTCCATATAACATGTCCATCCTTCAAGAGTAGCCGCAGCAGCCGCAGCAGCAGCAACAACAACAACAATTATCAGCCTCTGCGCCTTGAGCAATACACTGCGTAAGTCAGCATTATTCTCTCTCAGCTCTTTCTCTCTCCCTCACACACAGATTGCAGCAGCAGCAGCAGCGGAGCCCTCGAAAACTCGGCGGGCCGTCTCTAATTGGTCCCGAAAAGCCCACGAGCGACGTGTCCCTATCCCCATAGCCGCAGTGCGCGCGCGCATCGAGAGAGATCTCGAAACTCTCTCTCTCTCTCTCTCGGCCCGGCGCGCAAAAGCATAAAGCAGAGCGAGCTGCAGCGCGCTTTTCGAATTTGATAATAATCGTGATCAGCTTCTCTCTCTCTCTCGGAGGAACGGGTTCGCGGGGCGCAAATAACATGGAATCTAACGATCAGATGCGCCGTCGTTTCTCCACTTCGGGGGAGAGCGCGTCCGATAATTATTGGCCTTAGCGCGCGCTGCTCCGCCGCCGCCGCCGCTGCTGCGTCTGGAATTTCTCTGTCCGGCAGATCTGATATATATTTCTCGGCCGCTCGCCGGCGACCGACTGCGCCCTCAGCCAAATCATTGCGCGCGCGTTTCGAATAACTTGCGACGTGCCGTAAGCTTTTCGAAAGAATACCGCCATGTTCTTCGGCATGCAGGTTTGGAAAATTTTTTCGTTATATATGGCTTGTTTTTTTTTTTGCTGAAATGTTCTTCTGTATGTTCTATAGCTGGCATGATTGTGGTTATTGTATTATTAAATTAAAGGCTTTCTGGATCGAACTGATAACGTATCGATCGCGTCGATGAATCAAGTATTCCAACTTCAGAATGCAGATGATGGAAATAGTACGAATTTGCGACGGACGGATGCGCAGCGAGGAAGGGGAATTAAATTACAGTAAATTATGGCGCAGTCGCCATCCATTTGGCAACTATCTATTATTTCATACAATGTTTCAAACATCCTATATTATGTCTTACGAGAAAATGTAAATTTGTGTGACTGTCGCTGTTCTCAGTTTTTGTTTAGATACGTGCTCATCGTATCACAAAAAATAAAATCAGTTGATATAAGTAAAACTTTGCACTTGTTATTATTTACGATCGAGTTTGCAATTTTTAAATTTATGTATTACCTCATTTCCGACGACCAGCCTGCGCTTTTATGCGTTTAGTTCAGTTTTAATATTAATTCATGTTAACAGTACTTATTTTACAGTCATTGTAGTGGAATGTTATAAACAAACCCTTGTTTTACTGAATTTTCGCTATTTTTGGAGCCCATATAAGTAGGACTGACAATTCCCTTGTTACATCTGTGATTATTATCAATATGTAGGATATACATTAAAGAACGAAGCGAAATCGAATTTTTATCACTTTAACGGCGCAATAACTTTATAACGCGAGTATATTTTTAAAGTCGAGAGAGTTAACCAACGTATATCGTTAACACGTCTGCGAGACGCGCGAGCGTGCGAGCTACGAGCAAGAAATATAAAGTAAAAATAAAAATCGGCGGCCTGAAATGGGTTAAATTTTTCGAATAACGATTATTATTCAATTCTCGGTCGTAAAGCACATTTCCATGCGCGAGTTATAGCTCACTCACGGCAGTTAAAAAGCTCGCGGGACCCGACTGTTATTTCCATTAAATCGACGCTATTACGCGCGCGTATCCTGGATAATTACTCACACTTTTTCAATACATATACGCGCCGAACAGCGAACTAGCCCCGCACTTTAGCATAATACAGTGGTTTCTACAAATAAATAAGTCCCCCCCTCCCCCCTGGCTTTTTTCGCTCGCCCGCGGAAAAAATGCGGGGAGAGGAGGAAAAAAGAGCGCGCAATAAAGTTAACGATCGCGCCGGAGTCAGCCCGTTTTTTCCCACCTGTACATATAGTAGGTATACGTATATAAACCAGGCGCGCGTACATAATCCTGCACCAGTATCATAGGTAAAAGGAGAGAAATCCAGCGTAATCAGGTAGGCGATATATCATCCGCGAAATTATACGAAAGTGAAAGACGCTTTAAAAATCCATAAAAAAAAGCCCCCGCGCGCTATATAACTCGGAAAATGCGCGCTGGCAGCCGCGGGAGAGCGACTGCAGCGAGCTAACCGCAGGAGTTCCGTATAGACACGGCGCGCGCCTTTTAATAATAGCCTTTAATTGAATTATTGTCCTAGTTAACGTCGGCATTAATCATGAGAGAGCCGCGGAAACATTGCGCGCCGCTCCTTCCTCGGCCCGCCGCAGACACGAGTCGGCAGCTGCGCCGCGCAGAGATGTTTCTCTCTCCGCAGTGTGTATGTATCCGAAGCGGCGTTATATAGCTCGTGTTTATTTTCCCTGAATATCGCGCGGGGAGAGAGACGCGCGTGCAGCAGTGCAACGTTTTTCGCGCCAGAGCTGCGCTCTCTGCAGATAAAAAAAACGCGCAGCCTTTTACAATCGCCGTGTGTATTAGTCGCGCGAGGATGTTTTCGAAAAGCATTATATTGTAAAGAACGATTTGCCCGGGCTTGTAATTTCGGAGGGGCTGTTGCGCAACAATGCGTCGACATATTTTCACGCCGATAAAAGTTTCTCTCTCTCTCTCTCTCTCTCTGTATATGACCAATTCTCATATAAAAATGCACTTTTTGGGGGTCCAGAAATCGAAAATTTTTTTTTACACTCGAGATTTCGGGCCGATCAGACTTTCTTCTGTTAGCTGATAGATAGTCAAAAATGCAGAGGAACATGGGAAACATGGATCATTAGAATTTAACATGGGAAGGTTTGTGGAAAAAAATGAAAATGGGCTATTCGGATTTTTATATACTTTTTTTTTGTCAAACGCACATAACTTTTGATCAGAGCATCGAATCTGGGCATATTTTTTTTTTTAAATTAAAGCTCTTTTGTCGTACTTTCTTGTGGTGTAATTTGAAATTTCATTTGTGCCTCTGAAACATTCGTGGTCGTCATTATTCCAGTATTTCGACGAATTAATTTTTTGTAAGAAAACGTAAAATATCTCAGAAATATGGTTACCAGTAACTTTTCGTATGTTCCTCTGTACTTTTGACTATCTTCTGGCTTACAGAAGAAAGTCTCATCGGTCCGAAACGTCTAGCTTTAAAAATAAAATTTCGATTTCTGGACCCCCGAAAAGTGCATTTTTCTATGAGAATTGGTCATATAGACATTTCATACGCGAGCGTCGATGGCCCGCGATATATTAGGTTTCGTGACTCTCCGGAATTTATGGCCAATCCTTCAGCTGCAGCGCTGCGCCAATCGCAACTTATTGCGCGCGCAAAGCCGATACTTTCCTGCTCTTCTTCGAAAATCTTCGGTAATGCACACCACCCACGCGCGCGTCCGAGCGTATCTTGCACACTCGAGAGAAACTCGAAATTCCAGACGTCTAGTCCCGATTTTTTCTCCGCCCGTGCAGTCGCCCCCCCCCCCCTCTCTCTCTCTCGGTCGTAAAGTATACGCGACAACCGGCGGGTGTCGTCCGTACAGCGCATCTCCTCCGTCCCATAGAAACGTCAAGCTTACACGCTATACTTGCGACGCTCCTGGAATATTAATTCCGCGCGCGCGCGAGCCGATGGCTTATATGCGCACGTGCTTGTATTATGCGGGGAGAAAGAGATCGTCGGCCTCTCCCCGCCGTCTCCTCTCTTTTTCCGGGGGGACTCCGTTATATTTCGGCGAGCTCTTACTTTCGATGCAGCGCGCGCTGCTCCAATTTTTCGCCGTGCGCGCAAGCGGAGATCGACGACGGGAGATCGATGTACCGAGAGTCTCGGCCGTACATATGCGCGAGAGTTTAAAGGAACGTATATTCTTGCTTAATTATTGCGCTTTGCTTTTATTTCCCGCGTAAATATATGCCCTTTTATTTTTCTCACCCGAAAATTCGGCTTTCGAGTGTCAGCGCGTGCCGTGTAAAAAATTTTTCTCGCGCACGTTTTATCGAATCTTATCGAAATTGGGCTTTCGATATGCATATTTGACGTCGAGATTTATGCGCGACACACCGCGCGACAGATTAATACCGAGGAGGAATTGATTTTTCGTATACCCGCGCGAGCGCGTCTTTGTTTATTCCTTTTGGAAGTACGCATCATCACTGCTGCTTCATTCGCGTTTCATCGAAATAGTTAAGCAAAATTTATTTAAGTCCTTCTTTAATATTTATTGGCTGTTATCTTTGCTGCTGTTGCTTTTCATTTGTTTCCCCGCGCAATCCCGGCTCATAAAATAGCCATTGAAGCTGCAATCGTAAAATGGTAATCGAAGGAAGTAGACGAGTTGCCAGACATTCAAGGACCCGCGTTGACTGCGCGTCAAATTAGAATATTCGAGAGAGAGAGAGAGAGAGAGAGAAAGAGAGGTCATTGAATTTTCTCTAGAGCTTACAGCCAGGCAGTGAGCCACTTTTGCTGCAGACGAACTGCTTTTAGAGCCAGACATTTCGAGCTATCGTAAAGCGGCGTTTGTGTGCTAATCTCGTAGAAATTTTATACGATTACACACACCCGGCTTTAATATACAAGGAATACGAAAATTTTTAATGAATACGATTATACTTCGCTGAATACATCTTGCCTTTGGAAAAACATTGCTCTTGCGCGTGAAAGTATACGTATATCCGTAATCTCTCTGAAAAACCGTAACGCAGTGTACGGATGCGATTTTGGTTTTCTGGTCACATCTTTCAATTGATAAGATAAAAATTGAAATTCCAAAATGCGACTCTTGCTTCTGAAGCGAAGGCATCGATATACGAGTGCAAACGAGTTTTGCAAAAAAATTACCCGCATGAAAATTCGGAAACACGTATATTCCATTACACTGTCCGCAGAAACACAGAGTTTCTCACGGAGCATCGAGCTCCCATCTACAACCGAGGCCTGGTGGTCAAACACTCTCGTCTCTTATAAAGCATATTTTGAAACACCGCGAGCCGCGCACTCGCACTGTTCCTATTTCGTTCAAGTACACTGCGTGGAACATGTATAATATGTGTAATACGCCTTTGAAAAATTTCACGAAAATACTCGGCCCTCGCGCGCGTCCATCATCAATCTTCGTCCTCATCAAAGATTCTATTTAAGCGGCTACACCTCCGATTGATACCTCAAGGAGCCCCGATAACGATAAGCAAAAAAGGACGTCGTCGCGAGCTGCGGCCCCGGATAAAAAGGCGCTCGCGCTCGGCTAATTAATTCCGCGTGTAAGCGGCTCAACGCGGGCGGCTCCCATTTCTTTTCTCTCGCGCGCGCAAAACTCCGGCAAAAATCGCGTAAAAAGACGCAGGCCCGCGCGGAGAGAGGAGTTTATATGCAGTACAAGCACACAGACACACAGACACACACACACGCGCTTCACGCTCGGCGAATCATCGCCGGCCGTGCAGTACGTTACACATACGCACACACGCACCTACTGTGCAGTGTACTGCCGCACGCGCGCGCTCGCCCCGGCAAAAGTCATTAATGAAATGTCCGACTGTCGCGGCGCTGATTAATCGTCGGCTTATCGCCGCGGCGAAATCTCGGTTTAATTTAATTGCTATCATCGTGTGGTCCAAGCGTGCGCTCTCTATCCTTCTTCCTTTCTTTCTCACCCCGCCGCGTTCGCTCGCTCACTCGCTCGCTCTCGGCTTTTCGCGAAAGCGGGAGCTTAATATCGAAGCCAGAGAGAGGCTCGCCTCTCTGCACTCCGCAGAAGTTTTGTTTCTTTCTTGCGCTTTCCTGACGCCGCGAGAGAGATTAAGTGCGCGCCGGTCAAGATCTCAGCCGCGAAGTCCATTTTAAATCTAAGTTGAACGACGCGCCTCTTGCGCTCCGATGCATCGGCTGGCTCGGTGAAAACTGCGAAGAGGGGAAAACTAAGGAAAACTGCGAACCACGACGTATTCACCTTAAACGGCTTGTTTTTTATATATACGTTTCTATAAGTCGCAAGCAACTGTAATTAATTAACATCAAGGTATTCCGGTCTCAGAACTAACTGACGAATTATGGCCAATTTAATTTCGAACGGATATTCATCGCGATTAATCCTAATGTCGACCCGCACGCGCGAAAATGGAGAGAATCAAGCTAAAAGAAATCAAAGTCTCGTTATCTCTACAATATATCGATATTTAACGCTCATGCGTATGTATATGGGTGATTTGCAGAAAAATGGCATATTTCGCCGTCTAAATCGAAGAAAAAAAAGGTTTCGTTCAGGGGACAACTGATAGTGGCTTTTTTTATCACTTAAGGTATAACAAAATATAGTTTTTTTGGAAACAGCTACAACTGATATTAAACTTTTTCCATAAGATATGACATAGGGAAATTTCTGGAATGGCTTCGGAAGTGACCATTACAAGATAATCAAATATCCTATTAGGTAATTATTTAGTTTTATATTTACAACATTTTGACTATATTTAAGCAACGAATACGTGTACTTATCATTGCAATAACAAGGGCTTCAGGAGTGACGTTTTTTTTACAACATCACATTCATGCAGAAAAAACAGTTTTAACATAGTGCAAAATTCAAACTGCATGGAAAAATTCGAATTCGAGCTACAAAGCTTTAAAAATCATTGACTCCAGTAATGTCTATTGCGATCAGACTGACATACTGGCCGATAATAGGTGGGAAATTCAAAATGCGAAAATTAAATTTTTAATATAATGGGGCTCAGACAAGAGAATAAATCATTCTAAAGAAAATTGTAAATTATATCCTCCTTTTACAAATTCCTATATTTTGCGAAAGCCTAGTTGCATATCTAAAGCCCTGCAGTATTTTGATTAGCAACGTTCTGCTTAGTGACATGTTACGGTAGTGACATTTTGACTAACATTTACTGCAACCATTAATGCACACTTAATAAAGTGACTTAAATACATAACCTCACTTTTAAAGCAAATTTAATAGAAGATTTTAGTATGATTGCGAATTTGATAAAGTTTAAATACAGCAGTATAGGAGGTGGCGACATGCCAAATGCCACTTTTCTGCAAATCACTCATATATTATACGTCTACATGTAATCGAGTTCTCATCATTCCACGACATTTTTCACAAAACAGAGCTTACGCGCGCGACAAATCAACTCGAGTGTATATCGTCGCGCTTGGATCTACCTGGCGCATATGCTCACGATAGACATCGCGAGCGCAGTTCCTCCGATTATCGGAGGGCGACGCATATTTGCTATGCGAATTCGAATTTCGATGGGTTGAATTTATTCCACCGACTGACGACGACTGCAGAGTCGTAACTTTAGCTCCTTTAACCATAGAAATTTGCATTCGCTATCGTTTAGTACATCGTGTTTTTTCGTTAAAGTTAGAAGGAAAAAAAAATGTATATAGTTGCTTTGTTCCGCTCGGCGATCGCGCCCGAAAAATCTGAATTCAACGGACTTCCACCCGAAGGGGTGAGCGAATTACAGTTTACGAATTCAAAACTGATAAAAATTGTACATAATTGCCCCCTCAATTTATTGAAGATCCTAATTGTCCCAGGCGGATTAAAATTTGAATATCGCTATACGCGAGTGTGTTGGCACAAGATGTACAGATTGCCTTCATTGGCCATTCGGCTTCGGAAAGTGTAAATTAAGTATAATTTAAGCGCGCGTCGCGATGTGTATATAATGCGTGTACGTATCCCGGGCAAATTAAAGTAAAAGACGCAGCTTACAGAAGAAAAGCTGAAAAGCCGAGGGTATAAAGGTATATCGCGTTAAATTAGTGAGATAAGCGAACATCTCGTTACGCGTGTAAATTACGACGGCGAAGCGCTTTAACGGCGCTGCGGCTGTGTCATTTCGCGCGCATTTCTGACGTCAAGCGCGACATTCTGCTGCCGCGCTGTGCCACTGCCGCTCGTTTCTCTGATAGAAACAACACAAACACGCACTTCATCCCATTAAAAGCCGCCAAGGGCTCGCCCCATAGAATGACTCAGTTTATTCGATCCCACTGCGGCTCGGGTAGCGTCTCTCTCTCTCTCTCTCTGCCTCGTGTTTTCGAAACACTGCTGCACACGTCCTGATCCTCTGCCAAATATCCTGGAGAATCGGGACTCGCCGTGTCCCCCGATACCGATCTCTTTCTCTTTATTCCTCGACGGCCCCCGGAATAAAACGACCCGCGCGCGCGCAAGTAGGTCCCGCGGCCAGATGCACTAAACACTCCGCGCCGGACGGAAGCGCGATCGGCATTCATTTATTCGCGCTCAGCTCGACGACGCGCGCGCGAGCGAGAGAGATGCAAATCCGCGCGCACTTTGCCGCATTTTGTCTCCCACTTTTCCGCCGCAGTGGAGTATATATAGTATAGGCGTATATACGCGAGATCGTCCATTATTTGAGGCCGCGATAACGAGCGTAAATAAATGAATGTACTGTTTCTCGCGCGTAAGAGGCCCGTCTAATTGAGTACGAACAATTTGTCAATTTTATCCGGGGCATTAAAGCCGTGTATAGCAGCGGCTTAAACGCGCAAATAACAATAATCGTAATTCAGGCATTACAAATTAAGTGACGCAGGTCTCTCCCTGTAGATATGCAAAAAAAAAATGAGAGAGGGAGAAACGAATCTTCCTCCTCGTCTCCTGTAACTCAGACTTCTTCGTATACGTATATATATATGCGCGTATATATCGACGATTCTCGTTTAACCGCGAGCTCTCGGGCGCTTTATTTTAATTAGCTTTCATTATCCGAAATTTACTCTCGCATTGCGGCTGCGGCTGCGGCGGCGGCGGCGGCGACGGTGTGGCTTTTATTTTTAGAACGTCCTGTCGGAGCTGCTGCTGTTGCCGCCTGATGCTCTCTCGTCGTCGTCGTCGGTGTGTGTGTGCGCGTTCGCAAAAAACACAAGCGGAGGAATCAATTAGATTCGAGAATTTCCTCGTTTACGGCTACTTTATAAATACCGTAAAATACGGCCGGCGTAAAATCCAGGATCGGGATCCTTAAGCGGCGATACGCGAACGTGCGCGAGCTGGCTTTTATCGGCTCGTGCCGATCTCCAGACGATCCGCTGCCGAGTACGTCGTCCTCGACGTCCTCGTCGTCGTCCGCCGCCGCCGCCGCGCAACGTTTCTCTCTTGAGAGAGAGAGAGAAAGAGAGAGGCAAAAGCGAGGGGAGAAATAGACGCTCGATTGAATTTGATTAAGTTTGCTAATGTACCTCGCACTCTAACGGACAGAGTCTAGCGCGTATCGTCGCTGCGAGAGGATATTATATGCCGATACATAGGCGTGAAGCTCTCGCGCGACTATGAGTTAACTTTGATTATTTTTCGTGTTCGATACACGTCTTAATCGGCGGCGACGACGACGACGACGACGACGACGACGACGATGACGACGACGAGAGCCGCGATGTCGATGTCTATCGCTGTACAAACACGGAAATAAACGCGTACACACCGAGCTTGTAATGCAACACACACATACTCTACGAAAGTGTACACCGTTTATTTTCTGCGGGATGCGGCCTATTAGCAGGCTTACTGTGCACTGCGTTGACGCACGCGCGTAATATTCTACGCGTATTATATATTGCCGTTGAAAAAAGTTTCGGAGCTCGCTCGAGTCCGAGTCGAGATAAGCAAATTAGCGCAGTGCGACAAATAAACAATGAACGAACGACTCCCTCTCAATCGCTTCGAGAGACAGCTACACGTACGCGCTTACACGCGTCAGCTTCATCGCTCCATCGACATTTACAGTTGGTCGCGACGAAACGCTCTGGCGCGCAAGTATACGTACACTTACACGAGCGAGAGAAAAAGTCGAAAAAGAGCAGACACGCTCGGCAGCCTTGCATCGCGGATTCGCGCACTCCGCACATATATACTGTCCTCGTCCGCAGCTAGATACAAAAGCCCCGCTCGCCACGAGGCAGCTCGTACGCGTAATATGCATTCTCTTCCGTGCGCGCGGCTCTGCATAATTCATGTCCGGCCCACTAGACACCGTGTGTACCGAGGTTCGATCTTTAAAATGCAGCCCCGGTTATCCGCGCGGGCGCAGACGGCTACTCCTGCTGACCCAGAATTCGATGTATCCTAGAGAGTGGGAGAGGGGGAGGGGGGAGACGCTCGAAAACGGAGAGCAGGAATATGCCAGAAATGCTGGAATCGCCTGCTTTTACACGCGCGCTGCAGTACAAACTTTCCTTCCGACACCGACACACACACACACACATACGCACACACACCGCGTGTGTATAATACCGGCAAAGCTCTCTGCATTTTTATCAAGATCGCAACTCTCGAATGAACTTTCCGAGTTTAAGGCTCTTTTCGTGCAGCGCCCGCCGTGTATAATCGCCAAGTTGGAATATCATCGCGAGATCGTCGAATCTTCCGTCTCTATCGCTCGGCTCGGCGCTTTTTCTTTTCTGTTACACAGTGTATAGCGCAGGGGGACGCCGCGGCGTTGGGAAAATGCGCGCGTCGAGAACCACCGCGCGTATATATCGCGACTTCGAATCTCGTGCGCTTCGGGAAATTTATGCTCGTGAAAAGCATTAAGTCGCCGTATTAACAAGCAATACACTATCGCTTTCGTTTGCTCCTCTTACAAGTGTTCTCTTCCCGACTGCGAAACAGAAGCACTACTCTGCGCGCACTATCGAGCAACGGGTATGTATAATCGACTCCCCGATGGCTAATCAAAATAACGAAAACACACGCAAGGATCCCTGGGGAGGGGGGCACATTCCCATAAGCGAGGATCTCCCGAGGTACATATTTTGTCGTGGGCACAATGTCATTATTCCCGCGAGTGCATACACAAAGCGTCCGCGCGCTGCAAACATCGCCACGTACGCACACACACACACACACACACACACACACCCTTCGCATAGCCATAATACGTATGCGTGCATTCAAATAAAACTCGGCGCGCGCGCGCACAATGCCCCCGCAGTCGCGCGCTGCAGACGCATAGAGTCCCGCGTGCGTAAACGCACATTGTCGCGCTCGCGAGTTCGACTTAATAATAATATTTCAATTTGCGCCCGGCCGCCTCGTAATGAAATTCAAACTCCTACGGTATTCGCGTTTCGGCTCTCGGCGCTCGGGAGCCTCTCGCGCGCACAAAGCCCCCACAACAGTATATACCTATCGGCGCCCGCCGCTCTTTACGGCCTCCCCTTCGCGTATAGTGGAGGTATGTATGCCTCCCCCTGACTCGGAATCAAGGCGCGCCGCCGCGCTCGATTGTCCTCAGGGGTGGCTTTCGGACGCGTGAGAAAATCTCGCCAGCGCAGCTGCGATGCTATACGTATGTATGTGCAGTCCGGCCACTCCAGACGCGATAATGTTTGCCTTGATTCTTCCACGAAGTCGCGGGTATGTATAACAACGTAAACTCGCTTTTATGGTTCATAAGCTCGGGTTTCGCGAGGTTTACCCGCTAATGGGGGGGGGGGGGATGACGTGGTTCAAGGGGTAGATCGGTGCGATCGGTGGCGAGATTCGTAAATTATAAATTGTCTTTACTTTTTCTTTCAATAACAATCTGTGGCTGTATGTATATACTTGTCGTACACGTTGCGCTGATTGGAACTGACTATACTGAAAGAGAGTTTGTGTCGAGGAGCTCTGCTGAACATGCAAATTAAAATTTTTCAGCCTTCGAAAGCTGTCGGTACGGGACACGCATATTATGTATATATATAGAAGAAAGAAGTCTCGAAACTCGAGGGTTAATAATCTTGCATGCAGTGGTCGGCGACGTTGAGAATTCTAAAGGCCTCGTTCGCAGCCAATCGATGAGGAGCTCCGACTGGACCTTTACGCAGCGTGAATATACCCATTGCTGCGTGAACGCGTAGCAAAATCCATTAGCGTATTTTTTCTCGAGACGCGCTCCGATATACGAGCACGAATTTCGAAAATTTAATTTCAAGCGCCCCACTAATGGACTGGCTATACGTCTGAAATTGCAAAAAATTGCGCCTCTTTAGGAGCGCGTCGAATCCCGTAATACAGCGAAAGCCGCCGCGTGTATATGATCAGCCCTTTGAGAGCAGGATTCCCCTAGACCCCGGCGTGCACACATCCACGTGTTGCGCTCTGGCACACAGCCATCAAGCACTCGCCCCACAGTATCTCTCAGCGGGTAATCCCGAACTCAACCCTCGATCCACGTGTTGCTCTCTCGCAGTAGCATCCCCCTACCCGCTTGACGAAAAAGCCTCCCCACTATACCTACGCTGCACTTCCGTTAACCTGTTTGCCGGAGCGCGAGCGGCAGTACACATACACACACACATACGTAGCGACGGGAGAAAGGAAGGAAGGAAGGAAGGAAGGAAGGAAAGCTTTGGAACGAGCGCGACTGCATATAGCGAAGGGGAGTCGAGAAAAGAAGGGGAGTAGAAGAACCACAGCGGGAGAAGCGTCTCGAGGGGTGGCATAGGCGTGCTCGACGCAGCTCCCACGATTGCGCAAGCAGGCGTACCTTTGCGATCCAGGTGCTTTCTCTCTCTCTCTCTCGCTCTCTCTATCTTGGTCTATACATCGTTCGGTAAACGCGTACGTGCTCTGCGGAGAGGGAGAATCCGTGATTGTTGGCCAAGGCATTGTGACGCGTCATTAGCAAGGGGTGCGCGACACGTATGGGAATTTGTTCCCGCCAAAATCGCGCGCGCGCAGAGAGAGAAGCCAGTCTGGCCGAGTAGCTTCGTTACGTTATGCTATACTCCGAGGATGGAACAATGAAGTTGGGAGGAAGAGGGTAAGAGAAAGAGAGAGAGAGAGAGAGGATTCGCGACTCTGCTTATCCTTTTCCAACTTTTTTCTATGGAGAGATAGCGGTGAGAAACATTTCTTGCTGAGGACGAGAGGAGGTTCGAGACTTCTTAAGGCTCTGTAACGGATGCTGGAGCGAGAGGTTTGCTCGAAAAATATGCGGGATGTGTTTACTTTTGTTTTGTAGGAGCGAGCAGGCCTTTTAAATGGAAATAATTGCGCATTTTGGAATACTTTGCTTTCTGAATGTTTCCCTGTTGAATGAGAGTTGCAATCGCAAGTATATACAGTTTTTTATTTCACATTCAATGCATTTTTCTATGTTTTCTAGAAAATGGCGCTCTTTAACATTTCTTTGCTGTCACGATAGAGGGAAATTGTTCATCGATTTAACTGCATTGATCCACATAGAGCCTCACTTCACACGAGCTGAAATTTGCGGGGTGGCACTGACAAAGGTTTTCTAAATCGCTTGAACGTCGGTGTACTGTAACGATCTGGATTATCTGGCTATAATGAATTTTCGAATCCTGCTTTCATCATTTTTTATATTTATAGATTGCGATATGAGATCTTTTCGACTTGTAGTTGGAAAAAAAAATTATTGTTCGCTGAAATAAGCTTTATTGTACTGGCGATTCACCATAATTATATCTGTACACCTAAAATACTAATTATTCATTCATACTGCTCAAAACTATTTCAAAATATTCAAATGAGTGGCAAAAAGTTGAAAGTAAAATACATAATTCCAAAATATTGAAAATAACGAAATCCGACTATTCAACTTTCATTTCTCATGGGTAAGAAGCGCCAACGCGTTAAAGTCAATGGAAGCGCAAATGGGCAGAACTAGACGCGGAACAGGCTGAACTTCAATTTCTTCATTTTGAGCGAAGCGAGTCGACTGGACATCTGCATTCTGACTCTCTTTGTCCCTCTGATAGGTAAGCTAGGGTCGTTGACATCGTTCCTCTATGCATGTACATATAAAGTGGCCAACTGTGAATACAAAATTTTTCAAAGGTAATGCTCACGCGTGTGCTCGTAAAACTGACGCGCGAGTAACCGCAGGGGAAGACGGAGTGCGTAAGGGATCTCTCGCACTTTCGTTACTTATGTCACAAAGGAACTGTAGGCTCTGGCGCATATACATTTTTCTCAGCTTTGTACTGATTCTAAATATTTATACTCAGAATTATTGCTAACACGCGGGCTTCGCGGAAAATTTATTGTAATCTATGCGCATATATCGAATGCGGAAGATTTTTTTCTTCATAAAGTCGGTGGTGTGTTACTTCTAAACAAGCTATTATTGGGTGAACTTAAATATTCATAACTTTTTCAGAGATATATTGATCTGCCAATACACGTACAGCATCCGTTACAGCGTGAGTCGTATTAATATCGATCACATTTACTATCCTGAACACTTTATTAACAACATCAGAATAATATCCGGTAATCTTACAATTGGTTTCTACGGAAGTGCAATCTTCAATTTCAACATCTAACTTCTTTATACAGCAGCCACCTCGGTAAGCTGCAATTTTTGCGAAAAAAATCCTTGCATTCAATTAAATGTAATTTATTGCACGATAAAAGACGAAAAATGTAATGTTGTACGATTTCAAGGATTCTTTCACAAGAAAGTTTTGGGGCTTTCGAAAGCGATTTGCGTGCCGAAAATTAGCCACGCGATTGTGCAGTGTAGCGGCGCCCTCATCGGGCTCCCGCTCGCAATGAACGAACGACAAAGATTCGAACTGGCAAGAGCTTCGAGGATATTCAAATTTCGAATGTATACTCGGGCGCTACAATCGAAGCGTCAGCAAAATGACTTTCTCCATCTCTAATGGCAGCGAAACCGAAGAGACGAAGAAAACAGAGGGATAAAGAGAAGCCCTTCGCGCAGGCTGTCGCCGCTGATGGCTATTATTATACGCGTTGCATCAATCAGTGCTGACACGATAGCATCTTCGCTTTGGACTTTTTGCCGCAGTTCTTTTGTGAGGCTCGATGAGCGAACTGGCTCCTCTTACGTTATATTTACACGAGAGCGCAAGTTGTCGCGTGTGTGTGTGTGTATATAGCAAAGAGTCTTGCCAACAAAAAGTTCGAAAAACTCGAAGCGAGCGAAGAAAAGGTCTCGGCGCATTTTTCCAAACGAACTTTCCAAGGCGTCATCGCAGCCGCAAAGCGTGACAGATACACGAACGCGCGCGCGCGCGCGCGCATCCGGATGTATACGTTTCGCAATATCCATCCCAGTGTACAAGACACTGCGCGAGCCTATATAAACGCTGCAGCGCAGCGCGGCGCGGTCGTCGCGTCGTCGTCGTCGTTTTTGTCGTAGGGATACCGGGATATGTGGGCACGAAATTTTTCTAGTTTCAAGCGCGAAGCTCTATACGCTGCACACATGCGGTCGGTGCGACGACGACACCCACGACGTATAGGATTATTAGCCAGGCCGGGAGTACGCGCGACTATCTGCGGTTCGTTGCGACATCGACGTGCAGCCAGTGTGTATACTGTATATATATATATATACACAGACACGGGGGGAAGACCTTCGAAATGAGTCGCGAGTGCGTAGCTTTGCGTGTGTCCGTGTGCATATAAGACGTGTATTGTTCGCCGAGCCGCGGTTGCGGCGACAATTTTTGTCGCGGCGCGAGGTACACGTGTTCCTCTCGATTTTTCCATTATATTCTATGAGTTTGCGGGGATACGTCGCCATTGTCTATTGAATCAACTTGTGACAGCTAGATTAGCACCTGGGCAAACGTAATTTATTGGCTTTTAGATGCGTTGTCTTTTTTTCGGTAAAAACCCAGTTGGTCGTTTTGCTTCGAGGATAATTCTTTCAAAATAGTGAATTTATTCGTTTGAAATTTAAATGCGGTGCAGTAACGAGCTGGAGTTTTTCCTATTTGTAGAATATTGGAAGAACGTATGATTGTGAAAAATTCAAATGGTTTTTTCTATTTGAGGAGAAGCTTTGATCAAAATTGAAAGAATTTTGAACGCTCTTCATCTAAATCGAATACTTTTTGCAAAATAAAAACTACAATTTTTCACCAAATATAATTGCTTTGACCTAAAAGACCTTGAATTAACAATCCAAAAATATGTTTTCAGGTAAGTTTAAAGTTGCTTTAAACTCATTTTTATCACTCAAATTGTGTTTTGGTGATCTTTTGCTTTTAACAATATGCTTTCATGCAGTCATTTGTTTTCAAATGCAATAATTTTGTTTTAAAATGATTTATTATTTAACATTTTTTTTCCAGGTTAGATTGTTAAACAAATATTTTTTCGTATGAAATGATAAATATAATGTCAAAAGAATTTCGATAAATTGAAATAGTTTCGTTATTAATACTTCAATAACGGTAAAATCAAATATTTAACTTTTGTATAACTACTATTTAGCTATTTTTATGAATGACTGAGCATAATTTCATGCAGAATTTTATGATAAGCTAAACAATTTTCTAACGTAAATATTTTGTATCTAAAGCTTAAATATAGTGGAACCTTAAAAAAACTCATTCATACGATTGCAAGTTATAATGTTAATATAAAATATCATCTTGTGAATTTACAACTAGATCCTGCTATTGGATTTCTAACTAAGTTTTATTCAAGACTTTTTTCCTTGATTTTATGCATAGATAAGATGTATTGAACTACAATTATTTGCTATTTGATTACGTTCTTTTCTGCGTATAAATAATGATATAATCTATCAGTAGCGAGCACTTGGATAAAGTCACGATTGCGATATAGAATTGGACTTAAAGAATTATTAAATTATAAATATATATTATTTTGATATAAAATTTTCAGGTGGATCAAAATGAAAGTATTGTGTGTCGTTTTTACAGCTTTTGTAGCAGTCAATGCAGGACCTGTAAGTATAAAATTGCCAACATATTCAATAAATTGCGTTAAAGCTATCTTTCAACTTTTAAAAAGGGTGCAACTAGTGACTTGAAAAAGATAGCTGAGAGAGTATTGGCTACCACCAAAAGTCTTCAGTCAGAACTTAATCTCACTTTATCAATAATAAATAAAGTACCAAAAACATTGCAAGATGCTATTGAAAAGATTCCATCTATCGTGGCTAAGGATCACGAAGTTGCTGAACTGAAGGTATAATTTTGTTGCAAATAATTCTTTGGAAATCTTATTCTTTATATTAAAAGATTCTGTGATGTTAACAATGAGTTTATTTTAGAAAAGTATTGGCAAATCAGATAAATGCCAAAAAGTTTTTGATTCCAAAGTTTTGGCATTGCATAAAACATTAGAAGACCATGTTACAGAAATCACAAACATCTACATCACTATTCTCAAATCAACTCTTGGCAAAATTACGGAGGTATAGTTGAAACCATACAGGATTTAATTCTTTTAAGACTGCATGGTAAGATATACATTATGTTTCTATAAATTATTTAACTTTTTTGTAGCAATTGCAACTTACTGAAACGGCTCTTACTAAAGACTTGAATGCTGAAATTGAAGCTTGTGAGGCAGATGAATCCAAATGCAATATCACCGGATATTTTACTAACTTACTTGATGACGTATTTGCAATAGTTGGAACTTCCGAGCAAACTGTAACTCATTCTGTAACTAGTGCTGCAAGCAAAGTTCAAAATCAGCTTATTAGAGAAAAATTCGAAGATATGTTGCTCGAGCCAGTTGTAGATTGTTTAAAATCTGAAGAAACTTTTACATTGTAAACGTTCTTGAAATGGCATTTTAATTATTTTATGTATATTTATACATAATCATTTTAATTTTAAAATATATGCATTGATTATTACAATCTTCTTTCAACAATTTTTATCATTTACGTTTGTATATTATCGATCATACAATTTTTTCGTCATTTTTAAAGCTTCAAATAATAGGTCATTTTACTGGTTCTCACGATTATAATATATTTCTATATGTCGCATGGAAAAACCTAATGTATTGTCATTTATTATTTATATTTTCTTTTGTATAAAAAGAAGTTTGATTTATAAATACAGTTTATTATCATAACGAATAAATGTTATCTACAAAAATAAATCTCAGCAAATGGAAGAATGAAATTGTATTTGATTTGCATAAATATTATATGTAAGTTGAAATAAGGCGAAGATTTTACTGCATCAAATACTGCGTATTGTTGAATGTCTATAAATGCGATAAGTTGCTCTGTTTCAATAAGATACATTAATAATAAACTTTTATAGTCGATCATAGAATTGTTTGTTTCTTTTGCTATCTTTCTGGATTTGTTCAATATTTATCAATATACTATTCAGTTTTTGAAACCAAGAAAATTTATTATTTGGATTATATTAATTGTGCAAATTTTATACAAATGTTAATGCGTGTAATTTACCTTTTCAGTATTTATAAAAAATTGCTCATCTCCAGTAACATTTTTGAGTACTTCTGATACAAGTTCATTATTAATTTTATGCATAAGTTTTTTAAAATTATTATTAATGACATTAGTGCAATGGTCTGAGATTGTTCTTAATTTCAACCTTTTATCAAATACGACCTAAACTGTCGCTCTGGTAGAAATCAATCTAATTTCTAGCCATTTACAGACTAACAAATGACATTGAAACGATTTAATAGTCTGTTTATAACTAGTACTAGCCAAGAAATAGATTGAATTCTACTAGGGGCGATTTGAATTGTTATTTTTTAATTTTAAAATCTATGTAAACATGTATAATATAATATTACCTGCACTGTACGAATACCCGGAATTTTCAACAGGCTTTTCACCCATGTATAATTTACTTCTCTTTCAATATTTGTTATTTAATTTTTAAAGACTTTTACTTCATCTAATATGATAGTGGCTTATATTTGTGAAATCTTAGAATTTAGAAATCTAGTACATCGTTATTGTACTTACAGATAATAAATCTGATATATCTTGCCTTTTACAGAGAATTGTTGAAAATCCCAAAATTATAAAAATTAATTTCATTGTCAAATAATGCAGTATGCTCTTTGGTAAGTATGCCTATGCTATAAAAGGAAAAAATAGACATATATGTTTTTAGAGTCGTGACTGAAGTAAATTACTTCTTAGTATTTATATTTATTATAGTTTCCTCGATACTGTGTCATAACTGTGTTGGAATAATTTCTAATGTAAAAAAAATTACAAATCACTAGACTAAAAAATAGATATCTTATATAAAACTATGAATTATATCATGCTTGCATGTACAATGTACATAAAATAAATGCATTTAATATGATATTGCGTAAACACACAAACGTTTCAGATTTTTCCTAGAATTTATTCGCATCACCTGAGTTTGATAGTCGTGAAAAGAGAGACGAAGCTATGGCAACGACGAGAGTGGGAATGAGGGTGTAATTAAGAATCGAGAAACTCGAGACGACGGGGACAGAGAAAAAGGGTAAAAAGGCAGGATATTTGCAAACCTGAGAGTGGGCGTTTACGATACTGAGTTGACGCTGTGTTTCTGTTTATACGTCGTAAGCGTCTATTTCGTAGCGTTGCTATAGATACTTTCAAGTTACCGTTAAAGGGTGCAATGTATCAAGTAAACATAGTTTCATACAAGCGTCGATCAGAAAATCCGTCCAAAAAAAGAACTGATTTTATGCAAAGCACAACATTGTCTATACACTGGCGACCGCACTTTGCCTCCGAATCACCACTGCATGATTTTCAAAAGCGAATGAAACTCGAGGACGAGGAAAATTCAGTCAGTAGTAAAAAAAAAGAAACAGTAATTTCCCTCTGTCCGCATTATGAATGCTTTGTACAATCGTTCGAAGCGACAGCTCGAGTACGAACAAAGCGATAAAGAAACGCATAACAGAGGCTCATAGCGAGCGACACGGACAAGAACACGGCGAGAGAGAGAGAGAAGAGAGTATGAGCATCTCTCGTTAATGCGTCCACGTGGAACATAATGCCCTCGTCGTACTCGCGCTAATAGTCGTTTCGTGCGACGCGACGACAAGCCGCGAAAGCTCGTAAAGCACTGCGGCGAAGCAACCCGTGCCCTCACACACACACACGCACACACGCGCGCACACACACACACACAAGTACACGCGGACAGCACGGATGAGACGACGCGCAGGAGAGAGACTCGCGCGAGCGTGCATCAGGGTCGAACGCCCACGCAGTGCGCCGTACGGCGCGCATATAGCGTGTGTCTGATGATTCACTCGCGACGACAGATCCTCGCGCGCGCGCACCTACACTAAATCACGTCGGGCGATGTGTCTTTGCGAGAAAGCAGCCTGTTTCCGGAATTATATACGAGGACCATTTGTCAAAGATCGAATTTATGCTTTATGAGAGAAGGTGCTTGCCTCGCTGATGAATGTTATTTCGGGCTTTTATTTTGCTCTTCCAACAGTTCCTCCCCCCCCCCTCCTCCTCTCTCTCTCTCTCTTTCGTCTCTCGCGTATTTAAATTTGGAAATGCGCTCCGCCGCGGTCTGTGCAAGCGTGGTGTGATTTACTTCGCTTCGAGCTTTATGACGTTACTCATAAGTCGACTAGACAATTCGCAATGCATACAGGCGCTGAAAAGAAAATTATTGGTGCTCAGAGATCGTTTCCGATTCCGATACGTAGCGCGCTTTAGAAAATATTTCGAGGAACTGAGAACACTTTTCCCTCGAATACGGCAGAAACTACAAGCGTAGAATCAAAAATGCTATTGCACAGGCGATAAGCTTATGAATATTCATCGCTTAACGAATTTCATAAATAACAATGATGTATTCTTTGCGTGCGCGCGGCACAGATCCTTCCCCGTCGATTTATGAATAACGATAAACGGATACAATAGACAGTCGATAATTCCATACGAATGCCGTAAATTCAGCTTATTAAGACTGAAATTGAAAAGATGCGGTATTGCACCCACGCATAACAATAGTCAGCTGCCAGCTTAAGTGTTTCTTTTTTTTTTTGCACAAAACAATCCCATAAGATTGAGCAAAGGCAACTGCGTGTCCCACGCGATGCACAGCTCGGCTCCCCCGCGACATCCGGTCTTCTACATATACATCTATATAGACGCGCTCGTGTATGGGTATAGCCACTGCGCAGGCAGTACAATATGCGCGCATGTTTCGTACCTGCAGATTCCCAGCGTCCCTCGCTCTTGTTTGCCGTTTTAATTTCTCCAAAAGAGTTAAGAGGCAACTGCGCGGAGCTGCAGGGGCGACTCGGCGGCGGGCGTGAGCGCCGAAAGTGAGACGAAAGGCAAAATCAAAGAGAGCGCGCGCACCAACAGCGGCGCAGTGAAAGTTAAGTGCAAGGACGTGCGCACGTAGAAATCGAATGAGAAGCCGCGGAGAGAGGAGAAACAAAGCGAGGAGAGAAGAAGTTGCTTTTTCGAGGGTACTATACATCCGCGCGTTGATGTGTGGAAGGAGAAAGAAATACGATTGAGAGCGTGGGAGGAATGTTTTGTAAGCTCTGTGCGACTCTTTCGTGCGGTACGAGGATGCGAGTTAAGGGTTCGCTTCTGGCCTTTAATTCGTCGTTCGTATCTTGGCAAAAGTGAAATAAAAACAAACTGTTCATCCGGATAGCAGTACTTATAGAACGTACGCGGATAAGTCATTCCCCTAAACGTGTAAGCTTCCTCAATTTCCAGCTGCAGTTTTTAGCCTCTCCAAACTCGATACAAAAAAAAAAATGATCCCGCTAAATTTGCATTCGATTGATCTGTTATAGGTACCACCCAGAATATCCTCGAGTACGCATCGAGCGACAACATATTTTCACCTCGGAATTTTTCGAGAGCTGCGCCCCGTCGCTCGAAAAATTTTCTCACCCTCTGTGTGCGGCGCGCACATCACCCCTCGTAAATTTGCGACTACGCATACCCATACCGCACGTATACGCGAGTCTCGTCCGAATCCAACTCACCCTTCAGGACAACGATCGCTGATGGCAGAGAGGAGCAAAGCCACCCCTCGCGCACTCGCTCCTGTTGCGCGTTTTTACATCGGCGCGCAACGTCGCCGTCCGCAACGAGATGGGTCCCATTTCTGCGTGACGGGCGCGCAGGTATTAGGTGTACGCGCGGAGACGGTTACGGCGATGCCAAGAGCGCAGTAGAGTATAAGCCGGTGATCTATCTATTCGGACGTGCGTAGACAATGCCGAGAAGTACGGATACGTGTGTACGCAGGAATTGGAGCTGTGGATTGGAGCGTTATGGATTTTCGGCTCGCATACACACACACATATATATATATATTTAGAAGGGGGAGGGAATCGAAAGGACGACAATCGCTTTTAATTTTTCTCAGCGTGTGGGTATATCCTCCAAACGGATTGCGTGTGCATGTAGCGTTGGCGCGTGAAAAATCAATGCTGCACGAGGATTTTTCCAAGTATCCAAACGAGGTCCGGAACTGCATGTCTGCATAGAAGAAATATAGTCGGCGCTACCGAGACCAAGATAAAACTCATTACAATCTGATGAATCTCGGCGATAGGAGGCACAGGGCGAGCGGTAAGGTGACGCTTTGAAAGCTAACGGGTCCCTCATTCCTTGACGTCAGCTCATTCGTTCGTCGCGATTGGAGAAAAAAAGGGAGATGGGCCAGGTGTGTCCTTTTCTCTCGATTCCACTCTCCCACCCTCGTTCGCGACTCCGTCTCTCTCTCTCTCTCTCTTTAAGATTGGACCTCGCCGGGGCCCGCTCGCGTATATTTATAAACAAACCGATGGGGAGTCAAACCCCCTCGTACCGAAGCCGGGGGCCATTGTGTTCCGTCGCGCGCGCGCGCGAAGCCGACGATGTACTTGGACAGAGCGGCGCGCGTGTACTGTGCAGGCACTTTGTACTCCACTTCGTGTCTCGAGATTTCGCTTTCTTTCGTCTGCGCATGTGTGCGCTGTGGTGTGTACGTGTGTGTGTGTGTGTGTGTGCTCGCCTTTGAAGTCGGAAGGTTGGCCTTTTGAGGGGAGATTGCCCGGACGATCAGCTGGAATTGCAGTGATTGTTAGAACAGATGCGCGTGCTCGTTCGGCCGGGATAATTAGAAATTTCGGGATGGACGTGTGGACGCGGAACTTCTGTTTATTCTGCAGTCGAGGATTCCAGCCAATTTTTCGATCCTGATTAATGATTGCGAGACGTACATTCATTTTTCGTCGCAACGAATTGTGGCAGTAAACTTGATTTTAAGAATGTTTCTTACCTTAATAGAATCATCTCTTTTCCCGTGGCACTAGCAAAAATCAAATAACTTTATGAAATGTTCCACAGTTCAACAGCAGTTCTCGCATTAAAGAGATTTTATTTTATTTCATTCTACTCTACGGTTATTATCAATCTTTAATCAATTTGTATGAGACTATTAAATCAATAAATCATCCTGACATGAGCAAATTTAAAATGGAATTATACTTCCTCACATAATCGAGTATAATGAAAAATGCGAAACTAATCCAATTTCGAGGCACCGAGTTCCTTCCGTTAAACAGCTCTAGCATCTGTCACATACCGCGCCAGATCCACCCCATCCAGCATTCCGTCATCGTAAAACCTCCTCCCAAGCTGCACTTCTTACTCGCCTCCCCCCGGCGATAATTCACCAAAGCAATGCTCACTTTCGCCGTTTCGCGCGCATGAAAAAGCACATCCCGAAAAAGCAGTCTCTCTACACCGCTCCCTCCGCTCGCAGCATATACTCGGACGAAAACAGCGGGCCGCGTCTGTATAGACTCACCCTCCGCGCGCGAATCGGAAGAGAAGAAAAAGAAAAAGAAGACGAGCGAAGTACAACCCTCGCAGCAGTTCCTCGTACATCCCGCGATATGTATAGGCGCAGTATACTCCCGTAACACCACCCCGCTCGGAAGTAACCCTGTGGGAACTTGCACGGGGCAGTGCAGCTGATGAGTCCCGCTTCGCCTGGTATAACGGAGCCGAGAGCCCGACACATTCTCGCCCGCTTATACCGTTTTTTCGCCCTTTGTACCCGCCACTTTAAACGCCGGTCCGGTATGTACAGGTGAAGCGGGTGCGCGCGCGCGCGAGTTATTTAAATTATAAACGGGAGGCGTCCTTTTTTTTCCTCCTCGACACTCGGCATTCATATTCAAATGCCGATCTTGGATTCATTTGAATAATACCCGCAGGACGACTGTACGCGCTGCGCAGTGATTCTTCGCAGAGTTATATACAGAGATGGACGCGGCGCGATAAGCGCGACGAATATTCGTTTTCGGGCCTCGCTTTATTAGCGAATAGATAGGATAGGGGAACTTTTTCTCGTGGTTTGCCTTTCCCGGATTTTTTGTTCTTCGGCCTGATGTGTATATGAGGATCGGTGAGAACAGCCGAGGTTTTGCCCCGTAATGGCGATTCTCTCTCTCTCCGCGGGGTTGCTCGCCCTTTTTTTGCGCTCGAGCGCTATATACGTATACTGCATTTTCGTTAACAAGGTCGAGAGCGCCGCGCTGATGAAAAGAAGGAGAAGCCGTATTTACACTCGGCGAATGTGTATACTTTACTCCAACGGTATATAACCTGCCCTCCGCGAGTAGAGCGCGTCTCTATTCCCATCAGGCCCATTGTTGCGCTGGGCATCGAGGACTATTTTCGTGCGGCGTCGAGCGAGCGAGCGAGCGAGCGAGAGAGAGAGAGAGAATCGCGGCAATTATAATCAATCAGCCGGCAATAATTTAGCCGGTAATATACATATAATGAAGGCGATAAAGCCGCAATTTTAAGTGGAAAACCGCAGTATACAGCGAAGCGGCGGAAAAATGGCAAAAAGCCCGCGCGCGCGCGCGCGAAGCCTACTCTCTCGCTCTATGTCTCTCGGACTATACGGCAGCGCGCGCTGATGCCGGGAAAAAGTCTCGAGGGGGTTACATATGACTCGCGCGTATCAAAGGAGGATTGTACCGAGCCCACGGTATAGTTCATATATCTCCTAACGAGCAAAACAACGAAATGTATCGCTGATTTATGAGCCGCGCGCTCGCTCGCTCGCTCGCTCGGTAGGTGCATCCCAGGCGCGCTCGCGTTGATGCCCCGACACGTGATGAGCGACGGCGGCCTTTTGATCTGCGACTCCGCGCGCGCTGCGCTTACACGTTGAATCAGCAAAAAGCCCACTGTCACTCAAAAGGACTATCAAAATCTAAAAATAATCGCTTTTCCCGGCAGCCGTTTTCTGCTACTTACACACACACTCGCGCGCGCGCGCGCGCACACACACACACACACACACACTATACATATATGTATACGATCGCCTACCTCGAGAGGATGCGCTAATGCCTCTCGTTGCGCATCCCTCTCCTCAGCTGCGGTACACGCGAGAAATTGCGCAAATATCGACGGCGCGTCGGACATTGCACGCGCGCATTTTCGTTCAATGGGATTCCAAAGCGTCGTAAAGCTCTTGCGCGCGCGTAACGGCTGTATAATACATTGTACGCGTATTATACACAAATATGTGCAGACGCGCAGTCTCCCTCGGCCCGGGCGAAGAAGAAATTCTAACCGTCCATTCAACGCCCGAGAGACGCGTGAATGAAATAACACACCGCCGGGTATATACAGGCTGTATATGCCTTTTAGCGTCGGCGACGCGCCGGCCAGTTCCGACAAACCAGCGGCCGCACATTTTGCTGAATGAACGCGCACGAGCGCGCTCCCGAAAAATAAAAAAGCCCCGCGAGCGCGATTAGAGCCTCGTCGCTAATGAGATGCTGAAACATGTCGCGCGCGCGCGCGAGAGAGTGAGCAGCTCCGCCGACGCGCTCGCGCTTGCTTTACGCTGCACGCGCGAATATACGTGCAGGAGTATAAACGCGCGCTATAGAGTTCGAGGAATTTCTTATTTAAACGCAGGCGCGCGTGCAGTTTGCTCTCCGCGAGTCCGCGGTGTATATTATATACGTGTGCAGTGAGCGGCGTAACACGTATTTATAAGGCGAAAGCCGGAATGGACAAATTGTCGGACAGGCTTTACTGCATCGGTGCGATTTAGGGGACAAGAGGTATATTCATTCTTGTTACGTAATTTGCCGAGATTCGTGAGGAATATAGTGGTAAAGCGCGCGCGCGCGCGCCGAGGGTTCACAGAGGCGGCCTGACGCTGCAGAATCCTTCGCTCGCCGCGGGATTTTACCTTACTCTCGTTGCAATCATAGAGATTAATTTTCGTTGAGGATAGACTTTTTGCGCTCCTACGGGTGTATATCATCGGGAGAAACTGCGCGCATTGTGAGATGTAACAGTATGTTTGATATCCTGGTGGAAACGTTAGCGTTGTATGCGCTGGCTTAATTGTTAATTGCTATAAAGATAAAAATTGAATTTTCTTGGAATAACGATAACGACAATGACCTTTTTTTTACTGTTAGTAGTGGAGAATATGATTGTTGTACAATTATGTTAATATTGGATCAATTTTTGCCAACAGGGCGTCATACTTCAAACATGCGTGTTGCTGTACATAGTACTATACGTTTTGCAATTTTGTTGACTGACAATAAAGTAGACTACTGTACCACTACTTACGTCCAATACTATAGCGCTCGTACTACCGACCAACTTTAAACTTCAAATTCGAAATCAAAATTTACATAAAATACACAGGTACCGGATTGAAAACATCTGCAGGTCACATTATTGCATTCCTATTGGTATCTATCCCAGGGGCCACTCGGTTGAAATACTGCTGCTCCCTAGTGAGCAAAAAGACGAATCAGATTTAAATATCTGCTTTACCAACGAAAAGCGATCCTCTTAATCAATAAATTGTAATAGTCTAATTAATGAATGAATTACGATGATCGCTGTGTCTATTGGCACAAAAAAACGTATTTTCACGTATTTTCATATACTGCATTTAAAAATCGGTTTTTTAGGCACGTACATTTTCCGATTTACGTAAAAGCTCCCGAAAACGTAAAAACGTATTTGTACGTAAAAACGTAAATACGTTTTTTCACTAAAAACCGTAAATGTGCATTTTCACTAAAAACCCTAAACGCGTATTTTCACGTATAAATAATGAAAATTATAACGTTGACAACTAGATCAAGACGTAAATTGAAGGTAATGTCATGAGCATATGAATTATGACAGCACTATGTACCTAATACGCTTCGCGTCTATACGTAAGTAAATATGACAGGTACTTAAGAAAGAGCGGTTATTTAAAAAATGTTATTTATGCCACTCTAACCTAAAAATCGCAACTTGGTTTCTGATTTTCAGATCATAGTAGCATCAAATGTCATATAGAACTGGTATCGTAAAGGATTTTTTTCCAAAACTCTTTGCAGCACTCGCCTTCGGCTCGTACCTTCTCGTTTCAGAAATAAACCCTTTCCGTGCCTGTTGAATAATATACTATTTTTAAATTATTCGCCATTTCCGGATACAACTTTTCTGTAGCGCCACATAATCAGTGATTTTTCCCCTATTTTTATCGACTACACATTTGTATGCTTTTAGCTTAATACGCTTTATACAGTTCTTAAAAAATGCTTTGCGTAATATCAAAAATCTATAAATATTTTGATAGCAGTATCATCCTTCCATGTTGATGTACATTTAGGTACATTCATGTTTTAAAATGGATTTTTGTCAAAATTATGATATAAAATTACTACGTCTAGGTCGAAATATAGCTATAAGATATTTTTGATATATGCTATAAGATATTTTTGAGATCAACTGATTTGAATACTTGAATAACGAACTACGCAAATTATTTATCAGTGCAAAACATACAAAAATAATTATTATCTCTTTAACGTTTTGAGTCAATTTAAATTGAGCACACTTTATATGAATCCATCGTAAATAAGATTCACAAAATGATTTCTTCATTTTTAATGATGTGACGATGGTAAATTGGACAAGAGTGTTTTGCTTCAGTTTTTCTTTTATGAACAGCAATTTTAAAGTCGCGAAGAGCCAAAAGTTCAAAATAATCTTTAAAATCATCCAAATTTACTTCATCACACATAAAAGCATCGAATAAAGTAGATATTTTTAAATACCTAAAATAACAAGGACAGTTGCAGGATTTCTTTGAACATCTTCCAGAAAACAGAGGCATTAGACAATTTAAGCCTGGGTTACAAACCAGCTAGATTACAGGAAAAATTGAAGGAGAAATTTCAGAAGCCAATGCAAGCAAAAGATTTACTTACATTACAAGGTAGCTTAAAACAAAATGTCAACCTTCAATCAGTGGTTATTATATTTCATTCAATACAAAGTTATTTATTCATGTGCAAGCTATTTTTAATTTGTAACTGTTTCAGATGCTAAGATTGAAATCCTTGAATATGAGAATGAATTGTAAAGGTTATATTTTCTACTGTCGAAATGAAAGAAAATATGAAGAAATATAGACTTATTCTCATAGTCGTTGAAGATGTCGATGGTCGTTCTAAAGTGGTAGCAGTTGGGATTTTATGAAAAAAAACTAAACCAGTTCTTAAATGACTTAAATTCAAACACTTCAAGATGACAATAAAGAAAAATGTCCAAGTATTCGAAGAGTTCTAAGTATAAGGATTTGACTGAGCGCGTCTTTTCTGGTCTATCTGGAAATTTTGGTAACTTAACCAATAATAGAATTAAGTCTATTAATCATAAGCTTTAAGGTTTTCTAAAAAAATATAATTCTTTAGTGACATTTATACGTGATTTTTTCAAGTGGAATCTTCATGGCAATTTAGAAATGTCTTATAAAGACATTCAAAAAGTATTGAAAAAGGAAACGAATGTCATTGAAACGAATATAGATTGTATACACATCTATTATAAGAATTTGTTAACAGAATATGCTTAAATTAACTGCTATCACTGTTTTACGTTTTTTTCGAAAATAGAGCTTTACGTTTCTACGCGAAAAATTTATGTGCCCGGAAAAGCGATTTTTAAAGGCAAATATTTACGTAAAAGTACGAGAAAAGTTGTGAAAATACGCGAAAATACGTTTTTTTTGTGCCAATAGACACAGCGATGAATCGAGGCCACGTTATTTGACCGATTTTGTATTACACGAAACATTAAGTGTATTATCGTGTAAAACAGTAGATAATCATATAAAAAAGTTTTTTATTATAATTTCAAATTATAGTTTTGTTTCGTTTGACAGATAGGGGCGCGAAATTTGAATTTTTCGTTTAATGATGTTGCTAATTCTTGGACAGATTCTCACATTGCTTCGTCGCAAGATAAAAATTAAATGCTCTTATCCAACACGATATTACTGTGTTGTTTCTAATTGAGCATATACGAGCTGCACATAATTACAGATAATCCGAGTACAGTTTGAATATTAATTTTATAGCTGGAAGTGCTTTCCGTTGATTAGCATACGAAAGAACAAAAAGTCACGATTATTTTTGAAAGAAGAGCTTTGCGGAAAGAGGCTGCGAGAAAGCGCAACAAAGCACAAACAGGTATACACACCTATATCTAAAGCAAATAAAGGAGCAAGCTAAAATATTCTCCGACACAGCCGTAAACAACAATAAGAACCTCCGACGCGTCGCCAGCCCCAGCTATCTCGGTGAAAAACAAAAGCCTTTGCGCCAGGCAGTGAGAAAGCTCTCGACTCGCAATCTCTCTCTCTCTCTCTGCGGCTGGTGAGTCGAGTCGTGCAGCCCATCGATGCTCGCACTTGGTTTCCTCTCTCTCTCTCTCTCTCTCTCTCTCTCTCTCTCTCTCTCTCTGCCGAAGAAGAGACCGCAAGACACGAATACAGGCTAGTCGCGCGAGAAAGAAAGAGAGAGAGAGAGAAAGAGGATATCAACAGGTGTTGGTTTATGACGGCGCGCGTGGAAACGTGGGCACTGCTGAGAGAGCGCGAGCATCGACACATCGATTCCGATGCAATTTAGATAAACCGAAAGTCGATTCGATGCTCACGTAGAGGCTGTATATACATAAACATAGGTATAGAAGAGTCGTCGGGGAGGGACTGGACTCGCGCGCGAAGCGCTGCGGAGCGCAGTAAATATCGCTCGGCTAACATACGTCACTGGCGCGTAATACGTACACGAAAACTTAATGAAACTCGTCGGCGAGATGCGGGGAGAGGCTCCGCTGCCGCAGCAGCAGCTACTATAAGCCGCAGCCGGTGTGCGGTGTAGCATTGCTGCCGATCGTGTAGACACTTAATGGCGCAGTATATAAGCGACTTTTTGCACTGGACGAGAATCCACTGCTGCTGATCGGCGTTGAGTCGGGAGCTACCGATGCCGGAGAGCTTTCCGAGGCGATTTTCTCGGTCTAATGACAGGCGAATCGCTTTATAATTGAGAAACGCGACTGTATATGGGGAACCACTCTCTCTCTCTCTCTCTCTCTCTCTCTCTCTCTCTTTCTCTGCAGAGCTGCACTGCTGCCAGAGAGCATAAGATAGGCGCGGAGC
Source organism: Philotrypesis tridentata (assembly GCA_018906965.1). Taxonomy (NCBI): domain Eukaryota; kingdom Metazoa; phylum Arthropoda; class Insecta; order Hymenoptera; family Pteromalidae; genus Philotrypesis; species Philotrypesis tridentata. The sequence continues at coordinate 1,248,287 of JACCIB010000002.1, forward strand.
AAGAAGTTGAGTTATTATGTGCACTGCTATAAGGACGATCCTATAGCTCGGGGCTTTGCTACTGGGAAAATCGTAAAAGGTTCGGGCTTTTTTAATTGAAAGAACGGCTCCGCTCATCCTCTTTCTATTTCTCTCTTGCTCTGCCCGAGCATTACCGCGGCGCTACCATACGGACTCGGGCGCGCTTTTTTACGCAAAATTGATAGAGCGCGCTCACTCTGTATTCCGATAGTTCGATGCCTTTTACCGCTTCGACATGGGATGAAGTAAAAATGGATTGGGCGCGGCGAGGCCAGGTTTTCCACTGGGAGGGAAGCTCGGCCAGAAAAGTTAATTGCTGAGAAATGAGAAAAAATGTATGCATGCGGCTGCAAGTTCGAGAGCCGATATTCTCACGATTTCAGAGCGATTGATGAGTTACAAGCTCGATGGATGATACTCGCGGGGCTGTGCTTCGCCATTTATTCCGGGCTAAAGTGAGTTGTATATACTAATTTTCTTCGATTATTCGTATGAAGATGTGTTGGGAGAATTTTTTGTAGACGTTATTAAATTACCGGGGGATTATCGCGAGAGCTCGGCGATTGATTAGCACAATATCGAAAACACGAACGATCGTAAATTAACGAAATAAGACGGAACAATTTAATTTTCTCCGCGATTATTCGTCGTTTTTTCCATTGCTCCCTCTCTCTCTCTCTCTCTCTCTCACCGCTGAAAAATAACTTTAATATACTTTCCAGTTTGCTTTATTAACTTCTTCCAGAGTCGACGTGTTTAATTACGCAAAATCGATCGCGTCTCATTTTTGCTTTAATCGCAAGCTCGCCTCATATTAGATACGCACCTTTTTACAATTCATCGCACAAGAGCATGCTATCAGTTTTTAAAACAGAAAAATATATTAGTGAACCAGTTTTCCGAGTTGTCCACTGTAATATATTTGTGGAATAAGTGCAATTTTCAACGTTTTTTCCAAGTCTCGATAGTATGGTAATTTTTATAAATTTTTATCTTTTGATGAGCTTCTTGAAGATGTGTACACCCATTTCTCATTTTTCTGTTCATTTATTTATTTTTTCAATAATGTACTATTAAATTTTGAGGGTTCCACTATAACAATAAAAGAATGTTTTTAACAATGTAACTAAAACTAATAATAATAATGGAAGATTTTAAAAAATTTACTTGTGTTACGACAAGTAGCTTTTACATATAGATTCGTCAAAATAATATGTGGACGTACATTTTCACCGACTACTAATAAAAGTGTTAGCATTTTACATCGAAAAAAACTCTTATTACTCACAAAAGTCTAGTAAGAGACTAAATAAATTATTATTTAAAATAACTAAATTAATTATTAAATAATTATTAATTAAAATAATTAATATATAAATTAAATATTCTAGCTGGCCCGATGGATATAAAATACGTGAATGAAATTGCAAGTTTATCAGGTCCTGCATTAATTTATTGACTCCTTTACCACGATTACTTTTCTTCGTAGACAACGATGAGATATTTTGATTAAATGAACTTTAATAAAAAATCAGTGAAGTCCCGCTTTAAAATAAGATCTTCAAATCGTTCCACTGACACAAAAACTGAATTATTTCATTGACAGCTCAAAAAAATAGCACCTTTTCAAATATTAAGATTAAAAATTGATTTTTCGTTGACAGATCAACACCAATGTTAGCATCAGTTTAATACCTACAGTATGCTAATAAAAATAAAACCCTTCGGACACATTGTCAGTCTGTGCAATCGAAGTTTCGCCCATCGCGGCCTATCTCGCTCTACTCTCTTGATCTCGCGAAACAAGGGAGACACGCCAACGCGAGCCGGCATCGCGTGCCGTTAAAAAGAAGAAAGATATCCTTCGATACAGCGACGTAATATAAATCCGACGATACTCCTCGATGAGTCAGAGAGTCTCTCTCTCTCTCTCTCTCTCTCTCTCTCTCTCGACTCGCTCGCAAATCCTAATGACACTTTATTAGTGTCGATGAAAGAGCGAGCCGCCTCGAAAACTAAAATTCGTTCCGCGGCGCTTTCTCTCTCTGTGTCTCTCAGCTGCAATTATAGAAAAACGATTCGGCTCTCCCCGACAGCACACAATGCGATTTTTCGCCCCGACGCGACAATTGCCACATCGCGGCCTAGCAATAATCGCGAGCCGCGCGTAGGTGGATCGAATTGTCACCCACACGCGGCCGCCCCACCTTCGACGCGCGCGCTCCACGTATGAAAATACACGCCTTAACGCGTCATTTGCAATTGATATTCCTGCGAGTATATATATGCACGCGCGCTTGTGTGTACATATACGTGTGTGCGTGCGATCGAGGAAGTGTGTGCAATGTGCATGGTAATATCACGGCGAGAGACTCTATAGGGTTTATTCGAGTGAAAGTTGCGTTTTCTGTTTGTGCGGCGATCGATGTAATGCGCAGTCTTTTATCAATTAACATTTTTCTTGATTAAATTGATTCTAAGTCGCGCGTTTAATGCTTTATTGAATGCTGCGCGCTTCGCCGAGTGTTGAAACGCACACAGTGTTTACAGGACTTTTTTGCGCCAGACAGAGAGAGATAGAGAGAGACAGAGAGAAGCAAAGTCTCATTGAAGTTTCAATGGATAGTTAATCAAGCTGATATGTGCGAAATGTGCGCAACGTTGCTTTGCGTGAAAATAGGTAATGACGAGGTAGCTTCATTGTTGCGCACTGCACGCACGCAGCTGTCCATACAGCTGTTCGACGTAATGATTAGCTTCATCTATAATGCAATTATCGATGATCGATGTGTGGTTAGTAATTAAGTAATACGTGTTGAAAAATTTATTCTATAAATTAGGCGTATAGAAAAGTACTTGAATGACGAGTGTTTGTTTGCATTCATTTTTCGAACGGTTAAGAACGTTGATATACTTAAATAAATTGATCGTCAAAAAATCAGTGTGGTTTTGATAAAATCAGAATTAATGGAAAGTCGATCAAGTTCCATCACCTTCCTGAATCTCGCGAAAGTATTCGACACGGTAAATCATAGTTTTTTTTCGTCGCAAGGCCATAAAAGTGTTATTTACGGTCCGACTATCGTTCCGATCGCACGAGACTGTAAAATCTTACGGTCAAGTCACGAACGTTATTTTTTTGTATCTTTGTCATAAAATTCGATAAGCGATTAGTTTTCCGAAGTAAAGGGAAGTTTCTCGCTGTCCGATTAAGTCGAATGAAAAATTGTCGAAAAACCCGATGTTTTACGCTCTGATTAGTGATCACGAACGCGAGAATATGCGCAATACCGTGCACGTACGTGCGATACGATGAGCTTTACTATTGCATCCACACAACGGTTCGTGAAATCAACTTTTATAGCTTTGGCACGAAAAAATATTGTCAGACAAGTTGTACAATTACAGTGCAAGAGTTACAGCACACAGTTTTAGGTAGAGAAAATGAAAACCAGAGAGTTGTAATTGAATCAGTACCAGAACAGTGTTCCAGAATCAAATATTAGATTCATCATTATTTGTAGGAACGATCTCTTGAATATGATTTCTAATGACACTATTATCAACAGTTGATGGAGTTTAGGTTATTTATTAAATACCAAGAAATTTATTAAATTCAATACGCGGCAATTTTCATAATACGTATAGTAGGAGTTCAAGAAACAATGCGAATAGTTTCATCAACACTATAGTGTTTAGTTGGTTTGATGTTTACACTAAATAAATTATCTTTAAATATTAGTAAATCAATCTAGGTATAACGTATCTAGGTATAATGGTATTCGTGAGTTTTTTTTTTAATTGATAATCTTTTAGTGTTTACTTTACTTTTTTATATTTAAATGTTTATTACCATATATATACGTAAAATATAAGCTAGGTATGGAATACACAATGATTAAAAAAAATGTGGATTTACCAAAATTGAAGTCGCGGAGACTTCCTTTCCGAAAGCGAAGTTCGAAACAAAAGTCTTGTTAACAATGCCATACTCACACACAAACACTGCACACACATGTGCATGCACATTGCACATCTGTATTATCATTATACATGGGTCGGACAGACGGAATATTCATATACTCCCGGTATAAATTCAACTGCAATGATTAACATAAGTAAATAAGTTAAACGGCTGGGTAAAAATTATAAATTACAATAAGTCGGCGCGTCCACGACTGACAAAAGCAGCGCATAGAGCGTATATAACACGCGCAGACAAGCTCGTCGATGGCTTTTGAGAAATGCTTCGCGGAGGTTCTCATTGAAGTCGCACCGGACGAAAAATTCTAAGCGAGCATTTTTCAGCGGACAGAGAAAGAGAGAGAGAGAGAGAGACATGCATATACATATAGACGGCGTAGCCCATGGCTACACGTGCGGCATAACATTAAAGTCCGAAAAGCAGCGAGACGACTTTCGCGCAATCGTCCTCGCGTATAATATAAATGCGCGCATTGAATATTCATACGCGTACACGATGCTCCACTTAGACTTCTCCTCCCCCCCCCCTGTACCCCTTTCCCGAGAGGTGTAGGAGGATTTGACCTTTCGAGGAAGTGATCTTAGAAAATATGCGTCGCAAGCGCGCTTATGTATATGGATACATTTTTTGCCGGTTGAATAGTCTTTCTTTTTTTTGAAAGTTTTACGCCGACGGCTCACCGTTAACCCGAGCATTGTCTCGCTGCTTCTGTGCCATTGACTTTCGGAATTTGAACTTTTCGCGGCTACACCGCGCATGCGCGTGCCAGTTTGCGGCTGGAATTAAGTCTTCTGTACTATTGTGTGCAACGAATTTGACAAGGCAACAAATACAAAGACCTGTACATGAGGAAGAATCCACGATAAAAATGTATTGCTATTGGACTTGGAATAGTCAATTATTTTTAAATTCAATTTTGAATTTTTTTTTTTTGCTAAATGTGAAAAAAAATGAAAAAGTTTGATTATATAGCGTTACAAGTTAAATGTTCAAAAGGCGTAAACAAGCTTCTTAGATAGCATAGTGCTGTATAGGCATTTAATTCAATAAAAATTGATACAAATTGTCTGCTATGGTAAAACTTTTATGTATACCTATACTTGAAAGTTATAATAGTATCACTGTGTTTTATGTAAACGATTGATTTTACATTAAATATGGTAAAAGTAGTTATAATTAATTATAGATATACGCGCAGCTTAATCAATAATTATTGATCATTCCAATGGTGCAAAAGTCAAAGCAGAAATTTTCACTTTATAGGAAAAGTCGTTAAAATGGATTGATAATAAAGCAAAAACTGTATATCAAAATAATGCACGATTTTGTATTTTGTATAATTTATGAATTTCGTTATCGAGTTCTAATGTTTAATCAGTGTGATTTAGCGATCATCGATTCATCACACTTAAAACAAATTGACGAGACAGGTTAGAACACATAATTTCTAACCATATTTTTAAAACATTCATCCAAACTCCTGGCAATTTTCGCGTGACACAAAGAAACATAAAGCAAGAAAATCGTCAAAACTCATTAACAACGCTCGCGAAGTTATCTGCACTTCGGTCTCTCGGCGCGATGAAAAAAAAACTTGCGCCAAAAATTACCATAAGAACGAAGAACGGCAGCAGCAGCCGCCGCCGCCACCACCACCAAGAAAAAAAAACAGGTACACGCCGAAGCTAATTACCGAAACAAAGCGCGCAGAGAGGCGAATCGCGCTGGAGGTCATAAAGTCGAACTTCAATAATCAGGCGCGTTTTAGCGTCTTACTTTTTTTCCCCCTCGGGGGCCCCGCTAAAAGCTTCTCGAAGTTATATAGACTCCCGCGGTTATTTTCCCTTCTTAATTTTTTCCTTATACAACTCGGCGCGCGCAGAAAAGATGCGCTCGTTCCGATCGCGGACGAGCGAAGTGCGCGCGTTTTCAGGCGCAACTCGCCGCGCCGCAGCTTCGGCTTGCTTCGCGATGAAAAAAAAAGCTGCGATTCTCGCCTTGCATTAGCGTCGGTATACACACGAGCGCCGCCGCCGCCGCCGCCGCGCCGGCGAAGAGAATCGCTATACCGTTACGGCAGCCGAAGTACACTTCGGAAACGAGAGAAGAGAAGGAACGAGAGAGACAGAGAGATACGGGACGTGGTAAAGAGAAAAAAGGGAATAAGCGGGAGAGTGAGAGCAAGGCGGAGATTATGCGAAGCTTCGGTCTCCTTGCGGCTCGTCGGCGGCGGGAGTGTAGTCGTCGGTATACATATATTATATACACATACCAGATTGTAACATCGGCTCAAGCGAGAGATATGCCTGCGAAGTTCGGTACGACGCTCGACTGCCGCGCGTCAAGCGAGTTTTATACACGGCACGTCTTAAATAAGGCGTTTAATCAGCGCGAGCGAGGCGCCCGTATTATTTTCGCGCGCGCGGGGAGAATTGATTGATCGGTCAGCGATGAAGCGTAAGTGAAAAAACAGCCGAGAGAGGAGAGAGAGAGAGAGCGAGAGAGTGAAAAATTATTATTCGTCGCAAAGCAAGAATAGCATTGCACGTTTAAAAGTTTCGCTTGCAACAAAATCATCCGTCAACGCGCCTATATACGGTGTTGGGCGCATATATCTACAGTGTATATATAGGAGAGAGGAGCCGCTTCGTAAAAAGCATCAAAACGGAGCTCTCTCTCTCTCTCTCTCTCTCGCGAGAGCCGAGGGTTGCATTATCTTTCGACGAAGTGAAATTAAATTTCATACCCGTCGGGCATGTAACAACGAGCTCCACCGCTCCCAGCCTCACCAGCGGCGCTTCTCTCTCTCTTTCTCTTTCTTTCTGTGTGTATATATATACGCATCGCGAGAGAGAGTGATAAAAAAACGAAATCCTACGCCCTTGCGCAAAATAATTATATTCGGGCTTCCGCGCAAAAAGCGCCTGCGCCCGATTTTTATAACGCTGGCGTCGAGACCTCGGCTCTCGTTCCTCTTTCTCTCTCTCTCTCTCTCTCTCTCTCTCGTGAAAAAAAGGAAGAAGCGCGGCAGCAACGCAGCGGAAGACTATGAGCGCGATATTCCATCGATCGCATTATACTTTTATGATTTTTCGGCGAGTAGGCCCTCGAGGGGGGAAAAAGCGAGCGCGAATTTTCGTTTACGATTCGAGAACCCGCGGCTATTTAGAAAAGAGCGAGCCGGGAGGGTAAAAAAATTCGCGAAACGCACATAATACAGAGAAGGAGGAGGAGGAGGAGGAGGAGGTGGAGGGCTATATCGATGAATTAATGGGAAAGCTCGCGAGCGAGAGAGCGCGGCGAGTATAGTTGCTGCGAGGAAAAAAAATTTCGGAGTTGTTTCGGCTCTCCGCGCGCGGGAAGATCCTATCTGCGCCTTTGTAAATGTATGTGCGGGTTTCATCAACAGGTGGATCACCGCTTCTCTCTCTCTCGCTTTTCTTTTTTGTCGACTACTGCAGCGCCGGCAAAGAGACTGGTTATTAATGCGCGTGTACTTTGCGGCTTTTCTCTTTTCTGGACGTTCCCACGTTTATTACGATGCCGAGGGAAGATAGAACGCGAGAGCTCGTAGATGTGTAAACGATTTTTCTTCGATTCCTCCAGTCTCCACTGCTGCGTACCTCTATATACTTATATATATATACAGTGTACACGTATCTGTATGCGTATGTACGGATATGGGCGTAGGCTGCGTAATGCGCTCGGATCATTAGCGAGTTTAAAAGTTGGGGTGATAAAATATAAGTAGATGCGTTTAATTCCTGAATCGCCTGGCATGTCTACACCTTAATCTCGAAATGTCTTTTGCGATGATAGGCGAGCGTCTATATATACATGCACATATAGGAGCGCGCGAGATTCTCTCGCTTGCGTGCGCGCGTTTTGATATCTACTTTAGATATACAAAATTATTAAATTGATATACAAGCTGTTTCTTTCGAGCGCGAGCTGCGCGCATAATCTAGAATTTTCCTCCCGCGCTCGTGTTCGACTTTTAGACGCGCGCGAGTAACTGTTTTCTTGAATTATTCCCGGGGGGGATAAGTTGAGAGCGTCCATATATTATTCAGCTGAGCGCACGTTTGGACGAAAAGTTTAGTGAACTCATTAAAATAGGTATTCGTGTAATTGCAAATAAATGTGTAATCTTGTCAAATGAATAATTTTTAGTCCAGATTAATATTTCATTGAGTGAATTTCGTTGAGATGATGAAATCGGAAATGAATTCCAAGTCATCTAATTTTAATCTAATCGTAGCGTAACTTTTATTGCAAACGAGTACGGAAATTTGCAAATAAATAGTTGTTCATTGAATGAATTGTTTTCAACTATTATACCGTAATCAATGCGATGCTAACCAATATTAATACAATCACTAGCAATAATTAGATAACACTGGTTTCGCTCGCGTATTTTTTTGCTGTATTTTTTTGAAAATGATAATTATTAAATATTTTCATGAACAATTAAAGTTCTCCAGAAATCATTTTTTTGTAAGAAATATCTCACAGCATTCCGATCATCTGGACCCCATCTCGAGATGACATTTCGCGGGGGACCTCTGGTCTGTCCCCTAGCTTCATCACATACAAGATAAAACAAAAATTTCCCTAGAAATTATTTTTTTGGCAAATATATCTGGTAGCATCCCGATGATCTAAACCGCATCTCGAGATGATATCTTGAAGAAGATCTCTGGACTATGCCCTAACTTCAACGTGCTTTCACAGAAATAGATTTTTTAAGTGCAATTATATTAATAAAACCAGTAAAAAAATGAGCTCAACATGGATCTCTTTTTATGTCATCAATCGAAAGGTGGGGTCAAGACGACCAAATTACATATTTTTATGTTTATATAATGTGGATTCATGAGAAATTAACCTGTACATACGTATAGTCGGTTGGTCTTTTCAGGTCTAATTTTATCAGCCTATAACTTCAAAAAACGTTCGGCTTGGATAACTTTTATGCATACCAATCGAAGTGTTGTCATTGCATAAAAAATATATATTTATATCGAAAACAGAATAGTAAGGATTATTAATATAGTGTAGAAAAAATTTGATTGATTTATTCAAATTTTAATCCTGCGATCCCTGCGTGAAACGAACAAGATGTCGGAATATTTATTAAGACATTAATTTCCGTCTAGTTAGGCAGCTAATTTTCGTAAGTTAATTATCAACTGAAAAAGCTCGCTTCCGTTTCCCCCCCAGGTCAACTGAATATATTTTTAATTCCCCTGCGGAAAATAATTTATTCGACTCGATTCTCTGCGAGCCGCGGCGATGAAACCGGAATCCATTGAGCGATCGATCTCTACATTTTTATTTCCCGACAAGCTATAATTCACGGCTCTGCTGCGTGTTCCAATGAAAATTTCTTTATCACGCCCAGGCGCGCTCGGCTGCGCGTCTCGCAAGACGGCCAATTCGAAAAATAATAAAATATACGCAGAAAAATCGCTCAATTTCAGCGTACACACAAAAGTATACGCTTAATCACCGATCCACAATATCCTCGAGAGCCTCCCCCCATTATATAGATCAACATATCGCGCTCGATGTAAATCGCGCGCGCGCGCGCAGGGCCGATCGTTCGTTACCGATGTCCCAGTCCCCGGCGCACCGTTAATTAAAAGACCGACTGCCGCGGCCGGGCGAGGAAGGTCTTCATGATTCATTCGCGCAGCGAAAGAGAGAGAGAGAGAGTCCAAAAAGGGGCGACACGCAATCGACCGTGACTCCCTTTTCTCTCCGTGCGTGTAATGCTCCTATGTGCGTGCGGGGTTTGCACATCGATTCTCGCAGAGACGCAGGTGCGATCGAGGCGGGCCCGCGGCGAGAAATTTGGGGATGCGCTCTCTGGCCAACTGCAGCGTCGATCGAGCGTCGTGTGAAATTTCGTTAAATCCGAGAATTCTGTATAGAGAGGGAAGAAGAGCCGCGCGTGGATACGCGTCATAAATAAGCTGCGGAGAGCTACTGCTGTTATTTCCTTTCTCGATCACCTCGCTGATGCGCCGCACGGCTCGTATACGTCGGCAACGCGCTCGAGCACACACCGAGAGCTTTATAGTCTCCTTCGAAACTGCCAATTGACTTGTAAAGCTCGTCCCATTCGCTCGGCTCGGCAGCTTTCTCTGCGTATACATCCTCGTTCCGCCTTCGTCTGTGTACAGGCGCTCTTTGTCCAGGAGAGGCTGAAAAAGCGGAACAAAAAAAAATCAGCATATCGCATTTATGCTGATTGACCAGGAAACCCAGATACACAGAGCGAGAGGGAGAGAGAGAGAGACCTGGCAGAGACAGGCAGGCACACACAGGCACGACGTAGGCGGTACTCGCTCGCTCGACCTTTATCTTCTCTCTCTGCTTGTTAAAACTTTAGTTAATCAGGCGGCAGGACATCGATCACACTGATTCCCCTTCACTTAATTCTCATCTCTCTCTCTCTCTCTCTGTCTCCCCCTCTCGGTGGCTCTCTACCCTTTTTATTTTCCGCAGCGTCCCTTGTCCCCGGGCCTTTGTATCGTGTTCGACGGCTCTCGATTCTCGCGCTGCTCCTTTTGCCCTGCGCGCGCTCGCGCGTTCTCGCTTTTTCAGCGGCTGCAGCTCACGCTCGCGCGCGCGTATATCTGCGCCTCCTTCTCGCTTCTTCTTCCTCCTGCTCCTCTCTCCTTTATCTTTCTCTTTCTTCTGCGCCTCTATTGCGCAGCAGCAGCAGGAGCGGCGGCAGCGAGCGAGAGGTGTGTATCTCGGCCCGTGTATCGCGAGAGCTGAAAACTCAATTACAGCTTAATGAATTGGCGACTCGAGAGAGCCGCTCAATGTCCGTCTCTGCAGCTCGTTTGCCTCTGTGTCTGTGTCTGCGTGTCTGTGTATGTGTACGTAACCGCGAGTGTAAGCGCGCGTGCGCGTACAGGGGGAGAGAAGGTCGGAATGAAAAAGAAGAAGGCGCGGGGGCGCCGCGATCATGAAAGACGCGGGTCGATGTAAGCGTTTACATGTATTTGCATTAACAAAGCCTGGCCTTTACATTCGGATTGCCGCGAGATGTTCCCGGGGCTTTCTAATGCAGCCCATATACGCGCGAACGAGCGCGCACACGTATTATACACGCCGCGCTCGCGCAGAGAGGCGCACCGCGGCTCTCGTCGGGTTATAAATATTTATCGGGGCAACGATCGAGGAGCTCCGCGCGCACTTTTCGCGCGCTTGTCATTTTTTTTCGTCCTCGTCGTCCTCGTCGTCGTCGTCGTCGAGAGGCTATCTCGCTTCGCTATTCATCGACGAAAGCTGATGGCGTTCCATCGCGCGCGCGAGTGTATCCCCCAATGATAAAGCTGCTAATTAAGTTGTCCGGCCTTAGCCGAGTATAGAGTACAAAACGAGGCGATTTTATCCGCGACTCGGAGAGAGAGAGAGAGGGGGGGGGGGTACGGACTCAAAACACACACGGACACCCCGCATCGTTATCCTTCTTTTTCTCGCGGTTCGACGAGGTACACACATTGTATAAGTGCCTACTCGGCTACTGCAGCCTATGTATCGGCCCTTCGCTGCTCCCCCCACCCCCCTTCTTTTGCAGCGTGTTTGCGTGTGTGTGTGTGTGTGCGCGCGCGCGAATGCGTATATATATATAGAGAGAGTCTCTGCGCAGCTGTGTACGCGGTGGTAGCTGCGAATCGCGGCATAACGAGCCAGACACGCTATCGTAGCCGCAGCAGCTCACCGAGAGCCGAGCGCTTAATTACGATAAATTCTTTACAATTACCCCGTGGCGCGGTGATTGCGGAATCGTTTTTTCGGCGCATCTTGTTGTTCTTGGAACGCGGCCGAGCTCGGCTATAAGACAGAGAGGAGAGCAGACGCGCTCGAGTGGGGGCGTGGTAGTTTTTCGCGAGCGACGGGAGCTGCTGCGAGTGATTACGGACGCTCGGCCGAGAAATTGCGGGATGTGTATATGTGCGATGCGGCTTTCGAGTGTACAGAGTGCGCGCACACGGGTCGTCGTTCAAGCGAGCGCGGGAAAAAACTTTACGCCTAAGAGCTTTTTGTCTTCGGCGAGAGAGAATTCGCTTTTGACGATTAATGCGGATAAGAGCCGAGCGGAGGCGATAAATTCGCTTTCCACTCTCGGCGAGCCGTCGTTTTGGGACGGAAGGAGAAGGGGGGGGGGAGGGAGATTGATAGATGATAATTTTATTGCTGGGAATTCTCAGTGCTTTTTGCGCCGTTTATACCTTTCAATCAAAATATTTTGCTTTGAGGCATAACAGTTTTTGATAAGGTTTATTCGGAATTTTCTCCGAAATCATTATTTTTTAGTCTGGTCGTACGCGAAGATTGCGTTAATAAAGTGATTCTTGCGAGTCATCATTATTTTGGTTTTTATTGAAAAATTTGATAGTCGTGAGAACCTTTTTTTCGAAAAAAATATTTTCTCTTCCGAAGCGTTGCAAAAACACGTTTGGCAGAGAGAAGCGAAAAAGAAAGAAATAAGAGGATGAAGCAACTCGAATTCCGCCGACAATAACATTGTTGTTGTTTACAATGTCAGGGCAGAATGAGTCAGACGAAGTAGAAGTCGAGAACGAGTTCGGGACTGATGAAGTAATGAATATGCGTAACAAATTAAATTCGAGTGTCAAAACAACTTTTGACTTTTGATTCCCGCAGCCAGACGCCCATATCGGAGTGAAAGCCGCGATACATATTTTCATTAATGCATAATACATTGTAAATCCGAGGCGCAACGCCAGGCAACTTCCAAGCAGCCGGAGACTTCAACGCGAGAGCAAGAAGGCAACAAGAAGAAAAACTCACTCACTCTCTCTCTCTTTCTCTCGGAAGCCCTGGAAGTAAAAAAGGCATGCACGTACACACAATACACTTATATATACGCAGACAGAAAGAGACGCACACGTACAGCTGTATAAGAGAGCCGGAGAGCTCGGACAACGAAAATTCTGAGCAGTTAGCTCGCAATCTCGAGGGCAATTTCTCGCGAGCTAATTTTAATTTAAATTCACTTCGGGCGTGGGAGAGACGAGGCGGACAGGCCGGTAGAAGAGTGGTTGAGCAGGTACTTTCCGCTGGACACGACACACCCCGCGCGCGCGCGCGTCCAGTAGCAATTTCGCCAAACGCATTTTTACCGCTGCGAATATTAATGGAGTGGGTGCTGCATCGGGGGGAGATAAAGCCAAGATGGATTATTTATCAAGGCGTATATCAATACACGCAGCTGCTGCTCTATACACGCTATACCTTCGATACCTACATAGTCACACTTTTATTTTTCCTTCCACCCCGGACTGCAACCGCGAGCATCGGCGGACACATTTCGATCGTTCGCCGAGAGTTTCTGTATACTCTTCGAGTAGCGAATATATGTATATATATGTATACAGACGCAAGGCCGATCTTATCGGGCGTGATTGCTTTTCTCTTATGCGTTTTGATGCTCGGCAACGGGGCGCATGCACGCGCGCCGAGAGCGATTTGTTATACTGCCGATCTTACGCCGTTTACCGCCCGATTGATTTTACCTTTTTTTCCTCCGTATCGTATACATACCTGTGCACGCAGGCGCGATGTCAATACTCGCTAACGTCCCCCCCCCCTCTCTCTCTGCTCTCGATACTTATCTCGAGAATTATTTGCATTTCGCGCTATAAAACAGCTTCGGAATCACTGTAAATATGCGCGAGCGGCTGACTCGGCGAAACGGAGAAATTGAGAAATTAAAAGTGCTTAGAGAGCTGGAGGGAGACGGGAGGGAGCGAGAGAGCCGCGGACAAGCTTTTACGCTCGCGCAACAAGAAGAAAAAGTAGCCGGGGCATAGGACATAAAAATTATTGCTTCGCACACACACACACACACATACACACACGTATACATGTATATACCATACACCGCGCATGCCAACGATCTTGTAAACATATGGTCGATATACACGCGTGTGCGGCGGGGGTAACAAGCTCATTAAAAACCCGTCTATAATTCAGAAGTCGTAAAAGCCGCGCGCGCGGGCACGACTTTCGTAGTAAATCCTTCGGGTCGGCCGCTGGCGCGGCTGCCGATCTTCGCGCAAATGTCACGCGATGACATCGTGTGCAGCGCGTCGTCGTCGCGCAGCCGCGGCAGTCGCGTGTATGCGTATAACCACCTGCGCGCGCAACCGATTCGCCGTTAAACGCCCGTTCGAATGATCGTTTCGATTGTCGACGACGTCTTAAAAACGTCTCCGACTGCGGCGCGAGCTGCGCGACGTTGAATATATATATAGGCCGAATCGCCTCCGGGGGAGGGGAGATCGAAATGAGTTTCCTTTCCGCGCGTGTACACGAGAATTTCGTTGTAAAACCCCGCGGACCGATACGCACTCGCGCTTTCGGCAGTGTAACGAACGGCCGAGTTTTTTTCCTCGATGTACATATAGCCCGATGCTCAACGACTCGCGGGACTCTTTTTCCGCAGAATCGGCTGAGACGATGTAGCCGATCGAAGTAACGAGTTGATACATAAGTGCAGGCGCGCGTCGTCGCTTCGCGATATCGTCGCCGGCGATATATATTGTTTCTTATATGCGAGGGAATTAAGAGTCTCTCGAGGAGAAGAAAATGCTATTCCCATGCGGCGATGAATTTTGCGGCGGCGTATGGCGAGAGAGAAAGAGTCGCGATATGGGCAGTAAATCCATAAAAATAATCGCGCTACTGTTGTGTGTTAATGGTTAAAAGAATTTTTTTAACGATTCATCTCGCGGAAGCGATAAACGTTTATCGCTATCGCATTATTCATTAAATCAGGAGTGCGCCGGGTGTAAAAGCGGACATTCATTAAGTTCAACGCTCGAATCCAGTTAATCTTAATTACTTGGCACAACGAAAATCGACAATAAAAAAAATCTGGGATATATATATACGTACGGGCGTCGCAAAGCCAAAGCTCTCGCTCGACCTCGTATCCTCACCTCTCCACGCGGGATTTCTCTCTCTGTCTCTCTCTCTTTTGCTGTCTTGCTCGCCCGCTCGCTTGCGCGCGTATAAACAAGAAAATAAAAAAGAGGCGAAGCTGACTTTAATACCTCGCGAATCAGGCGCGTGAATTCTTTACGATACGCACCTCCATTATTTTTTCCCTCACGACGCGGCTATACTGTTTTTAAATTTAAGCGCGTCGGGAGAAGCTTTATTCGCGGGAGAAAAATTTATACGCGCCACATACGCTGCGGCTAAGCCGTGGGCGTGTATGTTTTCGGGGACGACGACGACGACGACGACGGCGACGAGGAGCATCAGAGATCGCAGCAGCAGCAGCAGCGGCGGCGGCGCGGAGGGCTTAGCCTGGATTTTTATTCGCTTATACGCGGATACGCGCCGGAGAATTTACTGCTTAATCAGAGTTGCGGCCCGAGCCGGAGGCAATTAAAGGGCCATTATTCGGCTGCGGTTAAGGATTCCCGATATATCGAGTTTCCAGATTCGATGTCAGGCTTTTTACTGCTGCCTCTCTCCCGCTATGTAAGCCCTTGTAATCTTTACGCGCGCTTGTACCTGGAAAACGATGCGACATTGAATCTGCAAGCAGTACAGTGTGTATACTGTATATGCATGCCGCGACACAACCAAATAAGTAGATAAAGTGACGGCTCGGGACGGACGCGCGCCACCTAGAAGTAATTTCCTACGAGCGGCACGTGCTTACTCTCCCGATGAATATCCATCAGCGAACAAAGCTCCCGTCTCCGCGCTCTGCACTCGTCACGCGCGGCGAGATCCCCGCGGCAAAAAATCCCCGACAGCAGCAGTAGCAGCTCCTTTTTCCCATAATCCAAACGCGCCGGGACGACACGCGCGCAAATGCAAATCGATCGCGACGATCAGCCCGCGAAGGACACGCGATATAGCCGCGCGGAAAAAAAGCGCCGAGTCTCTAAGCTCGCGCGCGTATTCCTGCCAAATTAGGCCTGAGCGCTGCCCGCACGCGTGATCGATTAAAAGAAGCTCTCTCGCATGCCACCGACACACGCGCTGCACCGGCGTTATTTACATTCTAAAGCGGAGCGCGAGGGTATTTCGCTCTCCCGCGGCCGCCGCGGCGCAAGAAGCGACGACGACGACGAACATAGCTTATCGTCCGCTGCGCCGCATTTTCACGGAAAGACCCGGGATGGAAGAAGCGCGCGAGACGTCGCGCCTACTGAAGTAGGTGGGAAGCCGACGCGCGGCGGCCGTCAAGACCGGTGTCTTCTTCTCTCATCTCTCTCCCTTTAATCGCTCGAGGATAAAAAAATCCCGATGCTCGACGCACGCAGCTCTTATACGATTATACGAAGCGCGGCGACGAGCCTCTCCATATAGCCGAGCATTACGTTGCGTAGTATATATAGGTATGCTCGATCGACGACAAGCGGCGACACCGAAAAATTAGTCGTGTCCCTTTAGCTTCGGTGAGTTGCCGCCGGGACGAGACACACGCGGGAGATCGATAAGAATAATGCGCGCGCTGCCTCGATTTTCATTAATTGAGACAGCTGGATTATGCGGCGACAGGTGATTTACGGGTGAAGCCGAAGTAGAAGGCCTTATCGACCGAAGTTATGCAAAATATATCATTATAGATGGAAACGTCAGCGAGGCATTAAATTTTCTCGTACACACATACATAGAACGCGCTGTACAGCGCGGTCCGCACGCTGATGAATAGCAGTGGATAAATTGTAGATTTTTCGAAAGCTCTTTCGTCGTCCGCTGCGCGAGAGATGTTGAGAGAAGAGGAGCCGGCTATCAGTCGTAAGAATATAGCATTACAGGCCGCAATCACCGTTTTCTCATTATTCAAAATGATTTTTCGATTACTCATTATCGCCGCTCGCGCGCATTCGACAATTTGTCACAGCACTCGATTGCGGCGGCGACGACGCTCCACGCGAAAAAGAAAATAAAATGGAAAAAAAGCTCCGCGCGATGATGGCGCCATATGGTTTACCGCGCGCCTCCTCTGCGCCACGGCCGAAGCGCTGCCGCGCGCGCAGCTCGCATAGAATCTATCATCGACGCGCGGAGAATATGCGTCTCGTCATCGCGCGAGCGCGAGAGGCGCGCATCAAAGGGTGATTTTCTCTCCGACGAAGAATGGCACATCGCACCGCCTGACGACACCCGGAAGGGAAATAATGAAGAGAAAAGAAGAGGAGAGAAAGAGAGGGAGAGAGGGAGAGAGAAACGGATGACAGGAGGATGATGATGATGATAATGAGGCCAAGTGTCGCCTCGACTCGATTGAGCTGTACACACCTGGGATATTCCAGCCGGCGACGTTGTTTATCAATTACAGACGGGGCTGTCACTCACTTTTTCCATGTACGCCTTGGTTTATTTTCAACTACTGCCTTTTGTCGATGTTATTTTCTTTCTTTTCGGTGGGAGTATGGCGTTGCAGCGGTGAAAGTAGTTGCGCGGCTGCTGCGTGTGCTTCGATGCATATATGCGTATACGAAAAAAAGCTTTTGCTTAAGTGCCTCTGATTTTTCATGCAGTGGTAGGTGCATAATAGATTCCAGCTTAGTCCAAGTATACGGGGAATTCCGCGAAAAATATTCAGATAATTGGTTGGAAAAATGTAAAAATCACATCTGGGACAGCATTTTTCTGCTTCTGGAGTACAACACCGAAAAGTTGAAGAACATTAAAATCGGATTGTTAGATTGATATAGTTATTGGCATTTGATCTTAGCAACGATGTCTTCAATGCAAATTTTTTGTGTAACCGTTGACAAATTATTAACTGAAAAATTTTGGATTTTAAACACGTGTTTAAATGAAAGACGTTCTAAAAAATTGGTGAAAGTTAAAAGTTTAATATTAGCCAAAGAATACACCTGAATTTTTTCAGATCTATTTTGAACAATTATACAATTTTACAAGATAACAATTTTTGAAAAATTTTGAGTATGGCACATAAGCAATAACAACCTGATTTTAAAGTTCTATACAGCTCAAATTGAAGCTGCTTTCGTACTAAATTGCGATTATATAGTGAGAAATATTTAGGTACTCGAGTCTGTGTGTTCTATAGAAGACGAATAATACTATCTCAGAGGCGTGTAGTACGAAATTTTTTTAAGATTTTCTAACCAATTATTTGCATATTTTTCGCAGAATTCTCCATATATTTCAGTGATGGAATGAATTGGTAAAAGCCGACAGTTACGGTTCTTTTTAAAAAGCAAGTTTTCTTAAGATGAATTTGAATTTCAACTATTTTTCGTGTATGTCTAATGCAATTTTCGCGATTTTGCCATTGCTCTCGGGGCAAGATCGATTTTTAAGATTCTTTGCGTAATCGTAAATAGATTTTAATGGATGATTTTCTCAAAATTTGTGTTTAATCATGCAATTCTAAAAACCTATACACTATAATTAATGTCAGTATAACGAGCAAGGTGCATTATTTACAAGATATAATTTTCTGCATGATTATTTCAACGCGTGATTTTTGCTGACTTTTGTGAAAATCGCAACGAACGGTGAAATTATTCAAATTTTAATCTTGACTCAAAAATGAGGTATTAACTGTAAACGTAAATCAACGGTAAATAATATTATAGAGATCACATACTGAACGATACTTGAAATATCGTTGAAGCAAGTCTTGTATGTACATATCCATAGAGAAATTCGATTATCAGGAGCAGATCGTGAATTGAATATGGATAAATTCTAATTTTTTCATTGAAAGAAAAAAGTTAGGAATAAAGAACAAAGGTATAAGATGGTTAAGGAGAAGATAAAGATAGTCTTGGCGAGTTCGGAGGCTCCGCACCAGCGACCTGCCCGGTCTTCTTGGAGGAGCGCTGCGCAGCGAATCTCTTTAAACTTTTAAAACACACACTCTCTCTCGACGCGCAGGACTGCCAGAGTCGCGCAAAAAGTCTGCGAGCTTGTTTTACCTTATGCTCGCGCGCAGTCTTTTGGGCGTATTACAGATGTACTGCGAAAGGGCTTTAACGTTACGCTTCCCTTTTTTCGCGGCGAAAAAACAAAGTCTCCGCTCGCTTATAAGCCTCGCCGCAAGAGAATGAATGAATCATACGGGCGCGCGCTCCCGAAGCGCCGCCGCGATCGAATGATACTTTCTGATGCGTCGAATGAAAAATTGATGATGGACGGCGCGGGCACCGCTGATTTTCGTCGTAACGTATAGGTATATACGAGCGGAATACTTATCGTCGGTCAAGCGCTTAAATTTATCTCAATTTTTCAAACGGATTTATATACACACGCATCTCAGAGGGGACGATATCGAAGCGGGCCCGCGCGTATATGAACATAAGAAAGTTCAAGAAAGAAAAAAAAAATGAAGTGGGGGACTTTCACTATGGTAATACGGACATAATTAACCCGGCAGTTTGAGCGTTCTTTACGCACTGCCGAGAAGACATCTACCAACGGCTCATCTTCCCATGCGCTCGTACATAATAAACTCGGCTTGCGATCGATTATTAAAATATTTTATAACGATCTTTATGAATTTTAAATTCGCGCATGCGCGCGGCGGCCGACGCCGACGACGGGGACAGCAGGGGGAGGAGGTGCTGGTGGTGGAGGGAAAAAAGAAGCAGGAGCGCTGCAGCAGCTCTGCGGGCACACACACACACAGACACACACACACACGACTCCCGAGAAAAGTTCGCAGAAAACTGGTTTCCTTATGACTCTATAGGTGCAGGGGCGTAAATTGATTTTTAAAATACAGCCACCCGTGCACATGCTTTACGAGGCTCGGCTGCTCGTAAAAGCGCTCTCCCGGGAGAAAAAGTCGCTCCATAATTAGCTGTGCCCGCGCTCACGCGCGCTCGCGCAAGAGAGAGAGGGAGAGAGGGAGAGCGCGTATCAATGCACAGCAGTAGGAGAGAGAGAGAGAGAGGGACAGAGAGTTTCGCCCACCGTGAAAAAATGGCGAATCCTCCTGGCCCATCAATAACGGATCGACTTTAACGGAGCAGCGACGGGGCTGTGGGTACACGTGCGCGCGCGCGAGGGGAGGAATAAAAGTGCCGCTCGTCTCTCTCTCTCTCTCTCTCTCTCGCTCTTTCTCTTTTGAGCGGTAGCGCGCCAGTCGAGTTTCAGGTGGACGTTTATGCTGCTGGAGGTAATGAATTACGATAACCCGTAAATTAACGTCCACTTTTCCGTAAATCTCTTCATATACGGCTTTTCGAGAGGAGACGACGCGCGCGCCGCTTCACCGCCGGTATACGCACGTATACGTATACGTATAGGAGCTCGGAAAAAAAATCGTAGGAGGACGTGCTGGCTTTATGAGCGTAATCGCATTAATGACGTTTTTCTCTTGTTTACAAGCCGCAGAGCCGCGTCGCGATGCCGCGCGATTGTGCGCAGCAGCAACGCCGAGCTCGCGCGGCGGGCGCTTTTTAGGGTTGCGCGCGCGGAGGGACGTACGCGCACGGCTGTAAACCTTATAGTACGCGCGCTCGAGCTTTTCGCTGGCGACGCGTATTGCCGCGCTGCTAGATTGTAAAAGTGCGGATTCTTCGGTCTCGCGAAGCTAACTGCGGCTTTGATTTACGCTTTAATCGAGTGGCAAAACAGCTTTATACGGAGTCCAAGTAGAAAAATGCCGTATTAGCCAGACGCGTGGCATTCGCATTAAAATCACTTCGCCTACGAGGGAAGCCCGTTTTCACTAATTGAAACACACTCGAGAGATCTTGTCTCTCGTTTTAGAGTAAACTCTCTTGGCAGACTCAAGTTAATTTGGAAAAAAGTATATGGAGTATTGACTGGAATTCGTCGAAAAAGCACTTAGTGGAAGTGTGACATTAAGGAGTATGGAAATGATATTATGTAAAATGCAATAATATGAAATGCAATTTGTCTATTCCATTTATGCACCGTGCATTTCAATGTTGTTTTTGAGTTAGAGGTTGCGTATAAGTGTACTTAAGTGAATGCAAGTAATTACACTATGAATATTTTATCATTTATTTACGAGTAGGATTTATTTGCCTCCCTTTTTTAAAATTTATTTATATTTTATTGTACAAATATTTCATAATCTGTGTCTATACTTAAATATGAGAAAAAATCTAGTGTAGCGAGATAAAACTTTGTTATTTTATCGTCGATTAACTCTCAATAATTTCACAGCTCTATCTGAAGCAATAAATCATCTACCGCCTAATGTAAACCTTGATCATTTCGAGAGTAAGCATTGGAATTTTTTCCAAGTATATTTTCAGTGAAAAGACACAAAAATGAAAGTTTCAAATTCGGAGCATGTTTATTCCTTTCAGGCAACGTCGATTACAGCAGACAATATGAAAAAACATACGTACAGACAAACGTTCATTCGGAGCTGAAAAATCGGCCGTAAATCCCGGTGCGCGCGAGCGCTCTAAAGCCCATCCATAAAGTGAATCTGAATTTTCCGACAGGTGTGCCGACAAACACACATCCTTCCCGCGGCTTGGCCGTCGGTCCTTAAAAGTCCACCGCTGCAAACAGAGCCCGCTCGCGAGCACACAGACACCTGACTCCATATCCAGGGCTTAGCGCGTCGGTCTTTAAAGCTCCACTATATATACGCGCGCGAATCGTAAAGCGGCCCGCGCGATATACCCGCGTACCTGTACGCGTGTGCACGCGTGCATACGTATATAATGGCACTTAATGCCGCGCGAGACGCTAAATAATTTTCCGCTCGTGAATCAAAGCGGGGCTCCCGGAAAAAATGATTGACCGCGACGCGCAAAGTGCTGATACTAATAAGTAGTCGGGTGGACTAATGATACGAGCTCTGTAATTGCGACGCGGTGGCGGCGGCGGCGGCCGCCGTTCTCGTAGTCGTTCCGGATGCACCTCATTGGGAGATGTAGGATTATAGCGCGGTTTCTTTTATGTGTACCTCCTGCCTTTTTTCTCTCTTTCTCTCGCTCTCGTTCAGCCTTCTGTTTCTCTCTCTCTCCCTCTCTCTCTCGCGTGCAGCGCATACGCACGCGTCGCGCGGGTGATTGAGCGATTGAAAAAGTGCGGCGCGCGCGATCGGTGCCGCGAGAAACGCGCTTTCTCGTTTCGCGCAGCGCGCGACGCGCGAGAAAGATTGGAAAAAAGAAAATCCGACGCGGTTTTGCTTGTGCGCGCGCGCGCGCGTGTTGACGAGGTGTATGAAAAAGGTTTTGATGCGCGCGTATATTTACCGCGCGGCGACGAGTGGCTTATATATATGCGTATGCGCGTATATACACGTGTGCAGCACACACTGCGGCCGTCGACGCGCTGCACGCACGTGCGCGCGGCGGATTAGCCGCGAGAATTTTTCCGGCGGCTAATCCAACACTAAATAAAACACGTCAGCGAGGGTCTTAAATCTTGATGAAACAGGTGCACCAATCAGTCGGCAGTCAATCCCGGCATAACGAATTTCAACGAGGCTGCAGCCGCGCAGTGCGCTGCCAGTAGCCTTATCACGTCGGCTGCATTCACATGCAAATAAGCCTTCGACGATGTAGTCATTCGACTCTCTCGCTCGCTCTCTCATCACGAGAGAGAGAGAGAGAGGGGGGGGGGGAGAGAGCGAAATAGCTCGGCAATGGAAAACTCTCCTTCTGCATTGGCTAATAAAAATTGACGTACGATGAGTAGAGCGGATAGACGATCGTCGGCAGAATATATATTCAGCAGCCGTTTAGCGGGCGATCATCGATTCGCCTGCCTATATTTCATTGCCGCCGCGGCTACTCGCTCGAGCGCTCCTTTTTTCTTCTCCTTTATATACGCGCGCGCGCGCACAACTATAAACCAGCTGGAAATTTCACCAAATTAATCCTTCTCGAAGCACACCTCGCATCGGCAGCTATACTCTCGGAGAGAGTCAGCTCCGCGTAAGGCCGAGAGCGGCGGCGGCTCGCGTCCCTTTTCCAGATAATCGATCTGTGGCTCGCGGAGGGCTATCTGTCCTCGTCGCATATCCTGGGGGAACGAGAGAGAGAGAGGGAAACGGCGGTCAAAGGGATGCCGCCGCCGATAGGTTGCTCGCTGCGCGCCGAGCGCAGCAGTGTATACCTCATTGTGCGACTGTAAAAGCGCATCGCGTCGAGGAAATGCTAATCGATGAAGATGTACTATTGCCGAGCTCCGTCGCAATTTGTCGGCGAGGCGATGACGCGTGTTTACCTTGCGGAAGCCGGATAGGCTTTATAAGGCGTGGGGATTTATATAGCGACGTTTTTATCGAATGTTTGTCGCCTTTAAAGGGGGGGGGGGGGGAGCTCGCCGCCCGCGGATGATGTACGCCGAGTTTTTCTCGCGCTCTAGGTATACACACACGCTCGCGATGAGATGCTTTATGTACATAGGTATATATAGGCGCGATTTTTTTTCTCGTTTCCCCCCGAGAAGCGGCTCTCGTGAGAACCGTTTATACACATCACAGAGCGGCTGCGGGTAATATACAGGAAAGGGAAAGAGCTGCAAAGATCCTCGACGTGTTTTGGTATAATTTTGTGGAAACGCGCGCAGTCTCGGGAGTTGCGGTTCCTTTTTTGCGCGCGCGCGCGCGTAGCGTAATTCGATGCACGCGCTTGTTTGTATTGGACGAATTATATAGAGGCGCATAACGAAGAGAGTGTATACAGTCGGAGAAATTCTGAGGAACGATGCGCCTGGAGATTGCTTCGCAGAAGATGTCGGCGCGAGATTCTCGCGGATTTTTTCATCGGGCGTGTGTACTCGTTGAAAATGCCATCGGAAGCGCCGATAAACTATAGAATGCGCGCGCGGATCGTACTGATATAGAAAGGAATCTTAAGAGGAGCTCTGCCGCGGAACCCCCCTCTACGGTATTTTGCACTTTCGAGCTTTCGTAAAAACTCTAAAAGTTTTCAGTTGGTATTTTCCTTCGCAGTGGGGTGATTCCTTCGATATAATATGTTCGACTGTGGGTATTCAAATAATTGCCCTTTAATTTTTTTTTATGCAACGATCCACGAGGCTTAATCGACCACTTTCTACATTTTTGAAATTGTGCTGTATTGGGCAGACTACATTGTCACCGGCGTACTGGCGAGCGACGTGTATATTTTATGTTAACCGCGAGTCAGTATTCGACAGGTTCAAGGAGAGCACATATGGTGTACAGAAAAATTATATGTTCCTGCGTTGCGTTTTCCGTCCTTCCATTGTCACTATACACACCACCGAAATTGTGAAATATTTTTTGTGGAGCATCTTTTATTGGCATTTACAACGTTTGACAATACTAAAGTAGTGTTGACATCGAATAGAAGCCAAAAGATAAGCTAACATCCGCAAAAGCTTCGTCTTCCGCGCTATAGTTCCACGGCAAAGGCCGCGCGCGGCATCGCAGTCACTCTCTGCGCCTCCGGCATGCACAAGCGAATGAGAAAGCCCTCTCGTCGCGCCTCTGTTTTCCCTGCCCCCGGGGACAAAGAAGAAAAATCGAGTCTTGAGAATATAGCTCAGCATAATGAGACGCGATCGCGTAATATACCTCTGCGCTTACACGCGCAGCGCGACTATAGCTGAAGAAAATCACTTTGCGCAGAGCTTTTATTCAGCTTCTCTCCCCGCTTGTATACGTATAAAGCGTTATTCACCGGCTTGCGACGAAAATTGCTCCTCCGCTCGTCGCTCTCTGCGCGCTGCGCAGTGCGGGTCTCTCGACGAGCGCTGCAATACACCGGGAGATCTTGCGCCCCTAATTAAAAGAGCCGCGCGCGTTCTTCCTCTGCCCCCCCCACCCCTCGCCCCACTCTCGGGATGATTAATGCGCTGTAAATAATAACTAAATATCCCGGGCTAAACGAGCGCGTTGTCAAGCTGCGTTCGCGGCCTCCCCGTCGCGCGCTCGCGGCCTCTAAACGAAAACCATCTGGCTCGGCCGAGCGAGAGCGAAAGAGCATATATATCGCAGTTGGTTGCGCGTGCGATGCGATTATCTTAATAGCGCGAGCAGCTCCTAATGAATAGCGAGATTCTTAGAGACCTCCCCTCCTTTTCTCTCTCCTCTATCATCTCGCTCCTCTCTTTTCTCTCTCTCTCTCTCTCTCTTTCTCTCTCCCGGGCTTTACTCACTTATGTACCTCTAGCGCGATTATACGCGCGCGCGCACTACAGAGCCTCTACCTGCACCTGCACTTCACCTACACCATACGGCGCGACTCGGATTTAATATCTCTTTCGTTGTGCTTTTCGCTGCTGCCGTGCGCGCGGCCAGCTCGAGAGAGAGAGAGAGAGAGGGAAGAGTCTCTCGAGGCTGCGCGCACAAGTCGGAAGAGGAAAGAGAGACGCGGAGAATCAGAGGCGAGATGAAAGGAAGAAGCGAAGGCCTCCGTGTCGTGACTCTACGCTCTTCTCTGCCTTCATCGTCCTTCTCCTCCTCTCCTTCTCCTTCTGCTGCTGCTGCGGCTGCTGCTTCCTCGCAGCTCTTGTTGCTCCTGCAGTTGTCCGGGAATCGGTGGCACGAGCAGCTGGTTACCGCGAGCAGGAAGAAAGCTAGAAAAGTAGACTCTCTGTTTATCACCCGCCGGCTGTAAAGACTCGACTCTATATATATGTACCCGATCTGGAGCGGAGAGCGAGGAAGCTTTTTTTGCGCGCACCTGATATTATTATAATGCTCTCACGATCTCCGCGCGCGCTATATAGCAGCGTCTGATACGCGCGCGTACTGTACTGCACGTTTGCGCGCAAGTGCGCTTAGAGAGAATCAGGTGTATCCGCTGTAAATCAGTGGGAACTGAAATATAACGTATATACACCGGACTTTGATTGCTTTGTGAATTATTTTTCGCCTTCCGCGTGTATAGTTTCCATACGCCTCTGTACACGCGCGTTTAATATTTTCCGCAACAGGCTGCATATTTAATTTCACCTCGGATTTAAATCCGTGAGAGAGGAAACTTTGTGCGCGCGGGGTTTTAAAGATCAGCGATAACTTAGCTATAATTTTACGAGTCGGTAATTGGCTGTTGGTTAAGCAATTTTTCGGATGATAGCGTAAACTCAAAGGTGTGGATAATTTCTGGATTCGGAATTGAGCCTACGGAAAAATACCGAGATGCGACTCGGCGAACAATCGCGGCGCCTTGACGCTTTAGCACAGTATACCTATATATATATATAGCGATGCTCGTATCGTGAGTAATTAGAAAGGGCTGAAATTTGCAAGGGAAAGAAGCGCGGCGACACTGTCTTCGCTGCTCTGCCGTCTCGAGGCGTTCGATCTGCATGAGAATAACGAGAGGGAACCGCGCGCGAGATATAACGAGAGAGCGTGTCGAAACGCCCACGCGTCTGCTTGCGTATCTCTCCGTGAGACGCGACGTTCTCCTCTTCTGTCTGCTCGTTCCTTGTCCTGCATTTTTTCCACCTATATGCCTTGGGCTCGCGCCTGCCGCTGCTGCCGCTGCTTCACTCGATACACTGACATACTTGAATAATGAGCCGTTCGCCACACGTCGTATACGTTAATCCAATGTGTACTATCGAAAAAATTGTTAAGTATAAGTTTAACCTGCAGGAGAGAAATCTCGATGGAATTACACGAGTTCCGTGTGTGCATAGCCTACGTAATGTATAAAGTGTATTTTTGATGTTAATAAATGAAATGAACAATGTCGTTTATGTGCTTGTGTATCAAAGCGACTATGAAAATGGAAAGACCTCTCTGTCTTGTCAAGCCCTTTTGACTTTTCCTCTTCACGTTCTCGCTTCCCCTCAAACCCTTTGTATTTTCTCTCAATAGGACACCCATGTTAATTCCATTTTTAACAAAAAGAATTATTCTCCTATAATTTAGAGTTTTATTTCATAAAATTGTTATCATTACTGTATATTGTTCTGCATCTTCTGCGCATCACCCGGTGACAATTTTTGCACAATGTTTAATAATCTAAGATATTCTAACCGATATTTTTTTTATCTTTACAGTCTGTTTTTCCAGTCCTTATGACGAGCCTTATATACTTATGTCTCTGCGACATTGTTCCATAAAAATTTCTAAAATACTTTTGTATCTACTAGACACGTGATGGTGTGCAAAAAATAGAACAATACAATGACCATGAAGAATAATTGACCCGAAACGTAGTAAAAATAAAAATTAGGGCATTCGCTATCGAAACGAAATGGCGGGGAATTACCCAGTTATTTATAATCTTAAGCATACCATCAACCTTTACGTAGAACTAAATTATACCAAATGCTCTTGATTCCGCTTGGAAATAAGTTAATCGAACACACGTGTGCAATTCACACGCATACGCTCATCTCGAATATTTCTATCGACAATGAATGGCTACAGCTCGTTGCCGATTTGCAGAGCCGATTTTTCACCTCGCAATCTCATCTGACCCCCTTTCCTCGCAACGACTCGTGGGTGTGTTGCGCGCCGCGTTCACTCGTCTCTGCGAGTGTGTCAGTGCTGAATGATGAAGAAGCCCTCGATTTATGTCGAGCCGTTCATCACAATCCATCGGGCTGTACGGCTGCAACAGGGGGAGGGGAGGGGCACGGAAACCATATACACCTCTTTAGCGCGCGCGCTCAAAACTTTTCGCGAAAACGTACGAGCCTCGTCGATTATTATTCGTCGAGACGCACGCGTGCACCGCGACTATATCGCTATCTTTATGAGTTTCTTCGAAAGTCTCCTGGGCGACGGGAGAGGAATGCGGCGCGCCAGGGACGGCCCCCGAAGTGCGTCGAGAATTCAATTCGGATTAATGGAGGAAGTGCATTATTGTGCGTTAGCGCGTAGTGCGCTAAAGCGTTTCTCTTGTAGCCGCGCTTGGCTCGCTTAATTTCGAGCTGGGGATTTATGTAATTGGATGAACATTTCTTTTTCCTCGTACGCTAGGGAGAAAGAGAGTCTCTTATTGTTCTGTTGCGCGAAATTGCGGAATTCATTGAGTTCGAGTAGTCGACGTCACGCAAACGCGAGGATTATATCATTTATTTTGCAGGGCTATCATCGTTTTTTCGTATACATTATCCAACTGCATGTTGGTTTATGAAACGACTGGTTATAGATCATATACAGCGTTGTCGAGTAAACCGAGCTTTACGCTTTCGAATTTTGTGAAAAATTACTGTTTACTGTATAGTGTTAATGGACGACACGATTCCAAAAGTGAAAACCGTGCTATTCAAGTGCGATAATATTTGCCGATTCAATTTGTCAGATAAACAATGAAATGGTGAATTGAGACATTCTAAAATTATGTATACAAATCAATCTTGACAGTGAGTTATGGTGACGAAAAATTTCATTGATTTTGGTGTGACGTTCCTAATTATTGTTTGCAAAACATATTTAGCTAAGCGCTACTTACGAGAACTTAATGACTCTTCTTACTTGTAGAACGTTTTCTAATGTTGGTAATAAACCATTTGAGAATTTTCACTGAGAAGATAGTAGAAAACAGTTGTCTATGACTTTTTTTTTTTAATATTCATTGAGTCAACAATAATGAAAAAGTACTGTAGCCAATATGATACGTAATCGACAAATATAATAGGTATAAATAAAACAATAAAACTATTGATACCAGCAATTATTTACAAAAATATTTCTAAAATTACAAATCCTTAAAATTGCAACAGTTTTATTAATGAAAATTTATATTTTACAACAATGAATGATTGGTTTACACTCTCAACTAAAAATACTTACATCATCAGTTTTATCAAACTTGTTAATTTTGCCTTAATAAGATAATTTGTATAAATATCGAATATCTTATTCATTTGATAATTTACGTAAAATCGATATAGTTTTGCAATATGATGTCTTTGTAATTGACTTTCTATTTATTTTAGATAAAGAAATATTTTTTATTCTTGTTTGTATACTATTTGACATTCGAAACTAATTTTAAAATTGCAATATTATAATACTTCTATAAAATATATGATTTGTTCTACATTAATTGAATTTTAATTGATAAACCACTATTACTATCTTAATTTACTATTTTTCAAACTCTTCGTTGAAATTTTTCGTGGAATCGTGAAACATCACTATGATATTCTAATACTGTATGCATAACGTCCATTATATCGTGCTTTATCACACTATAGAAAGAAATGTAATTATAAGTGAACGCATGGCTCTATATCAGCATTGACAAATGATAATTTCTCCATGCAAGTACTTGAGACGAATTTCGTCCCACCCAAATTTCGTCTATTTCGAAAAAGGAAAGTACCACACGTCAGAGCAACAAAACATTGGCGAAATCGAAAGCTACGCGATTCACCACGAAAACTCCGTATACAGGAACGCAAGATGCGCACAGCACTCTCCCTTTCAGCCGCTGCTGCACTATAGACCGGATAGACCGCAAAATTTCCCTTTCAAGCTCCGCACCGCGCGCACGCGCGAGAGCTAATGACTCGCCAACACGAAATCATTGTTCTCTCCCGAGAGCTCGCGTCGATCGCCGCAGCGCAGAGTCCTACCTCGCAACGCACTTTGCCTCTCTTCGCTCCAACCTGCGCAGTGCAGTGCACACCATTCACTCTGCAATCTCAATTCAGCCGCACCGATAAGTTCCGCTCTCCCTCTTTTCATATGCCCGGCGCGTGCAAGCAGTGGCCGGCAGCAGCAGCAGCAGCAGCATCAGCACCACCGCGGATAATTGCGCGCGAGGGATATTTCGTGTTTGCGCCGCGTGGGAACCCGAGGCGCATCCTTGACCCTGCGATTTCAGTCTCGCAGTAGTGTGTGTATAGTCTTGCCGTCTCCGGAGAGCTTCGATTATCAGCGGGATCGATCATCGCGGCTAATTAAAGAGCGTAGGCGAGAGAGACTTTGTTTGATCGAGTGCGCTGTTTTGAAAACAAAGCAGTCGAGTGCAGCTGCAGCAGCAACGTCTGCTCTCCTCGACTGTATAGTAGAGAAGAGAGACGACGGATTCGAGGAGGTGAAAGCGCTCGGCGAGCGCGCGTTATACGAGAGGTAATTTCGGATGTGCTTGAGAATTTACAAATAGACCCGGGGCAGCTCGTCGAGTGTTTGCGCGGCCGAGGAATCAATAGCGATGTTTGGAAAGAAGAGAGAGAGAGAGAGGAGAGGTTCGTATCAATTTAGGTCAGAGTAGACACGATAAACAATGACGGCCTTTGCGCGGAGAGCGAGAGCCGCAAAGTTATTCTTTTCCTCGGCGCGCGGTGTGTGTAATTAGGACCGGTTCGCCAACGCCCGCCGCGCCGAGAGAGCACAAAAAAGCAATAATCCAGGCAGTAAAAAAAAAACGTCTCCTCGATCCTCGAGATGTGCGAAAGCCATAAAGTAAACAGAGAAGAAAGCTCGTGATCGGCGCAGAAAGAGATCCGCTCGGCCGAGCGCGGCAATCCTTATCAGCGGCCAACAAAGCGAAAAATTCCATTAAATTAAATCTAATATGTCGCAGGGAGGGAGGGAGGAAGAGAAGAAACGACGCGTCCAAATACGCAAGATCCAATAGCCCAAGAGACCCGCGGCGTCTTTACTTTGATCCGACTTTTTGTAATGCCTCCGCTCTCGTCGGCAGCGCGCGCGCAACAGGTCTCTCCACTTCTCTCTCTCTCTCTCTCTCTCTTTCTCTCTCCCAAAGTCTCATTTGGCTTCTCCTCACCACGTCTCATCTTCCTCCTGCGTACAAGCATCCATACGAGCATTCTATCCTTATCTCGGTCGTCCTCTCATCTCTTCCTCTCTCTCTTCCCTCTGCGTCGGAGGAGGAGGAGGCGGTGGAGGACGAGGCTGCAGGAGGAGGAAAAGGAGAAGAAGAAGAAGAAGAAGAAGAAGAAGAAGCTCCTGCTCTGCTGCGTAGAGTCGGCGGGCTGCCGAGGGGGAGGGAAGGGGACGTGTGCTGCTGCTGCTGCTGCTGGTGCTGCCGGTCTGCGCGGGCGTGGGAATATTATCGCTCGCGGGGGCCGCTGACCAGAGCGAGAGAGAGAGAGCCTCGAGCGGATCGTGCGAGTCTCTGTGTCTGTGTACGTACACTCTGTACATGTGCCTGTGCGAGTGAGTGGAAGGCTGCGGGAGAGAAGGACGAGGAGATTGTTCGGAGAAGGTGAGTCGAGGCTGATGGCTTCCATCCTCCCTCTCTCTCTCTCTCTCTCTCTCTCTCTCTGTATTGTGAGGGAGAGTATGTATGTCTATATATATAGCCGCACGAGTGCTGCTCTCCCAGATGAATTATGCTACGCGTAATATACACACAGAGTATGCTGCGGCCGAGGGCATTTCGACTTTTGAATTTCCATGCTCTTTTCATATGTACACGCTCTATGCGTTATTGCTCGCTTTTCATTGCCCGATCTCGCGGCAAAAGTTGTTAATCCTTCGGAAAATTTAGTCCGTGATCTTATTGGTGTGCGCGAGAGCGAGTATAACGGAAATTTTATAATACGCGCTGCCGATTAATCGAGTCGCTCTCGCTCCTACCAACTAATTTATCGCTCCTAGCCGCAATATATTGTTTAA
This sequence comes from Philotrypesis tridentata, assembly GCA_018906965.1. Classification (NCBI taxonomy): domain Eukaryota; kingdom Metazoa; phylum Arthropoda; class Insecta; order Hymenoptera; family Pteromalidae; genus Philotrypesis; species Philotrypesis tridentata. Next base: position 1,279,828 of record JACCIB010000002.1, read on the forward strand.
ACGCGAATGATATATATATTCGAACTCGTAGCATCTCTCTGCGCAGCGCAGGTGTGTGTGTGTGCGTTTCTAGAGCGTGAAACATAAAAATTCGTACTGCGCGTGCTCGCGCAAAGTTTTCCTCCAAGACGAGGGAAAATTAGCGCGAACGCCGTAAATCATCGGACGCACGAGTCGAGGCTTGTTATCAGTTCTTTCTATATAAGCTGCGTGCAGCGCTTTACAGGTTGATTTCGCGCGGCAAATTGCAATTTCCAATTGAAAAATCATGCAGCGCCTAATATGCCGCCCCGACGCGGCCCATCGCATCGATCGTTTACGCTCGCGCGCGGGGATTAAGGATTAAAAAAATTTGAATAGGCTCGTATCCACGGATATATACCGATCGCACGCACACACACACACACTCACATCACAGGTGGAATTACATTAATTGAAATTGATCGGCTTTCGATAAGGATCACAGGGCATCGTATAGACACACACACACACACGGACGTATACGCTCATTGAGCGCGATAAAGACTGCGGCTCCGATCTCACATCCACTGTATACACGGCGCGTCTCGTCGACGAGCACATCGGTACCTATAACGGTAACAATAGAGCGCGAGAAAATCACCGTAATACTTGCACCCATAGTCTCTCGCTCACGCCCGGTGTGTATCCTCTAATACACCCGGCTTGATTACAGCTTTTACGGGCGCGCACAGTCTCCGGGAATATTTCTAATATCTCGCGGACTCTCTTTCTCTCTGATTGATGATCCTGTGTGCGAAGGCAAAAACATCGAACGCGGACAATAGATCTCTCTCTCTCTCTCTCTCTCTATCGCTCTGGCTGGCTGGAGTCGTCGGCCCGCGCGAAAGCGTGACGACAAAAATGACGCGTGAGAGCGTTACCTCTTCTTCCGCTAATCGAGCCCGGGGATCTTTCTCTCTCTCTCTCTCTCTCTCTCTCTCTCTCTCTCTCACTCCCTCTCTCGCGTACTTTTGGGATACACGGCTCGAAAAAGAGCGAGGAGGGGCGCCGCGTCCAGGTTACTGACTCGCCCCGAGGGTGTATTGCGCACGGCGCGTCCTCTCTCTCTCTCTCTCTCTCCGTACGGACTTTTTGCTTCGGGCTTTCCTTTTTAAATGATCGTTTTCGGTGTCGCCCGGGACAGCGTGAATACAAATTGATCGCTTGTTCCTTTTTTTCCGCATCGTTTTTACGCTCCTCGGATTGGATCTCGCCAGTTTTTTTTCATCCGCTCTCTCTCTCTCTCACTCTGTCGTATCCGGTGTGTGTACACTGCTCTCGACGAGACTCGGTTAGCCTAATCGGTTGGTTCGCTCCGTATCCCCGAGTGTCTTATTGGGTTAGTAGGGGATACTCGGAGGGGGAGGATGACACGGAAAGGCGCGCGAGCGTCGGATATACCTGTATACACATTACACACAAGACCTGACAATGCGCGCGCCGTGTAATTTGATGCTCGGAATATAAATATCGAAGCGAGATGCCGTGTAATTTCATGGTTTTCGATTCAATCAGGTGTTATTATGCCGCGCGCGCACAAAAAGATTGTGTGTATGTGTGTATGCGCGCGTATAGACCCGGCTGTTTGCTTTTGGATACTATAATTTCGTTCGCGCGTGCGCTGAGCTTGGAATTCGCATAGGAGTTTTTCCAAGTCCGGTTAACGCGATTGAGAGTAACGGTACATACCGTCCACCTACCATTACACTCCCTCGATTTTCCTCACCTCTCTCGGTATACAGATGTACATCTCTGCTTTTCAGGTTCACGGGGCTCCTTTCTGGAATGCCCTTACACCTACCATCCGTAACGTATCCTCCCTTGCATCTTTCAAAGTAGCCTTGAGACTCTATAGCTAGTAAAACTCGACCACTAAAGTAGCATTGTGACGAGCAAGTACTCGAGTATGTAATAGTTTCAGTATTCGTATGTACAAGTGTACAGTAAATTGTAAATATTTTTAAATTGATATCTAGTCTGACTGAACGTTTTGCTTCTATATTGTATTATTATTTTAGAAAAAGCAGTCTTTGTTAAACTCTAGTCAATAATAATTTTTTTTTTTTATTACCAAACAGTATTATTTTATATTCTTTCGTTGACTTATATCGATCTCTCGGAAGTGACTTCCGAGACAGTAGCTGACAAAGCCGCATAAACAATATAGCTGTGTCACTCGGCTTCTCTCTTCCCCCGCTGTTAACTAGCCGGGGGAAAGGATTATCGAGATGTACACAAATCATATGTGCTCCAATATTTTCCTGATGAGGGCGACAATGATCGCCGAAACGTCGTTTTGTAAGAAAGGGATTTTGTTTTCTTAAACCCTTTCATAACTGCACTGCCTCGGAGAGATCGATATAAGTCAACGAAAGAATATTAAAAAATTACCGAGGGATAAAATCATATTAGATAGTGTATACACACTCATCTAAATACATTTAGTATTGTTTTATACTTGTATTATTTGTATCGGAATCTCCCATCCCCTCCCCCGTCGCCGCAACACACGACTCATCGCGTAACATCTCCCATAAATCGAGCGGACGCAGCGCAGCTCCTCGGGCACTGCGCAGCTCTCGACATTCCGAAATCCGCGGCGATATAATGTATATTCGCATCGGCGGAGGCATTAACGGATGCTTTACGATTTTTCGCCTCGGGTCACGCGACACACGCGCGCGCGCGCACACGGAGCGAGAGCACACTCGCGCATGTAATAATGGCGCAGAGCGTTAATAAATAGGCATCGGCGGCCCGAGCCCTGCACCAACGCATAATTCGCGGGGGGACTCGCTCTCTCGTCGGTCGGTAAAAGCGAAAGGCGCGCGCACGTGCGATATATATATATATACATATACCGCGCGCGTGTGTGTGCGGGCTTAATTAAAACGTCAGTATTCCGAGCGCCAAGAGATCTCGCGGAGATTTATATATCTATACTTTCTCTGCGCTGCGCACGTACACGTGGAGATCGGAGAGAGAGAGAGAGGAGAGAGAGAGAGGAGAGAATTCGAGCGCTTCGAGGGAAATGAAAATTATTGACGATTGTGTGCTAATTGCCGTGTGTGCGCGCGCGCGGATTACATTGTAGAGACCGCGGGTGAATGGGGAATGTCAGCTTTTGAGTGTTGGCATATAATAGCCGCGCGGCCGTTCGGCTTGACGAAATAGGCCGAGGTTCCCACTGCACGGGATTTTTACGACGGTTATAGTTGGCAGTTTAGAAAACGCTTCGGTCTCGTGTGCGCAGTGATCGATGTATATATATGCCTTTATAATTATTCGCATATATTGAAATGGCACACGCGGCGGATGGGAAAATAAATAATGATTGCTTGAACGTCGGTCGCGCGCTGCTATATACTCATTGCGAAATCGCGCCCGATATCCGCAAGATTTTCCGAGATATGCAGCAAAAAAGAGTGCGATCCTTGAAAATCTCACGCGACCAGGCGTTTAACTCCGCAATAACCTTCGCCCGAACAATAGCGCATAATATTGCGTGCACGTACATACGTCTGCTCAAAGCTATGCGCTACAAGGCTGTACACCCCCAACCCCGTCGTCGATCACAAAGAAGCACCCCCCCCCCACCCACCCCGCTCCCTCGAAAGAAAAAAAGGAAACAAAGCGAAAGCTCTCCTTACAGAATATTCGGCGGGAGTTATGAATGAAAAATAGTCACGCGATCCCCACCTCTGCGCACACCTATACATACATTATCACACATGCACTCTTGCGAATATAAGCCAGAGCAGGGAGAGAGACGAGAGAGAGAGAGAGAGAGGGGCGGAGCTTGGCCTCCGGGGCTACCGGAAGTAGGTGGAACACACCCGCGCGTTTACGTCTCCTTCTCCTTTTCTCTTTTATAATATGCCGCACACGCGAGGATGTACTGCACACTGATTTCCAATGCGCGTATTACGAGTAGCGTGCGGAGAGAAAGAGAGAAGGAGAGCGGGCGCGACGCCAAGGGAATGGCACACGAGCGTTTCGCTCGATTTGCTCTTGGATTTGATGGGTTTGTAATTTGCCTTCCGCTGCATTTGCGCTCAAGGGGGACATAGGGTGGAGGCTAAGCGCTTTCTGGAGGTATACGTATCATTGCCATCTCGCGCTGGAGCCCGAAGGAGGACAGGACGTCGGCTGAGCGCTTCAGGTATGTAATGTAAGTGTTCGACTGGGGGGATCCGTGAGTCGATTAAATATTCAAATTTCCCGCCGGAATATTGAGAGAGCCGATTTGATCGTATAAGGACGAGTTTCGGCGAAAGAGTCAATGGCCTTGCCCTCTTTTGCGTAATTTTGTCTACTAAACGTCTCTGCAAGCTTGAAGCTCAATATGTATAAAGAAAAGTGGAATATGTTTGGATTACGATGATTGTGAACTACTATTTAGATGATGCCGACTCGGGAGATATTAATGTGCGGACACTGAAAACGATATATAGATCATTATAATTGCACGGCGGAGGGTACGGGCGGGCAGCAAATGGTATTGCTTGCATTACTGTGATTACACGAAGAAATTAGTTGCTTTCTCATCCGCTAGAAATTGCAGCGCGAAATTTGAATTTTCATTCGCCGCAGCGCGCGGATTCTTCCACCAGGCGGCCGTCTTAATGAAAGTTGTGATTTATTTTATGGGCCTGGTGTAGTCTCTCGCGCGGGTATAAGGGTAAGGAAGTGAATTAATCTTTTGATAATCTGTCTGATCAATGTACAATGTTGAGGATGAAACTAGTGTTACTTATTGTAAGAGGTTAGAAAGTCGGCGAGTTGCGGCGGCCGTTAATGCGTATACCGGGAACCGGCCGGGGCTGTAAATTTATCGAGCGAGCCCTTTTAAGCAGCAGATAATGCGCTTATGTCTCGCGGCGCCGGACGTTAAATCCTCCTCATCTCGTATAATGTGTATAGAGAGAAAATTGCGAGGAAGCAATCTTTTGTCGCTACCGCGCGTTTCCTCGCTCGCTCGCTCGCTCGCTCGCAAGAGTTATTGCGCTAAATAATTCTCCTTCTGAAAACACAGGCCACCAATAGCTTTTCACAATTTCAGGGCGTTTATCCAAAACCGTAATGCTCACTCTAAACGGGAGCACGCGTATATAGCTGCGCGGTTCAGCGGAAACAATAAAGCATAAAGCTCTCGAGTGAGAGAGAGCGAGTTTTTCCTCAAAATTTGCATGTTAAACGACGTCCTGAAAGCCGCGCGTACACCTCATTAATACCAATTTCACTTAAGCGCGCGGCATAGAAATCGCTGGTTTACAACTCTTTCTAAACAAATCTGCCGAGCAACACCCCGTCTATATATACACGCGATATCCCCGCCTGTGCAGATTCGTATCTCGAGCTCACGGCAGCAGCTACCACATGACGTAAACAATTTCCCGGGACGCATAATCAACGGCAGCACCTCGAGCCTCTCTTTCCCTCTCTCTCTCTGTCGAGAAAAAGGAAGGTCCTCTCCCCGCTCGACAAACAAAACGGAAGGAACGCGCCTCGGCGATTATCGAGCGGGAGCATCGAAAAAGAAAAGCAGACAAGCTCGCGCTCTCCGTCCTTTTGCATATACATATACGTAGCTCTGCGCTGCACGCATACACAGACGCGTGATTGCACGCTTGGAAATTGCACTCTCGCGCAGTAGGAGGAGGAGGAGGAGGAGGAGGAGGAGGACGTTCAAGGCCGAGTGTGTACGCGGAGTACAAGGCAGACGGAAGTCGTCGCGAGTGAATGAGAGACGCCCAGACGAGTTTTCCTATCGCTGGACGCGATCCTTGTGACTGCAGCGCGCCGGGTATTAAGCGCGGGTCTCTGTACAGCCGACTGACTGCAGCTCGCTGCGCGTATACGTGTGGAGCGGTTACGCCTTATGAACGAGACCGAGAGAGAAAGAGAGACCACCTGCCAATGCAGCGACGGCGGCGGCCGTATATAGGTATATAGCAGAGCGCGTAACGCAGTGGAGAGACGCCTGATGCGTCGAGGTTGCGAGAGCTATATACGCAGGCCTGCAGTCGTTCGGGATATATAGACGCACTTGATGTAGCGGCGTGTAGGCGGGGATTTCGAGATGCGATTTTCTCCCTTTTTGCGCGCAGCAGCGGCATCAGCAGCAACAGCAGCGAGCCTGATTCATATTTCTCGGAGGATTTCCAGCCGGAGAGATATACATATATACGCTCTCGTTCAAGAGGTATAGAGCTAATGGAATACTCGCGCCCCGATCTGAATACTAATCGCGACGATCGTCGGGTTGCAGTAGCCGCGCATAGCAGACGAGCGGCGAATCGTTTCGAGCATATATGTATACGCGCATATAGTCGCTGCCGAAAGGAAAGCTCTCGCGCGAGCGCTATAGGCGACGAGAAGCGAGAAAAAGCTCGGCGCGAGAACATTATCGTTAACAAAACGAGCAGCGGCGTGTAGCGCGCCGAGACTATCGCGATATCCTTTGTAAAAACACCGCGAAACAGCTCCTCATCAAATCGCTCGTATATACACTGCCGGCGAGAGCCTCTTTCGCATGATTACTCCGCCGCGAAGGCAGTAGCGAATCTCGTAAGCGTCGCCGCTTCGTCTACTATATAACAGCAGCAGCAGCGGCGGCGGTGGTGGTGGCGGAGCTGTTGCGGCTCGCCTGTATATACCTACCACCGCGCGCGTCGTCGCGCACTGAATCGGCAAAAAATTGCGCAAAATTGCGCGTTTAATCAAAAGCCATAGAGCGACAGTACATGCGTGTACACACGGTCTCTTGCATCCGGCTCTTCTTCTTTTTTTCTTTTACCGCGCGCGCGAGAGTAGATATAATGCGCGCGGCAACGTCGCTGTAGGTAGAGCGACGAGCGAGAGAGAGAGAGAGAGAGAGAGAGAGAGCTATGGGTGTGTATATACTCGTCCGGGAGCGCGAACAAACTGCTCCTGATGGCCCCCGTATATACCCTACCCGTCGTATAATAATGCGCGAGAAGGCCTCTTCACGGGCAATTACGGGACGCGCGCGCGCGCGCTTCGCGAGAGAGAGAGAGAGAGAAGCTCTCTTTCCCTTTCGTCTCGCGCACTTACGTCGCGCTTTCCTCCACGCTTTTTATTCGTCTTCCTGGATCGGTGTGATATGCCGCCCGTTGCGCGGCGGGGGTTCTCTACTCCGCTCTTTCTGCGCCTCTCGCGGTTAAACACCTGCTAATGTTTGGCTTGATGGCCGATTTCTGCGCGTCTCTGTCTCTGTACTCTGATACCGCATAGCGGCCGCGGATTTTTCTCATTTACACCAGAGAGTGATGTAATAGCGCTTGATTTCTCGACGAGGGATCGTTAATAGTGCCGAGATTTCATTTGCCGTAGCCGAGAAATTAATTGGACGCGTATGTAGGTATGAAGTGGCGGAACCAAAGAAGAATTGCCTTCCGGGGGCGGCCGTGTCTTGGATCCGAAGCCCATTTCTAGAACGTGAATAAGCGATTTTTTTTGTGATTTCTGCTTATATACCCATGTCCCTGAGGCAGTTGAGGTAATCTTTACGAATTCGTGTGGTCTATTAAAGTGCATAATTCTTTCATTTTGCGGCTTACCCATGATCTTATCAGTTAGATGAGTTGCAATTTTCGTACGAAAAGAGTAAGATTTTTACAATTCTTTAATCTATGACCTTTTGAATGTTTTTAAATTTATGAATTTGCAAAGAAGAAAATATAGCGTAATACAAAAAATGACTCTATCGTTCTACTTTCGAGTTAAAAACAAAATTAATTTTTTGTAAGGCCTGCCTGATCATGGATCTCCAATGTAAAAATAAGTAGTGTAAAGCATAATATTTTTTTTTAATTAAGTGTAACACTTCCGAGTAATAAATTTGTTTAGCATTTGAGAAAATGAAACGTTTTTCAATTCAAGAAAACGAATTTCTGGCAACGTTTATATAATCGAAGTAATTAATCTTAGAATATTTTGTTAACGGCTTTTTGAAAGACTTGTCATTTATTCTATAGACAGGTGGAGGAAGCGGTAAGCCATACTTACCATAATACATTGAGACATTTTCCACCAAGTTTCCTCTTTCCTCAACTTTATTATTGCAACAAAACAAGCTCGTTGCAACATTTTTTACGAATGATGTTGTAATTTAATGAAGCTATTTATATTGATCAGTAAAGGTAATTCAATAATTGTGGAATTAAGTTGTCAACACTATTCTTATTATGCTTTGGAAAATTACGATATTTTGTATTTTATGTATTTTCATTATATTTGAAAAAGAAAACGACTTTTAGGGTTGAGACGGCAATGCCGTAGGCGTAAGGATTTTCAAACGTAGAGTAACCCCGTGCACCTTCCCTCTTTAACACTCTTCCCCCCTCTAATCAACTACCTCTACGCTAGTGTAGGGAACGTTACAGGGTGTATAATAAAAACGCGTAACTCTTATTTTCAATATTGTTAATAATTTGGGAGTGCGGTTAGTAAAACTTTCAAAAGCAGGTTTGTAAATTAATATTATTGTTCTCGATTGAAGAAAACGTGAAGTTGTTTAGGAATTAAAAATTTTTTTTACAAAATAACTATTTTTTTATCATATTACATCATTTTGATTAGTATTATTTTTTTATCCATATATAAGGTTTAAATGCTTATATACTTCAAGAAGTATTTCTTCAAGTGACTAACCAGAACAAATGTGCTGCCGTAAGAAAATCGGGTCATAAACTTTATGATTCTCAGGTCTGTACTGATGATAAAGATGATTCTGTTCGATCTGGAGATTGCAGTGTAAGCTATTTTTTGTGATGTTCATGGGTGGTCTGGTACTCCTATATTATATATATAATATATTATGTTTTATTATTTTGAGGCAAAAACTATAGAAACTTCATACCACCTCTTAAAGAAATTTATATCTACAAAAAAATTATATTTTAGAGTGACATTGATATTTATAGCAATAATATAGCTATTGGAATGTACCGTTCGAAAAGAATATTTCAAGTATAAAAATATTTGATGTTTTTCTAAGCCTAACATAAGATGTGTTCGTTGTTTCTTGTAAACATTTTTTAAATAATTAAAATGCGATAAATATGTATTAAAATAATTATTTTTATTACAAATTATGCTTGATATAGTAAAGAAAATAGTTTACTAAGTCATATTTGTTTGTGAGAATGAATCCAGTTGAAATGATGGATTGAGATAATTCGCGGTATTTATGGATAAAGAAAAAAATGTTTGTACCAAATCGATATTCTTTTACAATGTTGTTAACGTCATGTATTGCGACTTTTAGAAAAATAATCGGGTAAGAAAATCATTGGTCAACAAGTGATTGATTTTTGGAAAATTAATACTTAAAATGAAATATAGCTCCTAAAGTAAGGGACACAGTAGACAAGCCAAAGTTTTCATTCGCTCGGGCAAGAATACACAAGTGGGAAGAGAGAGAGAAAAAAAGGCATGTATAAAATTGCAATTTGGGACTTACTTAAGATTTTATAGTATCTCCATTATCCCTTTATTATTAACTACAGGAGCGATAAATTACCTCTCGAAGGAAGCTACTACGTGTGCGCGCCAGTGAATCGGCGCAGAGCGCAAAGAGAGAGAGAGAGAGAGAGAGAGAGAGAGAGAGAGAGAGAGACGAGCGAGCGGTTTTTCATTATAAAGGTAAAAAGCAATTTCAGTACTTGTAAAAAGCCGAAAAAAAAGAGAACGAAGGAGAGAGAAGAAGGAATATTCATAATCCCTGTTGGCCAGGCTCTTGCGCATCATCTCGAGCATAAAGACAGAGAGAGAGAGAGAGAGAGAGAGAGAGAGAGAGAGAGAGAGAGCTGTGTGTGCTGCCGGTCTGAGAGCCCGCGCATTACCTCACACGCCGACGATCGTCGGTAGCGCTCTTTCTCTCCCGCGCATATCTTTAACGCCTTCCTCGGCAGCTCTCGCGCAAACTATCAGCCCTCGCTTGCCCCATAACCGAGAGAGGCTCTTTCTCTCTCCCGCTCGCGTATATGCATTGCGCAAAAGCGAGCGCGCACTCGTCCTTCTCGGTATACACGACTGCAGTGTAGCAGTGCAGCCTCTCTCTCTCGCGAGGTCAGAAAAGAGATCCCCCTTGAAAAGCACCGCTACTGCATTGCTCGCCATTGTTCTATAATTAGGCTGCGCAGAAGCACTCGCTGGTAATAGAGGCGTTGCGGGCCTATCATTATACACGCGTAATACGGGCGTAATGCAGCTCACGCGCTTGCGAGCGCGAGCGCGGGCCGTTAGGGTTTTAACTCTTTCGAAAAGCTGGACGACAGACAGAGAGAGAGAGAGAGAGAGGCTGAGCAGCTACCGCACTGCGCGAGGAGAAAGAGAGCTTCCGCGAGGTGTCGGCGGCGGCATGTGCTGCGGCTCCTGCAACCGTTCGCCTCCTCCGCCGCCTTCTCTCTCTCTCTCTCTCTCGTCTCTCTCGTCTCTCTACGGCGAGAGCGCTTTCCGGGAAGTTTATCGCTGCGAGCGCGCGGTTATTATCATTACCATTCATTTGAGGCTGTTTCGCGCCGGCTACGCGCGCGGATTTCACCTGGCTCGCTTAGTTCCAGCCGCTTGAGCAGACTAGTGGGATACTTTCGTGGAGAAGCTACTGCTGGCTGCAGCCCCCCGACGCGATCGTTATTGAAGAGGAGGAAGTCGAGGATTGCTACCGTTCTTCGCTCTGAAATTTTGAAATTGCACGCGCCGCGCTGGCTTCTTTCCCGATTTTTCGTACGCGGAGTTCTCCGCACACACCAACGCATCACCTCCGTCCGGTATAGGGAAAATGACGGCGAGCGGCAAATCTTTCTCTCTCTGCCCCCATTGAAATGGACAATCGCGACAATCGCGGCGGAGAGGCCCTATTGTTCTTCTATCGCGATATCGGGCGTAGAGACGTATTACATACGCATAGGCGCACTCGCTCGTGCGAGGAAGTGCAGGCAATCGAAGCGACGCTCTCTCGCTTTGAATAAATGCGACACTTGCCGGGCGGCGCGCAGAGCCGAGATGCGATTACGGGATAACGATCGTCTCGTGGGCGCGCGCGCGCGAGGAGCCGCTAATAACCTGTCTCGACGTCTCGCTTCGCGTTTCGCTTCAATTGATTCCCGACGCTTTGCATATATTCCATTCTACGCCGCGGTATAACGAGTTTAATGCGAAACGCGCGCAATATCGCGACAATCGTCGGCGCGAGGAGGAGAGTCATAACGCGTGTAACCGAAGAAATAACCCACGGAATTGATGACTCGCCGGACCTCTCGCGACAGATCGTTTCTTTTTTTTTGCCCACCGCGCGGCGAGGAATCTCATTCGTCCTCTCCCTCCCTCGTCTCGTCTCTCTACGCACTTTTCGCCGACGCGTTAATCATCGTCCTAGTTAGTCGTTACGCGGCTAGTTCGTTATTACACTGCACTGCGGCATACGCGTACGACTGCGCCATGTATATAGGCACCTGTTCAATCCACAGATTGAAGCCAGTCGGTTCGCTGCACGCTCGAAGAGCGATCAATCAAAGCCTCGTAATTAACGAGATATTGCCGTGTGCCTTGCGTAATAATACAAGATGACAATGACAGCAGGACACGCGCGACGGCTATCTCCTCGTCGCGCGGGGCGAAATTGCCGACGCTGTGCGCATGAAACCCTATGAAAGCTTCGTCGTCTCTCCGTAGTCGCGTATGTACTTTATATACGATGAATTATGGAGTTGCGCTGATGCGCTCTCTGCGCGGCGCGGAGAGGTGACAAAATGCTCGGGCTCGCCAATGAATTTTTGCAATGAGCTATAGCTCGAGCTAAAATATTGGATTCGACGCGCGCGTCTACCGAGCGATAAAACGCAATAAATTTTGAAGCTGATTAGGCGAGAAAAAAAATTGATTCTATCCCCGAGATGGATCGATCGTTATTTATTAAAACTGGTTTAAATTTGGAGCAGTATAGAAATAGAGAATATCGGTGAAAAAACTAATTTTGGAGGTTATACCCTGTATACGCTGAACTGGGACAATTATTTCCGTAATGCTGCTAGACCTGCACGGTATATCTTCAGCAAAAATCATCCAGACCAGCATTCTCGCAGCGAGCAGCCTCCGTATAATCTATAGCGAAAAAAAAATCGAAAATCGCTTTAATCCACAGTGCGCAGAGCCGTAGTAGCCTATACGCAGTAGCTGCGAGCGCGCAAGTAGTAGCTCGTAAATATCAATATTTTCCCAGCGCGCGAGCGCATTGAATAACTGGGAAGCTCGGCTCGCGTAGCTCTAAGCTCTCGCGCCGCAACTACAAGACATTTTCACACTCTCCGCCTGCCCAAAGTACCTCGTCCGGCTGTATATATACCTACCCCGAGATTTATCGTAATGCCCCTGATAATCCTCGCGCGGTATAGGGTATGTAGACCCGTGGAGTAAGAGAGAGAGAGAGGGAGCGTGAATTACGCGGCTCTAATTACGCTCTCCGCGGATCATTCAGCGGCTGGTAAATTAGAAATCCAGAAGCGCGAACGCCTGCGTAATACACTCGCACGCGGGGAACGCTCTCTCGGTAGCTCGTTTCATTAATCGCAGGAGCTGCGCGGTGCGCATGCCTCCGAGCCGGCGGCTGATGTATCAAGCGGTTAATTAATCAATATTTATATTATTGCAGCTTTTGCGCGCAGCGCTTTATACTGCAGCCGCGAGATACATATACACGAGCGCGGATATAGTTGCCGCGAGAGGTGTTCTCGGCTTTTAATTTTGTCGAGCGAGAGAGAGAGAGAGGGGCCACACTCTCCTCTTTTTGCCGGCCTGCGCGCGCACTTTCTTCTGCGCTCTGCGCTTCGTTTTGAGGATTTTTATGTTTCGAGATTTATTATGGTCATTGCCGCGCGCTCGCGCGTGCTGCAATACCGCGTGTAAATTTAAAACTCGTTCTTGCGCTTTACGGTACATTGTTGGCAGTATTTACAAGTGTAATACTTTCTTTTAATGTGCAAGCTTCTTTGAAGCGCGGCGCGGGGAGAGATGATTATTGGTTCAACTTAAAATGTGTCGCACTATAACGTTATTACGTTTGTTTTCACTGCCGGAGCTGTTTTCTCCGCGCGGCAGTAGGGAGCGGCAGATTTAAAGATTAAAATAAACCCTCGGACTTTATCGAAACTTTTAAATGCGCTTTATTTATTTGAAAAATTTCGCAATTTATTTCGGGGGGCGTGTATACGCTGCCGCGGGCCCTTTGGCTTTCAATCCCTTCTTCATTTAGAAAGCATTTAATTTAAAAGGTATCGAATAATTATACGAATGGATCGCTCTGTATAGTTTATAATTGTAGTATTACCCGCAGTACGGCTCCGAAATCGCTTGGATTGAATGAATCTGCCGAGGAAAAAAAATTTGTGAATTATTAAGAAAATATTGGACAGGCGTCAGGCAACGATGATGAGTAGAACAAAGGGCACAATTATTCCGAGAGAAAGGACAAAAATTTGTTCACCACCTCCTCTCGGCGATGCACGCGCTCGATCACAGAAGCCTCTCATTCCTCAAACTCTTCTCCCCGCGGCCGTCATCCGGCTCGTCCCTCATTAATTTCAAGCTTCGTTCTTTGCTCCTCTCTCCCTCCTGCCCCTTCCATACATACGCAGTATGAATCAAGATCACGGCGCATCTTTAATATTCCCCTCGTGTTTACTCCCTCGTATTACGCCAGCCTCGATATACCCCCGCGTACTTGCATCAGTCCACCTATCCGACTCTTCTGCCATATTTCCACTCGTTATAGCCGCACGTCTTTATTGCAGCTCTCGATCTACGCTGGATGGTGTACGCGTCGCGCTGCTGCTTCTTTTGGGCGCGAGGGCGCGCGCTCCTATTATGGAACTGCAAAATTAATTCTTCGACGTTACGATGATCGAGCTCGGCGACTAGTCGAGTGATTGGACGTTACTCTGCTACACCGCCGCCGCCGCCACTGTCTTCCCTTCGTTTGCTGGAATTAAATAGGAGAAAAGAGTATACGCGTCTCCCGATGCCGTCTTTGTTCCTTCCGAGGATCTCTCCGGGAGAGACGCTTTTTTTGCCGCGCGAGCCGAGTTTGTGCTTTTAAGGAAAGCCATGATGCAGGCTAAGGAGAATTCCATTACGGCTTCTTGTAAAGCTCCTGGCGTACGCTGTAATCATTAAGTAAACATTGTACTTTTCTTCTGGATATTTCTCGGCGATGTGCAGCCCCTCTCCGCGAATTTGAATTTCGTCCACATAACGCACGTGTATAATTCAGTCTCTCGCGTCTCTGTCATTACGGCCTACATAACGACCGAACTCGCGGTCTCGGCGAAGCAACGCCTTTCTATCTACCCCCCCGAGTCTCACACCGTCCGAATATTCTCCCACGTGCACCGCGTCATCAGCTAGACAAAGCCTGCGAATCGAGAAAAATGAAGAAAGCAAGAGCTCTGCGCGCGAGCTAACGAACCACCTGCTCGATTTCTCAGCAGCACGCAATTAATTGGCCTCGTAAAGCGCCCCCGCTCTCTCTCTCTCTCTCGTCGTACCCCGGCATTTTGACCGCCGCCGGCTGTCACCTCCCGCCTCCATATACACGAGTTATATCCGACTTTATTTTACGATCGGCTCGCGAATTTACGAGATTTTTTTACCCTCCGACTGTCTGTCCTCGGTATTTTTACGATGGTGGGGCTATCAAAAGAAATTTTTTTTTTTCCTCCTCCTCATCACTTCTTTTTTAGGGCTCCGCGATATTTGCGTACATTCAACGCTGGCTCTTTCGCGCTCAGCTGCTCTGCGTTAGCGGCGTATAGTCTTCGTTAGCCAAACTAGTTTCGTCCGCCGCGGGAAAGTATAGGTTCTCCGCGCGCGCGAGCGCTCGGACTTTGATAACGATTTTGTAAGAATCGCCGTGATTTATAATTGCGCGCTAACGTAATGAAGATTTATGCGACGAGTAATTGTCTGAATACATTTTTCTAGAATAAGCATTATGTGTGTGCGCGCGCGCGCGGACGTTTTTTCGTCTCGGCGGAGTTTGTTCGCGAGTGATTGATTGGACTTTTGATTGCGTTTGTAAACAAATTATATACGAAACTGCGAGAGGTTTAATCGCACTTTGCCAAGTACTAATTCGACGAGCTAAAAATCTTTGTCTATACTTTGTAGTCGTGACGATGTAGACGGGACGACTTATGATACACGCCGCGGGTACGCGTTTCGCATAAGCGAAGATCAATATAGATGACTGGTCGATCATCGCCTTCATGAATCATCCGAGCTGTCTGTCATATCCGATTAAATACACCGATTGGATAGCGTCGGGGAATGAGCTACTTGGTGCGCTGGTAGCGCCTCCGTATATCGCGCCTGCGCGGACTATTCACAGTCGCAGAGCTTTAAATAATATTTTGATACTCATCGTTGGATTTGGACTTTCTCTCGCTTCGCTATACGGCTTAATCAATTTAACGTTCTTCAATCGCAGCTGTTTGCTCAGCGGTAAATCTACTGTTTTGACGTGATATCTCCGTGATTTGTTGGTTTTAGTAATCGCACTGCACAAGTAAAAATATGGGCCTCACCAGTTTATGCTCTCACAGTTCATTAGCCGCACAATAATTACATAGATATTCGGTTGCCGACTGATTCATTTCTAAATCACGAGTTATAAAGCGCCGGCCGGGCAAAAATTGCCGGCAATTTTCTCCCGAGCAGTTTCGAGCATGACTCTTTGAAAAATTAACGCTTTCGAAAAGAAAAATAAAAGCAGATTCATGGCAATGTGCGCCATGTCTCTCGCTATGTTCCACATGTGTTCATTAAAAGTCATAATTATGAGAGATACGTCGGGAATAATTGCTCGGAAGAATACGATACGGATCGGTCTAGAAACGAAAAAAAGTTATATACCCTCGAATTTTACCGCGATTTATATTATAGGAGGGGCCAACCATTAAGAATTCAAATTTCGCGCCACAGTTCATTCTAGTCGACAAGATAACTGTATACTTTGCTTCGGTAACAAGGAATGTAAATTCTTACGTATAATTATCTATCGCAATTCTCTCAGTGTTATAAGGATGCTACATTATGTGGCGCGAGAAATTTGAATTTTCAAACGACTGCGGCAAAAGAATCGAATAAAACGTTCTTCGTAAACGTGTTTGAGCTGACGCCACGCACTCGGAGAATCGTATACTTAATACAGAGGCGTTTAAAGAAAAAAAAAATGTAAGGCCTCTCGAAGAGTCACATTTTAATTACCGCGGGCGCATCGGGAGAATTTTTCGGGTCGCTTATACAGCTCGTATAACGCCTTACGCTCGATTCCGATAAGGTTGCGCGCGCGCAACGACTTGCGGGCACACTGGTACACACAGACACGTGCGCGCGCGCTTGCGGGAGCGCACTTACGCTCGATTTCACGGGCGGCGCGTATCTGCATAGCCTCGATAGCGATCGCCCTCCGCGTTTTGCGTAATTTATTCTCGTTGCGCCGGTGAATTATCGCTCGTGTTAAATTTTACGGGCTTTTTTTTTTAATGCGGCCGGCCCCGCCGCCGCCAGATATACACTCGCCGCGTGACTTTTCGGCCGGAGCGAGCGAGCGAGAGAGAAAACGCTTGAATTACGGAAATGAGCCGCGCGCCGGCGTGTACATTCTACCTTGTCGCTTGTTTAGTTCGACGAGGTGAAATTGAGATGAGATTTTAACCGGCGCGCGGAGGAAAAACCGCGTGTGTGTATTTTTAAAAATTTCGTATTTATCGTGCGTAATATCAGCGACGACGATACTATAGGTGGGGTAGGGGGGGGGGGCCGGAGGAGGTTTATAAGGAGCGGACAATTAACTTTACATATACGCGTAATGATCGCGGGGCGTTCGATACATAATAGCAACGTACCGCGCGGCATAATTCGAGCCGCGCGCGCTCTGCTGATGTATAGCACCACCGCAGGCATACAACAGCAGCTTCTGTGAATATAAAAGAGCATATCGCCTGCGATAATGACTCATTCGAAAAGCCACACAGTCCACTCTCGAGAGAGCAAGAGCAAGAGGGAGAGAGAGAGAGAAATCCCCGGCGAGAGCGCGTATACAAATGCCGTTATCGCGTGCCTCCTTCCCCGCGTGTACGCGTATACACAGGCGGCAGTACAGCAGCAACAGCTCGGATCAATGAAAATTCTTCGCTCAAAAGAATCGAGCCACAGCCGTATAATTCAGCTCGGCGCGCGCAAGCGTTAACCGGCGTTTACAGCATTATCGCTCGGCTCTCTCGACTCTCCCCGCGGAGTAATTGCACGTAATTCAGGACTCTCTCTCTCTCTCGCGCTCGCGCGCGCGTTCCGCATCTCTATACACGTGCACGTTCATGTAGAGCGAGTCCGATATCGAGAGCTTATATACACGTAGCTACGTGCAATGCCGGTTAATATTTTCGCGGTTAGTGTGCAGCAGCAGCGAGCGCTTGGCGACACGCCGCGCCAAGCGCTGCGCAGCGCAACAAGTGCACGCTGCTGCACCTTCTCGCGAGACTGCGCAGGAGAGCTTGGCTCCGTCTCTCTCTCTCTCTCTCTCGCTCTCTCGCGCTGCATCGAAATTCCAGGCTGTAAAACGAGAGCTTGCGATTTATCTTTCCGACGTGCGCGCGCGCGCGCGCGCGAGCCGCAGCGTATATATAGTCGAATGTAGGTGGGGTATATCGGCTTTTTCGGTGCGTAAAAACACGAGGGCTGCGCGGAGCGCTGTGTACAGCTAGATTTTATTGCGCGAGCACAGGCTGTAAAGCGGCAAGGATTTATAATGAAATCGCACGAGTTAGCGCTCTGTTTGATCTGCCCGAGATTATCTACTTAAACTTAATGTATATTGATTATGCGCCTTTATGGCGCGCTCGCGCGCGCTTCGCGGATATACGTTTCCAGTTTAGCGCGCGGGCTCCCTTTTTTCCGTATGTCGTATGCGCGTGCGCGAGGACGATTAAATTTTTTGACGCCGACGGCGCGATTAATCATACTACGCGCGCGCCGCGAGTTTATAAGTGAGTAATCTCCTTAATTTAATGACTTTTTGTCCTTTTCCTTTCTCGCGATCGCATCATCCGCCTGATAGATCGCTGATTCGAATATACATAACATAACACAAGTATATGCTCACGTACACGTGCATACGCACTTGTGTGTGTGTATATATGTATGTATACAAACACGTGGCGTTCGACGCATTTTGAGAATTTATGCGAAATTATGTAGCAGCAGCGTTGCAATTACCAACGTCGAGGTAATTTACGGTAAATCTTACGCGGGCATACGGCTATATTTAATTATAATGATTGTAATCGACGCGCATTAGCCAATTGGCGCGTCGAGCGCGGCCGTGGAGCGTAAGGATTGTATTTACCAAAAGATATTTTTCGGCTGCTCGTCCGCCGCGAAATAAAGAACTTGATGTATTACTACGTATCATCTCGTGTATTAATTACAGAAAAAGCGTGAGACTAATTGAGTAACAGTATCAGATACAATTCGAGAGAGAAAGAGAGTGAGAGAGAGAGCGGCGACGGCCGGGCTACCTGAGGAGGGTCAAGTGCTTGGAACGAAATCATTTCGACTGGGCTAATGAACGTAATTGACCACGACCTGCTGGCATAGCCGATTAAGCGGGAATAAAAACAAAAATTTTAATGGCCCCCTTTCAACGAATCGCGCAAAAATCTCGAATTAATCCTTCCCCCCCCCCCCCCCGAGTCTATGATAACGAAAAAACTCATGATCTTCGTGATGTAATCTACTCTGATGGAATTAAAATTAATTGCACGCTGTGTTTTCCTTAATGCTTGCAAAAATGTAATTATTATTATGTAAAAATGCGTATTTTATAGTTGCGCGCCGATAAAAAATCCCGCTACCAATTTATTGGCTCGTATAACTTCCTTCAGGCTCTAATTTATCGATCCTGTAGAAATTATTCAAGAATACAATAATTACATAGATATAAGGGATTAAGATAGCACAAATTGCTAATTGATTTTCAATTTTTAATATAATACATGCCTTGTGTACCCGAATAATCAAACCATTCAAATATAGCACCCATTATTGCAAGGCGTGTACAGCACTGCTATGTATTCACACCATTATGCGATGGGCCAGTTTCGACGCAAGCACAGCCTACCTAAATCCATAGTCGCGATTTACTCGGGATATATATAAGCAGTGTCGATTAGTTGACCGTGAAGTTAACGCCCGAGCGTAGCGAGTCTGATATTCACGGTGAAATAATCGACTACTTAAATCGCGGATAAGCGTGACTAAGAAGCGAATTTGGGTCACAGTGTGCTATACATATTTTTCTTATATTTGAAAACTATATACAATGTTATAAAGCAAATAGGCTACCTATATACAATATATTTGTGCAGTATTACAGCTTCTGCTCCATGTATATCGAGGCTCCATGAAATATGTGAGAGCTTAAATAAAAATCTCTGCACTCTTTATTGGCTTAATTTACTTAAAGCGAATAACAATCATGAGTAACGGGCGAAGTCGAGAGAGCGAAGGACCAAATACAGAGATGCGCATCAAAGCAAATAATAAATTCTTATCTCTTCAGTTTATAATCGTATCGCATTATCAATTCATACATCAATATAAAAAGCGTATAATCTCGTACACCTCCGGAACACACATCGAGCGTCGACGCAAAAACTAATTTATCGAATCCCCCGGTACGTTCCTCCATCTCCCCTTCCCATACCCCAATAAAAGTCGTAATCACACTCGAAAAAGTCGAGCAGCCTCCTCCTTTGGGGCAAAAAGGCGTCCCGATAATCCCGATAATCATCTCAATATTTACTCTTTCTCTCCCCGGGGCACGTACGCTTACACGTTCACGACCTCTGCCGCTTGATCGCGCGCGCGCGCGCGCGTTTCTTCATCCTTCTTTTTTACGCGAGGCGACGACCAGAAATTCATCTTCTTTATTACACACATCTTACCAGCAAAGAAATCGCATCGACTCGCAATTGGATCGAAGATCGCGCGAGATATCGAGCGGCTATCGACTCGCGATCTCTCGACTTTATTCGAAATACCCGTTACATTCCGGGGATACGAGGAGGGAAGTGGAGGAGGAAGAGAGCGAGAGAGAAAAGAAGGTTGGATTTGTGTTTGGGACGCTGACGCTGAGTTGTATCGATGCACAGGTGATGCTTTTTATACAATCGACTGTGTTGCGCGCGAGGGTTCGACGATGTGCGATTTCCGAGAGGAGTTGATTGATTCGAGTGTACGTATTCGACTCTTTTTTTCTCTCGTTGGCTTTTGGAGCTTTTCAATTGGCGACTCAGCGAGATTTCAAAGTCGAGTGCAAAGAAACTATTTTGTTTACTGGCACAATAAATAATTGCAATCAAATTAGAACAACCACTTTCCGTGTAATTATCTATTATTTTATATCGAAACTGTTAAATTAGAAACTTGAAACTCTGTTGATATGATAATGCAGACTTACGAGAATTTTCACAACGATATAGATATAATTATATACACAAGCCGGTAGTTACCGCATGCTTCGCTAGAATTTTTTTTTTAACCATACACATTAGAAGCAAAATAGCTGTGCTTTTATCTACTAGACTCTGACGCCTGTTTGCTTTCGAAATTAATTGACTGCACAGCGGACGAGCTGTGTGTAGAAGGAAAAATTTTTGCTGATTATTGTCACTCGCTGCGCGCAGTCGCGCGCGTTTCTCGATAATCAAATTAACGAGACGGCGAATCCGCTAGACTTATGCATTCGATCAATATTCCGTGCGCTTACACCTTCCCTATTCATCCTCACTTCCGTCTGCAGCAAGGTGTACACACTATGCATGCGCGCATACGCGGACACGCTGCAGACGTTAGGCGCGGCCAGCGCAAATTAGCGTCTCCGATCTCTCGCTCTGAAACCGCAATATTTACGGCCGACGTCCGGCTGTTAAAAACCTAATGAGAGATAGATCTTTCTCGACACGATTAAACCCCGAGAGCCATATCCCTCTCTCGGCTGCATTTTCTTATAATCCGCACGCGCTGCAGCGGCGGCGGCGGCATACAAATCCGCCGCGTCCGATTGTTTCCGCGCACGCGCGCGAGAGCAGCTAATGGCGCGCGATTTGAATGCAAAAGGGGTCGACGCTTCCGCGCGCGCTTATTAAATGACGTCGGAGAATAGCCAGAGGACTCGCTGATTAAAGGGGGGAAACGGCTATGGCTTTTCAAACGGCGGATAGCTGAATGGGAGAGGATTTTATGTGACGGTTTCCCTGTAGCTCGCTCTCTTTCATTGAATTGTATCGCGGCGAGAGAGGGAGAGAGAGAGAAGCGCGCAGAGGCACACGCGTTAGTCATACTATACCGCTGCAGGTGCGGGATCCTTGAATAATGAGGGCAGTTGGAGGATTCCGCGCTGCAGTCCAGAAAGACTGAGAGAGAGAGAGAGAGAGAGAGAGAGAGAGAGAGAGAGAGAGAGAGAGAGAGAGAGAGAGAGAGAGAGAGAGAGGATGCCAATTGCCGGTAATTAATGAGTTGACGTCGACGACTGTATTCCTAAAATGGATAAAAGCCCAAATGAACAATGCTTATTCTTCGATTCTTTTCCTTTCTGCGTATTTGTGTGTCTTACTCTGTAAAAGGTATGCTGATCGATCTAATCCTTGGCTCGCTACGTTGTTTAAATAATCCGTTCGACTCGATCGCTGTATTCGCTCCAATAAATAAAATTCGTGTAAATACGTTTATAAATTTCTGACTGTACTGAATCAATACTTATAGAGTCGCTATCCTACTATTTTAATTTCTGAAAAAGACGTTTCAATCTTTCTATAATTTTTTTTGAAGACCAGAATGGCATATTTTGAAAAACCAGCGTAATTTATAACTTTATCATTAATAATTTTAATTGTCAATTTCTTAGTATTGACAAACTCCAATAAAGTATTAAATTATAAATAAAATTCAGTACATTACCATTAATCAAGACTTTTTTATTAGTACCATTTTATATAGATATTAAGTCTATCACTCGTCAATGGATTTTTCATTGTCCATAATATTTCAGACAAATTTATGGATAAAATGAGATATACGTCTAAAGATGATAAAACCTGTAGACTAACATAAAAAATCACTTGCAATTTTTTTTAAGTTATAAATCTTTGTACATGAAAAAGAAAACCGAAAAATTAGCTATTACGTATATCGCCATAAATTTAATATCCAGAAAGCTAAATTTGAATTGTAAATTGTTTTAAAGCACTGATAAAAAATTGCATTTGAAAAAAGCTAGAAATTATACAATTCTCAAAATTGATTTGGCCTTATTATTTATGAAATTTTTATATCTTTTTTTCTAATCAATTGTTTTTTGCTACTAATGACTTAAATCAAAGGTTTTTTACTTTAATTAATTATTATCTATTGTCATTGTAAAAGATAAGGAATACGAAAACGTATACTCACCTTTTAAACGTGTGAATTACATATAGGTTTTTGTACAATTTATTATTGAGACGACTGATAACACCGAAAAATAAGATTAGCTTTAATTAAAACTATAATTTATCCATTTATTTGCTTTGGAAAAAAGTGAAGGTTAATAAACTAAAATCTAAAAGATAACGATTTCTGCTTTTTACACTTCAAATCTTTTTACAACTTTTTACTTACAGTTGTTAACTTTTTGTATTGAAATTGAACGTATTTAACTCCAAATTAATTAAAATTTAGTAAAGTTTCATTAGAATTCCTTGAATTTAAGTCATACATCGTAAAAAACATCGTTATTTTCAAGATTTTCAATAACTTTCATTTTCATCAAACGTTGATAACTTTTTTATCTACTTGAAAAAATAATGGTTTAAATTGAAGCTCTTACCGAAAACTTTGATTTTACTAGGCGCAGAAGAGTTAGTTTGCACTTCCTGAGCATTGACTTTATGTATTTTTATACAGAAAAAAGTATGCAAGTGATTTTCAGAATATCGCTACAGGCATTTTTTTCGCCTTGAAAATTTTTCGCAATTCTGCGCGGACCTGCGAAAAGTGACTTTTCGTTGGAGATTTAGTCATGCGCGATTGAGACGTTCCGCTTCGCCTTTCAAATGTTGAATAATCCTACGAGGAGGCGCTATTAAATTCATTTGCATAGCCACGCATATATCATTCGCTGAGATCTCTTCGCTCTACTGAAAAATAGTCAACGCATATACTCGTTGCGCAGCTGATGCTCTGGAGAATCGCTCGAAGCCTTACGGCGCGTATCGCTAGGACGCGGAAAATAAGCCTCGCAAATTAATCGTCAATGAAATTAAATGTTTCCCTCGCGCGCCTTTAACGGCTCGTATTAAACTTAAACGCGAAAAATCGTACATGCGCGAGCGCGCGCGCGCGAGCGGATACCTCCATAAACACTGTTTTAAAGTCCCTAAATCAAGCGCGAGCTTAAACTGCTTTTAATATACGCATGCGCGTTACATTTTTGTCGACTGCTCTTGGCCGAGAGGGGAAAAGTATCTTGTGTACGTATTATAGAGGAGAGCGGATCTTTTGCGAAACTCTTGCTTTTACTCTCTCTCTGTTTCTCTGCGCAGTGTATACATGTATACACGCAGGCGTGTATATCTGTACGGGTGTATCAATGAAAAACGCTTAGCCGAGAAATATGGCACGTGCTTTGGGATAATTATTTCGCGCACTTAAATAACGTTGCGAGGTTCAATTTTCCAACGTTGAGAAAAAATGCGTAAGCCGAAGCCCTGCATCCCACACAATATCCCGATACGTCTCGCCTGCGTCATACCGCACCGTCTCGTATCTCTTTCTCTCTCTTTCTCCCTCTCTCCCTCTCTCTCTCTCTCTCTCTCTCTCTCGTTCGCTCGAACCGATCGACGCGCTCCGCATTGATATTATTTCATTAACTTTTTTGCAGCCACCGCCGCAGCAGCAGCAGCAGCAGCAGCAGCTCGGGGCAATCGCTCCTCCGCCTCTTCCTCCGCCACTACACGAGCCTCGTCAAACTCTCGAGTGCTTCTTCTTCTGCTCCTTTTTGTCCTCGTTTCTTCTTCTCCTCTCGCGCTCTTCGCCCCACGCAAATTACTCGAGGAGGATGCTGTTGCTGCTGCTGCTGCTGAAAGTGCTCCTCTTTTTTCTCCCCTGCTTGGTTAGTTCCGAAGCTTTGTAGGTTTTTGATGCGGTTTTCTATTGAATAGTTCTCCTTTTTCTCATTTTTTTTGTCAGTCTACTGCAGTTCGTTTCGCGGCGAAAAGAAACAGGTGCAATATATGTGGGACGAAAGCAGAATTTTCGGGAGTATTCCAACTGCGCGACTTTTTGCGGCGTGTGGATTCAAGAGTGTGTCATCGGGACTCGAGTGTAACTCATTGATAAATGGGAAAAACAAAATTTGGAACTCGATTGCACGATTCTTCTTTGATCTTTTATTTATTAAAAATTATATAATTTTTACGGCTTTCTATTGATTTTATAATGTTATTGAATACATTACGAGATAAATTAGGCAAAAACTTTAATAACGAACTCAATGCATTATAAATTTTACAAGCTCTTTCGTCTAGGCTGTCTATTTGGTCGGCTTGACGATTGTCTCGCGAATCCAGACTTGTTCTACTCGAATTCATAGTCAACGGAATTCAGTCCACTCGTAAAGCAATTTTGAAGCGCGTTGATCGGAATAAAGAGAAACAGAGCTCGATTTTGAAATCATACAATGAAACCATCATTTTTGTGTTAATTGATAGTAACCTGCGGAGAAAATATTCAAAAAATATGCTAATCTGCATGTTTTCCACCCAAAGGTTACTCGAATAAATGCTTTCGTTATCTTCACTTCACTAAATCCGAATTCAGGCAGCGATATCATCGAGCTCCTCCAACTTTTAAAATTCTTTCACTCTCCTTTCCGAATCCTTCATCGTCACCGCGTCCCCCGCGTCCTTCCCAAACTCCGCAGCGCGTCGACTCGACTTGCCCGCGCAGTACACATCACAGCTTCGACGATCAAACTATCTCCCGAACACATACCGAGAAAACGTACTCCCCCTCCGCGCTCTGGCGCATATACAGGACTCGTCGACGGCTGCGGCTTCCGCGAGCTGAAATTACATCTGCTAATTTAGCTCCTTCTCTCTCGCGAGCGTACAGCAGCGCAGAGTAGTGCATCGGCAGCGGCGGTATGCCACGGGAGAGCAAGGAGCGGATATTTCACGCGGATCGACATATCGTTCTCTCTCGTCCCTCTCGGGATATTCGCATGTGCAGAACGTTTACGCCGAGCGTGAGAAGTTTCGGCCGCTCGATTGTTTTGATAGTTTTCGTGAGCTCTATACTGCGCGCGCGGGACGAGCCACGGCGCGCGGGGGGATTCTTTTTCTCTTGCGGTTTCGGCCGACGAGCTGCTAGTCCGCTCTCTCTCCCTCTCTCCCTCTTATCGGGGGAGAATTCGCGCGCCGATATTGAAAAGCGAACGGTAGCGCATAGGTCGAGAGAGGAGCAAGCCAAGAGCTATGGGAAAGTTGTTATCGGCCTAACCTACTACGTGTGTAAGAGTATGCTGTCTGGCGTGACTACCGAATAAAAAATCCTGCCGATCATGCTTTTTTTTCGTCCTTCTTTTTTTCGCGTGCTACTCCAAGTGCGCGCGCGTCTCGCGAAAATTGAAGCAAATTATACACAGGCATCTACAATACTCGGGAGAGAGAGAGAGAGAGGGAGAGAGGATTGTTATTATATGTACGTTAACGTGTGGTCGACAGGCGCAGGAGGTCGGTTCTGATATTCGGGACGTGCGCGCGCGTGCGAATCGCGGCGACTCGTATTATTACGTACACACGAGCTGCGAAACGGGGTCACCTAATATCGTTTATCCGATCTTTACGAGGCGAGGATTCGCTCGCGTCGTCCGCGGCGGCGGTGCGACGGGTTCATTCTCAAATGTCGCGCGCGAGCGGTATAAAATAAATCGGAAAGTTTTTCGCGCTCGCGCATACGCGCTTTCTCCCGGCAAATTTATCGATAAGGGAAGCCGATAAATTTTTATTAGTCAGCGAGCGCGCCGCGCCGCGCCGAGGAGGAGACACGTCCTTTTTTTCGTTAATTTAACTACCCGCCCGAAAAAGTCAATAACTCTGAGATCAGTTTTTTTTTATCTCCTCGTAAATTTTTCAATACAAGAGAGCGCGCGTATGCATGTATATATACGTGTATACATTGCAGGCCCCCGTGGGTCCTCCGCGCGCTTCGTTTTTCTCCGCTATATTAACGCAAGCGCTGCTGCGCGGCGGCGGCGCTTGCGACTGCAGGCGGCTCTCGTTTAATGGAGCAATTACAGAATTGCGATATCTACGTGACGAAATTACGGAATCGCCGATTTTCGGGATGTACGCGCCGCTCGCCGCGCTTGTTTTGGGGGGGGGGGGGGCCGTCGCCGCGTACTCGAGCTTCTTGCACGCGGAGAGATAAAAATTCATACGTCTAATTACATAATGTATTTATCAACGAAGCGCCGAGCGCTCGCGCGCGCGCGCGTTTCACGTGGGGCCCCCTGCCTATATAGCCATGAAAGGTAGAAGAGCCGAATTGACCTGTTTTTCACTGCCGGAAACATTATTATCGTTTTAACGCTAATTGTATGTGATTACCGCGGCATTTAAATGAAGTATAAAATTTCGAGGAATGACGGGCCGAAGTTTCGGAAAGTAAGAGGCGATGCGCCCGCTCCTCTCTCGCTTGAGCCTTCAATTTATTTATTGTCCACGCGCTTATCCGAAAAGGGATTTGCATCCTCGATCAAAGGGACGTTTAAATTCCGCATTAAAGGAGGCGCTTCGTAACTTTCGCTCCGTAAATTAATGATGAATTCGGCATTTTCGCAGCTTCTGCTCTTCAGACAAAATTCTGCGGGTATACTTTGAAAACTCATAATGCGAACTTTCTGATTTTCTGTATAGCACCTGTGTTTGATGCAAATAAGGGGTACCATTTTATTTTGATTATTTATTTAAGCAAACCAGTTCTTTGTAAACATTAATTTACAACCACAACTTGGAAGAAACTCTTGACCTGGAACATTACCGAAAATAAACAATGTCGCATGAATTCATTCGAACACAGCGAACTTGCAGAAAGAATTTGAGCCGACGGATATGTTATTCCTAGAATCATTAAACTCTCGTATAGGACGCGCGGGCGAGCGAATTTTTTCCCCGGCATCCTTTGGCTTTCTCGCGAAAGCTCGCGCTCGCCTGCTCTCGCGAGAAAAAGGAGCCGAGCCTCGAAAGGATCACGGGGCCTCGCCCGTCGTCGGGCGTCTATAGCCGTAACACGCCTGCACTCCCGCAAAAAGGTCGTCCGCGCCGTTCCGGCGAAACTCTCGCCGAGCAACGAGACCATAATCGCTTTGGTATTCCGCGACGCGCGGACCTATATATATACGTATACCTATATATGTGTATACTATATACGCGCGCGCGCGCGCGAACTTCGCCTGGGCCATCGGCGATCAAAAATCGATTCCCACCTCTCCCCGGCTCGCGACTTTTTTCGAGCTTTCTTTTCGTACGCGATCGGGCGTCAGCTGCGCCGCGCTCGAAATAATTATGGAAAGCCATTCCGACGCGTAATTTGAGAAGCTTTTTACAGCTCTCGAAACGCGCGGATGAAAGTTTTATCGAGCGTCTCTCTCTCTCTCTCTCTCTCTCTCTCTCTCTCTCTCTCTTTCTCTCTCTGTGGCTGTAAAAAATGTGGCGTGTCCGCCCGGTTTATTCTTTTTAATGGTATGTATAAGTGGATACTTTGTATAATTGTTATCGTTTCATTACCCGCACGAGGTCTGAATAATTGAATCGCTCCTTCTTCGCGATATTAAGATATTATAGTTTAAGATGATGCAGAGAAGCGAAATGGTACTCAAAAATTACTTGTAGTTCAAGTTATACATCGGAATTTCCAGGGAAACGTATGCTTAGATGTATAGCAGAATTGATTAGTATGCTCTTTAAATATGGGAATATACTAAACAAGCTTCATGCCAGAATTATACTAACTATGATATTCGAAGATATTTCATGTACTCGAGTAACTTGGATCTCGAATACTTTGGCATTAAAGTGTCTGGATTATACTCTCGGTACTCAAATACTTTAATATTTAAGTACACTGCGCTTGTCTTGCAATATTTCAGCACTATAGTAAGAAAGTGCTTTTATATTCAATTACCTTGAAATTTAATTAATTCGTTTCTCAATTATTTTCTTACCCATTATCTTCTTCACTCAAGCGATTGTATATGTCATTTTGAAACAAGGCATATTTTGTGTGAATTTTTGAAATCCTTTGATATTCAAGTATTTCTTTCATCGCTATACTAAATAAACTTTTCCGTTTACGTAACTACCAACACTCCTTTATCAACTGCTACAGCAATACAAATTAATACAAGTACAGCGAAGACCGGTATCCCCTACACTTCCTTCGCTTCACCGAACAATCCACATTCCCGAAGAAGAACTATATGACTGTAGAAAAAATATTGGAGCGCCTAATCGTTAATTTATTGCGTCTATCCATAAATCGCATCGTCGTAGAATCGTCGGCGGACAAAGCCTACTGCGGGGGACTCGGTGTGGCCTCACCTATACGTATATGCAGCAGTTCACCTGCCGTAACGGTACGCGATAATTGGGTCCTTGATATCCTCTCCTCCCGGCTTCCTTGGGCGGCGGCGGCGGCAGCGTTTCTTCTTCGGCCGGACTGTATACGCGCGCCCGTACACACGCCCCTCGAAAGTAAATCGACGCGCCAGCCAGGCGAAAAAACGGCTGACACTTTGATAAGAGAAAAAGCCGAGGCGTTTTCGGGACGGCGTGCCGGCGTAAAAAGAATACTTTGTCGCCACTACTTTGCGGTCCGTCTCGCGAGCGACTTCTTGCGTCCTCGGACGCGAGCACGCGCGCAACTCCTCCAACCGTAGAGGCGAGAGAGACCGGCTGCTGGAAAAAGTGTCGCGAGGGAAGCCTTATTAATGGAAGCCGCCGTACGGCAGGAGGCTCCAAGAGACTTTCGGTTTGAGTTGAGGAATTTCGCGTTACCGCGGAATTTCGTCTCTGTTTGGCTTGGAGGTGTGCGTGGAAGGAGGAGAACCGTTATGACGTTAGCTCGAGGTGTCTGTTTCACTCGGCTCCAATGAATATTGCGCGTTAAATCGGCTCTACACGAATTAGTTTTTTATTTTTTTATTGTTTTTTTTTTTTTTTTAATTTAATCGTTCGCACGACTTCACGCTGACTTTCGAGGGAAAAGAGGAGGAAAACGCCAATGAATAAATCAGACAAAACTAGTGTGCAATTACGGCAACCTCTCATTTGTCACCATAAATCAGCGAAAAGGAAATATAGCGTGGAAATCACGTTCGTCCTTGATACGAGTCAATTAAAGCTCTTCATTGCATAAATCCTATCGCCTCGCTTGTGTCAAAGAAAAAAGCGAACGAAAACGATATCGAAGATTTTCCGAACTTTATTTCCCGCGCATTCGAAGGAAAGCACTAAATATCGCATCGTTGCCCGTTCCATCTGCCAGAGCGTGGGTCTCGTGTGTCGACGTCGATACGATTTGCGAGGCTCCACGGGCCTTCCCAGAATTGTCCTGCACAACAGCGGCTCGTGCAGTGGACAAAAGCGCGCGACTTTTCCGGCAGTAAATACGGCTCTGCGAGCTCTCCGAGGCAGCTTTTACCGAGAAGCGTCGGCGGTATTGTGCCCGAGAATTTCTCTCCCTCGCGGTGCGCGACGAGGAAGAGCGCGAGAATCGTCCGCGCAGAGTAGACCAGAGTGCAGTTGACGGACTTGCAGTTCCATAGAGATAAGGCGCGGGTGGCGGTCGTTCGATTTACGAGCTGCGCAGTTTGATAAGTCTAAGGTTTATTGATCGTAAAGATGGGATTTTTTCTCGCGCGAGGGCTGTGTGTCTGCACGTATACATAGTTGATTAGAGTTTATGGTTATTGTGCGGGGTTTTCACTACGCTTATCATTATTATATGGGGGGGGGGGGGCTTATTTGAGTTTGAGTATTGGTCATTGATGGCTGATATCGTGACACTTTGCTGATTCTGTACTGCGCAGTGTCCGCCGAGGTGTGTTCGCTATTTCGAAAGGTTTGCGATGTCGAGCGAGTAATAAAAGTTATAACTGTATAGTAAAGTAAGACATTTTATTGAAGTATATGGCTACCGATGAGATAGTATTATTACCTTTATGTCCCCTTAGATGAATTGGTATAGTCATAAGATAATATCTTTTCTAAAAAGAAACTTTAACGATAACCAGTTTACGATATACCTATAGATGTTAACACTTAATCTGGATTCAATATGTGTATATTGGTTACTTTTGTATTTGCGACCTAAGCAGTGATCCATCGTTTTACTTATTTTCTTATAATATCAAATTTATAACATCGTATGGCGGAAATTCTACATGAAAAAAGATATAAGCTACAGATGTTAGATACACTTCACCGATATCTCAAATGTCGTTCAACATTTGATTGAAGGTGCTCATGCTTGCATTGCCCATATTCCAGTTAATTCTTCGAAAATTGTCTGTAAGTGTATAACTTTATACCTTTTAACAGTTTTTTTACTACAAGTATTGCACTGAATTCTTTGTATGACCAACATTATTCATCCTGAAATAAATATTAAATTATTACTTGTTTTTGAAGACAAAACTAAAATGCAAAACCGTATAACTATTCGTCACGAGTTTCGCGGAAGGCCGATGAGTTGTGGAGTTGAAAAGAATGCGCAGTAAAATACATTGTAAGCAGTGGATTTTGCTTATCGACAACATTAATTATTCATTTTTAAAGCCAATTTAGCCGTATTTTGATTTAGATTTATTTCATTTATATTATTGTAATGATAGTAAAATAAAGATATATATATAAATAAGATATGATAAAATGTGTGTAATAAGAACAATTCAATTTCTTGCAAGTAATATATAAGTTATAAATGATATTAATATGAAGTTGTATTTGATAAGTAAATGAATAAAATGTTTCTAGAGTCTTTCACAGTTATTGTCTGGTAGTGCCAGTAAAGTTGTGTACATATAATTCCAATACGTATATTTTGCTCTGCATTCGTCATTTCATTACTCGCATGTCACGTACTAGCCTTAATAGAAATCCTAACAAATAAGTTATATTTATAGTGCGAAATCCATAATTTTAGTGTAGCTTTACTATGATAGGTCAGCGAAAGTCAAAATGTAGATTCGAAAAGCTTAAATTGAAAATAACACTGGCTAGTTTAAACAAACAAAATTACCACTTTATCTGAATTTTTTATTCCTAATGTTTTATTTATTTGATTCATGGGGTTGTTTTTTCACTTAATTTCTTAAAAATTTAAGAGTAAACGTTTGCTAAATATCCGTAACGAATTCTTTGCAGTGTTATCGTATATCTTATTTTAATGTAATAATATAAATAAGGAACGTAAAATACATTGAAACAAATAAAATGTATGTCTTTTATATTTACCATGCTGTAATACCATAAGGTTGAAGATTCATCATTTTAGCTGTAGGTTGGAACTCTTCCAAACTACAACAATAAGTATACCCTTTTGTTAAATCCTCGAATTCTGGCACTTGATGACAGATAACCTTTGAACTGCAAGGTATATTGTAGTCTTTAACCAATTCATCCTTCGTGATGTATGGATTATTCACCGTGACAAGAATTAAGCCATCTGATAGTTGGTTATCTGATACATTTGTATCTTGTGATACGTTGAACGATGCATATTTGAACAAAAATTTTGGCACAGGAAATAGCGGCTCACCTATCGTTACAAGTCAATGTACATGAATATGTCAAATTTTGCAATTTTATTGTATTAATATCATTTATTTATGTTTTATACCATCTGGCCCACGAGCAAGGAAGATCTTTTTTAAATTTCCTTGCTGGTCTGGTAGCTGAAGAGTTTTGTAGTTTCCAGAAATTACTCTTATTCCGCCAAATATATTCATATCCAGGTCTTTGTCATCATAAGGAGATTTAGCGATGAGTTTACGCAAAAACTCACCAGCAAGTTCCCAATTACCAGTTGCCACACGGTTCCAAACGGGCATTGCATTTTCGTAATAGAAAATCGATTTTTGCTGATAATCGTAGAAAAAGTCGTTTTCGGTAAACAATTTTGCAATTGTCAAATAGTCATTACCAGCTTCGGGAATATACTTGTCCACCAAGTTTTGATCTTGGAAAATCTTGAAAAAAGCATTTCTTTGAAAGTCCTTTTGATATACCTCTTCTACGTCGATAATTTTAAATTTCTCAAAAATTGGGCCCTTCTTCATAGGCCAAGTATTATTACCTCTGTATCGGTTACCGATAGCTCGAGGTATATATGTTTTTGCTCGATAAGGTAACATCTTAGATCCTTCGATCGCTATCCAATCGATTACTCTAGGCATACTAATATGTGGTTTATTATCATTATTATGTGGAAAATTAATTTTAATACAAGCTGTACACGCTGAAAATAATGCAGCACAATAAAATTTCTCTAATACAGCTTTCGGTATTAATTCATTCGAGCAACCGATATCGGATAAAGTGTTTACATCAAGGATTTGCTCGGGTGCTCTAAGTATATTAAAAATATTATCTAACCCAGTTCCCTTTTTCATATTCATGCGGTAGCGCATATCAGATTTAGTCCATTGAGTATTACAACTTAGTACAATATAATCTGCATCAATTACTTTAGATGGAGTTTCTGAATTGTCTAAAAAATGATCACCGGGAGCGCAGGCGAGTGTTAAATATTGTATATAAGGGTGGGTTCCAAAGTAATCATCTAAAACGATGTCTGTGCTATTTGTTTGCGGATAAGCTAAATTTCCGTGATCTAATATCAATGGCTGGAATTTATTACTGGTTTCAAAATTCGTAGGCACGTGGCATTTATCTATTAAAAAATCGGACAAACGGTTAATATTTATGATCAATTCTTTTATTAATAATACGTACTTACTTCCTTCGGTAATGCTGAAATGAACGTTCAAGAACAAAAGTGTGCCGATGCACGTGTACAATGAATATTTGAACTTCATCATGGAGAATACGTATACGGAAATTTCGAATTTTTCCAGGCGTGTGGTGTATTTATAATAAAACAGCGTAGCGTGACAAAAATTTATTATCTCCAAGAGTTATATAAACTGCTTGTTCAAGTACATGTAAGTGGAATTTCGCTCACGTTTCTAACATCATATTCCTGTTCCACGCATCATGTTTAACCTTTTATTTCCAGAGCAGAGTTTGTGTGCTAATCTCGTAGCAGGCGAAACATTCCGTATGCACTGGATTAAATTAACATTTTACATTGCAGCTGCCTACCATTTTCAATGCGGAAAAACAAAATTAGCAAGAACACAAAGCTATCGTACAAGCGCATAGGGTGACAATCTCTCATCCAAATCCTTATTCGCATTCTCGAAATATCTCGTATTGCATGCGGAATACTTGTTCGAGCGTCGATATTGTTCCTCAGCATCAGGAATATTGTCAAAACCTAACAATTGAACTTTTGCACGACGAAACCGCATCGTTCCGTCCACAGTCGTATAAGCGAAGAATTCAGATGTATACCCCAGCGCCGCATAACAAATCGTCCTCGATCTCCGTAGAAAGGTAAACGAGACACACATATCGTCTGCCCCCAGGAATCGGCAAGAATTTTCATTGACTGCGGCAGCTCTCGCGCGTCCCGTCCATCCGCGTCGCGTCTTTTCCGTTACTCTCTCTCTCTCTCTCTCTCTCTTTCTCTCTCGCTTGCCTTGCTTGCTTGCGCGCGCGTGGACGTCGCGGGCGATCGATCAGGCCCGACTGACACTAATTGCGGCAACACGCGTGTATTGCACGCGTGTTCGCAAGAAACCGACGCCGCCGCCGCCGCCGCCGCCGCCGCCTGCAAGCCAAGCGCGAGATTTATCGCTTATCGGCGCTGATTCGTCGCGCGAGCGAGCGCTCGCGTGTCTTTCGTCTCTCTCTCTCTCTCTCTCGACTTTAATTCCCTGCGCTTACTCGCGAGAGAGGCTGTCTTGTTTTTCGGCAAATTCGCCGTGGGCACGATGGATGGATGCTCTCTGCATAATTCTCCCCACCGCGCGCGCGCGCGAGAGCCATTGTCTCTCATACGCTCGTTCTCAGGCCGTCGAGAGAGCGCGCAGCCGAGTGCGCGCGATTCTCCCGTATGGCGAATTAAATATTGATTAATACCTTGGTTTCGGGTTTTCGCCTGAATTTTCGCGGCGCAGCGCACGCGCTCCTGACAATGTGGCTTTTAATTGGACAAGTGAGTGACGCTGCTTGAAAATAAGGACGTGGATATATCAACTTACTCGCGGGTAATTGAAAAAAAGTCCACGAGGAACATGTAAAAGTATTCAAGTAATTTATTGAGTACTTTAGCCAATTACTCAAATAATTCTCTCAAGTCGGTTCGAGCATTCGTGCGATTTAGCCCGGCAAAGTATTCTGTTGAGCGCAATATTCAAATGCTCGAGTACTTCGTTAGAACACCAAAGTATACTTGTACGTTTAACTTTTGGAAAATGAGCGACTTGAATATTTTTCTATTACAAGCACGCTTGCAGTTAGAAAAATTTGGAATTATAAGAAGTGAAAATTTTATATTTCAATCGACGAGTAAATCCTTCTGCGGTGAACAAATCTCCCATTTCCCGCATTCAAATTCAACATCTGTTCGCGCGAGTCCCAAATAAACCTATGTACACCACACCGCCAAGCGAAATATTCCTCGTGACAGATTATTCGATCGCAGAAAGTATCGTTTCTCTCTGCGCGCGGCTTAATGTCTCTCAGCGCTGTAAAATTTAACGATACACGGAAACTCTTCTACCAGCCCATACACACACGCGCGCGCACACTGACAAGCCTGCCGTATAAGCATTCACGGCTAACGGGGAGAAAAAACGTCAACAGGTGCGCGCAGCTGCCATAGCAGCAGCAGCAGCGGGCTTTCCGACAGCACCCACGGGGAAAAGAAACCCGCGGCGCGGGCAGAGAGAGGCTCACTTCGCGGAAAATACATATCGACGCGTTTACGCCAAGTCGTCCATTAATTTCGCGCGCGTACGCGTATGCGCGTCGATCTGGCGCGAAACGCTCTTAAATCACCTTGGCCTCCGCACCGTCGCCGCACGTCTTTCCCGATTCGGTCTCGAGCGCAAGTCGCTGTATAGGCACAGGACGCGCAGACACCCACATTCTCGGGATAGTTCCGGAACGAGCGGCTGCAGCGCACGCGGGACATTCCGTCACACCTGCGGCGTATGGAGCTTCTCTCTCTCTCTCTCTCTCTCTCTCTCTCCTCAAGGCGAGCCGTAATGGGTGTCGGGGCAATTTTTGCCCAGCTGTCGCCGCGCGTGCGTTCGCGAGAGACGCGTCGATCTCCTGCGCGTAATGTACGAAGGTTGGCGCGCATCGTCCGCTCCATCGTGAATTCAGCACTCGGCGACCGCGCATATTCGACGCTGCGGATACTGAATTTGTTCTCGCTCTCGTTGTTATGCGATTGGGGCTAATCCGTGACGCACACAGCGCGTCTCGCAATGTCGCGAAGATTCCAGGCGCAAACAGTTCAATATCCCCGTAATCACATGGTGCGCGTATACACATTGCGAACGTATCAGCGCACTCGTAAATTGCGCAACGCGATGTTATTACGCAATCGGCGTACGTCGCCGCGAGGAAAATTGAATTAGCTATCGGAATGACCGTAAGTTCGATTGTAGATGGTAGAAGCCGCGCGTATATGGCTCTATAGACTCCCGCACCCGCGCGCGGGCGGTACAGGGCAAGCGAGAAAAATGTATCAAAGTTGCCTGGAATTTCTGTGCAGATATAAATTTTTCAACTCTCTCTCTCTCTCTCGCGAGAGATTTACGAGCGCCATACACACGGCCGCCGTCTTGACAAATCTGTGCTTGGCGCGTTCATGGAGATTAGCAGGGGAGCCGGAGCGAGAGCGGCGTATATATCTGAATTACCGTTTCGGAATGAAAGGGACAATGTGAACAATGTCGCTCTTATCGGGAGGGCGCGTGCGAACTCGCTCCCGATATCCCAACGATTTTCCCTCTGTACGCTGCACACGTGCATAGATTTTGTGAGAAAATTTCGTGACACACAGCATACCTATAGTTCGACGAGGACTGCTCGCTTCGAGAGGTGAGAGAGAAAGAGTGTCGGGGCTTTGTTCGCGGCTGTGGGAGAGGAATTATTCGCCGAGTTTATAGACTGTATATCAGTTTACAGGTTGAAGGAGTACGTACTGCGTCGAAGGTCGCGCGCTTATACAGATATATATAGCGCGTCTCCGTACACGTCGGCTCGCTCCCTTTTGCCAGTTCGAGAGAAAGAGCCGCGCGCTGGCGAGAGAGAGAGAGAGCTTTTCTCCGCGCCGGAAAGAAAAAGAGCGCGAGAGATGTGAGTAATATATAAAGCGCGATAAATCAGATTTTCGAAGCAGCCAGCGTTTCGCGTTGTTTATCGCTCGTTCCGCGCGAAAAGTGATTTTCTTTTTGTCAAAGCAGGCGTCCCTCTCTCTCTCTCTCTCTCACTCTGCCAATATTGAATAGAAAGCCAGGCATAATGGAAATTCCACTTACCCTTCGAGCATCCGTTTCTCGGAGCGCAGCGGAGAGAGTCGGACGAAACAGTTACATCACCGATAACCCCATGGCGTATAGTCCCCTCCGGGCAATTTGTATTTGATAACGCGAGTCCGATTGTTCTCTCTTTCCCGACGAGCCGTTTATTTACGAGACACACTCGTCGCTGATGCAGCAGCAGCGGCAGCGGCAGCAGCGCGCAGAGGGCGAGCTGCCCGCGCAGCACGAGGCGCTCGCCCCGATCGAGCCGAGCGATTGCCCCCACAGGAGAGAGCCGCTGCTGCACGTTCCTCTTCCTG
Organism: Philotrypesis tridentata; assembly: GCA_018906965.1. Lineage (NCBI taxonomy): Eukaryota > Metazoa > Arthropoda > Insecta > Hymenoptera > Pteromalidae > Philotrypesis > Philotrypesis tridentata. Next base: position 1,316,953 of record JACCIB010000002.1, read on the forward strand.
CGCGACTACTGGTCACGAGGTGGACAGCCCGCGCGTGATGGATCGCCGCCTAGTAGCCGAATAAGATCGATTAGTCGCTCTCTTTCTCTCTGCCGAGTGTATACTGTACACGTTGCGCGCTGCGGAGAGAGAGAAGAGAGAGAGATCCGAATGGAGATTGAGGAGGAGTCTCTCTCTCTCTCTCGCTGCTGTGTTTTAGCGCTCGCGCAGGGAGCCTGTCGGAAGAGGTTTTACGGATGAAGTGCTCGAAATCAAAGAGAGAGAGAGCTGAGTTCTTTTGTTCGAATTTCGACTGACTTTTGGGTGGCTGCGAGATTTCAGTCGGATGCGCGCGGCTCGTGGGAGAGTGTAGTCGCTGCGCGCGCGCACTGCGGATTGATTTGGAAGATTAAAAGAGAGCGAGAGAGAGAGAGAGAGAGAGAGAGGCTCTTGGAAAACAAACTCGGCCGTACGTGACTACCTGCATTGTGTGTGCAGTGCAGAGTATCCGCAATTTCATTAAATCCCTCGTGTTTACCTTCTCCTCCTCTCTCTATAATACTGCTCACTCGCTCTCTCCCCGCAACGAGCTCTAAAAAGCAGCCCACCTCGTGCGCTTCTTCTCTTCGTCTTTTATACGCTTACGTGTGTAGCTCCCACACGTAGTAGTCGCTCAACAACAATACTGCGCGCGAACGCCTTGTGTGTGTGCAGCACATCAAAAGTCATTTTCCATCATCTCACCGGATCGTATACAGTCTATAATAATTGATCGTTCCAGCCTCTTCACATACTTATACGTCTCTCTCCCTCCCTCGACACATTTCGTACAACGATGTTATTACTCGTTCTCTTTCCTACAGTATATATATATCTCTTTCTTTCTCTCTCCGACGAGTATATAGAAGGCACTTAAGTACCCAGATGGTAATTCGAGAGTAAGCAAGACCGGTGCGCGCACGTCTCTCGCTCTTTCTCTCTTTCCATCTCTCGCGGAGACACTACCGAGAATTCGATCTTCTTTGCGGAGGAGGAGGAGGTGGCGGTGGCGGCGGCGGCGGCGGCGGCGGAGGACGATCCCCTTTCGACCTCGCGTTACGTCAGACCTCGATGCAGTCTGGGGCCCTTTCTCACATCGGGCCCCGCGGATTCCTATACCCGCGATCGGATTACCCAATCAAGGCGTATCTCTCCTTCTCCCCCGGCGCACACCGCGCGCTGCTCCTGCTGCCGGATAATTCTTTCCTCTGTTTATATTCGAATCGTCGCGCGTTGCAGCGGGAGGAGGCTGTATACACATAAGCCGTGTGTACCAAACCTCGGGGAATTCCATCCGAGCCCGGCTCGTCGTCGCGCCTTGAAAAAGTAGCTGAAAGCCAAGCTCTCTCGTCCCACGCGTTAACGGCGGAGACAACTATAAGCATTCGAAGCCGCCGGTGGTGGAGTCATTCCCACGTACTTGTGTGTACACGTACGTATATATATATGCGCACGTGTACTTTTACGCTGCAGAGACGAGAGAAGGAGAAAGAAGGAGAGATACAACGGGGCGAAGGAAGCCGCATTGCTGTTTCTCTCTTTCTCTCTCTCTCGCGTGGCGGCGCGGCGCGCGAATGATCAGTTGGCCGGAGAGCCGCAAGAATCGGGCCGCCCCGCAAACGGCATTACACTTAATTACTTTAACGAGCCCCGCAGCTATACAACGAGAGAGCGCAACGAGAGAAACGCGGTATTGCGCTCTTTGCTTTTCGGTAGCCGGAAATCGACACTTTTCTCGTCGCTCCTCGCTCGCTCGCGCGCGCGCGCTGCAGCACACCGAAAAAGGGAGCATATCGCACACAAGCGTATATAGTACACGGGAGTGATTTTTCTGGAAGCGAGAGCGTGAAATGGCTTTTTCTCTTAGCTCGACGGTGAGACACAGCCGGCAAAATCCGAGAGCTGCGCCGATGAAGAATAATTGTGTTAATGCGCGTCGAGCGTATTATATACATGTATACGGTTATGCTTTAACGCTATGGGCGCGATCGTTAAGAAAAAAATCGTGTTGACCTAAAGAAACGCATCGGGTAATACGATGATCGATCACCCTTTTTCTCGGCTACTTCAATCTTCTTTCCGGCCGCTTCCTTTATTCATCTTTTCTCTCCCGCTCTCGTCTGCTATCTGTCTTCGTGTCTGCCTTCTTTTCTCTTTTATTCGCGCTTTCTTTTGAACTTTAGAGCTCTCGGCTCGCTCGCGCGCCGGCCGCCCCATTTCGTATATATAGTGGGAGTGGTCGCGTGGTCCAGTTTCAGCTACATCGCTCACACCCGGGGTCAGCACCCGCAGCTCCGGACTCCGCTTTTTGTAACCGGCGTTGCCGAGCGCAAGGTTTCCAAGTCAACGGTACTTGGCTACAAAATTTTAAGTACTTCTTCACTTTGAACGTACCCGGAGTTGTACTTGTGCACTGTACAAGTACAATTAATAAGCGTGCAATTTTTCTGCCCGTTGCAACAAATTAATAACAAAGCCATTGCAGTAAACAGTATGTACACACAGAGGCGAGGCTCGAAGACGAAAATCAATCGGCAATGACCGATAAGCCGAAGGCCACTACTATACTTCGCGTCGATCGCGAAGGGGCATCAGCGCGCTGAAAAACAATCGCGCGCGAGCATCATCACGCTCCACGCATACCTGCCTCGGTCCCTTCGAATTATCCAATATTGCTGCTTCAATCGGATAATAACGCTGCGCCGATATTCCATTCCCGAATCGAGATGCTGCCCCACGTCTGTGTAGATACAGCGAGTCGGAGAGAAAGACCCATTTCGTGATTAATGACGGAAGCGTCGAAAGTATACATCCTGTATATGCGCCTGCGTTGTGTGTTTATTGAAGGCGGCTCTGCGCGCGGATCTGGATATAATAGTGATTGGTTAGAAATTAATGTTGTACGCGCAGCTGTACGGCAGCGGACACACCGAGTGTATATCTAATCGTGATTTAACGTATCCGAATTTCCAAGTCGAGAGAGAGAGAGAGAGAAAGTCAGACACACCGTAAAGTTTATATTTATTTATTTATATCGCGCCGCCGCATACGAGGCGAGTATCTAAGTTTATATCAAAATTAATGCTGTTCGCGTAAGAAACTGGCATATATTAAGGAGGTAATCAAACATACTATCTCGACAAGTGTACATAGTTTTGGTATAATCAAACTAAGCTTGGAAACTGTAATTATGGCCTTATTGAGCAATCGCACGTGATGATATCATCCAAAAAAATACACGTATATAAATTATTTTGATGTAATCCGCGAATAATGTTTTAACCAATTAACAAGCCTTTTTCACGGATCCAATTCATTCCCCGCGTGTTAACGTTTTCTTCTTTAAGCATTATTGCAATTCAAGACGGATTTAACGATCTCTGTTTCTAATAATAGTCGCGCCCGGATCTCCGTACGTTTCATTGACTACATATAGGTGTTTGCGGACATGCGCGCTATACATGCATATGATTACCGAAGAATCTCAAGCATCCAGTGCTCCAAAGGAATTCCTTATCATTTTCCACAATTATTTTCGATAATCTACGCGTCGAAGCAATATCAATCAGGGGCGGAAAAGAGTCTCGAAAAGCAGCAGCAAGGTGCTTAAGTGTATATAGAGAGCCGTTCGAGGGAGTGACGCAAACGCAGCAAGTTCTTACGCCTAATCGCCGCTCCGTATATCGCGCCGTTTACAACTAGTTTTACACTTTGTTATGTCACCCACCGTAAATCCATTTTTCCAGCTGCGCTCACTCTATACCTTCATTACAGCAATCATCCAACAAGTCCACTCGTGCGCGCGTGCATTAAACTCTCTCTCTCTCTCTCTCTCTCTCTCTCTCTCTGCTGCGGCTCGCTGCAGCGGCTAATGCAAAGAGCCTTCGTTCGAATGCACATCGGGCGCGTTACTTTACGCCCGAGAAATATGCGTATTCCGCGCACGCCTAACGAGCATAAATCCCGAAAGCCAAAAATCCTTGCCTCGCGCAAATTCAGTCGAGGGGGGAAAATAAGCTATACATATACGCGCGCGCGCTTGTAATTGAATGGCGCGCGCGAGCGCGAGGCAGCAGGTGCGCAGGCGTCGTGCGGAGCTCGGACAACACTTTCTCAGGTGACCAAGAGCGCGAGAGAGGCCCGATATCTCATTTATACGCGGCTGCGCTGCGCGAATGCGTCGGGAGTCAATGGGACGCCCCAAGGCGATTCTTTATTGACGGATGCGCTAATAAATGAGAGGGGAAGCTCTCTCTCTCTCTCTATCTCTCTCTCTTTCGAGAATGAGCTTTCTCGTGTGTACGTCGTGCGTTGTATATACCTATTTACGTAGGAGTGATTCTAAAGTAGATCGGACACATGCGGTTGCGGCTTTACATATATCCTTGCGAGTGCGGGGATCTCGTTCTCGTTCCCTCCTCGTTGTTAATCAATGAAATTCAAATTTTGCACGCCGTAAAATCGAAGCGCACACGAAGAAAAACTAGAAATTCGATTAGAAGCAAAGTAACGTCGTTTATATCGTCTGCTAGCACGGTGGCGCGAAATTTGAATCCTGGCAACAATAAAAACGCTAAGAAGACGTAAAAGTTTTTGCTTACAGGTTGCTGGCTCCAGAAGCTGTTAACTACAAAGTTTCAATTCGCACGGCGGCCATCATCATCATCATCATCATCATCATCATCATCATCATCGACGCTCGGATTATTCGATGAGATACGCGATAAAAACCAATCACGCTGGAGATTCTGTGGTAGCAGTCGGCTCTTTCACAGCTCGTGTGCATGCGTCCGGATGATTTACGAAATTTTCGAGAAACTACCGAGTGTTATCCTGTGGTTTTGCCAAAATGCACGTATAGGCTCCTCGACGCGCCGTGCATTGCACGAGCGAGAAGAGTATACATTATATTGGCAGGAGGGAACCGGTTTTCCACACGCACTTGATATGAGCTAGCGGGCGTTGTCCTCGCGATGCTTTTGCAATTTTTCTTTTGTTCCTCGTTTATTCAGCTTGTGCGCGTTATTGTACACAGTGTCGCCTGTACGAATATCGATTAGTTCAAGTCGAACTGGTGAAAATGTTCCGCATCGGTTGGTCGTTTGATACATGTTAATGTCGCAAATCAAAAATATAGAAATTTTACAAACGTGGGAGGAAACCCTTGCTTGCTGTGAAAGGCTAATTAATCCATATCACAACGATAATAACAAACCATCTATTAATTTCTTTTCGGCAAGGTTTCGTTGGATTAATTAGCCTTTCACAGTAAGCAAGGGTTTCCTCCCACGTTTGTAAAATTTGTATATTATTTTTGATAAAAGAATGGCGAGGATTAATAATAACTGATGTTACAAATATAACTGTACGAATGCGAGAAAAAGCGGTGCTTATAAACACTTTAAGTACTCGAGTGCTTAAAAGGTACTTAATTTTTTTTTGCTTTAAATAAGGTACTTATTTTTAAATGAGCTGAGAATTCCTTCGCTCGACACTGATAATGACTACCGCGGACAGACGATTGGAAAGGACTTAGAGAAATGTTACTTTACAATACTTTTTTTCAACAGTTTTTTAGCAGAGAAAATTTGGCAGGGCAAATTTCAGAAATCTCTATTCCACGTATACTTATACAAGCTCGAGCAGTGTATCGAGTTGACTACAATGGCTGCGCACACATACACAGAGACAGAAGCGAAAAAATTCTCGTTCCACAAATTCGAGCCGAAGAAACTATTGAAAGCGGAGACGCGTCCACCTACAAAAAGTGCTCCACATACACGTACGAAAGCATAATAAAGCATCGCGAGCCAACTCTCCACCGCAAAAGTATCGAGTCATTGTCGGCAAAGCTGAATGAGTCTCCTCCTAAAGCCAAGAATGAATATCTGCACGGCGTCTCCTCGCACACATGTATATGTAATATACGTATACATGTATAGTGTAGCGCACGTACAGCCTATAGAGAGAGAGAGAGAGAGAGAGAGAGAGAGAGAGAGAGAGAAAGAGAGAGAGAGAGAGAGACACACACACAGGAGCAAGAAATACAAGGCGAGCCACGCAAAGGGAACAGCAAATAATAACACCAACTCGCGCCGCAGTGTGGAAGGAGGAAACGAACTCGTATACTTTTCGATATTTCGCTCACGCACGCATATAAGAGAGAGAGAGAGAGAAGTGAGCAACGCACGCGGCGTCAGCTCTCTCACGCAACGAGAGCACAGAGTTGTATCTCCAGCGAGATATAAGCCCTCCCTCTCACCTGTTGCGAGGCCAGCGTTTCTTTCTCTCTCTCTCTCTCTCTCTCTCTCTGACCACAGGTGGTTGCAGTAGTCTTCCGTGGGTGGGAGCTTCCAGTCGAATCTTTCTCTCTCTCTCTCTCTCTCTCTCTCTCTCTCTCTCTCTCTCTCGCCCGACCGCCGCCGCCGCCGCCACCGCTATGCTCGATAAACAACAAGATGTGTCCGTCTATATGATGTATATAGGCTTTCTCCTCTTGCAGTAGCTTCTGCCGTGACGTAGTCGAGTTCGAGTGCATTTGCAGAACTCTATATACGTATAGTGTACACACTGACTCCGGGTGTGTATTTATAGCCGCGGGATATGGTTCGATGGACCTCAACTATACAATTCAATTTATATAATTAATGATCCGGCGAGAAAGGAAGTTGTACGCCGTGTAATTTATAGTTCGCAGAGCGCTCGCGGGACTTTTCGCATAGGATTCCCGCACTCGCGGAGCTTCGATTGTTTGCACAATTATCCCGAAACGTTATACGTCTCATTTGCATTTCGGTATAATTTCGAATTGTGACACGATTTTAATGAGTCTTTATAATATCGACGCGGGGACGAGACGCGAGCGCTCTCCCATCCGATCGAAGCCGCGTTCGATAATCGAGAAAAATAATTAATTCCCAAGCAGGATAAGTGTCGGACTAATTAAATAAAATTAAAATCGTAATCACCGACGCTTTGATCTCTCCCAAGCGCACTGTACAAAACACGCCCGAAAGCAATTTAAATCACGTCGCCGTCAAGCGCCGCGCACACCCCCTGAATAAATGCTAAATACGCGTATACGTACACTTGCGTAAATACAGCTGGCCGACGAAAGAAAAGAAAAATAAAACAAAAGCGAAAGTGAAAAAGAAGAAGCGCTGCAGTAGCAGCGCGCGTATAACCGGCGGTAGCCGCCGGAGCAGAGAGTGTGACAGCGAGAGAAGGAAAGAGGGGCAAAAACGCGAGCGCTCCACAAAAGAAGGCGCAGGGAGTGAAACAACGACTCGAGTGTTTAGAGAGAGAGAGAGAGAGAGAGAGAGAGAGAGAGAGAGACGGAGCGAGAGACGAGAGCGAGAGAGAGAGAAGCAGGGGTGCACACACGCACGAGCACTTTTATACTCGCTTAAACTGCTGCTGCAGAGCAACGAGCGACACGACGACGACTTGGCCGCGCAGCGAAAGAAGCGAAGATAGAGCCCGTCGTCCAGGCGGCTCCTGCTGCACTCTCCTGCACGCTATACGTGCGCGGCATGCAGCACGCACATCCTCCTCCTCCTCCTGTCCTTCTATTTCTTCGTCTCTCGATTCTCTTTTCGTGTGTACACGTTTATACGTACGCGTCCTTTTTATCACTCGCTTCCTCCACCACCTCCTCCTCCTCCTCGGACACCCCTCCGTTTATCCTCCTCTGAGCTTTCCTTTTTCTCACTTCCGCGCCGGGATGACGTGTGGACCTCCCCCCCCCAAACCCCCTGCCTTCATCTCGCCGTGCGGCTATTATGCACCTGCGCGCGGCTCGCGTGAGGCCGAATCCGCGGAGGATAGCCGATTTGGGATGTGTCTTTTCTCTCTGCTCCGAGTGTCGTAAGACGTCGATTCAGAGAGTCGTCAGTGTTCCGTGCGTTTGTGATCGGCTGAAGTTTATCAATGAGCGGATTTTTCGCCGGCTCCGTCGAGAAGCGCGACGCTTCACTGAAAGAGCAGCCGCCGCGCGAGTAATTAAGACGGATATATCGACCTTCGATTATCGGCCGATCGTTTGAAATCGTTTGTTCTGCGCTTATACATTTGCGGCTTTTGTATACGCATATACAATTGAGAGGCCGCGGCGGGAAACGACTACTAATTTTGCGCGCGAGTCGATCGATAATTGAGCGAAAGAGAGAGAGAGAGAGAGAGAGAGAGAGGAGAGTAGGGGGGCGGGGAGGCCGATGAGGAAAAGGAATAAACAAACAGGTCGCGCAACGGTTATGATTCTCTCCTTCTCTCTTGTGCACAGCACAAAGAACGGCCAACTGATACACTTAAAATAAATGAAAGGTATATTATATTTTATCTTGATTGTTTCGGGCTGCGCAAATAATGTTCCCGATGCTATCGCTGTGTAACATCGAATCGCACACGTAGGATGACTTTCGGTAGCCGATACTGACGTAAGAAAAAGAGCAACAATAAAACACACACACACACACTCATTCGGAGATAGGCTCTTTGGAGATAGAGAAATCGCGCGCGAGACGCGCTCTTTCTCACGGGCTACAACTAATTCGGCGCTATTGAAAAAGAACAGCCACAAAAATTGCAGTCGGCTCTAAAGTTCTCGTTGCACAACGTAATTCGATCCTCTCCAACTTATATCCGCGGATCATATATATATACCTATAGATACACGTAAAACGAGGATTTTTACGAAAAGTTAGCTGCGCACTCTGCGCCGCAGTCGAGCGCTATAATTGATTGAATCGGAGAGTAATCGATATCCCGGACAATTAAATCAAAGGATTTACCGATCCATCGTCGACGTATACGTTTATACACGCGCAGGTATGGCCCCTTGAAAAATTTTTCCAGAAAATGCGGAACTGCTCTCACTGCGCGCGGAGGAGAAAGCACAGGAAGAAAAAAAATCGTTAAGGATATTACACGCGGGCGAGAGTTTGACGCAGCAGCAGCAGCAGCGCCGGGTGTGTAACGAGACGACGTAAATATCCGCGGGTCTCGTGAATTTGTGGGGATATAAACAATGCGCGCGCGCGCGCCGACGTCGTCGTATAAAGACCGAAAGTTTACCGCGAACCGATTATCCTCACGCAAATCATTCGCGCGCGCGCAGACGCACAGACACAAAGAACGACCTTTTAAAGCCCGCGCTCAAGCGCAAGGCGCAAGGATAATTGCAAAATTTCATCGATCCTCTTTCGCGTATTCTAAACCTGCGGCGATGCGGTATTCAGTCCACGCGGCTGAAATCCAATCTCGGCGCGCTCCTTTTTTCCTCCCTCGTAGCCGCGCACAAACCAGATTCCCGCTGAAAATCCGGACTCTCTCTCTCTCTCTTGCGTCGATCGCCGCCTGCATAAAAGCATCTCTCGTCGCGCCTCCCGTGGCGGACTGTGTGCTCTCTTATATGTGCTCGGCGCACACGTGCGCGCGAGAGGCATCGGGGAGCGAGGGAGACGAGGAGAGCTGCCCCGATTAATTTGTGCGCTCGCGTCGATGTAATTAATAATTAGCCGCATGTCTAATGAGACGCGCGAAAGTATCCGGGCCCAATTAGAGCCTCTCGGCCGTCTCATCTCGTATGGGAGACGGGAGGCGTCGCCGTCCCTCGCCTGCACCCGCGACGACTCGTCTCCACGAGATTCCCGGTTCTTCTGGGCTCGCGTGAGACGCATCACGATTCGCCCGAGAATGCATAAAAAGGCCATACGTCCGCGCGGGCAGCAGTCGACGAGCGTAGGAGAGCGAAAATCGATCGTCGCGCGTCCGCAGCGCATCGTCGCAGGGAATCAACGAAGAAACGACCAAGTGAAGACAATGAATTCCGAGCAGAAAGCTAATGACGGGCGGCAGTGGAAATGGACTTGCATGGTCAGACGAGAGAGAGAGAGAAGCGACTGTTTCTATTGCGAGGGTGGCTTTTTCTCATGCGTCTACTGCGCGAGAGCTCCGGCGATGTTATCTCTCAATAAACGCGCCTGTTAGAACGGGGGAAGGCTCTTCTTTCCTCGTTAGATTGACTTCTTTCGCCGATACTGCGAATGACTGATTTATCAGGTTTCGCGATGTTTGTATGCCAGAGACTCGCGTGATTTGTACACTATTTGCTTGTTCTCGGGACTGCATCGGTAAAAATTGCCGATCCAGCAGCGATATAGTTACGATACACGGTTCGTTAATAAGCGAGTAAGAAAGAGACGAGCTTACAAGTTCTGTAGTTTCATATCTATTCTGAAAAATATTTACCGTAGCTCGCTCGAATGCTTTGATAAATACTTAATGCCGCAGCAATTGTGAATTTTTATTTGTTAAAAACGAACGAGTGAATATGAAGTACATTTTATTAATTATTGGTTCTAGACGTGAATTAATGCAGTCGTGCGCGTTTTATGCATGTTAATGAAAAATCGGCATGATTTCCTTCACAAAAGGCGGCTTACTTAATAAATAAATCCATTACGAGAGCAATTTTTTTTGACATAGTAAAACAAAAAAATGACGATTTACATAATTCTTTTTTTATGCATTTACAAATCTTCTATAAATGTCAAGATAATGCAATTAAAAGTTAATTGTTTCAATCAATCGCAACTCGTTCTTCCGTAATAATCGAATTATTATTTTTGAAGAAATTGAACAAAGAGACAACGGTCGAAGAATAGAGCAACAGAGGAAACATGTTTAGAAAGCATTATACATTTAAGCCAGGAGACAAAGTATTAATCAAAGATTTAAATGTATCAGAGTCAGAAACATGGAAAATAGCAAAATTTCTTGATATACATGAAGGGCCTTTTGAAATATCACATAATGTAGCAACCGATACATATTAAATTATCGACAGTAACACGAGAAAAGAGAGAGGAAAATTTCATCTCAATAATCTTAAAACGTATTATACTAGCAAGGACAAGCATGACAGTACCATTGAGCATGACATTACCATTAAGCTTTTATACACATACATAACATGAATAACCGAAAAATTTGCAGAATCAAAATAATAAGAGTAGACCACGGTGAATTCGAAGAACAATTAGATGAATACATATACCAATCTCAATAATGTAGAACCGTATTATACTAGCAAGGACAAGCATGATAATCATCACCTTTAAGCCTTTATAAATACATACATAACATGAATAACCGAGAAATTCGCGGAATCAAAATAATAGGAGTAGACCACGGTGAATTCGGAGAACAATTGGACGAATACACTTACCACATATATGAATCCAAAACCTATAAATTGGAAAATTTGCACAAGATTCCATCAGTACTAACTAATATTTCATCTAGTGAAATGTCAAGGTGCGCGGCAACACAGACAAGTGGGATAGAGATAGGTATGTGTAACCAGAGCACCCTGGTCACAGAGGAGCTGCTGAACCGAAAGCAATTGATGTACTGGACGGATAGGTACATCTATGTAGGCGTTACGGTGATACCGGGAAACGCGGGCAGATTTGTTTCTAAGCCAGGGGTACCAGTTCCGGGGAGAGCCTCGCAGACATTGATGCGGCCAAACCGGGCAACCCAAACCCCTGGGCGTTGGGCATTATCAGCAGCCGCACAGGAGCAATCCCTACCACCAACACGGGCACACCCCACATTGCCACCACCAACATCGCCACTGACGATCAACCCTCCAGTAAAGGTACAATCAACAAAATAAAGTAAATAACGAGCAACAGCTAAAAAGACAAATATTACCCTAGAAAATGAATGTAAAGAGGATGAAACACTTGCTACCTATTGGGGTGGTGCGTCCCACCCAACGATGGCAATATCAACCCCAAAGGGAGAGTACGCTCCAGCATCAATAGGCGAAACCCAGGTCATAAAACGACGATCAAAAAAATATCGTTGACTAATTTTACCGATTTATGTGCAAGAAACTTGAATTATATTTGTAATATTTATGCTAGAAAAAAATGTATAATAAAGCTAAAAGCAAACTTTTCACTAGCACTATCAATACACTTTCATTAACATTAAAATTATATCACTATTACTGTCTTAGTGACAACGATCACTAAAATTTCAACTCCAGCTTAAAAATTTTACTAGGCCAATGCATTGGTAAATTTCTCTTCAGAAACTTATCAAATCGGTATTTAGACAGGAAAAACTGTACCATTGCTCAAAATTACTTTCAAGAATTTTCCTTGGCAACAGCAATTTTTTCTCTCTCTCTCTCTCTCTCTCTCTCTCTCTTTCTCGCAGTGTATCGCTGCTTGATTTTTCCAGAGGAAAATCCGTAAAAACATTGACAAGCGGAAGACTGACAAATGCACGCACGCGCATGTGTACACGCACGCCTACGGAGACTCATCGCTAATTACTCGCTCGTGAATCACCTGCGAATAACACATGGCAGACCAAAGAAAGTCTCTTTCTCTCTCTCTCTCTCTCTCTCGCTCCTCTCCATACAGGCAGACGCGCACTCTATAGCCACCTCCTCGTCGTTCCCTCTCGCAACTTTTTCTCCCCGCAGCTTCCCATCAAGCGGCGAACGCGCGACTCGCACAACTGCAACGTCAGACTCTCCGCGGCTGCAGGCGCGCGCAGCGCTGCCTGATGCACAGAAGCCCCGCGTAAGTTATGGCTAATGCGCCGTATGCTAATCCGAATTGATTTACTGGCCAGTTTCGGCCGTAAATCCCCGAAGCCGCGATTCGTCCGCGCTACATACGCTACTGCGCGCGCGACAGACGGAAGCTGCGCCGACGCCGCCACCGCCGCCTTTTGTCCCCCCCGTGGGATATATCCTTCGGAGCCGCTGCGCCTGCGGTCGCCCGATTGTTTTCGACGAAGCTTTTAGCGGCGCGCAGCCTCTGGAAAAAAGCTCTTCCGAGAAAGCGCGCAATAAGCGCCGCGTAATGAGTCGGCGAGAAGCTTTTCATGCCGGCAGGTGTATTAGGCTTTGTGTCAGCGCGCCCATAGCGACGAGCCGTCTTTCATAATACCGAACGCGCGACCGCGGCGCAGGCTACTTTTTCGCGCAAACTCATTTAATTAAATTCTCGAGAAGTGAGGATAAATCGAGGGCGTGATTGGTGCCGCGCTTGCCGCTGCGGACGCTGCTTCTTTATTTTTCGACTTCTTCTCTTCGATTTTCGAGCGGATCTTTCCTCGATTCCGAGAATTCGCCGCGAGCCCGCATATATGTGCCAAGCTTGTTAATTCGCTGCGCCGCGGCGACAATTAAATCGGAGAACGTTTCAATTCAACATTTTACGGTTAATTCTTATTAGCGATGTACGTATATTTTGTTTATATACTTACGTTATACACGTTCGCCGCGGCGAAAAGCGCGTGGAGAGCGATAAATTGTTTCCCACACGACAATAAAACGATCGATTTATTATTATTAATTCGTTCGCGTCAATATATATAGCGCGCTCGCGCGTATGAGCAAATATCGCCGCGGCGGCGTTTGCAAATTGTAAATTATCCGAACGGAAGACTCTTTATACTGATCGAACCAGTCGTTTATCATCGAGGCGTGGGCTTCGGTGAAAACTACACGCAAACATTGTATAATATTAGCGTACATTATAAAACTTGTAATTATCGCATTAGAAACGTCAAGAGACGGTGGCGGCGACGGCTCGATCCGCGCGCGGATTTCTCAATGAGCTGAATTGATGTTGGAATCGATCGTGATTATTGCCGCTTAGCGAGACGTGTGTTTCTTTAATGCACGTGTCTAGATCTCCGAATCAATCATCTCTCGCGCAGCCGCGTTGCGTGGGAATAAGATTTATAGAAACCGATCTCTCGCCAGAAGCGCTGTCTCAATGTATACGTGTATCTATCACCTACGGTATAATTAAACTTTCCATGTGTCTATTTATTAAACTCGGATGTAACCCCTCTCCCCAAGGATTGCATTTTCTTTCCCGATCACTGACAGCAGCCGCTGCGGATAAACGAACCGTATACAATATTCTCCCGTGTTGTCGAAGAAAAAGGAGCACATTTAACCTTTCGAAATTGCGCAATAATTAACGCGACAAACTTTCTCCGAGTGCCGCGCTTATTAAAGTACCGCGTATTAACGACGCGTTCTCGCAATTTCTTATCTCCCACGCATCGGCGACAAGTCTCTCGAAGCGTTCGCTCCCTCGGCTATCGCGGCGAGAAAATCTAGAGGACGTTCGGTGGGTGCGCGCAGCCCATGTGACAAGATGAGGGTAGAGAAAGAGAGTCGCTCTCTCGGCTGCAGGTAAGTATCTCAGGCGCGTATTATACAGGCGCCGCGTCCTCGTCCGCATGGTGCGCCGTATACGCGCGGCAATACGGTGGTGGGGGAGGGGGGGGGGGGAGCGCAAGGGAGATAAGCAACTGACAGCTCGCCCACGTATGCGTATATGCAGATATGTATATGTGTATATGCGTTTTGAGACGAGGCTCGTCGCTCGTTGGGGGAGGCGTGTGTGTGTATGTGCTGTATATATGCATATATTGCGGCTGGATTTTCAGGATCGTTATCTGATCGTTTGGCCTTTTTTTTTGCAAGCGCTCGAGCGAAATTTTGATTTCAAAGTATACGTGAGCGGAATTATGGTTACTCGAGCGTGTGATGCGCTGCGCGCATGGGACATACGCGCGGCCTGCGCGACTATCTTTTTTCCCCTCTTTTCTTCTTTCCACTTCTTCGCTGCGGGGACGAGAGAGATTAAAGACTTTTTGTTGGCTCAAGCCGATTTAATGGAATATCGAAAGCGCGCGAAGAGTATCTATAATTATGATAGATAGCTAGATAAGAATTTTTTTTTTTTTTGATAATGGGGGAAAAATGTACACACATGCGTCACGAGAATCGCTTACACGTGTTTAATTATGCTTTAATTATGTGTACCGATGAAATATGCTTTTCTAAAGTGAAGTTGAATTTTTATCGTTGACAAAGTGTATGGATATTGGCTTGACGTTATATTTGGAGCGCAGTGTCAGATGAAAGCGCTATTCCAATAAGGATTTTTCCCTACTTTTTTCAATTTCGATTTTTCCACAATCCATCCAATTGGATTCTTGATCATTTCTATACAGCCACATTGCCGTAACGAGATTCGAATTGCTCAACGCTGAGCCACAGATACTATACAATTGCAACGTATATAATAAAGCATCGCTTGCATTTTAACATTGTCATTATATCGTCGGAGTATTAACGATCTCGGCGCACACGCATACGTGAATATTTTTTATTACCGAAAGTTTAAAATTTTAATTGCACGCAACAATGAGCGAGAGAGAAAGAGACAATCATTAAAGATCCATGAAACGAAATCGGTATAAGAACATATTCTTACCGAAGTCCCTACAGCTAATGCATGCTCAACTCTCTCGCTTTCTTGTGCGCGCTACGCGGTCAATAACGTAATTTATAGCCGGCCGCCCTTCATAATTTGCATAGGCCCGCACAAAAGGTACCGCGCGAGCTTTGCCGGCTCGAGGAGATGAGTCGTCGCGATAAAAGCGCGAGTGTGTCTTGTGTGCGCTGTGCATTATATATATATACACACACGCGCACTACTGTGCAGCTCTTCCTTCCTTCGCCTGCGGGGGAGAGACTACTCCTCGAGAAAATATCATGTTTTATGGCTAACGCGAGAGAGCCGCTCTTATATCTATATGTAGACGGGATTACCTTTTGCGGAGGAAATCAGTTTTTGCGCGCGCCGCGCCGATTCGCGCGCGTATAGCTTTCCTTCGGTTACTATATAAAGATCGGATTCGCCTTAAGAGCGCACTTTCAGCCGAGTTTATTTATCGATCGGGGGGAGTATCCGACGAGCGCAGAAACTACTTGAGCTACTTGTGTGCGAAAAAAATGTCGAGTCGCAAGCGGAGCATGATAACATGTTTGCGACTTTTGGACAGGCTGTTGAGCAATTTTTTTTTCTTCCCGCGGTAATTTTCGACCTGTATTTCGGCCGGTGTGTCGACTGCTACTTTGTATACCGATCGATTTATTCATTATTTATCACAATTTTATCGAGAAAAGGGGACTCGCGGAGGCGCAGCGATTTTCGTCTCTACTTCGTACAAAACGTGATACTCACCTGCGGTTACTCTTTAGCGTTATAAATATTCAGCGGGTAATTTATGGGACTTTCGGATTTTTTATTTGTTTAAAAATAAAATGAGGAATAAAAGAAATTTTAGAATATAATGCAGTAAATTCTGTGCGCAAACCGCGCTACGTAACACTACTAAAAGCCACGATTCACTCGCCATAAAAACTTTGTAGTCGGCGCTGCGACCTCTAAAAGCGAATAAAAATGTTTTTATGCCGGAGATCGACAACATTGCACTGCGCGCGACATCGCTTTTAAACAGAACGTTTTCGCGCTGTAAAAATTCACTTCGAGGGAAAGAAAGGCGCAGCGGCGCGTCCTGTATGTCGATTGTAGAAACAAAAATCCTTATCGCCCCGCGTACACCCGAGGGACACTCTCTTTCGGCATAAAATTTTCAGCTACTTATAGCGCCGGCCATAATTCGCGGAGGCAATGTATACACGTATGTATATATATACGTACAGGCGAAAAGACTCGCGATCGTTTGCCGATCGAATCGGGTGTCAGATGTCCCGGAGTCTCATTTATTCCTCTCAGCACTCGAGGATTAACCGGCAGGTTACTTAACTCCTCGCTTACACATCTACAGCAAGTTGTAAGCGTTATTTAATATCTTAAATACACGGCTCGGATAGCCGCAGTGTAATTGGCAGTGACGAGTAGTCGACTTATTTTACAGTGAAATTACAAATCCTTTCTCTCTCTCTCTCTCACGTATACTTTCTCCGAAAATTCGAGATCGCCGCTTATACGCGCGCGCGTATATATACCGATCTATACTTAAGAGGGCCCCGATAAAAGCAGAGCACTGCGCGCCGATCGAAGAGCAAAAAGTAAGCTCGACATCGTCTCCACGTGTACAGGCGCGCGCGCGGGGAGAAACAAAACCCGCGAGCGCCTCGCCCAAAACGTCACTCTCCCTCCCTGCGTATACACTCGCACACACGTACGCGCGTGTGCACAGTGTATCCCTCGCAGCATCTCTCTTTCTGCGCTGAGTTTCCAGTGGCGGCGAGAGCGACGCGTGGAAGAGAGTAGTAGCCTCTGGTAGCAGCCGCGATGCTGGTAGCCCAAGGCTACTAGAAGATTGCCCGGCAGACAGGTGGGTGAGCCTCTCTCTCTCTCTCTCTCTCTCGCTCGTCCACTTAGCCGCACGCGAACCTGGACGACATGAAAAACCGGGGTGCTCTGCGCCGAGGCAAAAAAGAGAAGGACTCTCTCTCTCTCTCTCTCTCTTTCTCTCGGCGGTTCGCCTCGGCCTGTGTATTAACCATGGATTTATTCGGGCACAGCAGCAGCGGCGGCGGCAGCGGCAGCAGGAGTATAGCCGAAATTGCCCGATTACCGGCACTGCGGAAAATAGCGCGCGTGTGCTTTTTCGAGGGTGGCAATTTGCGGTAATATCGGGCGCAACGACCAAAACAGGCTCTCTCTCTCTCTACCTCTCTCTCTGCTCCTCCGCGCGACTCTCCGCGCGTGTAATGCGTAGGCTGCCGGGGGTCTTCTCGGAAAGAAGATGCATTATGTTGCTTCGTATTTCTCTCTCTCTCTCTCTCTCTCTCTGCGCGGCTCGACGTCTCTTCGAAAGCCGTGTCAGAGAGCGAGAGCTCTATGGACTCGCTTTTTTATTACGTGTATACGCGTATGTGTCGAAGCTCACCCGCGAAGACAGCGGCTAACGGGACAGCAGTCGCGCGTATACGCGTGTGCCGTAACATCGCGAAAAAAGCAGCGCAAGCAGTAACGATAACAGTAAAGACGCGAAAATACTATTAAGCGATTTAATGGCTATCGAGAGCCGGACCGCCGCCACCGCAGTCGTGCTCCTTTTTAATAAACGTGAAAGTATAGCAGCCCAGCGCGACACTCTCTGCTTTATTTGCAGATAGCGCGTACGCGTCGTGCCTTCGGAATTGCCCGCTTGCGGTTTTGCGCCGCGGCAGCGACGCCGCCGACGACTCGTGTCCGAAAATCGAATTTCAATCGATTCCCCGCCGCGCCCGTCAATTCATTATATATATACGCGCCCGAGAGATATCCCATTACGACGCGCAAATCCCATTTCCCGCAGACTCTCGCTGCAGATCGCGTATATATATAATACACGTCGCGCTCGTCGAGGCTCGCGCGCGATAGATTCAGCGCACGTATTTATCACGGTTAAACGGGGTTGTAAGCGCCCCGGCGAAACAAGAGCTAAATTAAACGAGAAACCTCCCAGATCCTTCGGCCGCGATAAAGCGGCCGCTGCAGTTTTGCCGTATCGCGCGTCGGTCGGCCTGGCAGTCGCCGCGGCCGCGTTAATCCTTCAAAGCAGCGGCGACAACGCGCGCGCCGCGAATTCCCAATATATCGCGTGCAGCTTTACGCACACACACACACACACACTGCACACACTCGCATTGAGCTGTAAATCGCTTCGGTGAGATAAGCCGCCGCGAAGCGAATCTCGTTTCCGCCTAAAAAGACGTATAGCGCCGTGATGTATGTGTGTGTGTGTGAGTGAGTGTGCGCAGGCAAACAGAGAGCGAGAGAGAGTGGATGCTTATCGGGGAATCGGCCGCGGGGCAATTAAGCCTCGCGCCTCGGAAGAGGTGGCTGCTGAGGGAGCGAATAGGAGATCCGTTTTGTTAGACGCGCGGACGAGAGGGAGAAAGGAGAGGAGAGGATATACACTACCAGAAGGCCAAGTAGCGACCGTATCGCACCTGTTGCCGCCGCGAGCTGTATACGACTCGTTACCTCCGCTCTCTCTCTCTCTCTCTCTCTCTCTTTCTGAGGGTAAGTATATATTCTTCTCTCCGCTCTTTTACGTATACAATAACACTCGGACGGATGCTGCGCACTTTTTACTTCTGCTCTCTCTCTCTCTCCCTCCTTTTTTGCGCCATCCACTGTATACTCGCGCGAGAGAGAGAGCTATACCAAGCGCATAAACTTCACTTTACGCGCGGGGGTGAAGCTTACGCCGACTTTTTGCAGCCACTTCCGTATCCGGCTGAATTTTTCCGGGCTGGCGCATAATATACAAGACGGGGGTTCTCGATATTTTACGAGAATAAAACAATGGGCTCTACGGAGCGGACACTTGGACTCAATCAGCCGCGCGGCTGCGAGCTAGCTGAGACTCGATGAATAATTATCCACATAACGAAGCTAACCACATACGCCGCGCGCACTGAAGACATAACTTACCGCGAGCGCACTTGCCGCGCGCGTGCGCGCCGCGCTATAAATCCGCGGAGCATCTGCGCCGATGAGTAACTTATGGTCCTCGACTCGCTGACGAATGCCGCTTCCTTATGTCCCTTCTTCGCTTCAATGCCGCGGACGAGCGAGCTATTATATTCAGGAGAGGGAGAGAGAGAGAGAAAGAGAGAGAAAGAGCACACCAGATGATCGTATCAACTTGTTAAGGCATCGCTCTCGCGTTTGTCGGTGTCCGCGGGTGAGCATTACGGATTATTACAAGGACGGTATGTACCCTTGGAAAAATTCACGATGCGGTTATATGCGGCTGCGCTGCAATCGCTTTTCGTTCGGATTCTTATATACGCTATCCTCGGCGAGAAAGAGAGAGAGAGAGAGAGAGAGAGAGAGATAAAGCCGCAGTGCGAACGCGAGAGATAAGGCGAGTTTCTGGGAAGTTGGGGATTTAAGCATCGGCGAACAATTATAAACAACCGAGGTGGCTGTAAGTACGTGTAATCTTGTATGAGATTTCAAGTGTCTGGCTTATGTGTAATTGCGGACATTAATTAGCCGACTTTTCCGACGAGCGAGAAATAGCCCACAGCCGCGGCCCGGCGCGTAAAGATTTCCAAAGAGCGCAGAGAGGCATACAACACGCCCCGAGCACTAGCTCTAATCGATTAATCCGGCTCCTATGAGTACCGCACGTATATTTCGAGAACAAAAAAAATAGAAGAAGAAGAAAAGAACACACTCCGCTTCACTCATTAATCGTTCTCTCTCTCTCTCTCTCTCTCTCTCTCTCTCGGCGTCCACCGCGTATATAACACGAGAGAGTTCCTTTTACGCGAAAAGAGAGATAAAGGACGCGCGTTTACCTGTCCGCGCAAAAATCATAATCACAATGTGTATCTCGCATCCAGGTATCGATTAATACACTTTAAGAACTTTTGCCTCCTCGTATCCCTCCTCTAGATGCATTACGGGCATTGCGTATATATAAAACTGGTATATATATTGGTAGACACACACACACACACACGCGTGTAATACATACATATACGTAGCGCGCATGGCTATGGGCTAATAATATTTATTACGCTTCGGAAACGAAATTCCAGCAGCGCGAGTATACCGGCAGCAGCAGCAGCAGCATCTCACCCCGTAATTTATTATAATTTCCCCGAGCGCCGGCTAAACGCGCGCAGGAGCGAGATAACGATAGCGCTGAGCGCGCGCGCGCGCGTGTGTGTGTGTGTCGGTGTATATGAAAACGGCGCGTGACTCTCGGCTATCGGCCAGGCGTGATCCAAGAGAAAGAGAGAGAGAGAGAGAGAGAGCGAACGTTATATTCCCCTCAAGTAGTCTTCATCGGATACTGAATCTATACGGTGGTGTTGGTCGTCTGCTGGCCTCGGGGTTAGATACAGACTCGAGAATGCTGCTCTCGGCTTTTTTGAAATAACATGACAGTTTGGGGGCAGATTAATATTTCGTTCGGAAGCTCTCTCTGGAATTTCAAAGACCGTCTCGTTTGTACACATTGGACGTTGAATTTTTCATGCGTTTCATTTTAGAGACAATGCGCGGCTGTTCTACATTTTACTGCGAAGCCGCGAATGACATAATACTTTATTTATGTGTCAAGTGCTATTTCTATATTTGACGTCCTTGTGCGGGAAAATGCGCTTCGAAAGTCACAATTTTTAACTTTAGAATGTAGTGTAAGATATGATAAAAAAAAAACGAAATAATCAGCTTTTCCACGTTATATTGAAGTGGATTCCGTTTGATTCACCGTTATTATTACTATACTGAGAACCTACTGCTGAAACTGTTGTTTAATCTACGTATAAAATATCAATTACACTGCATAACTATTGTCTTAACTACCGACTTTACGAAGTTTGAACTGCAGTATAGTTTTGCAATTATTTTCAACTTCTAAATGTATTTGATTTTTTCACCTTCATACCACAAATTATCCTACTTGGATAAACCACACTGACATTATATTCTCAATTCGTGCGCACTCTAACTGTACCGAACCTGCATTGATAATTTTGAACTTGATTTTTCGAAACTTATTTACAATGCAAATGTAATTCAATACATTTTTTAGTGAAATAAAACAACAATATAATGACAACCTGTTTTTTCAAAAGTATCATTTATGTGAGTATCGTGAATAAACGAGATACAATACCACTAAGCTTTTATCCTGAAGGAAAATCAATTATCGAAAGCTCGTCTCTCGCTCTCTCTTAACTCAAAAGGAGAGCTGTCCATCGCGTCCATATCCGGCGTTTCGCGCGTCGCACGATTAATCTCGGAGCTGCAGCAGCAACAGCAACTCGAGTGTACAGTTCCTTCTCTCTCTCTCTCTCTCTCTCTCTCTCTCTCTCCCTTTCTGTCTCTTAGTGAACTGCACACCCGCACCTCCATATAGCGAGCGTTATCGCGGCACATGCCTCCGCAGAGCAGTATATCTGTATATACTCTGGACACCTTCGTGCCGATCCGCCGTGAAGATAGGGGGGGCCGCACGACTCGCGTCCCGAGATGGTCAAACGTGGCCCCTCCGTCTCTGTCTTGATGTGGGAGGTGTAGCGCGGAAGTGCCGGAAGTGAAGCTGCGGGAATGCCGTTGCAGCGCGCCTGCTGTGTTATATCGAGCTTCCACCGCGCGGAGATATCGCATGTTCTCTCCGCTCTTATGAACCGAGAGAATGGATATGTGCTGCGCGCTACGAGAGTCCGATAAGTTATGGGGGTGAAGATTCTGAGCTGTCGAGTACGCTATACGCGGGGATCCGAGGGGGAAGAGGAAGCGTCGATTGAGTTATATTTATTTCTCCGATTGAGTTGCGCAGGAAGTGCTTCCTTTTTTAAATACTTGCACCCCAAATGGCAATGCAAAGAACGAAACGAGGTATCGATCGTCCTCATTCCTATTCACGTAATTCTCGTAGTTTGCCGTATGAAAATAATTTTGAAAGCCAATACCGAACTCGAAAAACTCCTCATCCCCGCTTACAGATAGCCTGCACATATCCTCCAGGTTAAACGAGGTAAGAGCGTCGTGTCGCGAGCAGCAGTTATTGAATTTCGCGACGTAACGGTGTCGCGTTGGTGTCCCCTTATCGGCAAGCGCGATCCGCGGTGGGAAGCTTCCGCGCCGCAAGAAAATAAACGCCGATCTCTCTCACTCGCTTACGTACACTTAACCCTATATCCCATAGCGAAGACACGCGTACTCTTTACGTACATAAAAGAGACAGCTGCAACAGCGAAGGCCAGTTAACCGCGTGTGCTACCACGAATCCAGAGCTGCTGCTGCTGCTGCTGCTGCTACCGATGTCATATACGACGTGCACCGGCTGCCCGATGCCCCGATAACGATCGTTTTTTTCACTCGCTCCTCACGGCTCTTATATATACCTTTTGCCTCGATCGCTTATCGGCTTCGGTTTGTCTTCTTTTACGCCTCTCTGTACTCTCATTTTTTTTTCAATAATGTAGCGCGTAATACTTTCATTCTTTAGATCGAGCCGTGTACGTGTACAGGTTTTTTTTCTAAAGAACATAGTGGCGTGCTTGAAGCGACGAGAAAATAAATCTGAAAATGTTTACGATAATAAATGTAAAAAGAGAATGCAAGTCCATCGCCGATTCGGAACGTTCAGTTCGAGAGCTATTCCAAGGGTGGGAGTGTATAACGACACTCGATCTGTCGTTCCACGGATTCCTCAGGAAAACTGGCGCCAGTTCAAGACTCGCCACTCTGTGCCGAATCCATTCCGCCGAGCGAGGAATGAAAATACGATCGATCCGAGAAGCCAAGATGACTGACGCGGCTCGAAACCCTGAAAAAGAGCGCGTCGCTCAAGCGATCGACGAATAAATAATCCATACGCGCTACGCGTACCGCAACTCGGCTCTCTCCTCTCTCTGTCTCTCCTGTGCGCATACACTCGAAAGAAAAACCAAGAGAGCTTTCGGCCGGACGCGATTTTCGAATAAAAACGCAATGATTTGTCGATGTGTCGCGAACAATAATTTTAATTGGCAGTGAGCGACAGTTATTTAATGCATCAGGTATATACCACGTACAGGCACAGAGGGGGAGAGAGAGAAGGAGGGAGAAAGCTCCCCGATTGAATTTTAATGTCTCGACGCGCGACTGACGCTTGAATTGGCAGTTGCTCGCTCGCTCGCTCGGTAGCCGTCGCGCGCGCGAGAGCGGCAAACAAATTGATCGCGTAGGCGGCCACGGCTTTTTCCTGGCAGACTCGCCGCGGCAGCAGCAGCAGCAGCAGCAACCGCCGCCGCTGCTCTGCGTTGCGAGCGGCATTCTATTCTCGACACGCGGCAGTGGATTATCTGGCTCATCGGGCTCAATAAAAATGCTTTATCAACGCGGAGAGATCGTTTAACGCTGAATTCTCAGACGCTCAATTATGCCGCGCTCGTTGCTTTGATTTTTCGATTTATCGCGGCTGCGGCTCACCGAGCGAGTTCAGATGGTGACTTATGGAGATGAGCTTGTGATGTTCGTAAATTATGCTTTGTACTACCGGGGCGCTCGATAGTTCTCTATATACGTATACTCGCGCGGGCGAAAAATGCTTTGAGAAATCGCGCGGTATTGTCTTGTAGCTTCATGATAGATTCGATGCGCATTATATTTGCTTTTTCATACGCACTTTCTGTGAAAAATTGCAGAGGATATCGTGCATAGATTGCTAAACAGTCTGCTAATATTTACAAGATAAATGTAATTGTTAATATTTGCTTTTGAAGATTATGCTTTCACCTTGATATTTAACTTCTTCCTTTAATTACTAAAGTACATAAATTTGATATCGCAGCTTATTAAAGAAGGACAAGTATAGTATCTCATGAATTCTCGATTGATTTTCAAGCCTATATTTACACTGTTTTGCTCTATGGGATGGTCTGCGAGATAAAAAAAATAAACAAATTAATCCCGCCAAAGTAGATTGCAGCAAAAAGCATACCTCTATCGCGCCTACTCTCCATCGAAATGAAATGCAAAGCAAGGAGAGCTCGCACAGCTACTTGATCGTCCTCGCGAGCCGATCGGGCATCCATTTAATTACACGTAATTAAGAAAAGCCGCAACGAACAAGCCTCGCGCCTCGCGAAGACGCGAGTCTCTCCCGAGGATTTATGGTAGCGATCGTAGAGGTAGATTCTCTTTCTCTCTATATAGACCTATGCGGTACATACGCCTGCTTAATCTCTCAAAGAGAGAAAGACACAGAGAGAAAGAAAGAAAGAAAGAGAGAAACAGTTTAAGTATATACGAAAGAAAGAGAGAGAGAAAAGGAGAGAGAGAGAGAGAATGATCGATGGCGATAGATGCTTGATCCACGAAACGAGGAGCTGGGAGCCGGTCGTTGGCTCGCGCGCGTAGCCCGCGGATCGTAAATCACGCGTTCGTTGCATTAATCAAATAATAAGAATCGACGTATTGAGATGTTGCTTGCTCTATGCGATGCGCGCGCTGCAGCTGAGTAATCGCAGGGTTGCGCCGCCACCGATAATGGACTCTCGCGAGGTGAGGATGGATGCGAATGCTTTGATATAGCTGCGCTGAGTTCTCGAGTCGAGGTGGAAAAAAATCGAGGTTTTATAACGCGCTGCGCGAAGCTTATGTAGCTGCGGGAAAAATCGCCTATTCACCGAGAGTTCTGTAAAGCTTGTGCCAATGTCTCGACTGCTTATGCAAAGGTTTTTCCCAACGCGGGAGAGAACGATCATGCTTACGCTCGATGAATCGCTTTGAGCTTCTGGGAAAAAAATCTCATGGTCATTTGAAATTTCGAACTTTGCGCTCTCGCGGTACAGCGGATGAAGAACTAATCAATTTTTTTTTTTTTTTAGAAAAATATAAATAAATGTAACTATAAAAAATCAAAGTTCTCTTTTATTGTCTATGCGCAATTACCTGTTATCTCACCAAGTGTATATTACAACACACTGATGTACAGCTATGCATTGACAAGAAAAATTAGTTATTGTGATTTTTAATATGAATATAAACTTCTCATCAAAGCATTGTAATGTAAACATGAAACCTTGTACAATGAGATTGTATATGATTCTGTATTTATTGTTCGTTAAAGACAAATAATTCTGGCGCGAAATTTGAATTTTTATTAGTTATACGATACCCCCTTAAAAACATCTGTCGAACAGTAGATTCATCGCAGAATTATTCAAATGCGTACAAAGTCGGGAAGAAAAAGAAAAGGTGAACACGAAATTCCAGCACCTGCGCTTGATCCGACCCACTATCGTGGTAAAAATGCGACACACAAGTGTCACCCCATGCGATATAATTTATAACCCGCTCACAGTCCCACAATATCATTATCCTATCTCCACGAGGTCAAAAATAAAAAGCTTGCCTCTCCCGTCTCCATACCACTATTCTCTCTCTCTCTCTCTTGACGCTAAGTGCAATCGGCATTTCTGCATACGTAAACGTTCTCGAGCGCGTAAAGAAAAAAGAGAGAAATAAATCCCTCGTCGTCGAACGGAAGTCGAAGGCACGCGGCACGCGTAGGCCGCGAGCAAATCGCAGCTGACACTTATGCCGTGCGGCAGTCGTCGCGCGCGAGAGGATTTCCTATGTACCGAGAACCAGAAATTACGGGGGATGTTAGTATTTTCGCGGGAGAGGCCATACTTCTCTTCGCCTGCGCGCAGGACTGATCCGATATTTGCAGAGACGCTTAATGCGGAGACTCTTGTAGCGCGAGGACTTTGCTTGGTGAAGTATGAATGGATGCGTGCATCAGGAGCGATCGCGAGGATTCCGGATGTAAACACTGGCTGCGAGGCTCAGCGAGCTCACGAAGCTATGGTTTTTCGATTATTTACCAAACTGCGAACTTAACGGGCGTTTCACGCACTGGGACTGAAAGGACGCTGCCAAGCGAGAGAGAAGACAAGCTCTCGCGATACTGCAATTGCTTCATAAGCGCAGCTTTTATGTACTGCTAACTATCGGCGTCCGGTATTACTTGGCGAGGCGCGAGAGAACGAGAGCGCAGAGAGAAGGTTCGCGGAAGCGGAGATTCGCCCCCTTTTTATTAACTCCTCCTGAAAATTTCTTCTTCGCGCGGGCCTCGTAAAGCTTTGCGGCTATACGCAGGGCAAAAAGTACGCGAATAAACCTGGGTAATATCAATTTTTCCCTCGGAGCATTTGCTTCTGATTCAGCTCCTCCTCGCGGCGAGTTTCCTGAGAGCATGGTGTAGAGTGCGCAGGATCTCGCCGTAAAAGCGCACGAATTGTTTACACTCCTGCTGCAGAGCGGATAGGAATTCGTAAAAATGTAATCTCTCTCTCTCTCTTTGTAGAGCTCGTGCAGCCGTGAAAAACGAGCATCATTGATGAAACAAAGAAGGAACGAAAGATCTGCGCCTCTCCTGTATATATACGCGTCCCGGCGAGCGCGAGAGAGAAACACGACAGCTGCAGACGGGTTGGAGCTGACCGGTAGCAGTTCTTCGCTGCGGCGGAGCAGCAACAGCAGCAGCAGCAGCAGCAGCGGTAGTAGTAGGTACAGCATAGTAGCTTTATGGAGGGACTGATTGCCTTGGCTGCTGTACTTACGACGGTAATTGGTACACTCGCTCGTTCGTCAGACAGGTATTACTTAGCCGAGGAATTATCCGTATATTTTCTTTTCGCTCTTGTTTTGGGCATCAGCCCTTTTCATGCGCGCGCGATCGAGGCGCGGCGAGGGAGAGAGAGAGAGAGAGAGAGAGCTTCGGAAATACTTGGCGATATCTCTCGCTGCACATATAACACACACTTTTCCTCGTACGCATAGGCATTTTTTCCTCGCAGCGCGCCTATGCACTTTGTAGGCATACGCGCCCGTATAAATAGCCCCCGCAGAGGAGGAAAAAAAGCCGGAGGCGCGAAAATTGAAAAATAATCCAGCTAGACGCGGACGGAATTCCTATTCGGATATACTTATACTTACGCGTTGAACTCTGACTAGGGCCGAAAAGACAGTGACGCATCGCTTCCCGTTTGCTTCCTTCCATTGCATTCCTCGCTCGCATCGCTCTCATCTCCGCGGTGCTATTCCACCTACCTTTTCCGTCTCCCTCTCGCAACGCGCAGTAACTTCGATCCCTCGGCTAAATGTACGCGCGCCGAAAGGAAAGAAACGACGAGAGAGAGAGAGAGAGTCGCGTCGCGCATACAATAGAAGAGCCTCCGCAAGGCGGGGGTGTCTTTTTGCTCCTCGTCGCGCGCTCCACTTTTTCTCCTTCCCCTCTCGCCGCGCTCTATACGTAGATATACATATACACAGTCACGGTAGCGCGCTCTCGATAGTCCACCAACGCGCGCGAAAATAACAGGCGCATCTCTTTCTCCGCTCCATTTACCAGCGCGCGCGCGCGCGCTTGCGGCTCCGGATCGAAAGATCGGCCCGACTAAATATAAACAAGAGACACGAGAGCCGTGGCGAAAAGAGAGGAGAGAGACATGCTAGTCAAGAGCGCTGGGCTCTTTACTGATGGCCGACTCTAATACACCCGCTCCCGCTCTGACGCGCGCTTCTTTTGCTTTCCGCCTATTTCTGCAGTGCGCTTTACCTATGCAGATGCCTCTTTAGACGTTAAAGCCAGTTAAAGGTGACTGAAACGATCGAGTTTTACGGAAGGATGGCGCAAAACTGCAAAACTTGTATCAAACTAAAAATTGGATTAATTAGTATAAATCGAATCGCGATAAAATGATAATATTTGCTACTTATTATAAGCAATATTTAATTCGAATTTAATATTCGCAGTCGCTGCTACTAAAAGCGTACTCTCATTTACAACTTTACACCGCCCTTTTCGAAACGAAAAGTACTTAAAAAATTTTTCATGGAGAGAAAACTGAAGGTCTTAATTTTGCTGAAAGCTCAATGTTTTACATGTTAAACATTTTCTAAACTGAAATATGTTCACTATTTCAGATTTCTACTGTTTTCCACATTACTTGCAACATTTCGTTATCGTTTTATGCTAGTTGTATATTATATAATTCATCTTTTATATCGTGCGATAGTTAACAAAGGCGTTAAAACTTTTATAGAGTTTTAATTGCGCAAATGTGACGATAATCGCACTAACACCTATACAGCTAGAGAGAATCAGCTTCTGATGACCGAATTAACTTCTAATAACTGTATATTAAAAAGAAATAAAAACGTAGCCATGTTGGTTACGAGGCAATTTTGTCGTATATAAGTAGATGATCTGGAACTAATACATCAGTCTGAAAGCAAGAGGTTTAAACAGTTGATCTGTTTAATACAATCTTATCAACATGAAATTCCATTTACTGCTTGTACTTGCAGTAGTGTTCTGCACTGTGCAATGTAAGTAACACTTTTATTTTTGTTTATTAATATTTTGTATTAATAACAGCATTTTTTCGATAAATAGGAAGGTTGTATAGTTTATTTTCAAGAAATTGGTTAAAAAAATTAATCTTCACAATGACGTCATTGAATTTTTTTTCATTGTTTAAAATAAAAACAGAAAAATAAACAGGATGTATTTTTATTCTAATTAATTAATTCCGCAATTACATTTCCATTAGAATTTCATTTTGCAATTAGAGTTTTCTTATAAAAGCTTTGCTCCTGCTCTCAGAAATCTTTTTAAAAGTAAAGTTTTCAATTATTCATTTTATTGATATTTCATTTTTTTTTTAGTGGCTAACGCAGGACCTTACTATTACTATGGATTGTATAACCCGTGTCAATGGGTGTGTACTAGCATTACGTCGATGTGGTGGGAACGGGCCAAGTGCGGCTGCACGTCCTCGGCTATGCCCTCACTTACGCCATCACAACAACAATCACCCACGCAGACTCAATCACAACCACAAATACCCTCGACGGGACCCGCCGTAATGCCATCGCAACAACAACAACAATCACCCTCGCTTACCCCATCACAACCACAATTTTTGGGATAGTATTCTTGAATTTTCAAGTGCAAAACCTGTTTGAGCATAACAGTTTAAAAAGAATCAAATAGAAAGTACTAATTAAATAACCTAGCACAATACAAAAATAAAAGCAAATAAAAAAAAATCATAAAATCTGAGTTTCTTACAATTATTTATGTACCTAAAATCTGATATCACTGTAGAATACAAATACAGTGAGGTTAGAAATACAAATAAAACTTTATACTTGATACTTTTATTCTTTCAAAATGAAAATTCAAACGAATATTGGTTAATACTATTTTATGATATACTCAACAATTTAGCAGTATAACAACGATTTTATTAGCATTTTATTAAATTCTAAGTATACAAGAAATAAAAGGTCTCAAGTTAGAGTTACAGAGGGACATTATTCCATCTTTTAGGTAAATGTAGCACATTGTTTTTTTTAATTCCGAGACTCCCATAACTACATTAATATCATGAATTTTCTTATGTACATTTTTTACACACGTAACTTTGTTTACAATCCTATTTTGGTTCGATTCGAAAATCTAGAAAAGCTTCTTTCTTTTAATCTTTGATTTTAAAGTTTTCATCGTTGCAATGTTATATTGGAATGAATTTACTTTGAATTAGCATTAACTAACATTTCATTGCGTTTTTTCTTAGAAAATTTTAAACTAAAATGCAAAAGCTTCGCAATGAAAATTTGCATATCCTTTACGAAAAGTGCACTGACAAAAGAGTTATGCGGTGTCTTGTGTTTGTACTAACAGAGCTGCTACAGAGAAAGTGAGAACAACAATAGCACGATAACTCATATAATAGCATTTCTCAGCTGCATTAAGCTATCGATTATGATGTGAAGGTAGTCACGCACACTATGAATGTCAATGAGCTCTTTAGACAATGGTAATCCGTTTGATAGGAGTTCTGATCTATGCGCTCTTTCCTAACCGCTCAAAGACTTTTATAAGCTTTTTATCTTTTCTTTCAACACGTTCTGCAAATTAACTTATTTGAAGTGAAACTTCAGTTTGCCCTAATGTTTAGCTTTCTTAAGATTATTGAAAATAACTTTCATTTCTTTTAAATCCTCCTGCTATTCGAAAAAAGATTGAATAGTCTTCTACGTCTGCAATGAATTATTTTTCTAAAAAAATCAGCCAAATCAATGAATTGTTTTAGAAACATTACATAAACGCTTTCTTGTATAATTTTCGAATAACCCACAAACTCGTTGTGAAGATAACACATTACAATTTCTAAACAAATAAACGACCGTAAAATAAATAGTCGGGAGACGACATGTTACATAGACAATAAGCTTCGAAGCAGCAGTTATTGAAGCTCATGCATAACCTAGCACCTATTACAAAATGTGTTTCGACACGCGCGGACGAAAGAGACCAGTCTGCAATTTCGCATACGATATTCACACCACTCACGTCTCCGAATTCATTTTGACAATTGTACCTTACACACGCAGTTGGTAAGCGTATGCTGATGCTTTCTCACTCGCTTAATAAAGCTATCGCATGATAATGTAGTTGCGGGTACTTTAGTATTCATTGACAAATGATAACACTCGGATTGAATTGCAGGTGATTTCAGAATGTCAATACGAACTGTTCAGCCTCCAATAACTGTACAGTATTCATTGTAAATTTATTATTTGAATATTGTAAAATTAATTGAAGAAATAACTCTTTAAAGTTAATTCTGTTCGGTAAACAGGTACTTACTAGTAGTCGTTCGATATCCTCTCTTTCTCACGCATGACGTTTTCATCATCTTCTTTTCCCCCTCCTCTTCCCTCTGCAACTCGACCATAGCTGCTCAGGACAATTGCATTTTGCGTTTGCGGGAGACATTAAGGCATATACATATCCAGCATGCATATATACAACAGTGTAATACAATTTACAATGGCTTCTGCGTGGCTCTGTACCACCCCATAACGCTAACTGCGCTAACGCTGCGGTTTGCCGCTTGATGGGAAACAGACATTTTTTGCACATTTTGCAATTTCATATGCGCGATGAGTTGCTCTCCTCTCAGTGGCTACTGGTATAGTGGACTCACTCGGAGCGTCGAATGTAGTTTATAGCGCGATTTGCAGTTAAGGCTATGCTATTAAAGCTGACATAGTGGGCATACAAGAGTGTAAGTGTGATTATGGAATAAATTTATGGCTGATGAATTTTTAATAAAGCTGTTAAGTTAATAAAGTTTAATAAAGTAGTTTTGTTAACATACATTGCATCGAATTTGGAGATTACCAATAACCGTACATACGAGTAACCTTACGATTTATTAATTCTACGCTTTAATCGTATAACGTAATTATATTTTATTTTTGCGTTCATTTTTGTTTTTGACTAAATATTTTATTTTATATAATGTGCCCTTTTTTATCGTTTCCAAGAACATGATAATAAATTATTGTAGAGTGCAGAGAATAAATTAAATTATTTATTAAGGTTTTGTGAACAAATACATGTTTGAAATAAATAGAAAATAAATTACAAAATTGCTACTAATAATGTGAATGTAAAGTATGATCTTAGAGAGACCACACAATAAATATTATGTTTTGATTATATTATTGGCCCAACTTTCGTCGGGCAGACAAAAAATAAGTCGTTAGACTCATCAAGTGTTCCCCTCCACGGAAATCTTTAGTAAAAGGCGAAAGATTTATTCGTGTTATGAAGGGAAACCAGAGTTGCTAGTGGCAAACGAATCAGCACACTTATATATTTCAAACAGTTACTTCTCTTGCAATTTATTAAAAACCAGTAGCCACCTATGGGATATGCTGCAAACTACGTATCGTCTACCCTAATTCCCTATGTCGTAAGAATATAATGTAATAGCGTAAACATTTTGAATTGTATCTTATTTCTTGACTACTAATCGTAACACGCATAAACAAATATGTTTATGTAACAAATTGTTATTAACATTAATTTGTAAAATTATTATTAAGTAGAAGTATAAACATGAATTAATCAGCAGTATAATTATATCTGAAAATAATAATAATGATAATAATTTACTCTGATTTTTTTTCCAATATTTATTTAAAAAGCAATATTTTCATATTTTAATATTCTAATAGTTTTCTTTCCGATTTTAATTGGTACTGTAGGCATATTAGTGAAAACAATAAAATTTTCTAATAAAAACTCTTAAATTCCGATTTTTTCTGTAATATATACAAAGTCTCTTAAAATTTATTTCTCTTCGATCTTTAGAAACTGATCACCAATGGCTTTGTAACATAATAAACAAAATTCTTTTTGTAATACCATGGTATACTTCCGTCTCTTTTCTTCTACTGTCATGTTAACAGACTTCCCGTACATCATTCTTATTTCTTCTCTATTTTCTTATTCTACTCCTCTCTCTCTCTCTCTCTCTCTCTCTCTCTCTCTCTTCTCTCTCTCTCTCTCTCTCTCTTCTTTTCATTCTACAACTTTCTCTCACTCCTTTTTCTCGCAGTACAGGTTTGCGTAGGGGACGGCACATTGTTTAGCAGTGCACGATTGCCGCTAAGTTAGTGGCCGGTCAAAGGTCGCATTGGAGGCACGCTTCTGTCATAAAAGTGCAGGCGTACGCATAAGCAAGAGAAAGACAGACAGGGTGAGAGAGTGGAGTCTTTTGTTTGACGCATCCTTTCGTGCCAACGCGGAACAAATCAAGTTGTCCAGGCGGTTTTTTCTTCATTTCTTAAATGTCATATCTTTGTAGAAAAATCGTAATAAGTTTCAAATTTTTGCTTGCTATCTGAAATATTAACTATGGGAACACCCGTTTACCTTGCAACTCAATTTAAATCGTACATACGAACAAGCCAGGCTGTAGCAAAAAGTTCCCGTACGACCTTATTCTATAGGCGATTTGACTACTGATTTATTAAGAAATTAATTTTTTGTAACTCCTATAATTGCTTCTAAATTTAAGTCTTTTAACAAATCTATAAATTCGGTGAACCGTTTTAAATTAGTAATGCTTTGATTTTTTTCTTTTGCCTCAAAAAGAGTATAAGTACCTTGTCTTAACATAAATCTATAATTTAAGTACAGTTGATGTCTATTCTCAATAGTTCTATTGATATATTTGTAGCATTTTGAGAAATTTTCTTTCCTTCATGATTCTTGCTTTCAAAACGAACACAATTTCCATAATGGGCCAACTAATAATAAACATCTCGGATAGAGTAGTAAGAAATAATGCTTTGGCTTAAGGGGTTATGACAGTGTTAAAACCTGAAAAAAAAAGAAAAATTGTTAGTGTTGTAAAAAATTAATAGATATATAGGTGCTCTAAAAACTATATTTTTGCTTTCAAATACAAGTATTATACATTACTTTTATGCATAAATAATATGCATAAAGTGAGTGTAACATTTAAAAACAATTAAAGGTATTTGCTTACCAAAAATCATGATTTTCATCACATTTATTTACTTGCCGCATGTTTCTGATGGAACCGTACCATCAATCCTGATGAATCAAAGTGCCAAATCTTCATTATGAGTCTGGTCTCAGACTAAGTGGAACAGATTCCTGAAAAACACAAAATTAATATAATTAATTAAACATACATTGGCAATATTAGTAATTATAGTGAATGTTACATATGTAAACATACGTAACATTCACTTTGAACTTACCTTTGCCAATTCTGCTCCACTGAGTTTATGACCATACTCATAAAGAAGGTTTCCCACTTTGGATCATCATGATTGATAGTACGGTTCCTTCAGAAAGCTGCGGCAAGTACACAAAAACCATGAAAAAACTAAATTTGAGTAAAAGGCATTTAAAGTTTATAATGTAAATCATTCAAATGAACTCAGCTATACTTACAGAAAATATCCGGCATACCTTGATTCGCTTTTGGTACTCAAATATACATACAATAAAATATATTTGATGGTATGCGCTTGTCATGCTGTGTGATAATAGCATTTAGAAGCTGAAAATAAAATAAAAATTATCGTTAGCTATTCATAATCAAGTTATGTTTATGAATTACAGTTACATACAATACTTACCATTATTAAATACACTTCAAGTTCTTAAAAAGTATGCAAAATAATACTTCAGGCAGTCAATATAAGCTCCCATTTTGCTGGCTTGCACCCGTATACCTAAAAGCAAAAAATAAACCAACAAAGAAAAAGCTCATTATGAACACAATTATTACTAATTAGTTTCCAATACTTATCTGAATAATTTTTCTACTCTGCAGAAGCTCTTGCACTTTTGCAACACCACTATTAGGTTATAAGCATTGCTACAGCAGCTAGCAGACTAACTGCACTGATCTAGTGTCTTGGATGAAAAACAGCTGTTTGGCTGCTTTCTGCTGCTTTACAGAAAATTCTACTATACCGATCAAACAGAAATCTTCTTTCTCGACCAGACGCTGTGAGGCACAACCTATTCGAGTAGCAAATTCAAATTTGTTGAATGCCTTTACTTTAACACATTGAGTTTAGTAACATAAAATCACACATAGAAAAATTAATTTTACAGATTTTATTTATTTTACGGAAATAAATTAATAACTCTTGAGAAAAAAACGGTTTGTAAAATGGTTTTTAAGTCATATTTTCAGTAAGATTTCTCATGAAATTATTCTGTAAAAAGTGGGTTAGAACAATCCTTTCTACAAGTTTGGCCTAATTAAAATATTTAAATATCACGATTTTTCAAAAATTTACTTGAAACAGATTTGTTAGTTTTTTATTGATATCTTCGAGGAAAATTTTTTTAGCCAAAAACGGCTTTCAGGACCATATTCTACAGACTATTAACTATGTAAAAAGTGAATAAAAAAAAATGGATATTTTCAAAATTTTAACACTGTCATAACACCTTAATACTTTTAGGAAACAAAGTAATTAAAAGATCCAAACATTCATAAACGATTATTTCCAAAGCATTTATGATGACGGATGTAAACAACTGCTAGAAACAATAGTGACTAGATCTCTCTCTCTAGAAGTTATCTAGTTAAAGTTATAAAGTTAATTCCAATACAAAATTTTCAATTTTTCTTATACTCTACATACAATTTACAGTATATAAAATTTTAATAATTTATCATACTTTACATCTTTACAATCACAACATTTTTATACCACTAAACTGTTAATGTCCATACATTCTTTTAAGACTATCGAAATTACCCAAGAAAGTACTTTAATATAATAGAGGATAAAAGTATAGAAAATTTGAAAAAAAATTTAAATAATGAAATAATATGATGTATGAAATCTAAAACTAAATGTTTAAATTATTATAATTATATAAATAATGGTATAATTTTTCAAATTTGCCCGTTGATCATGATGATCAAGGCATAATACATGAATATTAAATCCAATTGCTCTTCTCTCTCACATAAATAAGCAAAACGTAGATATGAATGAAAATACTGAGATGCAGAAGAAAATAAATAAATAGTACTATAGGTATCTAGATAGTGAATTGCGCATTCTTTAATTGAGTTCTTTAATTGAAAATGTTTTTTTTTTTCAATTAAAGGAAAGAGCACATACGATACGCGTGACGGCGCATATACCATAGTACAGACAATTAAAAAGTATCTTTCATTGTAAAAATCTCTCCAGCGTTTTCCAGGAGGCCATATAAGCCAATCGGCTACGCGTTACGCAATGGCACCCACGACATACAATTCTCGCATGCCTCGGAAATTCTCCCGCTGCACGCACTCGATAATCCTTGTCGAGTCTCGCGCCTTATGTGTGCGTGTCGAGCGACTCCCTGCCGGCGTGCGTTTGTGTACCCGTTGATGCCTGAGATTCTCCAAGCTAATTCGCACAGCAGCGGCGACTAATGCCCGGTACTATACACATACCGTCGTCGTTCCTCTCGACTCGTCCGTCGCTGTATACAACTTGGAAAGAGTAATTGCGCTCTCGTGTATATAGCCCGCAACGACGAATGGATGATCGGGTGATCGATGTCGCGCAGAAAGCCTCCAGCGGCGAGCTAAGAAACTCTGGCGATGAATTCATTTCGCCTACTCGCAGCAAATGACTCCCCTGACGATAATTTATCTAAATTTATTGGTCGTCGTGCGTCTCTCTTTGCAGTGAAGAGAGTGAGAGAGAAGAGAGAGAAAGAGAGAGACGTCGCGCAACTGCTTCATTTCGCATTCTGGAGAATTCCTTAGATGGACGCGAAATTGCCGCGAGTCTCGTGTTTTCTCGAGAAAGTGAGCTGGGGTGTCTCGGGACTCTACGGACGACGACACTGGTCGTCGTAGTTGGTCGTACGGCAGTTCAGCTGGGTTGCTAGTCTATACCTGCAGGTGTTCGAGACACGTATGAGGTTTCGGTGAGTTGCTGCTCCTGCTGCTGCTGTTGGTTACGAAACGGTTGCATTGTTTGTAACGATGAATTGGTAATTATCGAGAGACTCGTGTAGGTTAGCTAGAGCTTGCAATGTGCAAGTATTTTTCTTTATCATATTTTACAATTCACATAACTATCTATACAGCGTCTATAATTTATATAGCGTTTGATTTTAAAATTAGTACTTTTGTCGAATAAAATGAAAGCTGGGGCATTTTCGGCTAAGCCTGTTCATGTGGAAACGAGGCACGACATGCAAGACACGACATAAGAATAAGACTGCGAGACTCATTGCGTTTAGGTCGTGATCACACTAAATTAACTACTAGCTCCCACTGTAGGTTTGTTTTGTAGGAAAAGGATAGGATTCGAATGAAATTCCTAGACCTTCCTAGACCTCCACCCGTTTTGTTGTGGGTAGTATACATCTGTCTAAAGATGCCTCGGTAGCAACCAGCGCGGAAACTGCAGGCAGTGCCATAAAAGTTCCTTCAGATGTCCGCGAAATCTGCCTGCTCCTCACCGCCACAACTGTCTCTGGTTGTGACTACCTGAGCATCGCTACATATCTTTGCAGAGAGAGTGAGATCCTGTCGAGTATAAGTACCGCCGAATGCTCGAGTAGTTAGCTAGTCTAAGATTGACACCCGCGCATAGCTCTTGTCCGCGAGCAGTGTCGTATTGAAGTCACTTTGCCCAATTGACTGCATCACTCGTTTACTCCACATTTATGTAAACACTTTAAATCTTTAATTTCTTTTAAATAAATACAATCATATAGTTAAACCTGCTCCAATTCCAACAAAAATATTCATAATAGATTCTGCGATTTTAAACGGAAGTTTCGTAGAATTGAAAACGTTGATTATTTCCATGGCATAAATAAGCCATGAATTGACGCTGACAAAAGAAAAGTGGCACTTCATGAAAGCATGAATAACCCTCGAGAACAAGTGTTTAGCTGTTGACGAAATGAGTATAAAAATAAAAGAAAATTGAAGTGATCAGGAAATTGAGGTGATCAAAAAATTCCGATAATCGTAAAAGATTAATACTTAAACGTAAAATATTATTTTATTCGCGATTTTCCAACCGTGAGTTTTGGATAGAATATATGCCTTGGGCGAGATAGAATATATGACTGAGCGATTGGCAGTAACTTTTACCAAATCTTTGTTAAAGCAATAATTTTATTACTTAAAACTCAATAAATTTTTGTTGATTTTCCTCAAATCGGTGGGTAGTTCACCAACTCTACCGCACATGAGCCTGACACCAAACACAATCACTCTTTCCTCGCACTGCGACCCTGATTTTGTTACCACGACTGAGTTGCAGAAGTTCATTTTTGAATCAAGCAAGAACACAAGAGCTCTAGATTTCTTGGCTCAACTCAAAAATATTTATTTATCATTGCAAAACATGGAAAGGCTTTGGACACAAACTTACACTTGAGAAGAGATACCACAAACTACATTCTCACTCTGAGGCTCTGTCAAGACTGCTCAATCCTCGCCGATTTTTGGCTATTTAAGGAACCTGTCGCTAGTCTCCTCCTCTGCTTCAATTAATTGGGAATGCAATTAAAGTTTATCCTGGAAGTATAAATTCGCACTTATAGTGCTTGGGGTGCCTCTAATTCTCCGAAATTTAATTTATTGCCCTTATGCTTAAGTTCGTGCGACAACTGTACTGTAGGGAAGTTTATGAGGGCTTTGGCAACAAGGACAAGTCATTAACTTTAATGAACCAAACGTCATTAAATCTGAACCGCAGTAAAAGGATGTGAATGACTATTAAGTTATAACTTTGAATTTTTTTCTTATTAAGAAAGGAGAAATGTGCTCGATCTTTCAATAGACACATTTTACTACGAGTAAAGAAGTAGACTTATATATATGTCCTCTTTATCGCAGTTTTCTATTGACTTATTCCACAAGAAGAATGTAAACTTAAGAATGCAATTTTTCATGTTATTTAAAACTTTTACAAGCATTTATTTATTTATCGTTTTTAAAATTTTTTTTTTGCAGCAACTCTTTTCTTAATTTCTTCTTCCTCATTCCCCTCTTTGCGAATGTATATTTACAATAAACATACCCGCGCACACTTGTCTGTCAATCAATTGCGTGGCAGTGTTTTTGTTCGTTTTGTGTTTATGTTGATCGAAGACTTAAAGGAGTGTCATAATCTAACGAGCGCACAAAAGCTCAAGAAAGCTGTCACGGGATAAGCGGAAACGGTTGTTTCAAATTGAAAAATTGTATATTATTAAATGCATTATAAAGCAGAGTTATTTAGGTTAATTGTGAAGTTGTAAAAGTTACACTAAAATTATTACCTTATTAACAATTCAATGTGAGAATAACAAATTTTATTTCTTAAATTCTTGCATGCCACGTAGAACTGAATTTCGACTTTCATCGTTTGGATTTTATTTTATTCCCGAAAAATGTATACTTTGTAACAAGTATGTTCAGCTGTAAAGTACATTAGTGGCCGTAAAAAATTCACGACAGGAAATTGAGCGTACGCTGAGAGCATTATGCTAAATTTAAATTAAAGTTAAGCATAGCACGCTCAATGTATATTCAATTTTCTTACGCGGTTAAGAACTAAGTAAATAAAATAAATAACGAAGATTTACATATTCTTTTGTCAATAATTGAATATGCGAGGATAATTCCAGCGCTTTTGTCTGTAAATGTTTTCCACAACTAATTCACGTCAATCAGCGAAAATGGCTCATTTTCAACCAGGAACTCGAGGCAGCAGCAGCAGTAGGAGCAGCGAAAGAAAAGGTGTAAAAATACGTGAAGAAAGCAGCAAAAAGCCATCGGAGACTCGGACAATAATACTATGCTAAGGTAAGCCCCGCTCAAAAACCGCAGAATTCCTCGTTCTCCCATGACACTTGGAGAGCCTGCATTCATGCATAGATATGCGCATTCGCGCAACGGTACCCAAATTGGCCGACGCCCACGCTCCGCGCATTCAGCGCTGTTTTACACGTCGTTAAGTGACTTACGAGCCTCGACGATACCCTCGGCTTCTATGAATAGTCATTTATT
The DNA here is from genome assembly GCA_018906965.1 of Philotrypesis tridentata. Lineage (NCBI taxonomy): Eukaryota > Metazoa > Arthropoda > Insecta > Hymenoptera > Pteromalidae > Philotrypesis > Philotrypesis tridentata. The sequence goes on from JACCIB010000002.1 coordinate 1,356,731, forward strand.
GTAATCCGGCCTACTTGACTCTCTCTCTCTCTCTCTCTCTCTCTTCTCTCTTCTCTTCGACCGAGCCACAGACTCGACGACGTATGTATATACGAGATCCTATCTCCACGCTAAACTTTCTTCGGCTCTTTTCACATGTCGATGGCTTATCGGCAAGTTGCCGCGTAATTTAGGTACTTAAACGACGGGAGGACATTGCGAGAAACCAGCGCTGCGAGCTTCATCTGATTAAGCAGCGTGACTTTCCGCGTTCGCTTTCCAATATAATTTACTCGCCGCGGCGGGACGAGATGCGAGACTTTTTTTCGTGCCTAGGGTGGAAAGGTCGACATTTTTCTCCGCGTTAATGGAAAGTGTTGACTTTTATGCGCGTTGCGCCGCGCCGTTTCGGCCTTTTACACGGATTTTCTGTACCGACCCGTGTTAACGCCGAGATGCGAGATTTTGGAGATTGTGTCATTGTTGCTTCCTTGTGTTTGCTCTTAAGCGCGATCACCGCTTACTTTATTCATGATTTTCGAATCCAAAGGTGAATCGCGATGTTATTTTCTGTACATCCATATATACTTTGCATCTCTATTGAGGCAATCGAAGATTTTCGATTGGGCTGTTGCAGTGACATGAGGACTTCGATGTTTGGTCAACGCAACGATTTCGAGAAATTCAATAACAACATCCCTTCCCATTATATCTATAGCTCTCAGAAATCGCCCGAATGTCGTTCTTATATGAAAGTACCACACTTGTCTCTAGGTTTTAATTACATAATTAAATCAAGGAAAGTCTGTCCCGCAAAAGAATTTGCCGACTCTTCGTCATTCCATCTAAAGTCCGCATTCTCAACCTCCCTTCTCCTGTCCCCCGCAGGAATAGTCATTTCTGCATTTGAACTGTTATTTGGACATTCGAACACCTCCAGATCCTTCTTCAAATTACATTGTAAAAACTTCTGTGAATGTCTACAAATGAAGTTTCATTCTGGCTATTAACATTAAAATTTATTAAAACTATAAATGATTTTTCACAAATGTAAGTCATTATAAATTTTTATCACTTCTACATTAATTTTGAGTATTATTGTGCTTAGAAAGTGCATTAAGATTAAAATTATTTTAACAGCATATATGACATTAAGAATGTTCTTGACATTTTATGGGCGAAATTTACAAAATCGCATTCACATCATATTTAACTGTGCAATCCTTGAAAGTGATTTCTATAAGAGCATTTTCCAATTAAATTTTATATGACCATTAAATTTAATTACGTATAACGTCAATATTTTATGAAAATGATACGTAACTTTATACATTAAATTAGAAACATATCGAGTGTACCTGCGAGTGTACTCGTACATCTACTTCGGCCTCTAAAGTTCTTTCTATTAATTTATACGTGCAGCTACCGTCTGGCAACTTGTGGATGTAGCGGGTAAGTATATCTGTATACATGGAGCTGTCCCAGGTCGGTTGCCCTACATGGAACCGAGTCGTTAACGCGTTGTCGTCGTATTGCGCGACAGTTCGCGTGGCATTGTTGGCGCCTGCACTTTCAACGGATTCAGCGCCGAGACTTTATTCTGCCCTCACCCTCGCCTCCGTATTGCCATTCGGAGACCTTATTAGGTACAAAGCCGGTCGTGAGATATTTACTCCTTTTATATAAACGAGGATAATGGCAGGGGAGATTAAAAGATTTAATTCTCTCTTTTATTTTCTCGCATGGCCATCGACAAAATGGTATATACAATTCATTTGTTCCGCGCAAGTTTTATTCATAACAATACTTTGATGTGGGCGGAGGGATTTTGTTTACTTTACACGTTGGATTGAGTGCTTTTCAGATGACTAATTATTTGAACGAGTAATTTAGAATGAGATTGAAAATGTGTAAAAGAACGAGGCAAACGACATTTTTTAAATTGTACATTATTACATACGTTGTGTACACGACTGTTCGTGATATAAACAGTCGAGTCACGGATAAGCGTGACTGAAGTGAGGATTTAGGTCACACTATATACTATGAAAAATAATTACAATAATAAAAACCATTATTTTATCGATTTTTTGCGTTATCGTCTTATTAACTTTACTGCATTCTGTTTTATATGGTTTTTCAAACAATACCACATGAAAAAATTTAACATAACGACAAAAAACTTCTCTACTTCATTGATTACGTAATATAAATAAATTTTCGTTGATTCTACAATCTTACGATTGCACGTCTATTTCAATCTATCTCTAGATAAACATTGGTATCCACGTTATCGAAAAGGATAGCTCATCCGCATAATTCGAACGAATGCAATAAACGGCACACCCCCAGTCAAAGCAACATTTTCAAAACCTCAGCTCGGCTCGCAAAGCCGTACGAGAATCAAATAAAATCTCGGGCCACTCGTATACACATTACACACACTCGAGATAACGTACACTTCCATTGTGCCGAGGAGATAGGAAGAACTCTCTCAAACGGTCTTTCGCTCATTTTAAGCGTACACGCGCGAGCCTCAGCGGGCGTTGCTACCGCCGCTTGGATTGGCAGGACAGTATGAGGCCGAGACATTCAGCGGTATAGCCGCGGCGTATAGTATGCACAGCACACAATACGACGAGGAACGAGGAAAGAGGAGAATAGGAGCGAAACTGACATTCCCCCGGGGCTCGGGCCAATAACTGCGCGACGGAGGACGCGCTCCTACGCGGTGTGCGCTGTATATATACGGATAAGGCGAAGGAGTAGCGGGTACGTATCGATTGCGCAATCGGCTCGATTGGCGAAAGATGGAAAATTCGGTTGAGAAACGCGGCGAAACGAGGCTCCTTTATCGGACGGCGAATACATCTTCTTACAACACGTGCACAGCGCGCACACAATATCGGTCGCGGGCCGATAAATTGTCGCCGCGCGCGCGGCCGCCGATTCGCGCGCAGTTATCCGATGATTTAATGCGCGATTGTTAGAAATAATTATGTAAATTTTCGAATTGGAAAACTAATGACGCTTACGCGCATGGATTTCGTAATGACGTATTTATTGAGAAAATTGCCCCGCGCCCGATACTTGTTTAACATCTTACTATTAGCATCGATATCTTCGATCACTTTCACTGTGTATATGCGCCTCGCACATATACATATCTACATGGGATACATATATACGAATATTCTGGTAAATAAATTGCGAAATTCGCGCATACGTATTGAGCGCGCGCGGCATTTTTAAGGGATTCGTCGGAGATAAGTGTACAGTTATGCAATAACCTTGAAACGTTTAAACGAAATTAATCACGATAGGCCGCTATCTGATGAGATTAGCAGAAAATTATTGTGTATTACTGGGGAGTACGAGGGAAAAAATGTATTACAAGGGAAGACTTTCCAAGTGAGACGATCCGACGAGAAAGGCTATATGCACTGCGAAGACTCGATTAGATTTCTCTATGGCGAGCGCTGACGCAAGTCTCGTTATCGCGGCAAATGCGCCAGTATCTGTCTTTCTCTCTTGCTCTTTCTCTCTCTCTCTCTCTGTCTCTCTTTCTCTCTTGTCTTATCGGCCTGCAGGATCGATTTGCTCCAGGCTACTGTTGTCCGTGTCAACCTGCAAACGTAAAGTCCGTAATTTGCTCGGATTCTTCTCGATTCTCCTCTTGTATCCCGCCGTTTTCGATTCGAGTGCATAGCTGTGCTTCGATGTCTTCCTTATCCTCGAGATAGCAAAGCTCCTCGTAAACAAAGCTTCCTTTTTCCGCGTTTGCTACTGTTTGCATTTCACGGGCTCATCCGTGTTAATTCTCATTCTCATTCTCATTCTCATCCTCTCTCTTTCTACTTAGTTGCGTACTCGAGTGTAATCTCTGGAATAAACTTTCTTTGGTTCCGTATTAGAAGGGCGCAAAGCTATGGGAATTAAAGCGAGAAAGGGAGGGGAAGGGAAATATGCGCGTGCACGAGCAGTCTTGTACGAGGGACATAAATTCAGTCATAGCGATATTCCGGTCTAAAAATACGCGCAGAAACTCTATAAATAGCCAAGCTAATGCGCTATCTATTAAAATTCAAGCGTGAAATGCCAACAGGTGTAATTCCGGTACATACAATTAGAGTCGGAGTCTCCCCCCGGAGAGACTCTGATAAAATTCTGCGGGGCGCGCGCTGCACTTTTTAGCGCGGCCGAACTCGTGTTTCGCCATTTCCAAACGTCTCTCTCTTATGCTAATACGTCGTGTTGTACTTTCTTAAGCTTTCGTGTAGTCTTATTCGCTTATCCACCTGCTTTTAGTTTCTTTCTCTTTCTTTCTCTCTCTCTCTCTCTCTCCTCTCTTCGTCTCTCTTCCGCCTTGTAGCGTAGCTTTCGTTCGATAAACTATACCCCTTTTGCTCGTATCGTCTCTTTATTCTCTTATTTGAATCTCGTGCATTACTATACTGCTTCATATTCTTCGCGCTATTCTCGCTTTATCAATTTCATTTCTAAATTGCAATTTTTGTTTGCCAAATCGAGCGATAAACCATGAGTTGATAATCGATGGTTATCATTAATAAATCCGAGCGTTACTCAATGGACATGTTGACTTTAAATTTTACGAATAAAACAATTAAAATTGAAAATTCTTGAATGTACATGTTTTTAATGAAAATTTTTCGCTAACTATAGCAGACAGTAATAGTTACTGATAAAATATTTATAATTAAAAGATATTGAAACTTTTTGAGCTCATAATTTAGGCATTTGAAATTTGATAGAATTTGAGACATGCAAATGAGGGATTAAGCAGGTAGAACTTTTTAAAAAATGTATCAAATATACTATTAACTATTATGTATGCCATTTTTTATATGATAATTAGTAAATCTTTTTAAATTCTATACTTTAGTAGTTAGGTATTGGCATCGACGGTTTGAATACGTTTAGCTGTTTTTAATGAAATGTGATCTCTCTTTTAGCAATAACCATTACCATCCAGTAAAAAAATATTCATATTGTTTCAGATAATTTATATTTTAATTAATTCATATTTTGGAGTGTTGAGTGTTAAATGCAGAACCAAGTAACCATAAAGATCAAATAAGCTAAAAGAAATTTACTTTCTTTTCTCTATCACGATTCCCTCAATTTACATCGAAATTAATAAATGTTAATTCTCTCATTTGTATTTTAAATGTGACCGCCCCCCCCCTTCCCTCCTGCCCGTCAATAACGCGCGCATTAGCGATTCCGCGTCGCTCCTCCGCAGCCGTCAGCTCTAATCTTCCGCAAGTTTTTCAGCCCCGTGTCTCCGATACAGGTATAGCGCGCGCATATACGATCAATAAATATTTCTCTCGACTCGAGAGCTGGACATTATGTATCCCTGCCCCCCCACCGATCCCCCTCCTCTCATTGCCGCGCAGAGACTCTCTCTCTCTCTCTCTCGGGGCGATATCGGGTGTAGGTGCGTAATGGTACGTTCGTGTAACACGTCCAGCCGCCCGCGGGAATGCGGTTCATTATTTTCCGTGGCAGGTGAACTACTACGCGCCGCCGCTCTCGGGTGTATTAACGGCCTCGAGGATGTGTATAAAGAGCTGCTGCTGTTGCTGCCGCTGCGGCTGCTGCTCGGCTGGCGAGGAGCAAAAAGAGGGCGATCGGTAATAGCCCAGGCGATAGCGCATCGCCAGGCGCCTGATAAGGATTCTAAGAGCCCATAGCGTCTAGGAAGTGCGAGAGCGACGATATTTCGTTGCGAGGGGCTCCCTCGTGCTCTTCGCTTTTCCGTTCGCTCCGGCGCGCGCGCGCGCGTGTGTAGGTTTTCTTAAGCGAGAGCTCTGATGTATGAAATATGAGCTTCCGAGGAGAGAGAGAGAGAGAGAGAGAGAGAGACTCTGCAGTGCATCCTAGGCTCTCTATATACTTATTTAGAGTCGCGCGCCTGCTGTTGCTGCCCCGCGGAATTTTTCGCGAAACTTTGCTGCTCGCTTTGGGATCGCTCTCCGATCTATCCTGGCTGTGTTCACCGACGCGCTCGTAATTTATTGCTTTTGGATAGGGTAAAACTGTACTCTTTTTCTTTCTTTTCATCGAGCTATCTCGTCAACAGATTTGTTGGGCGATTGATTGAATTCATTATATATTGACTGATTCATTCATCGATAATCCAAGCAAATGGTTGGATCTGGAGATTTGAAATTCTGGCGGAACCTATCTGTTATGGGGCATATTGTAGGAAAGGGTTGTAGTCCTAGCGACGTTTAAAGGCGAATAATTGTGTTTTACGTTTCTATCCTCTGATTTTCGATTTACCTTTTATTTATTATCAGTTCTCCGAAATCCAAACGAACAGAACGAGAAGCATGGATTTTGTAAAATAGAGAAGTGCTTTTCCCAAGTGTGCTCACAGATCGAAATGGAAAGAAGAATTTTGAAATTTAAACGAATCTTAATCACACCTCTGACCTTACACGCACGCATACGAGTACCGACTGCCGCGGCGTGTACTGTGAACCGCTTATCATTTAAATCACTGCGCTACTCTCGACAATCCCATACTCTCGGCATTAACCCAATAATTAGAAAACAAACTAGATAGCAGGAGCAGGCCAATAATTTGCTAAATTCAGCATCCACTTACGAAACTGTAACATCCCTCACCCGGCACTTTTTCCTCCTACGGTAATTAAACCCTTGGCCTCTCTCCCCCTCTGCAAACTTTTTGCCCCGACGCCCTGCGCGCGCGCGCAACTCACCTAAGTATACTATCTAAGGTCCTCGTAAGTTACGGTAGCAGCTCTCGCGCGAGTGCAATAATCCTGCAATAAGAAGGTCGCGCGTGCGCGCGGAGGGGAAGGCCGCGCTGTATATAGGCGTGACTTGTGTACGTTACATTATCGCGGCGGACGAGTTATGAGGCTCGGGCTCCACGCGCTACGCCGGAGATATCGACTCTCTCTCTCTCTCTCTCTTTCCGAGCTGCGAGCACGAGTTATAGCGTACCAGCTGTTGCGCGGAAAATAGCTTGTACGAGGATGAGTTGCCGGGGGTTTGCTTATTTTGCACGAATTTTCACGGCGTTTATTGCCACTTGCGCAGCGCTTAAGTCCATAGGAGATTCGTTTTTCTTTTGAAGGCTTCGAGGATATAGTGAGCTGTAAGATGGAATGTCTTAGCCGCTATTGTGCATTTCATTGTAGAATCGAGATGAATTAATTGTGTGTTTAGGTCGATAGTTGATGGAATTCAATTACTTGTTATAGATTTTCTATTTATTATTACGATTAAAACATATAGAATTCATGTATGTAATTAAAACTGTAGATGAAAAGAATACTTGTAATCATTCATTTGTTTATTGCTTTTATACGCAAATAAACAAAAATGAAATGTAAGTAAAGCCGCTGTATTTATTAAAAACGATAACTAAGAATTTGAGATAAGAAGATTTAAAATTGGATAAGACTGCAATAATATCTATAATACGCTCCGGGAGGAGATTCCCGGTTATTCTCCATCGATTGATTCCAGAATAGAAGCCAGTCTTAGATTGTACGTTTTACGTTATGGCCTTGTTTTTAAGAAGACACTTATAACAATATCGCAATTTACAAGATTAAAAGATTATGTAGAATACGGAAGGTAAGTAAACAGACGTGATAACGATGTAAAGATTTAAAATCACTAATACTGCACATCACGACGCTATACCCAATATCGTCGTGATCCAATCTGCTCGTGGGCCGATTATCTTTATGGCGTATACATATAACGCAGAAACTTATGTGCAGACCCTAATTTATCTTGGAGAAATTTCGAATAAAACAACCATTGTCTTATTGAGATGATTGATCCATAGAGTTTTAGTAAGCATTATAAAGAAAAAAATAATAATAATGCTACGGAAACTACCAGGACAGAAACAGTTACTCAATTATCAAATGATCAGGCAGAGGAGGAGATAATTCTCAAGAAAATCATGTGCATAGTACCAGATTTTTTACTCAACATTTTTTATTCGAGAGAAGTTTAATCTATTAAGTTTTTGTCATTACTTGGCTGTAAGACATCCCTTGAATGGTTACGTTTTGCTCATTTTGGAGTCTATAAATTATGCTTCACTTCAAAACTGAAAATGTCGAATCCCCCCGTCGTCGGCTTTATGGAACTCATATAAAAATCAGGCTATAACTAAATAATTGAATAGAATACGTGACAATTGTCATTATAGGCTTCGAGGAAGTAAGAATCGATTTACGATCAGGTGAGTATACACAGCCTACACGTGACTTTTTATTCCCAAGCCAATATAATATGCGCAAGTCGATGCTTACAGCGAGGAGAGAGAGAGAAAGAGAAAGATTGTAACGGCACAAGAGGTATAGAGAAGAGGAGGGCACTTAAAATTCAATTAAGGGTACACAATGCGACAGATAGAAAGGCAATTTGTCCGAGGAAAATTTTCCTCTCCTCCGCTTGGGCTCCGCGCATATGTAGGAGTCCCCGAGAACGGCGGTGAAAGTCGTTTGAGACTCTTTGACATTCAACGATTTAATTCCGATTAATGGCTTTCCGATTGAGTTCAGCGTGGCTTCTGGGAAGTTTCTCATAATACCCCGCGACGGCGACCGCGCGTCGCGGATGACGGATTTCGCTAGTTTTGATTGATGCGCACCGCCTCCATATTTTTACCCGCGAAAATCCCAATCACAAATCATCCATCTCGGCTAATTAGCGCGCGCATAACGAGCGCCGGCCGCGCGTAATTCTTTTCACTCGGCGCTCATAAATATTCAATAGAGCAATAGCCAGAGCCTCGGGCCAGTATAATAACAAATCGAATAATAAATCGAATTTATAGACGTGCGCGCGCAAACTGAAATTTCCTCCTCAAAACCCGTTTGAATTTCGCGGGCCGCCGCAGCGGCGAAGTGCGCGTTTTTATTCGAAGTTCAGAGGAGAACAGGGGGACAGGCGCACGCGTGGGCAGAGTCAAGGCAGTCGGGGTGAGGAATTTCCAGCTCGAGAGTCTGCGGCCGCTGCCGCAATCGCGCGCCGAGAGAAAATACGTATAGGCTTCGCTTATCTCTCCGCGGTAAAAGGGCATATAATTCGAGTTAGGATCGTTAGCGCTGCTTTTAGCGCGTCGATTAGGATCGCGGAAGTCCGCGCGCTTTATAACTTTCATTTTCGCGGACATCTGCGCCGCGAGCGAGCGAGCGAGCGAGCGCACTCTGCACCGAGCTCTATACTCGAGCGCGCGCACAGCGAGTAAATGAAGGATTGTTACGCACAAAAGCGCGCTTGATTTGTAAAACACGCAAAGGCCATTAGACTCGAGCCTCAAATTACGGCTTTTTACTGCGCTTCTGTATACGCTTTGTATGTATACCTCGCGTTTTGGCTCATTATGTGTATACGAGGCCTGAATGTTTGTTATCTCGAGGCGAGGCTGGTATATCGACGGTAAGCTCATTTTAAATCAGATTTCTCTGCTCTCACGTGCACGGTAATTTCTTTCTCCCTTTTTTTTAAGTACTACGCGAAAATAGAGTTGTTTTTCTCCAATATCTGTCTTGAGCAAACTACTCTTAAAGAAACTGACTGAGTTTTAGTTTTTTAAAACTGATTAAATATTGCACCTCTCTGAATTCTGCCATTCTCAATTGAGTATATCAATTTGAATGTCATGATTCGTTTGACTGCCTTAAATGTCATGTTTAGTATGATACTCTATACAGACGAACGTAATTATGGGTATTATAGTTTGAGTGTCTAACTTTACCCGTGTAGAATTTATAGGTTGATAGAATATGTTTTGTGTAGACACCAAAACCTAACTATGAACGTTCTCATTCAAACATCAAAGTAAGTGTTATTACCCTATTTTGAAAGCAAATATTCGAGTTTTAGCATAGAATTCATGATTTTATAGCACTACCTGTCGATCCTTACTCGCATCACAATTGAAAAAAAGAATCCTTTCCTTTGTTTAGTTTTCTTTTTACGTAATCAATCAGGTGCGTGCAGGTATCTATCGTTACGCGCAAATTGAAACACACAAGGCGAAGTGCTTGGGCAATAATTGATACGAATTTCGCGTCGTAAATTAATCATCGAACTTTTTCGCCCACTTAAAAACCCGTAAAACGCCGCGAGATAAGCGCGCGAGCGCGCAAGCCATTTTCAGCGCCCCCCTCCCCCCTCACCCAGCACCCAAGTTATTCGCGGGTTATAAGTAACAAACGAGAAATTCTCCGGTTCGAAAATTTATCGTCCGCCGAGCGACAAATTTCAGCGACAACGCCCTTTTCCGCATAGCCACATAATTAGATTCGACATTGCAGCGCGGCCGAGAGTTTTCAGCTTCGAGGCCGTTAGTCGGCCGCGGCGCGCTGCAGCCCCGCAAGGACGCGAGGTCGTTGTTTGAACCTCCGCGCGCCGCACATGTGTGTGCCATGCATATGTAATATACGTATACATTGAGTGCGTGTATACACACTGCAAGCACGCGGGGCATTCCGCTCTGATTATTGCCGCTGAAATGATATTATTATTTTAGAACAGATAATGGAGCTATGGGGGCAGCCGCGTATGTATACATAAGCCGAGAACCGGTTGTTTTCGCCTAATGCGTCTCGCGCATAACGCCCGAGTGAGAGAGAGAGACAGGAGATATTTTTCAGCGGGCAGTTTTTCAAGCCGCAGGAATGATGTATGTTCATTGTTTGAATAGGCCGTTTACACGCTTCGAGCGCCAGTTGCGCAGTCGAAAATTAATAGAGACGGAGAAAAAAATGACACTTGAATGCTGCCTGCAGCTGATCCGCGACACGCGCTATACGCGACTTGCGAATTTTCCCGTAAAACACTCGGGCTGCCTGTCCTGTCCCCGCGCCCGGCAATTTTATTCAGGCCCGCGTATTTGCATTGTGCATGTCCGCACGTGTATAAACAAAGTGCAGCCGAGGCGTGACAATGTATCGATCGATCGGCTCTGTGTTATACCGTATACAAGACGACCGGCAAGGCCAGGCGCTCGAGATTCAGAGGTGTGTAAGTATCGCACCTGCCCCATGGCTGTTTTTCTTCATCCCCGCGAGATAATCTCTTGATCTACGGCAGCATTTGTATTTTTATTGGCGGCTAGATCGGCGCCGCGGAATTATGATCGCTGTACAATGTATATCGCGCATAATACGCGCGAGCTCTCTCGGGCAGGAGGGAGGCGGATAATTTAATTTGTCGCGTTGAATAGTTTCAGATCGGCGCTTGCGTCAGCGCAATCGCGGACACGCGAGCCCATAAAAATTTTTCGACTCGTTCAGTCATTTTACGAGTCCGCTTTGCCGATCGATTATTATTATTCCAGTCGTCGTATAACGAGATTCTCATATATAAGCCATTAACTTTCTTCAATCGTGTGTGTGCGCAAAAAATTTATTATCAAATAAGTGCTCTTAGGCAAACGAATACTTGATTTAATACTTGTGCAAGTGCGTGCGCCTTTGCGCGCGAGTACATCCGACGAGTACTCGAAGCCGTCGTCTATTTTTTTCCCTTTTTTCGAAAAACAAATCGACGAACGCGCGCCGCAAGTAGCCCCACGCACGACGCCCGTATCAGCTTCTTATACACTTACGAAATTTGTCTTAGTTTTTTATCAGCGCATATTATATGCGTTAAAAAAGGCGTTGTCGCGGCTTGGCAATAAATACCACGAGCCGGCATAATTCCCGGCGGGGGCGCCATGCATCATGCTAGAGATGCCTATCGCGCATTGCTGCAGTGCATATAGCGGTCCTAAGGACATCGAGTTGCAGTTATACGCGCCGAGGCGACTCTCGCGAGCGTTACACGTGTCGGGCATTTCGAGCGCGTCGCTGCGCTCGTGTCCAGCCGCGTAGGTACATCCTAAAAATATGCACCTGACGCTGCGGCTGCTGAATCTCTCGTATCCGAGAGAGGCTCTCCTGCGCGAACCAGTGGGTATGGGCTTATAGGCAGTTTATTATTATACACGGCGCGGTAGTATCATTGTGTCTGGGCGATTCTGCTCGCTTTTGGTGGTTGAAGGCCTCGATTATTGATTATTGATAATGATTATTTAAGTGAATGAATTATAATGATATTTGAATTGATTGGGGATACGCGAGTGAACGTTTTATTGGATTAATGAATAATTGATCTAGAGAGGATTAATACGTTTTTATCGAAGAATTTTCTTAGAAAATGTGAATCACGAATTTTAATTCAGGATGGAAAGGCATCAATAAATATGTTGAATTTTCAATTATTCATCGATGGAATACGAGTAAATTATTAACTGCAGCGTACAATATTTGATTACGTTTGAAGAAGGATACAATAAAAGAGATCAGAATTATTGAACGAAATAATAATAATATTCTATAATTCATTGAGGAAATGAAACTCTTTTAATAAGTGAAAAGAAAATTGGAATAACATATTCTTTAAATTAAATGTGCAACTTTATGATTACATAATTTGTTATGTATACTTACAGCCCAACAATGCTCGTTACATTTTAATATTTCTGAATATTTTTGTTAACTCATTGCAGATGTACTACATTTCTATGGAAAATTAAAAACTGTTAAAAAATTCTAAACACTTTCGACATAATTTCTTTTTTCTGTTTTCTTGGAATATTCTTCATGAAATATGCTCCAACGTATAAATTTATTGAATGAAATTGTTGAAATTGAGCTTAAACAACAAGGTCCTTGAGAAGAAAGTCTGAAAGGCAAGCTCTACTTTTCGAGCTGAGGACGAAGCATTATCGCGGGCATTTTCAATGAAATCCACGAGCCAATGGCTGTTGACGTTGTTGACACTTGCTGTCAGCGTATAGTTTGCTTACGTTGTTGTCGGTCGTAATTAATGGGTAAACAGCCATTGATCGGCTGACTCGACTAATCGCGAGATAAGGAAACGAGCGTCATTTTGAGGATTAAAACGTATCCTGGAACAGGTATGATAATTACGGTAATAAAGTCCGTTCGGAAAAGTTGATAAGTCAGCGCGCTGCAGCGACTGCCTTAATAACTATATAGACATTCACTCTGACTGGCTTGACAAAGGTGTACACAAAGCTGCTACGAGTCACGTAATAAAGCCGCAGGAATAATGATTGTTAGCACAACAATCTCGGCAAAATACATTCGCCGATAGGTATACTGCAGAGAGAGAGAGAGAGAGAGAGAGAGAGAGAGAGAGAGAGAGAGAGATCCAGGCGTCGCGGGCGCGACTCTTTTTTTCCATCAACCCCATCCATAGGCAGAGCCATAAATCGACCTCCTACACATCGAGCTCAATGCGCTGGATTTCCATAGAAAATAAAGCATCGACCTTTTTCCCCGCGAGCGCACGCAAGCTCGGAGAGAGGCCGTGTCACTCGCGCATAGATATGCCGCTTACGCGCGCGCAGAAAGAGGACAAAGACTGACCAATGTGCAGGCGAAACACCCGCGCGCGGTTCGCACAATGATCGCATAATTTTACCGGGGCAAGATAGCAGCAGAAACTCCAAGGAGAGAAAGCAGCCATTCAATTTCAAGGTCCGCTTACATGCCGCTGCTGCTGCAGCCTCACTGCACACTCACTCGCGCTCGCACACACACACGCACACACCGATACTATAGAGAGGCTAGCCGCTGCTCGTTTTACGCCGCGTCGGCGGAATCTTTAAATTGGGCATCGGCGGCGGCGGCGGCGGCGGCGGCGGCGGCGGCGGCTCTTAACGTCCCCCTTTGCAAATTGGAACATAAAATCGGCGTCGTAGTGCGCGCGGCTGCAGCGAGCGCTGATTGTTCGTTACCGCGCAGCTCTCTTATACACACACACACACGCACACACCTGCGCGCACAGCAGCAGCTCTCCTCGACCCTCCTCCTCCTCCTCCTCCCGTTTCTTCGTCTCGCCCGTCTAGTGGGTGTATTATGTGCTGCTATACGGATACGCGCCGATATTTCATGCGACTATGCCGTGTCGCCGCGACGAGAGTCGTGTATATATACGGCGGCGGCGGCGGCGGCGGCGACCGGGATGCGCCAGAGCTCGCGCGCACTGCAGCAGTTGCTTTAGTGTACCATAAATTTTCTCGACCGCGCGCGAGTCCTCTCGCTCGTTTTTTGCGCGCGACGCGAGGGACGTTTTGAATTGGGGGTTTGCTTGTTTTCGAGGGAAGCGCCTTTTTTTCTCCCCCCGCGCGCTCGAGGATTGATGAAGTTTTATAGGCAGAGAGGGAGCAGAGCCAGGCTAGGTTGATTATGATTGGTCGGTTTCGTATATCATTTGGAAAAATGACGGCTGAGCGACGTGGTAATTTTAAATGTTCGCCTGCGAGTAGGGCTGTGTGCTGTGGCTATACATACTTGTGCATGCATGCTTGTACACCACCGCGGAAACACTGTTTTCTAATCTCATTTCCTAGAGGGGTTTTTCGAACTCGGCTTTTACTGCTGGCCATGTGGCCGTTGGAAAGTAATCGAGTTAGGAAGATAATCAATGAGCAACGCAGTATTTTGCAAGTTGCTTGAATAGAAATCGATGTAAAATTCATGAGTTTTTTTATTCTGCTTGATTCAACGATTTGTTTAGCCTTTTTACATTAAAAATTATCCTAGATAATATATTATCGTGTCATGATATTCACAATATATTATAGATATGTGAAATAAAAAGTAGACTAAAATATCTCAAATTCTTTCAGTTAAAGACATTTCTACCAGAGCAATGAGGTATAATTTATTACGTAACAATTGTAGTAAATGTAATTGTTGAAAGTCACGTAAGTAGCTTATAGCTATTATCAAGTACAATGTAGCATCGCATATCCAAATTTTCTCGTTGAAGACCAATTGCATGTTGCAAGTTTTGATAGCTATCTAAGATGCCGGCAGTGATAAATTTTACAATATGAGGTACAATGTGCATACATACCGAGTTACTATTTTCTTTACCACTCCAATTTTGTGTAAAAATGTATAAATAAAAAAGAAAAAATATTATATGCTGTTGCATTTCTGGTACGAAGTTATTCAAAGCAAAATGGTGAAGTTATTACTTGTAATATTTTTCTGGGTTATTGTGGTTAGAATTTTAGGATATCTTATATTTTGTCATACTCGTAGACACGAAACTTTAATTTAACACATTTATAGCTGATGGAGTGTAACATTACGTTTGTAACGTCAGCACATACTTCAGATGGAGTAAGTAAATAATTATATGCAGATCTTAAATATTTTTTAAGTTTGAAAGAAAAAAATTGTAATAAATCACAACGTCGAAGAAAATATTTTGAATTCAATAAAGACAGAACTAGTTATGTAAGAATTGTACTTATGACTTTTTCCACAGGAAACTCGTCGAGTGGAAAATTCTAGTCATAAGTCTCTCATTGAAAATTGGTTCCTAAAAGTGGCAGTAAACGCTCAGAAAAAGATACATTCTTTTATATCAAGGATAATGACTGCCGGTATGCCTGTAAGTTATATTTCACATAAAAATTTATATTAAAATTGCGTGTAATCTAATTTATCAATTACTATTACGCATCGATTTAGACTTCTGGACCCATACAACAAATAGTTTCGTAGTTACATCAATGATTTAACAAAATCTGAACCAAACTTTTAAACTCCAAAATAAAATTTGACAGTAAGTTGATAAATTTTTGTAATTAAATAATGTCTCAATAATATAATAATTTTCAATAATATCCGAATTGCAGTTGAATGTATTATTGCAGTTATAATGTACATTCCAAGAAAAACATATCGATCGAGGTTGCGATAATATATGGTTCAGAGATCGTCATCTCGGGATCTATAAAACGTTTGAAAGAAGTCTTCATTTGCAGGCTCGTGAAGTGGAAACTCGAACGGAGAATTTGCAATTACACGCGCAGCACCAGAAATCCGCAAATTTACAGTGCCGCATTTCGCGATCTTACCTACACCATGCAGAAAATCGATTTGTACTTCTCGAATAAACACAGAGTTAAACATTTTCGCGTTACAAACGAGTAATCAAACTTTACAACGTATACGCTGTACGTTACAACGAAAAAACGAGCATCAGTCCCCAAACCCAATCTCGCAAACGCACTGTCCTGTCGCTCATCCATGCGCAATCAACTTAACGTTACACCGCACCGCCGCCAACTTTAAATTGCTCCAACGCAATCACACGAGGGAAATTAACTAACGCCCAGCGCGTACGTCCTAAAAAATCCTCAACTTATTTTCGAAAGCAGCCCTCGCTACAGGTATAAAAAGCCATCCATTTCCCACCCCACCCACCTCTCGCAATTAAAAAGCTACAAAACGAACTGGAAAAAATTGGAGACGTCAGTCGCGACGAGCAGCAGCAGCAGTAGCGGCAACTCGTTGCCGTCGTCGTCAGCGGCCACAGGGGGTAACGAGAAAACCGTAGGGGGATGTAACGACGTGCCATCGCCAACTAATCTCATTCGGGGATTCGATGCTGTCGCGCGGGGCGGACGAGTGACTGTAACTATCCGGCGGTATGTACTCGCGTTCCGTGGCGAATTAGTTGGGCAAACAATCCCGAAACTACGATTTCAAACTGGACAAGTCGTCGGCCGCCGCCGCCGCGAGAAAGTCCCGCCGCGCGCGACGAACGAAGGTGTGCGTATTTATGCATATAGAGATAAGGCTAGGTGTATACATATATATATATATATATAGAGAGAGAGACGAGGGACGACGAGTCGCTCGAAGCAATCTAACTATTCGCGCGCGTGGTTACATTTACAGCGTAGCTGATGGAGAAGAGCTGGCTGCAGGCTTTGCCGCGGTAAAAGCACCTCTCGACGTATTGGACTGGTCTGGTGCAGCGAATCACGCTATATACGTCTGATAGGTGCGGATAGGAATTCGCTTTAATTATTGCATTAGAGCTGTTGTTTGCTTCGGAATTTGTGTATATACAGAGAATATGCTCTTCTGGGATGGAGTTACAAAATTTTTTAAATTGATTGCGTTCATATGGGTACGCAGTCGGCTTTATTGATGTAACTGGACGGGCAGAACGCTGCAGCACAGCTCTACTGGTTCCAACAACCCCCTGCTCACATGCAGCCACGGAGCTGACAGGATTTCAAGCTGTAAGTCAAACCAATAACATTCATTGTTTATTTAAGTATAATGAGGCTGAAAGAGCATTTACAATGCATTGCAACACAAGAACAAAAAGGATCCACAATAATTTGGATTAAATGTTATTTCTTCAAAGTCTGCTTCTAGAGTTTTCGAAGCGCCTGCCTCCCACGAGGGTCGCGCGCGTGTGCGATCAGCCATGTAAAACAATGCATCGGCTCGATTTCGATCCCACAAAACGAGCAGCTCAAGGGCGAAAACATCCTTGTCGCCAAGCCGTGCAGCACACGAACTCGATGGCCCCTATTACACGGAAGCCAAATGTAAAAACATTTACGCAGAAAAAGCGCAATTACACACTCGCTCGTTCTCTCCCTCTCCCTCTCCCTCTCTCGAGTCAAATAAGACGTCTAGAGCGGTGTACACGGTCTTGCACTTAATTAGCCAATCGAGAGCCAGAGGTAGATAGCAGCAGCCCATAGACTTGTGTATACGACCACCCTGGCCCCGTCAATGCTGGCAGAAGAAGCAGCTGCAGCTGCAGCAGCAGCAACTCATTGCCGAGTCGATTTCGAGTCCCGCTGCGGCGACGATTTAATTATATACGCAGCGATCAGTCCAGGGTCGTTATACGATATAATTAATCAGTCTCGCCTAATTAATTGATCGCTTAATTAATTAGTTGGATTAATCGGCCACCTCGCGTCCTTGAGGGACTGCCGCTTGTGCGCGGCAGATAACGTAGGACCTGTACGCCGAGACTCGCGTGGATCCTCTTTGCGTCTATATAACTTATGCGCTTCGCGCTGAGCAAGAAAATGTCGAGAGGTGAGATCGCGCTTGGCGAGATGGATTCGTCGCTGTGGCTTCTTCGCTGCTGGACATTCGTGTACAGCTGAGCTAAAACTTGTTTCGCATGTAGCGCACAGTGCGACGCGCATAAGCTCCAAGTTTAATGCGCGTAATGATGCAGGTTGCGTAACGCTGCTTTTACGAGGGTTGCTGAATAAAACTTTCTGTGCCCGGCGTGAGTTAATGAGCGGGACTTGATTATAAATGTAATTATTAATTTTGTCGCTAATCTTTCGAGGCACATGTTTTGGTATAAATGTCCCGCGTAGCTTGTGAGGTATAAAAATAGCAATTATACAGTAACGCGATTTAGAAGATTATTGATAGCTCGAAGTAAATTTTGGCGGATGAAAGTTTAATTGTGGCGTTGCCGTACGTTAATTGTTATTTGGATTATTTCATTGCGAAAAATAGGAACAACAATAAGTCCATGATCTCCCAGACACTTTTTGGTAATTGTTCATCTTGGACAGGAATAACTAAGTATGCATGAAAAAAAATCTGCGTACAGGGAAAACCTTGATTAAACTATGAAAATAGAAAAATGTCAGCAATCAAAGGATCATTGATAACATTATAAAATCACTGTTTCTCACAGAAAAACCTTTGCAAGCGCGAGGATTAGCCCAAATGGAAACCGTGTCATTGTTGCAATGGGGATGATATCTACGAAAGTATATAGTGACGTTAAATGAAAGTCAAGTGGAAACAAATGATAAGTGGCGAAGAAACAGACGAACAGAGATGCTGAAGTAGGAGGGGTGAGTCAAACGAACGAAATTATAATTGCATTCGTTACGAGGACAAGAAAAAAGGAACTTGATAATATTGTATGATATATATTGCAGGCTTACCTATAAATAAAACAAATTCGTATCGCTATGCTTGTTTTAGTAGCCGGGAAAAACTGACCAGAAAAATATAAGGACAAAGTAAAAACGTCGCCTTGAAGTACGACGAAATTATCCATTTAGTCGTCACGTACCGTAGCAGCTCCGGGCGCGACAATCTTTCCTTGTTTTCGAGGAGTCGTCATCCCTCTCCTTCGGCGGATTCAGCCAAAACGTTGCTCCGGCTGTGGTAAGTTTTCGATGCCTCTGGGTGTGCGCCATTGAGACCCACTGACGTATATACTCGGTATTTGTAATTCTAATGGCGAGAGACAAAGAAAGCAGACAACCGCAAGAGCTGGCCGTAATGATGCTCAAGAATTTCGTGCTACCTCTGGGCTAGTCACTGTCTCTTTTTTATCGCGTCGCGATGAGCTAAAGGACAAAAAGGCAATGTGTAGAGTAGAGTACTTGAAATGAGCTTCGTAAAGATAATTTTCTTATTTAGTTTTTCTATGTCAAATTTACGTAAGGAAATGCAGAAAATTTCTATTTTTAACAGAGTTCATTCAATTACTGTGCATATAAAGTTTCATATTATTAAATGTATATTAAACGAAACTAATGGTGATTTTATACTGATAAAGAGAATCCCTTTAGATTATGGTTTTTAACCAAACTTGATGGAGAAGTTTCATTTGCTACTGTATAGTGAAAACCCTCATCCCATAGGTCCTATACCCGAATTCTAGTCAGAAAACGCTAAAATTGGATATTTTCTCATTGATTTTGTAATGAGTGTTACGCCAATTATATAATAGTTAAATCAACGTACAAGGCACAAAATAAATGCTGAGGAAAAGACTTTTAATTTGAAATATTATATTACCAAAAATGTTCATTTGTTTAAATTTTGCGATTGACTAATTTTAAAGCTTAAAATCAAATAAAATTTAACATGAGTTAACATACAATTTAAAAAGAGCGCAAAATTTTATCAAATGAACATTTTTGGTCATGTAATATATTTAATTATAGGTTATTTTCTTAGCTTTTGTTTCGTATCTCTGTGTATTTCTTTAACTATTACATAATTGGCGTAACATTCAATATAAAATAAACTAAAAAATATCCAATTTCGCCATTTTCTGCCTAGAATTCGGGCTGTAGGGCTATAGGGTCTAGATTCTCCTAGTGAGTCTAATATGATATTACTGTATACTGTAATAATAATTTTAAAGTTTATCTATTTGGATTCATATCGTCGCTCCGTACAAAGACTACAGCTCTGTTCAGATTTCCATGGAACATTAACAAAAATTGAAAACCAAAACCTTAGAAACCTTAGACTTCTTCAAAAAAACAATCAAATTTTTTCAAAATGAACCGGTACAAATTTTTATTTTTTCGAAAAGTCATGAAATCAAAATTTCGCAAAACATTCTAAATAACTCTGAAAAAATAGAGAGCATTCCAAGATGAATTCCAAGCCATTTTTAACGTTATGAAATTTTTATAAAGTCCATAGTTTTCGAAAAAAACAACCCTGTGAATTCCTTTTTTTTTTAATTATTTCTCGAATTTGTTCTCGCCAGAACTTTTGAAACGTGCTACTCTTCGCGGGAATAATCTGAAAAGTGTTAGTCTTTGTTAATAAAATAAATCGTGTTCATTTTCGATGGAAATCTGAACGGTGCTAGTCTACGTAAGGAACGACGATATAGTTAATGGTTTAAACTTAACGTTAGGCAAGGTAAAAAGCGCAGAAAAGAAGTATTTATAGAATTAAAAAATAAGCCATTTATTGTATAATAATTTCAAGTTTTTTGAAAAGAAAATTTTCATTAATCATCCTTTTCGACTCCCAATATCAACTCGTTTCCACGTGTACGTGGAATCGTACACATTAACACAAAACCAGAAGAATATGGCTTTTCCGTAAAAAATGTATTTTCTATCACGCACCTGATGCCAATGTTACACATTGCTAAATAAGTACGGAACAATGCGCACAACGAAAAGAAACTGCTGGCGTGAAAGATTCCAGCATGCTCATTACTTGAGTTGGATCGAGTCGAAAGCACAGCGCAAAGAAGAGACAACGTTTGCCGGAGGCGTCGCCGTCGTCCCGCACGCAGTCATTGAGTCCAATATATAGATCCAAAGATGAACGAAGACCTTTTTATTGTCTCCTACGGCTGTACTAAACGCGCCATCCAGTTGTCGTGTCCTCGCGCCTGCAGTAACGTAAAAACGTTTTCGCGAACCAATCGTAAAACGCCAATTATGAGACTCGCGAGAAATGAAGGGGAGCGCGCAACATCTCCTAGCGCTCTTCTTCTCGTTCGTTCTGCCTTTCTCTCTCTCTCTCTCTCTCTCTCTCTCTCTCTCTCTCTCTCTCTCTCGACGACGGCGATAACGAAACCGACCGCAAACGATTTTCTGTCGCCGCGTGTGCGTAGGGCTCAATTTTTACGGCTGTGCTTTTATGAAATCCAGTAGTTTCGGTTTCGAGGTCTTTCTCATTTCGGATAGAGAAGCAGAAAACATTGGGCTTTTAACGCGTAAGGACTATGACTGTGATCTTATATCGTCTGCAGCCCCGAGGCTAAAATCGTATATAGTTTAATTATAAATATTGCTCGGCTAAGTGATCGCTTTTGCGCCAAGTCTGTTAATAATTTTATAAGACTTCAAGGAACCGCATACAACACGTTCGTTTATATACTGTATACTTTATATTAATTACTGCCTTGGGTATTGCGTCGATGATATACCTTTTAGAAGATAAAGGTTCTTGTTGTTCTAAGAAAAATTATCCAATACTTGTATCCGAACGAAAATCCATGTAGCTCCTAATGCAGAATTCCAGAGATTGTAGTGGGAAAAAGCCGTATCTGTCTTGCATTTGAGACCAAGTGTGAAGCAGCTTTGAATGCAGGTGCTGCGGAGGTGTTCCAACCCTATATGGTGCTACGCTTTGCCTTGGTCATAGATAAAAGCAAAAAAGAAGGTTGAAAAATATCTAGGCCTTACGAAAAGCGTGAGAATCGAAAGCCTTACGAAACAAAGTTAATATTTTGTTTGTGAAAACGAATTTTCGCCAAAAAATGAATGCCGGCGAGCGGGGAAAAAGGTGAAAAATCGCCGACGCAGTGGCATTGAAAATCGTAAACCGAGAAAATAATAATACCATAAAATTATAAGGGCCCCCGCGCCTTATATAATTGCGCAAAGCGGCGCTTAAATTTAGAGATTTCAGTACCAATAAAGGAATAAAGTTATACTTGAACGAATATCTCCTCTCTCCCATCTCTCGGCTGCGTACAAGCGGTTAAGGATTTTATCTCGCGGATCCGGCGCGCGACGACTCAACGTTAATTTTCGAAAGACAGGGGAAAACCATCAAAGTCGACGGGAGGCGGACATCGCGCGCGGCGCGGCTACGGTAACGCTCTTGGCCGATAAATTATTGGTTAACGAGGGAAGCCGCGGAGAGCTGCAAGCACTCTCTCTCTCTCTCTCTCTCTTTCTCGTGGCTAGCGATCTCTCGTAAAAGTGCTCGGCGAATGAAAATCGCTCTTTCTCTCTCTCTCTCTCTCTCTCTCTCTCTCTCTCTCTCTCTCGTGCTTTGTATGCGAAGGTGATCTTCTCGCCGGCGCGCAACTTGGAAAAAGCCTCAAAATGACACTTTGCGCATTTTATTTTCTCAGTGTATTCGATACCGAGAGACACGCTGTGCTCGTCGGGCCTGTGGGTGATAATTGGCTTTGTTCCAGCGACAAACCTCATTTACGAAACGCTATTTTATTAAATTAACTTGTTTACAAGATAAAAGTGAGCAATCAGACACGTTGTATACGATATTGTTTGCGAATTCTTGCGAGAGTGGATATGCATACCGCGATGCTTGGACAATCTATTTTTAGATGTCGACGCCGCTTTGCAGGAGAGGGGAAATTGAAAAAACCTTACGTTTTACTTGAATTTTTGGATTGAACCCTTATTTTTTTACTATCTTTAATGCATTGCGACTAGTTTCAACTCGGGCAGAAATATTTTAACACTGTTATATCTGATAAATGTGTTGATCTACCGAATAGTTATCGGCTAACCAATGATTATTTTCGCCGAAATAAAATTTTTATTAATTAATTTTAATTGTTTGAAAATATTTTGCACGTACTATCAAAAAAAGGCACAAGCAGTGACATCTCACAGTGAATTTTGCAACTCGTTACTATTTAGGTATACGTATCTGAAATGTAGAAATCTACTTTATCCTTCAGAGATACGACGTACAATTTAAAAAACTGTTATAACTATGCCGTATTATTATAATATCAACTTAATACCAGAAATAAGTAATTATTGAAAAAGAAAAAGGCCTTCTGCAGTATCACGTTTGACTTTATCGATAAAAGGTTCATAGTCATAATACGGGTGATTTTACATCATGCTTACAGTTTCATCCGCAATGGCGCTATACATGGATTTATAATCATGAGTTCGCAGACGTCAGCTGTGTTAGTCTCGTCACGAACCATTGCCGGTGAGTTTGTTTACAAAATTATCGCTGCCGTTTAATTTAATCTTGAATGTGGTTACGGAAGCTCAAATTAACAGCGGCAGAAAATCTTAATAATGAACAGGTATTTAAAATGAAAATTATCTAAAATACACGTATAATTTTTATTTCTTAAGATTTTTGATTACTAACTATTGTATTATTCAATAATTGAAGGAGTCAAGCTTTAGTTATAAACTGGAAAAAGAATTTTCCTTTGTAAAATGTAGAAATTCTTCTATTAATATAATTATAATGAAATTTTCTTTAACTAAAAAAATGCTCTGTCATACTTTCAATTGAATCAACAGAGAACACTTAAAATTGTTGATAATGAGTTGCGTTGTTTTACCATTTGGACATACTTTTTACTACAGGTGTTCTACTGCGCGCGGCATGCATGATTTTGAACATCAGAGTGATCGAAATGAAATGATAATATCTTAATTTACTTTATGAAGCATAACACAATACTTAATCTGAATAGCCAATGATTTTATTTACTATTGGAAAACTTTGAAAAAGTTAAGCTTTTTTATTAAAAACTATTTCGTTTGTTTTTTAAACGGGATTCTCTAATTTTTATTAAAAAAAATTAAAACGAATTTGTAAAAAATTACATAAACTTTAAAAAAAGCAATAAATCAATTTTCTAAAAAAACTCCCCAGAATAGTAATAGATGAGACGTTAAATCAACATTTTTAAGGGTCCAATTTGGTTTTAATGAAAGTTACGGCAGAATGATAAACAAATTTTTATAGCTTTACAAATAAAACGTCTAATTTCAGCCCTTATCCTGGCTTTTTTATTTAAGCATTATATATGTGTCATCAAGGTTTAATTTTGGACATGAGCATAATTACGTGAAATATAATTTTAGAGATTATCGATTTTCCCAAGGTGACCTTCACCATTGTCTCGGGGAAATCGACACAGTCTATGACAGAATCAGGAATAGATATAGTATTCTCATTTATCTATCTACGATCATAATTGCGTTAAATGTTTGCGTATATGCAAAGCACATCAGCGCCAAGAACGAAATAATAAGAAATTCCACACTCTGTTTATTAGGCACATGTACATAGTATCAATGTAAGCATGCGCTACAATTCTAGAATTTATTACTCATCTTCTCATTAGATCAACTCTTTTTACGCAAAATAGTGCACCTATCTAGTTATGCTTGAAAATCCTTCAGTAAAGCTTATTTAGTTATGCAGTAAACATATCAGAAATTACAAATGTATAATATTCGTAATATTATACATTTGTAGCTTACAATTTTCAAGTGCTATAAGCTTACTTCAATTAAAATATTGTGGATTTGTTCAATTATGCCGGATAGAAACTAAAAAAATGGTTTTATCCTGTGATGCCCCGAAGAATTTATTCTATTATACACATGTCTGGTATCAATCATTGATAATGTTGTATTACTTTTACGTAGTCGCATATGAAAGAAGATGATTTCAAAACTTTGGCCTCATTATCACGATTTCCAAAAAATGTCACATGTCTAATTATGCATTGAAACGCAATAACGTGTTATTATTCTCTTATCTTGTTGATAATATAACTGAAAATGCAAAGTTGAGGCATATTATTCAAATTTATAATTGTGTAAAAGAATACAAAAAATTTAGTAAAATTAAATAATTGATGATAAAATATTATGTCTATGCAAAAGAAGAGCCTAAATAGGCTATTAGATTTTAGATTTTTTTCGAAAGTTTAATAAATTTTTATATTAAAAAAACAATGATGAAGTAGAAAAGTAAGGTTAAAAAACTGTATTTAAAAATTTTTTTTGATTTATCGGTATTTTTAAAGCAACTTCCGTTTTCCATTTAGTTATATATATAGTTGAAGCATGTTAAGTTAAGTATAGCTTAGTATTATTTGTAAAACAGTAACTAAGATGTATTATAAATCAATATAATTAATTTTTTATTACCAGTTATACGTCAGCTTGAAATGAATACCGCTTATTGCTAAGTTAGCAGTCATATTATCTAGTCTAGATTATTTAAACAGCAATGTTGAAATTCTTCAATCGTTGGATACTTTCAAAACCATTTTCTGTGGCAACGAATTGTTTAAATATCAAAACTGTTGATTTAAGGTGAGATCGAAACTAACCTGACAGATTGTGATCCCGGTCGTATTCATTTTGTTGACATGTTTCATATCATGATAAAGTAAACTGATAATAACAAAGCTATCATACAGGTTATCTTGAAACACGGAGTGTGTACCTATTCGTTCAATATTTCTTTTATTTTAGATTATGAATTGTACGCGTCGCTGTTCACATATTTTTGAAAATATTATGCATATTTACAGAAATTTAAGATTTATGAAAATATAAATAATTATACTATCTACCTCGGAATATTGCGTTTTTGCGTATTTACAGTAAACAAGAGTTTGTACTTACTATTTTACTACTCATGATTGAATACAATTTTTATGGTTATGTTAAACTTCATAAAATTTTCATGGATCTGACCACCTCTTAATTGATATAAAAAATTACAGCATGGATACACCGACTGTTCAAACAAAATATGGACTACTAGCAGGTACTACACGTGAAAATATCGAGGGTGGAAAATATTTTGCATTTATGGGAGTACCGTTTGCAGAGCCACCGATCGGAAATTTAAGATTCAAAGTCAGTTTTTATTTACAATTTTATTTATACATTATTTCACATTGATAAAATTAATTAATTCATGTTTATTACTATAATTTCAATATTCTATAAATTTAGGAACCTCAACCTTTACAACCATGGGAAGGGGTAAAATACGCTACGAAAGAAGGCAGTTCGTCAGTTCAATGTGAGGCTTCAACGAATGTTTCCGAAGGTTCAGAAGATTGTTTGTTTTTAAACGTAGCTACCAATTCGTTAACAGGAAAAGAACCCGTCCTAGTTTGGATTCATGGAGGCGGTTTTAAGAATAGCTCGAGTACCTACAATAAATATAGTCCTGATTATCTTTTAAAAAAGAATGTGGTTTTTGTAAGCATGAACTACAGGCTCGGCGTATTAGGTATGTATACTTAAATTTTATAAAGAATTTTAAAGCATATTATTTAATTTCACATTAACGCTTTAACGATCTTCGCAATAGGATTTCTGAATATGGAACACGAAGAATGTGCCGGTAATCAAGGCTTAAAAGACCAGGTTGCTGCTTTGAAGTGGGTGCAAGAAAATATCGAAGCTTTTGGAGGAGATTCCCAAAACGTAACGATATTCGGAGAAAGCGCAGGCGCAGCATCAGTACATGTACTTTGTCTCGCTCCCCAAGCGAAAGGTTAATGATCAATTTATTTTGTCGTTAATTTTTGTTAAGACACTTGAAAATTTCATCAATCACTTGTGATTTTACCTGCAGGGCTTTTTCATAAAGCTATCGCGCACAGTGGCGTTATATCTTGTCCATGGGCACATATTGATTCCAATAAAAAGTACGGCTTCGCTTTAGCGAAAGCTTTGGGTAAAGATTGCTCAAATTCTTTGGATGCTATTGAATTCTTGCGAAGTATTCCGGCAGTGAAATTAGCCGAAACTTACGACATCTTCCATAAAAGTGTATTTAGTAATAAATAACATATAATATATGCTTAATTAAATAAGCTTATAAACACCATTAATTTTTACTTTCTTTTAGGGTATTTCAAGTTTGTTGTTCACTTTAGTTCCAACGCCGGACGTTAAAAGTTCAAATCCAATTTTGCCACAACGGATAGAAAAAACCGTGGAATTGGGCGTTGATGTGCCTTTATTAATTGGTTACAATAGTGATGAAGGCATACTGTGTTTTCTTGGAAATTACGAACAATCTATCAAAGAGATAAGCGACAACTTTAAAAAAGTCTGTGTTGATAATCTTAAAATAGACGACCCTAAAAAGGCGTCTAATATTGCAAAAGTCATTCGTAAATTCTATTTTGGAGAAGATGAAATAACTGAGAAAAAAATTAACGAACTGGTGCAATTCTACGGCGATATGTTATTTGTAAATGATATTCACAAAGTGGTAGAAATTCAAATGGGTAAACCAACTTCGACATACATGTATAGGTATTCTTATCAGGCAGATTTTCCCACGATGAAAGATAGATTTAATTGTAAAATAGAAGGTAATATGAGTTATAGTATT
Source organism: Philotrypesis tridentata (assembly GCA_018906965.1). Taxonomy (NCBI): domain Eukaryota; kingdom Metazoa; phylum Arthropoda; class Insecta; order Hymenoptera; family Pteromalidae; genus Philotrypesis; species Philotrypesis tridentata. Next base: position 1,384,279 of record JACCIB010000002.1, read on the forward strand.
ATGTAGCTGTATCATTAACGATAATGTTTGCATTCACTTTTAATCGACACAAAATTTTCTTTACGAAGGTGCCTGTCACTCAGACGAACTTGGTTGTTTATTGTACGCACCAGCGCGAAGGAAAAGAATCGAGGAAGGCACGAGGGATCGTAGGGTCATGGAACAAATGACAACTATGTGGACTAACTTTGCTAAAACTGGGTAAATACAATGTCATTTATTATCAGGTTATTGATAATTAATTAATTATCAATTTTCTTCAATAGTAACCCAACTCCTGTCATTGATGATGTGATAACTACGAAATGGCTGCCAGTAGAGAGAAATAAGAAGTATTATTTGGAGATAAACGACTCCCTTACAATTGGAGAAAATCCAGACAATAATGCGAGGCAAATGTGGAAAGCTCTGCTATAATTGCCGCAAATTTTCGATAGTCTTTTTTTCATGTATAATTTTTAGAAATAGAAATGGTGAGAGGCGACTACAATAAATATATTTTTTATTTTTTAAATCTTTGCTAAAGACACTTTTACAAAAATCATCTAAAGACTGTCTTTCAAGTAGTGTTTATAAAATTAAATTTTGCTTCACAAAATCTATTGTTTCATTATTATCCAGAGCAAAACAATGTTTCTAATAGATGAATTTCACCTGCAGAAAGCAGGCATCACGTCTCGCTGACACGACTCGCTCGGTCACGAGGGACGTTGTATATACACAGCATATACATGTGCTGCTCTTTAACTCGTGCGTCCTAAATACAAGCAAAGTGATGCCGATAGGTAACGCGACGGGATATGTCATTCGGGCGCGCGGTCGCTTGTTTATCATAAAGCTTGCGAGTAACGAGTAACAATACAGTGCATAGCCAGGATTTGCATGAGGCGGGGGCGCCCGGCAATGGCGTGTATCAGCACCGGTAAATCACGTGGCTTACTTTAGAATCTCCGTAACTCATACGGATTTAACGTTTATTATTGTTTGCACGGCTAGATTCGAATAATGGCGCAATAATTGTAATTTACCACTGTCCGCCTTTTTCCCTCATATACAGAGTTAAGTTTAACAGCAATTTGTTCGAGCTGCTAATTTCGTCGAGATTCATGCTTGAGGGAGGGGGGGGGGGGCAACACCGGCAAACTTTTTCATAACGATGTCGCTATTTTTCTCTGATACATGACTTTGCATTACGGCTGCTTTTGTATAAGACTTTTTATAAATGTATCGGGGGGTACTATTTTCTAATTTATATGGATTAAAGGAGTCGGCGTTCATTTCCAGAAGAAATTGCAGACCTGCAGCGTTCGCATCATAATGTATGAATCCAAAGCGGATTACAAAATTTACTTGAATAAGAATAAGAAATGGATAGTGTATTTTTATTGATAATTATAGATACTTTAAAACTTTTTATCATTCTATATATTTCCGCGATCGCATTTCTATAAATTAAAAAAATACATCTGTAAGTTTTCGGGAACTTAATACATGAATAAAATAAATATAAGTAATATTTTTAAGCACTTTATTATTACTTACTTAATACAGATGATTTAAAACATTCGTTATACACTAGCCATGCACTTTCCAAATATTTCACAATATAAATTAAATTTTCATAGCATCGAAGAAGTTCCATCCCAACTGAGAGCAAATCAGTTAAAGTTATTGATTTGGAAAAAAGGACTATTTATCGTGAAATGAAATTATATCTGAATCCAACATATCTTTTATTACCATATACACAATAATACGCCTAAAAATATAAACATTCACCATTTCTTTTAAAGAATACGTTACTGACAATCATATATCGTTGGTCTATATAGATTAATATACACCTTTCATAAACGTCTTTAATAATTAAAGGTGATCATCACATTTAAAACCTCAAAAAGTGAAAAAAAATGGAATAATTAGGATAAATTAGATTTTCTTAAAAATGCTAAAGATACTTATTTAACTTGCCTAAAAAAATCAAATTACAATGTTCTTATCGTACAATAAAAAATATAAAAAAATAAAAAAATATTTTTAAGATTATTGTCAGGACTATCCTTTCAACTAAATTCACTTCCGTACCACTTACGCTTTGCATCTTCCTCGCACTACTTCTCGATTCCCTGCTTTTGCGTATTTTCCGTTGTAAGCACGATCTACTCGTGCGCGCGTTCGTATTTCTGCTTGAGCCACGTACATATACACATGCAGACGATTTAAGGCAGCTCAAGCTCAAAGGCTAGTTGGCGGGTATACGTGCATACACTCAGACGTTGGAAGTCGAGAGCGCGCGGTTCAAGAGACTTTGCGAACAGTATTTTGACCGGCGCTCTGCGCGTTTTAGCGCGCCCGCGAAGGATGCCTATTTGCTCAGTTTGGGATTTATTAAATTTATGCGCGAAAATGTTGTTTCCCGCTACGGGGGCTATGTATATGTCGCTCAGTCGCTCTGGCGCGCGGGGCGATGTGGGTCAACTTTGTAAGAGGGCGCTGTGCTGTTTCGGAAAAATCGTGCTAAATTTTCGATAGCCGCCCGGTCGAGCGTAAATTTTTGAAAAGCACTGGTATGATATTCAGTCGCGCGTGTATATTACGAATTTCACGGAAACGTGGAGTGCTCGTTAATTCAAAATTAAAACGTTAATAATTTATCGTTTCTCGGAAATTACGATTTGCAGCATTAATCGTACGCGAATCGATAAAAGGCCTGAGTTTATAATGCAGCGTCCATACACAGCAGCTTTTAACTCTTTCGCGTATACGTAGGAGCAAGAGAACGCGCGCGTGGCTCAGCTGTGGTCGGATTCATATAACTTCCATGTAATCGTGATATCGATGTTAGCAGGGCTGAAGAAGCGGATATAACGCCCATAAAAAAGGCTCTTTTGTGCAGGAAGAGATTAGCTTAAAAAATGTATCCCCTGATCGTCCTCGCGCGCAACATCGTATATGAGTCATTCCACGGGATACTGGAAACTTCTGGGGGCCCGGACTACCGAAAAATTTTGGGTAGGGCACACTTACCAGACCTATTTTTTCTGATTTCTGGGACCCCTCCGAATAAGAAACCGTGCGAGCTGCATCATTATCGGTTGCCACCCGGGTTTCCGATCGAAAAAACGCAAAAATGTTTATACATTTTCTTTTGCATTTTTACTGTTGAGCGCATTATTTGTGTACTGTGAGTCCTATGGGACTTGGCGCTATACTTTATATATACAGAACGAAAGTGCAGCTCAAGAGCTTTAAATCGAGCCTAAAATTTTTAAAATCGGATGTTCCGCTCACGAGTTACGCACGCTTCAATACTGCTAACTCTTTATAGGGCTCTCGCGAAACTAATCGATTTTCACTTTTTTTTTCAAATCCTCGAAACTTTTGATCCAGTGAATCGATTTTAAAGTTTAATAGCTTAAATTAAAACTCTTTTCCTCAACTATACGATTTTTAGGTCCAAAATTGATTTTTCTTATCTGTTGAGCTATATATATGCGTTCAGAATACTAATCCGCTTTAGAAGCATATATATAGATCAACAGATAAAAAAATTTTAATTTAGACCTAAAAAACAAAAAATAGAGGAAAAGAGCTTTAATTTGAGCTATTAAACGTTAAAATCGAAGCATTGGATCGACAGTTACAGGGATTTGAAGAAAGGGAAAAATGTCTGGTTTTTGGAAAAATCGAGCTATTTCGTGAAAGTAAAACCAAACCACTTTTTTCAAATGGTCATAAATTTTGATGGAGTGATTCGATTTTGACGTTTAATACCTTAAATTAAAGCTGTTTTCCTCAGCTTTTTTGTTGATACAAATATTTTTTGTAGTGAGCTATATATATGCTTCTAAAGCCGATTGGTTCTTTGAAAGCATATATATAGCTCACTATATATCAAATTTAAATTTTGACTTAAAATTCAAAAAGTTGAGGAAAACAGCTTTAATTTAAGGTATTAAACGTCAAAATCGAATCACTCCATCAAAATTTATGACCATTTGAAAAAAGTGGTTTGGTTTTACTTTCACGAAATAGCTCGATTTTTCCAAAAACCAGACATTTTTCCCTTTCTTCAAATCCCTGTAACTGTCGATCCAATGCTTCGATTTTAACGTTTAATAGCTCAAATTAAAGCTCTTTTCCTCTACTTTTTGTTTTTTAGGTCTAAATAAAAATTTTTTTATCTGTTGATCTATATATATGCTTCTAAAGCGGATTAGTATTCTGAACGCATATATATATAGCTCAACAGATAAGAAAAATCAATTTTGGACCTAAAAATCGTATAGTTGAGGAAAAGAGCTTTAATTTAAGCTATTAAACTTTAAAATCGATTCACTGGATCAAAAGTTTCGAGGATTTGAAAAAAAAAGTGAAAATCGATTAGTTTCGCGAGAGCCCTATAAAGAGTTAGCAGTATTGAAGCGTGCGTAACTCGTGAGCGGAACATCCGATTTTAAAAATTTTAGGCTCGATTTAAAGCTCTTGAGCTGCACTTTCGTTCTGTATACATAAAGTATAGCGCCAAGTCCCATAGGACTCACAGTACCTCACAGTACACAAATAATGCGCTCAACAGTAAAAATGCAAAAGAAAATGTATAAAGATTTTTGCGTTTTTTCGATGGGAAACCCGGGTGGCAACCTATAATGATGCAGCTCGCACGGTTTCTTATTCGGAGGGGTCCCAGAAATCAGAAAAAATAGGTCTGGTAAGTGTGCCCTACCCAAAATTTTTCGGTAGTCCAGGCCCCCAGAAGTTTCCAGTATCTCGTGGAATGACTCATATACACATACTCTCGAATTAAAATTCGATTTACTTCGAATCGCTCGCTTCAATTAAATGTATACGTATTACACATTTTTTGTCAGCGAGTAAAACCGCAAAAACGCCACGGAGCTTGCGCGTGATCTCCAGTTTTTTTCAAATAAAAGACTTTTACAACATCTCAAAGTCATCTATCCGCTCATTGAAGCTCAGCAAGTCGATGTCCCGCATGTGTACCCCGGCTGCAGCAATAAAAAAACGTTCCGCTAACCCATTTTTTTTCTCTCGCTTCATGTACGTGTATGTATAACGCACGGCTCGCGGCAAATCCTTCTCGTAACCTACCTGCATGTCCTCGACATCGCGCGCGCACGAAAGCAGACAAAAATAGCTCGTTAAATGCCAAAACAACGTCATAAAGGACACGTGCATAGGCGCGGGACAGAGAGCGGGAGGGAGGGAAGGGAGGGGAAAACCGGAAAAACGCGAAATCCCGGGAAAAAAAGAACGCGCCGTAAATTCCGCGTCGAGCGTCGAGCGAACGCTCATAAATAACGGCGGTGGCGATCGGAGTGTCGCGATTCGAAAGCGTCGACTCATCATGGCCTGCACTTGTTTTATATATAGCTGGCAAACGATTGCGTCGCCCATTTATTACGCGGATTTTTGCCTGCAGCGAAGCGATGCGTCAGCAACACGTATCCCCTCTTCCCCACGATTGCGCGCCCCTTCGATTAGGGGCTTCCGCGAGGGGCTTTGCGGAAGCAAAGGTGTGCCTCTGTACATACCTGTATGTGTATACGGTGTAACTGGAAATTCGAGGACTTTGGAATATAGATGCGCGCGCTGCAGAGGATACGAGAACAAATTTATGGCGAATTTCACGAGTGGTTTTGTCGCTGCGCGTTGTTTGAAGCTCGTTATTGGAAAAGAGGATGTGAAGAGGATGCGTTATTGGAAAGGAGATGGGGACGAGGGTGATTTAAGTTCCGATGATTTTTCAAGCGAGCTCGACGCGCTCTAGAGCTTTCCGTGCGAGCATCGCTCACGTATGTATAACGGGTTTTTAAAACTGTTTTTACGCGTTTTAAATGTGTAAAATTTTTACAATTCGTACGCTGAGTTTGATGATTCATTTTAATTGTGGAATAGAAAATTGAAGAAGCACTTCTCGGATATCGAAATAAAAGTTTTCATTGCGTTAGGTAAGTTTCTTTTAACGCTGGAAAACGAATGGGATATTAAAGACAATTTTACGAATTCGAAAAATTCTTCGAAATGATCAAACGATTTGAAAAGAATTTTTATGCATAGCAAACTAAAAAGTGAAAATTTGGTGTCCCCTTCAAAAATATTGCAAACTTGATTTGCTTTCAATTTTTCAATATGCAAATCTTCTAGCACACACATTTTTTTACCGAAGAAACGAATATTTCCATCATGCACGAAAATAATCTAGCAACTTTCCATCAAAGGATAATGGAGCTTTGAGAAACAAAAAAGAAAATTTAAAATAAAAATTTTCTGCTTTTGTCAATCATCGGAACGTTTTCGCCTCGACTTTCGCGCTCCATTGAAGCTCGAAGCTAGTTTCGAACGATAATAGAACTAAAAAGAATATGCAAATAAACCTTATATTCGGTCCTCGTTCACCCGCTCTCGTTCGTTTATCAACATCTTTCTAGCGGAAACGATTCTGCAGCAAGTCCTAAGCGCGGCAGTTGCGCTTATCGATAGCATATATAGAGCAAAAACAAAAAAAATCAGATCCGACAAAATAATCAGATTCAACAATCAGATTCGTGCGGAGTTCGACACATTCGACCCATTTTGGGCGAACTGTTCCGCCCAAAATGGGTCGAAGCAATTAAATGTTGAAAATCTACAGCAGGAGAAGGGAGAGAGAAGTGATGCGTCGATGAAACCCGGATAAAAAGAAACCTTCTCTCCAGCCTAGCTTCTGTTATTAAGTGTATACTCACTATACGCGCAGCAATATTTCGCGCTGTGTTCTCTCTCGTTTTTGCCTGTGCTGCACACGCCTTTTTTTATTCTCGCGCGCTCGTTTCGGCGCAAAACGCAGTACCGCCTAAGGTATCTTTTACCCCTCTTCAGTGGAAGCTAAAAACTCCTCGCGAACGTGACGGCCTTCTTTTTTTCTCGTTGCGAGAGTCCATACGAAAAACGATGCTATCGTTGTGTGCAGGGAAATTCAAACGTTTTCAGCTGACTGTGAATAATAATCGACTGCGGGTTTGATTTCCAATCGGCAGCGTATGATATACATTGATTTTTGTCCTTAGATAATAATGATAAATAGTATTAAGCAACTATATATCTTGTAAGGATAAAAATTATGCATCCCTTCGAGCAAACGTATTTATTTTCAGTCAATATTTCGAGCTAACTAGAGCTCCTCATCAGGGCTAAAACGCCAAAAGTATATATAAAAAAATATAAAGTAAACAAAATTTACAATAATATAATAAAAATTAAACAACTAAATTAATACCTTAGAAAAAACGTCAATTAAACTTATACATCTACATTAAACAGCCGGTAAGCAGGAAAACCAGCTAAATCGAGAAATAACAATACTGAATAAATTAAACAGTTAAAAACAATACAATTAAAAATTAATGAAAAACCCATACTTTTTTGCTAGAACCGATCAACAACAAACAGTGCCGGTATCGCCAGATGGTAGTGCGATACCGACGGAGGACAACGATCGACTGAACAGTTTTTCGGGCCGCACAAGTCCATACGAATCGAAATCGGCGCACACTCTCAAAAATTCATACAATTAGAGAGCCTCGACGCAAAGACCGAACATACACAACCCGCACACATCCAAGCAAGTGGCACTAAACTCACACCTATGTGGCACAGCTAAGAGCCCGCGAAGCAAGTTCAAACGCTTCTTCCATAACCGGATTGGTCTACAATACAGTATGTGTCGAGCGATAGCAGCGTCTGTTACAACTATATATCTTAACTAAATTCTTAACCAAACCGTAACTCTGTTTTCAACCGTAAATCTATCACATATTCCACGGATATATTCGAAGCAAACATACTTTTTTTTAAGTATTTTTTTCTCTACTTTCCATTTCTGATATCAGAATTGCGAAGTTTTCATTCAAAAATCCAATATAACGACGTTTACAAAAAAAATGCAAAATTTAGATACTTTTTTTTAAACCCAATTTCTTGTTGTGTTAACGTTCAGCACGGAACTTTATTTTTTAACTACGAGTGCATAAATGAGTTGTACTTTAAATTCAGTTTGGTCCCGAATCCAGAAATTCAATATGGCGACTAGACAATGGCGCCTAAAGCGCAAAAATTTGCCTAAACTTTCACGAATTTTTTTCTTGATTATAATGCATTCGACAAAACAATCAATAAGAATAAAAAGTGCTTAGAATCAACCAAAGAATATGTCTAAATTTTTTCACTGAGTTTTGAGCAATTTTTTTATTTTTGCCAATTGGCAAATTTTTTATTTACGACAAATTGGAAAAATTCATCGAATTGTCTCGAAAAACTTCAGATATACTTCTTGGTCAATTCTAAGCCCTTTTTATTCTTTAATTTTTTCTTATATAACGCTTTGTTTTTGAGTAAAAAATGAAAAACCTTAAAATTCTTAAGATTTTTTGAAATTTAAAAAAAAATTCCATGTGCACTTTTTGGTCAATTATGAGTAAATTTACTTCAAATTTGTGCCCGAGTATCTGTCATATTCCAGATAATATTATTTTCGCGTTGAAAAATTAATTTGTCATAAATTGCCAATTGGCAAAAATAAAAAAGTTACTCAAAATTCAGTGAAAAAATTTAGACATATTCTTTGGTTGATTCTAAGCCCTTTTTATTTTTTGCGCTTCAGGTGCCATTTTCTAGCCGCCATATTGAATTTCTGGATTCGGGACCAAACTAAATTTAAAGTACAACTCATTTATGCACTCGTAGTTAAAAAATAAAGTTCCGTCCTTAACGTTAACACAACAAGAAATTGGATTTAAAAAAAAAAGTATCGAAATTTTGCATTTTTTTTTGTAAACGTCGCCATATTGGATTTTTGAGAGAAAACTTCGCAATTCTGATACCAGAAATGGAAAGTAGAGAAAAAAATACTTAAGAAATAGTATGTTTGCTTTGAATATATCCACGAAATATGTGATAGATTTACGGTTGAAAACAGAGTTACGATTTCTCTGTTTTGGACGTTAATGGGTTAAGGGGACAATCTACTTTTAAGAACGGAAAATCTAAAATCAGTGAATAAACTGTAATACTTTTTAAAATAAGTTTTTTTATTGTATTTGTAAGGTATATCTGGCTTTGTGTGGGTTACGAATCAAGCAGAAAACAGGGAATAATATACATTGCTGTGTTTAAACAGCTGGTTATATGCATGTTCTTTTATTATATACAATGTACTGAGTGACTGCTGAGAACCATCTGACTCTGCAGATTGCTATTAATGCCGCCTCGTTCGCTACCCAGTTTTAGCTATTACGTGTACTCAAAAACTAGTACACCACAATATAAAGGCCGAATTTTTAATTTAAATGATCAATGCATTTAAATATAAATACTATCCGTTATTTGAGTTGATTGCATGCATGTACAGAGCATGAAAAACTCCGTCTTGACATATATCTAATAATAAATAGTCAGAAAAGTGTCAATTAGTCTTCACTTTGTTTGTATCGACAGATTCTTGTTAAACTCGTACCAAAAGATAAAAAAATTAAAAGTTGATTAAATCAAAATTTCGTCCGGAATTCCAACGCGTAATTGTAATCGCTTTGACTGCATTCGTTGCTAGGGATTTTTCAAACTGATGTGCATAAAATGAGGCGTAAAAAGTGGTTGTTCAAAATGTATTGGTGAAAAAAGCGTTCAGAATCAAATAATTGATGATAATTGTCAAATGTGAACCCTTATCGCTTTATGGAATAGTCTTTATCGCTTGTTTCCCTCGGGTTAGACCATTAAATTTTAGTTTCGTTTTCAGTTTCCGTTTTCAATCCAACGTATTAGGTTATACAAGATAAAACATACATTTTTTATATTTTAATTATTGATTAAAATACTTATCCATACATTATTCTTACACAAAATCCAACAATCTTAAATTAGAAATCGTTCTATTTTTTTCTATCTCTCGATATTTTGAGCTTTCAGTTCTCCTCTACTGTCCGTAAAAATGATTTTCAGTATTGTGATCTTCAGCTCTTTGATATTCTTGCATTATGAACGCTGTTTGTGGGCTGCTCACCTGAGCAGTGTCGCGATCACAGTTGAATAAAATGTATTTATTTCGAAAAATTTTAAGTGAATTTAACTTATGAGGAAGTAATTGAATCTAAATCTAAATAAAACTAGAAGAGGAATAAAGGAATTAACTTAAATGAAAATAGAATAATTTCGAGGCCAAAAACGAAACTATATTCTGAAAGAAATCTAGGCATTCGCACACGATGTGTTCGGCTGCTCGCCGCATTCGAGCCGCGAAAAGTCCCTTCTCGAGTCTTTGTCTTTTCATCGAATATGAATTTTCCGTATATTCCGTAGAAAACCTTTTAAGGAGAAAATCCTTGTCAAGAACAGTGCTTATATACAAACTAAGTCTTATATTTATTACCTATAACTCGTCGTCAACCAATATCCTAAAGCTATTAAAAAATATTCTGGAGCGCGTAAGCCAGAGCGGAGTCTGACACATTTACCCCCGTGTTACCACAGCGAGCCATCAGGACCGCACGTCTCGTGGCCAAGCGTCCGCGAACAGAATTCGTGGCTTTCTCTTTGCCTCTGCGTCCAACTCCTATTACCGGCTGTCATCAGCCGATGGAGAGGAAAATGTGCCATTTTTAATAAGTGAAGTTGCAACGTTCCCGTAGACTCGCACAAGAGAAAATGTGACTACAACGACCCTTGGTCGTTGTATACACAGGGCCTATGCAGTCTCTAATACTGCGCTGAGACGCCTATCCGCTGAAGTATGCGCAGCTCTTGCTCTGCTCACGTTCGTTCGGAATACCGTTCGTGATGCAAAATTTGTTTCCAACATTCCAAATTAATTTCTCTTTACGATCACAGATTAATGCATTCGTAAACATCTTTATCGATACGAATTATTTACTTTGTAGAAAAAGTCAAATGTCTAGACTCAATGTTATACCAGCGATTCAAAAATCGAATTGTCCAAATCGAACGATTAGCAATTTACAAGTTATCTGTTAGCATCGCAGCTTACACTCATGCAGATATACAGCACCATATCCCGCAGCGCCGGCAATTCTCGAATTTCTCTCCCTATCGACAGGAAACTCCGCCGATTCGGCAGCTGTAGGAGGATTACTTGAAGAAGTCGCGGATCGTAGATACGACTTATAGTCCGGGAGTCATGGAGTTAAATAGTGGGATAACGGTCATTTTTTTCCAGATTTAATTTTATTGTTAAATATGTTAGTAGTAACTCACTGAAACTAACCCTAAATTTTTGACTTTGGGTCTGATCGGGAACATTGTTATTATTGCAAAAAAAGCACTTTGTTCAGTTTTTCGCGAATAACTGTTTCGTAACTCATTTTATGCAAAAAATGTAGAGAGGGAAGTTGTTCATTATTGAATTTTAAACAAGATACATGTATAGCCAAATGCAAAATTAATTTTTTTCATCTCTGAATTGTTAAACAAAAAAAATGTTATCTGTAATTTTTCATATTGCTACAGTTTTTACAAGAAAAAATATTATTAACATCGCATAGGCTCTCAAATATAACTTTTAGTATGTAGAATCTAAAAAACAGTGTCCGATCTTAATATTTAAAAATGGTGTCTTATTACTAAATTATTTACCCTAAAATTTCAAATTCATCTGCAATTTTCCCATGGAACAATAACTGGACTGAACTGCCTTTAATCGATACCTTATGGCATACTTAATAAACACAAAAAAACTTTTTAAAAAATTAATATTTAACAACATTTTTAACAATAAATAGTTTTTATTATCGCTAATTTTAAAGTTAAAGAAACGCGGTAAAATGCATCATAAATTTTGTCAAGATCGGACCAATAGGAGCCGAGATATGAATTTGTTTTCAATCGATGATAATGCCGAAACTACTCAATATTTTTAGTTGAAACTCATGATTTTTTACGTACTGTAAATGATGACATTTTACCCGATAGCTCTATGGTTTAGTTGGTTTAGAATTGACTCTCTAGCCGGCGGCGCGGTGGTGGGGGGACCGTCGCACGGCGGCGGACAAGATTCGTACAATTCAGTTGTGAATTGATTATTTCGACAACTAAAGCTGCTATTGAAATAAATTTTATTTTGATTCAATGTGCTTTTTTCTCAATTTTAACGCCATGTAAACTAAATTGTTATCAGTGCAATGCGAACACCCGAAATTGCTATGTTTTCTAAAAAAATCCTTTTTCTGCTACATACACATGCAGTGCTACATACAAATATATCATGAACACACAAACATTTTTTATAAATGTTGAAAAATTAATTAGGTACGGACAATCTTCGAAAAAAAATATATCTGCAACGAAAAGTCGTAGCGACTTCAGACACGGCTCTAAAAATCATAAAAAAATGAAGCTTTTAAAAAATTAATGATATTTTAAATAAAATCCATAAACTTTTAAATAATAGAGACTTAAAGTTTAACCCGAATTTGATGGTTTTATGTGTTTAGGTAGCTATATGTAGCTCTTGCATACACAGACAAACTCATTGTCTACTGCGTCTCAAATTACAACTTCGGCTTGAAAGGGATTCTTGCTAAAATAAAAAAAAAATTTTATGACCAGTTACCTAAACACGTAAAACTGTCAAAATCGGCTTAAACTCTTAATCTCTATTATTTAAAAGTTTACATATTTTATTTAAAAAATCATTAATTTTTTAAAAGTTTTTTTTTATGATTTTTAGAGCCGTGTCTGAAGTTGCTACGACTTTCTGTTGCAGAGGTAGTTTTTTTTCGAAAATTGACCGTAACTAGTTCATTTTTCAAAATTTATAAAAAATTCTTACGCTAGCATATTGCTGAATCTTTATTTTACATGCTCAATTTTTTTCAATCATTTCCTGTCATTATTAACAAGCTGGTGAGCTTCTAAAGTTGGCCAAAAAACTGCATTTTTTTACCTTCGAACTGCCGCCATGACTGCAATTTCAATTTTTGAAGTGATAACTTCTTATAGCTCGCCTGAGGGGTAACTAAAATGTAACGATAAAGCCTTCCCTCGACCACATGTTTTCCGTCAAAAAAAAATTGTATGAATAGGTATATAGTATAGGAAAAGCGTGGAAAGCAAAAGAGGGGAAAAGGAGAGAGAGCGAGAGGAGTGCAGTGATCCCCACTACCGATAGTTTTATATGCAGTGGACTTAGAGCAAGACCTAGCTTCTCTATACTGTGTGTCCTCTCTATACTTCCCATTCTTAGGCCCTTCTGGACCCTTGTAGGCACTGTATACCTATACAGCGTTTAGGGCTTTCCCGCTGTATATGTATGTGTGCGTGTGTAGGTGAAGTGTGTGTTTCTGTGTCTCCTCTGCCTCTATACATATATAGGTATACTTTGCATGTATACTTACGCACACACACACACACACATAGCCAAATTGCCCCGTTACAATATATATATGTATATTGTAACGGGGCAATTTGGCTTTGGCACGGCGACCACAGTATGTCGCCGTGTTACTGAGTCTTACCTTTAATGTTGCTAACGCTACCCCGACGTAGCTCCTCGGCAATCTGCGTAATGATATTTATGCGGCTAAATGCAGCGTGTGCAAATGTGTGATGCGCTCGAGCATCATACTTACTGTGCAAAGAATAATTCTTTCGGGTTCGGAAATCAAGAGGACGAAGCGATGATATGGGGAAATAAATACTCGGATATTTGTGTTAGACAAATGAGTCAGAGACTCGTATATTGTGAATAAGAAAAAATAAGTAACATAATAATCCGCATAGACGGTCGCACGCGCAACAGCGGAGAGATTCACGCACGCTCTCAAACAAGGAAGAGACGAGTATTCTGTGGCAGAGAATACTCGTCCGTCGGCGACCTTGTCGAGGAAATGTTCTTATGAAATTCGACTTATAAATAGCACGAGGTGTGCATCGCTTCCTCGGTACTATCACGAGCGGCCAACTCTCCTACGGGTATCTTGCTTGGGTGCTATCGAATGGTAAAGAGAAGGCATCCCCTCTCCTGCAATCCGGATGGTGAAGACGAACACAACCTAGAGCTCCTTTGTGGACGAGTTGGACTACCTCGGACACTAACGATGGCCTCGCAAACGGTGTACCTAACGCACGAGGTACCACCAGCGCGGCCAAATCGAATCTAATCTATTCGGCACGCGGGCCTTATCTCGTTCTTCCCCCACGCGTCCCTCGCCTTAGTACAGCAACGAAGCTTGCTGCTACGTCCACATCGTGCGACATAACGAGCGCACGCTGTTCGAATAGCGCGATCTAGCTTCTCGTTACAATATGTATATATTTTAAAACATTAATATACCTATAGTGTTGAGGTTAGGTCGTGGGGAAAAAATAACGAGCACCACACAATTTATACTGTAAGCGTTAGATGAAGTTTTTATTTGATTATCGGTCACACACGTATACACACGCAGGCGAGCGGCTAGATGACAGGCCGAATGTACTCCGAAAACGAGCATTGCTTTATTTGCTGGCGCGAAATTTGTGCTCTAATGATATTCAAGTTGTCACTTGAAGTTCTTGCGGAGGCCCACCCTTCCTCCGGGGGTAGCCTTCCTTTTTCTTTCCTTTTCTTCCACTCGAGCTGAACTTTGACCTGCACTACTTTGAGCCCACACATAACATACTCATACTATATAAAATATTCGGATTCTTTATTGTATCATTGTCGTCGTCCCTCTTACGCTTCTATTGATACTTGATTTACGACTTTAGTTTATTTTATTTTACAGTCATTTTTCGAGCTCGCATCGCCAGATTCACAATACGTCGGTCGGCCAGCTGTATATTATATTTCGGAGCTCGATAATGCGCAGGGAACATATTTTTTTCTTTTCGCTTATCCGAGAAATTTACAATACTTATAATCCTACGGTCGGCCCGCTATATATTTCAGGCTCGTTAGTGCGCAGGGATATTTTTTTTTATGTCGTGTTTGTCCGTGAACACGCCTCACGCATTAATGGCTCGAACTGCGGAAATGCGCTTCACGCGACACGTGTGTCCGGGCTGCCCTGCTTTATGAAGGCCGTCTGTTCAAATCTCTGGGCCTCTTCGGCCATAAATCCCCAACTCCGTTCTCGTCGCTGTCAACTAATTGCCACCCTTCGGTCTACTATATAATTTTTTTGTTTTCTTAGCCGATACTGTCCCTTTCGCTCGCTCTCTCTCCCCCCCCCCCCCACTAGCAACCTTTTCTGCTAATACGCTGAACAACCACTTCGCTGGGATTGTTAATCAAAAACCTCCCCTTTACGAGGCCGATTTTAACGGCCTTACGCCTAGTCAGTCTGAACAACACTCCTTTTCGTTTCTCTTGGTGCCTGCTTCTGAAAGAGAAGTCGAGTTCAAGCCTTGATGAACTGTCTCTGCCTATGCTTAGAGCAGCCCTACCAGCTTTACTGCCTCCGCTGACAAAAATAATTAATGACTCTCTCTCGTCTGCTACCTTCCCGAGCGACTGGAAAAAGGCTCTTATTGTTCCTTTAGCGAAGACCAAAGTTCTGAATTGACCATCTGACGCCAGACCCATCGCCCAGCTTCCAGAGTTATCCAAGGAACTTGAACGGATAGTTCACCAGCGCCTGTTAGGTTTCTTAGAGGCCAACAACCTTCTAGACCCTCGGCAAGCTGGGTTCAGACCCAGCCATTTGACGCAAACTGCCATAATCGGTGTACTCGACGATATTCGTCACGCCATCGATAATCGCCAGGTTACCATTCTGGTCTTACTTGATTTTTCGAAAGCGTTTGACTCAATTCCCCACGATCGCCTGCTGTGCAAGCTCCGAGCTCTTAATCTCACGAATGGTGCCTTACGCTGGTTTTTCAGATACCTAGCTGACCGTGTACAAGCTGTTGTAGATGAGGGAGGCTCTATTTCGGAGAGGCTGCGAGCGTCGTCCGGGGTGCTGCAGGGCAGTGTCCTGGGGCCTCTGCTGTTTTCAGTATACATAAATGACCTGCCTCGCGTCCTCAAATATGTCAGTCACATGCTATATGCGGATGACACGCAGCTATACGTCCACTGCTCGCCCAGCGATCTGGAAGTTGGAATTCGTCAAATTTCTCGCGATACTCAAGCTCTAGCCCAATGGGCTCGGGAGAACGGCCTGCAACTCAATACGGCCAAGTTTAAAGTGATGATTCTAGGCAGTCTCCAGTACACTTCGTCTTTAAATCTTGAGACAATTCCGTGCGTGAATGTTGATGGAGTCGACCCTCCGTACGTGACCGAGGCAAACAATTTTGGCATAGTAATGACTCCAAATCTTGATTGGCAAGCCCATACAAAGCTCGTTTTGTGCAAAATCTACGGCATATTAAACGCTCGCGTCACTCAGATTTCACAGGCAATCTCTATCAAGGGCACTTAGGATAAAAATGGTGCAGTCGCTGATTTTCCCTCTATTTAATTACCTCTCGCCCGCCTACACACACCTTAACAAAACTCTAACACGTAAAATGCAAACTACGCAGAACGCGTGTATTAGGTTTATTTTTGGAAATATTTCACGTACAGCCCATGTCACCCCCTACTGTCTTCAACTTGGCTGGCTCTCCGCAAACGCAGGTGGGAATACTCGCTCGGGGTTCAAGCATACTGTGCGCTTGCTCGTAGGTCTCTGTCCTACCTAATTCATAGGTTTGCCATTAGAAGTGGTGAAGTTAACTGTATGTCACCTGTATTCACGCTAATTAGCAATGTTTATTAACATTGTTGATTGGTATTGTATCAACTGAATTGTATCAAGATTGTACAACTCAATTGTATCAAGATCTCGATTGTATCAAGATTGGGTTCTACCCCATGGCGCAATAAATCGTCTCTCTCTCTCTCTCTCTCCTCAACATATAGACATACCATAGTCTATCCCGACTTGTATATAAAAATAGAGATTTTTGAATGCTGTATGTACGAATTGAAACACTAAAAAATGTTTACAAAGATTACTTTTGGATTACTGCAAGTATCATTCATTGCGTACATAGGACTTTAAAAATTTATAAATTCGTTCATAAAGATTACTTTATGAATAATTTTTAAAAATTATAAGAATTTATTGATTGTATACATTTGACTTTTATATGAATACTTTTTGAATACTTTTTAAATGCTACAAATACTTATTCATTGCATACGGTTGATGTTGAAAATTTATAATTTTTTCGTAAGAAATTACTTTGTGAATACTTTATACATAATTTAAAAAATTCACATTATCATTTGAGGCCATTATTTTCACAGTTTAACATGTATTAAACGTGTGTATTTAAACTTGTACATTTATATAGGATAATAGAAAGGTAAGGTGACTTATATTTTGATATTTTATAGTATATTGTTGATTACAATGATATTTAGTAATTCATCGATTATCTATGACAGGACGGGACGGCAAGTTGTATCGACAAATGTTGGTTCACAAGGAACATTGATTGAATGATCGTTCGAACAATACCAAAAGATCATATAGCGAGCGAATCCTGACGAGCCTATTAAAATATTCGATTTGAATGCCCTTACTTACGGCACAGCGGCGGCATCTGATCTCGCGATGCGTTCTCTTCATCAAGTAGCAGATGAGAAAAAGGAAAAATATCCTATCGCGGACAGTAAAAAGTAGTATAACAAGTATTCAATTGTGTACAGTGTCACCAGAGTATGCATCAATTATGTCTTGATCAACATGAAAAAAGTGAGTAGGTGTTTTCATTTGATTTTATTTGCATTTGAGTTTTTATTTCCAGTTTTTCATACTGAAGTTGTTTACACATCCATTACATATTAAGTGAGTGCATATAAGTATATGTAATAAGAAATTTATAAATAAGACTTTGGAAAAGTCACGCACAGTTCGCTTTCGCAGGTCAACGCAAGAGGATAAATCTGATCTATACTCCTTTTTGTGATTTTTCATTTTGTTGATTGCTCTGTTTGTATAAGTAGTTTCTGATTTCTAATAGTATAATATTATCAAAGGTATTTTGTTTTGACTACTAATTTTTAATGGTTAAATTATTATTTATTATTACGTTATAATTTTCTAAATAAAAAAATATAATTAACAATGTTTATGCTTTTTACTACAAACAAATAGATTATAAACTTAGCTTTAAAATAGAATAGTACTAAGAGCGACGATGGCTCAATCGGTAGAATATCGGGGACTAGTAATCCAGAGATCCTAGGTTCAAGCTTGACTCTCGACGATTTTGGGGACACCTTTTTATTTACGTAAATGTCTATAAATATGAGTTCCAGTGGTTCCGATTCCACTGTGTACAACGTGTATATTTTCACTGTACTTAAAACTGTAGGTCCCCATTGCTCTGCGTGAGTACTTAAGGGGTTATGACAGTGTTAAAACCTGAAAAAAACGAAAAATTGTTAGTGTTGTAAAAAATTAATAGATATATAGGTGCTCTAAAAACTATATTTTTGCTTTCAAATACAAGTATTATACATCACTTTTATGCATAAATAATATGCAAAAAGTGAGTGTAACATTTAAAAACAATTAAAGGAATTGCTTACCAAAAATCATGATTTTCATCACTTTTATTTGCTTGCCGCATGGTTCTGATGGAACCGTACCATCAATTCTGATGAATCAAAGTGCCAAATCTTCCTTATGAGTCTGGTCTCAGACTAAGTGAAACAGATTCCTGAAAAACACAAAATTAATATAATTAATTAAACATATATTGACAATATTAATAATTATAGTGAATGTTACATATGTAAACATACGTAACATTGACTTTGAACTTATTTTTGCCAATTCTGCTCCACTCAGTTTGTGACCGTACTCATAAGGAAGGTTTTCCACTTTGGTTCATCCGGATTGATGTTACGGTTCCTTCAGAAAGCTGCGGCAAGTACATGAAAACCATGAAAAAACTAAATTTGAGTAAAAGGCATTTAAAGTTTATAATGTAAATCATACAAATGAACTCAGCTATACTTACAGAAACTATGTGGCATACCTTGATTTGCTTTTAGTACTCAAATATACATACAATAAAGTATATTTGGTGGTATGCGCATATCATGCTGTGTGATAATAGCATTTAGAAGCTGGAAATAAAATAAAAATTATCGTTAGCTATTCATAATCAAGTTATGTTTATGAATTACAATTACATGCAATACTTACCATTATTAAATACACTTCAAGATCTTAAAAAGTATGCAAAATAATACTTCAGGCAGTCAATATAAGCTCCCATTTTGCTGGATTGCACCCGTATAACTAAAAGCAAAAAATAAACCAACAAAGAAAAAGGTCATTATGAACACAATTATTACTAATTAGTTTCCAATACTTATCTGAAAAATTTTTGTATTCTGCAGAAGCTCTTGCACTTTTACAACACCACTGAGGTTATAAGCATTGTTACAGCAGCTAGCAGACTAACTGCACTGATCTAGTGTCTTGGATGAAAAACAGCTGTTTGGCTGCTTTCTGCTGCTTTACAGAAAATTCTACTATATCGATCAAACAGTACTCTTCATTCTCGACCGGACGCTGTGAGGTACAACCTGTTCGAGTGGCAAATTCAAATTTGTTGAATGCCTTTACTTTAACACATTGAGTTTATTAACATAAAATCCCACATAGAAAAATTAATTTTACGGATTTTATTTATTTTACGGAAATAAATTCATAACACATGAGAAAAAAACGGTTTGTAAAACGGTTTTTAAGTCGTATTTTCAGTAAGATTTCTCATGAAATAACTCTGTAAAAAGTGTGGTAGAACAATCCTTTTCACAAGTTTGGCCTAATTAAAATATTTAAAAATAACGATTTTTCAAAAATTTACTTGAAACAGATTTATCAGTTTTTTGTCGATATTTTCAAGGCAATTTTTTTTAGCAAAAACGGCTTTCAGGACCATATTCTACGGACTATTAACCGTGAAAAAAGTGAATAAAAAAAAATTAATATTTTCAAAATTTTAACACTGTCATAACCCCTTAAAAATAGTGGACTCAATGCACTGAAATTAAGTACTCACAAGCGCAGGTAATACAGAGCCGTATAAGACTCGTATGAGGACTTGAAAAGGCTGTAAAAATAAAAAAACAATAGAATAGTACTTATACTATTCAAACATAAAACACTTCAGCTAAAAGTAAACCATAACTTCAACCTATATTGTAATTCTTGAAAAATTATTAAGCAAATTCTCCTGACTATTCTTTAAATTAAAATTTCTTAAAATTATTTTAAATCCGCGACGATTTCTTTCAGATACCTAAAATATGAGTTTAACGATATCCACCCTGCTAGCAGTGGCCTTATTAACCACGACGATTGCATTCATCATTAGTTTGTACCTACGTCAATTCCGACTGTATCGCGAGACAGCTAAATTTCCAGGACCTCCAACTTTACCATTTATCGGAAACGCTCACATCTTCGTTGGAATAAGTACCGAGAGTGAGATAATTAAGCTTACATTAACTTTTTTTTGCATGGAATCAATAATTCCACTCCTATATTTGTTTCTGTAGTAAATGTAAAAAATTATTATACTTTTTAAAAAGCTTCTTTTCTCCACACTGCCAGACATAGACTGTCCGAATTTACTCCCGTGGTGCGTATATTATTTTTTTCACACTAACGCCGAAATCACCAAATTTGTTCCTGACGCCCGGGAGCGAAAATGGTACTTTCGGCGCTAGTGTAAAAAAAAACAGTATACGCACCACGGGAGTAAATTCGGACAGTCCATATCTCGTGTTTGACACCCGAGCTGAAGGCGAGATATAGACGTATATGGATATGGCATATACGCGAGATATGGACTCTCCAAGTTTTTTCCTCCCTAGGCACGCAATATACTATTTCTCCACACTGCGCCGAAAGTACCACTTTCGCTCCCGGGCGCCAGGAGCGAAATTGGTAATTTCGGCGCTAGTGTGAAGAAAAATAGTATACGCACCACGGGAGTAAATTCGGATAGCCCATATCTCGTGTTTGCCACCCTCGCCTTCGGCTCGGGTATCAATATACACGAGATATGGACTCTCCAAGTTTTTTCCTCCCTAGGCACGTAATATACTATTTACAAACATCAGAAATGAAGAAGTTTTTTTTTCATCGCGACCAAGAAATATTCTAAATTTTCAAAAATTAAAAAAAAATTAAAATATTTTTAAAAAGTTAATTATTTCAAATGTATTCAAATTAAATTACTTGAATCTATCAATAAGAATGAATTGTTTCTTTTTTACGAATCATTCGCAGACATATTGAACAAGCTACAGGGGTGTTTGGATACCTACTCTTCACCTTTCCGCATATCGCTGATGCATAAATTATTCTATATTGTTTACGATCCCGAACAGCTCAAGGTATTGCGTAAGTTTAGAGTGTTTGCGTTGAATTAGAAAATAAAGTTTAATTGCTTTTTCCGGATTGGAATGCGAATACGTGATTGCAACATTTTCATACGGACCATCGATACAAACGTGAAGATGGTGATATAATTATAGCTTTTACCTTTAGTTTCAACTTTACTTTTTTAGGATATGTAAGTTTGTTTATACATACTTACATCACTGAGTTTATAAATACAAACTCAGTGATTATTTGACTAATACTTTAGTTTTCAATGAAATATACTAATAGCTCGTTGCTTATGAATTCCAACGTATTTATAGCAAAATAATAATCGCCTAATTTCTTTTACAGACAATTTTAATGAGTACAAAAATGGTGGAAAAGAATGAAGTCTATGCACTCATGAAACCTTGGGTTGGCGATGGACTACTTACTGCATCAAGTGAGAACTCATCCTGCTAGTACACC
Source organism: Philotrypesis tridentata (assembly GCA_018906965.1). Lineage (NCBI taxonomy): Eukaryota > Metazoa > Arthropoda > Insecta > Hymenoptera > Pteromalidae > Philotrypesis > Philotrypesis tridentata. Next base: position 1,406,148 of record JACCIB010000002.1, read on the forward strand.
ACAATGTTGTACACATAATTCTCTTTTTCTTATTATTTTTTTTATTCGCGCTCGAGCAATTTCCGAAGGTCATCTAGGTACAAGTTGATCGATTTTACGTAAGGCGTTTTTACTTACACTGGTTATTGTAGTAGTACTAGAGCAAGAGCAACGCGCTCGTATTTTTGTCACGATTTGTTTATAATTCAACAATACTTAAAAATGTTATTTTTTAATTGATTTTTATTTTTTAAATTTTAAATAATTATACTACTCTTTTAAAATTTAACCCATTACGTCCCAAATGGACTATTTCTTTTTACTATTATCAACTGATTTTCTGTATATGAAATAGGCGTTTAAAAAAATCGGTAATAGACCGGTTTTGTTTATTTAATAAAAAACACAACATTTTGAGAAAAAATTTTCAATTTTAGTTTTTGAGTCAAATCCTTTTGTAGATCTTTAAAAACAACACATAAAACGCATCCTCGGATCTTAACCTTCAAATTTCAGTCACAGATTTTTTGAAATTCAACATGCCGGTATCGAATATGATGGTTTAAATAAGAAAAATATTTGGTGTTTTGGGTTGATAAATCCGATTGTAAATTCGTAATAAGCGACCTAAAAAATCCTATATTTGACAAATATTAAAAACGAAATATTATTTTTCAATAAAATTACCCAAAACACCAAAAATTTTTTGTCTTTTAACCATCATATTGGATACCGGCATGTTGAATTTCAAAAAACCTACGACTGCAATGTGAAGGTTAGAATCCGAGTACGCGCTTGATGCCTTATATTTAAAGATCTACAAAAGAATTCAACTCAAAAGCTAAGATTGAAAAGTTTTTCTCACTCAAAATTTTGTGTTTTTTGTTAAATAAACAATTGCAGCTTTGTTAACACGTATTTTTCGTCGGAAATATCTATTACCGATTTTTTAAATTAATTTTATATTCAGAAAATCAGTCGAAAATAGTAAAAAGAAGGGTTAAAGAACTAAATTAGAAAGTTATTTCAACTATTTTAGAAAACATTAATTAAATATGCAAAATAAATAATTTTCGACTTATCAAAAATTTTTATTAAAATTAAAGCTTATATCTTTAAAAAAAGCTTATCGAATTGCATACAAGTATGGGTAACTACCTCTATATATGAAGAGCTGTGATTAATCAATTGTCGATTCTACTCTGCTAAAATTTATAAAAAATATAATATTAACAGACCGAATCAAATATACAGACTCAGACTTTACAGATGAATTTGCTAAAAGTCTTTTTCTCGATTTATGGTAGGTCATTCATGGTCAAAAATCGAATCATCTGGCCGAAGTGTTCATATGACGTCTTGTGACAGTCGCCAAACTGAAAAATTTGTATTCATCCTTTTTCTCACTTTTGACATAAAAACATAATATTCTCGCACTTAATTTTTCAATTTAAAGTAAAATGCGAAATCAGAATTAGATTATTGATATAAACTCTGAACCACTTAGAAATTTTATGTAGTTAAAAGTTGAAAGATGATGTTTATGTTTTTCGACCAGCCTCGATGCATGCGCAGAACATCAGCTAATTACATACACTCTTCAGATGTTTCAGAACATCCAGTTACGACTTTTTTGTATGGGGATGCTAGTGCCCTGTTTCACTTACGAGTATTGTATGTATGCATGAATTGTGTAGATATATTTAACATAAAAAGTATTGATTACTGTAATATTAGGAGGTAGAAAATGCATTTGTTTAGTTATTCATCATAAATAATCATTTGAAGATTTTTTAAGGTAATATTTTCGTACCCGAGAAAGAAAATCTCATACATTCTTAGATTTTTAGAGTGAAAATTACTCTAACAGAGTTAATTATCACTCCGACAATTAGTGGGAAATTGTCCACCCCGCTTAGAATGATACTTCACACTATCATTGAGTGTTCGTTTCATCTTTCGTGAAGTGAAAAGTTGGCACTCTAAATACTCTTAACTACAACTCTAAGAAGTACATATACATATACAGACCCACACACATAGTCACATACCAATGCAGATAGTTTATATCTATAATCTAATTCTGATTGCGCATTTCATTTTATATTGAAAAATTAAGTGTGAGAATATTACTTTTTTATGTTCAAAGTAAAAAATCGATGAATACAAGTTTTTCACTTTGGTGAGTGTCACAAGACGTCATACATACACTTCGATCATATACAAGCGGAGCGCATGTCTTTTTGTAATAAATCGAGAACTAAACTTTTAGTAAATTCATCTGTAAAGTCTGAAGTCTATATATTTGATTCTGGTTTGCCAATATTACATTTTTTATCAATTTTATAGAGGCACCACCGTCATAATTATTTGATTAATTCATTTAAAATATTATTCAATTTTATATATTTATACCATTTCCCTCTAAGACACTATAGATGAGCGATGTTAATTGAACTTAGTTTTGAAACTTAATTTTTAGTTCAATCAGTTCAATCAAAATAAGAGTTGTAATTTACTCCTACTTAGAGTGATATTTAGTTAATATAGAGATTGCCATTGCACTATAGACATAAGTTTCACTTTCACACCATTTTTTACTCTCTTTGACAATGCACTCTAACGCAGAGCAAAAATCCATATTCTTAAAATGAATGAATTACTCTGAAATTCCAGAGTGAATCAAATTAACTCTAAATTTTGAATTTAGCTCTAATAGAGTGATTATGAACACTTTTGTGGATTCGCTCTACCTTAGAGTGAACAGATCGCTCTAAAATTCTAAGAGTGTACAAGGGTACATTTTACATGATTGAGTGTAAGCATGACGCAATGTATTATAATTTGATTTGTAAAGATCTCTCCGTATTTGAAAAGTTCAATTCAATTTTTTTAAATAGATATTTTGCTATTACAAAGATAGCAGAACAGTATTAAATTTAATGACCATCTATATATACTTGAACTATGTATTACTTCATGCATGAATAAAACCCATTTAGTCTATATGACGAAAAATACTTGTCTAATTCAAAGAAGTTTCATTCAATGGTTTCTAGCTTCAATATGGAAAATTCACCGAAAGCTGATTTCGCCGACGTTTAATTCACAAATTCTGGAATCTTTTGTCGAGATTTTCTCCACAAAATCACAAATTATGGTAAAACAGATGGATGTTCAACTTAACGGCGAGGAATTCGATATTTCTCATTATGTTTCTCTTTGCACTCTTGACATGATTTGCGGTAAGAAGTCTATTTATTACACACACACACACACACACACACACACACACATACACACTCGCACGCACATATACCCACACGCTCACGCTGTAATAGACACATCACCAATTTTCCTAAGCGCTATATATAACGAGTACAAAATGAGATTAATTAATAATTCACTATATATTGAGCTATGTGTACGCAATACTCGAATACACGTATTTAACAGTTAATTATTTTTTGTGCAATCTAGAGGTATAAATAAATTTTGTTAAAAATTTGAATGTATAAGTCTCCTTTATTAATTACGGTACACTTTATTAAAAACGATCCACAGAAACTACAATGGGCGTGCCGTCCAAAACTCAAACTCAAAGGAACTCTCCGTATGTAGAATCATCCAACAGGTAAATAGTAAAAGTATGAACAATAGTATAATGACGTGTTATTAAACTTGAAAAATATTATTCCAGACTTATGGAAATAATGTGTATAAGAATATTCAACATCTGGCTTTATCCTGATATTATTTTTAACAACACTGAACTCGGCAAGAAACAACGCGAGTGTATCAAATATCTCCATGGTTTGACAGATGATGTACGTTAATCGTTAGTCCTTTTGTAATCTTTTGTATTAATAAACAAACTTTCGTTTCACGTTGCAGGTTATTAAGCGAAAAAAAAGAGAATTCAAGGATAATGGTACTATTGAAAAAACTAGTGGGAAATTACGTAAGTTTTGGTTTTTTGCATTATTGAAATTTGAATTTTTATAAATCACCAAAATCCCTATCCGTCAATCTGATTGAAATCAATTTGAAATTTATTATAAACGCAAGAACCACACAGATTAAGAAACATTACTATTACCATTACCATTACCATTACCATGGCCATTACCATTACCATTACCATTACCATTACCATTACCATTACTATTACTATTACTAGCTGAAATTGGTAAAAAAAGAAAAGCCTTCCTGGATCTGCTAATTGAGATGTCTTCCGATGAATCAAAGTTCACTGAGAAAGAACTTCGAGAGGAGGTCGATACTATGATAATCACGGTGAATAAAATCAAATATGGGCCACAAAATAACATTTTTAGTTTGCATATAAATTTACTGATACTTATTTGAATTTTTACAGGGAAGTGACACAACGGCTACTGCTACCAGCTTCGTTTTTTTAATGTTGGCTTACCATCCAGAAATTCAAGTAATATATGAGAATTAAAATATTGCAGATGAAAAAACAACTCATTTTTGTGCATAATTAAGATTAAAGTCAACTACGAGAAAGAACCTCAAATTATAGAATATTTGATACATTAAGGGGTTATGCCTGAGTTAAACCTGCAAAAAACAAATTATTAGTTATTAAGCAAAAAAAATTATTTATAAGTAATATTAAAAAAATTCTTATTCCTACTTAAAGTATATATATTAATTGTAATTTTACATATTTTTAAACAATTATATATCTATACTTACTTTACAAACAATTCCATGTGTGAAGTATTAAATTTGAACAGATTTTTCCCTTTGCCGCATGAATTCTCAGCATCCGGGTGATGAATATAGACCAAACTGGATGGAAAATCTTCTAAATGTGATTCTCCTCAGCTTGAACGGAAGGGATTTCTGAAAAATAAAAATTTTAAATATTTAGTAACGCATAAGTTATAATATAAGTAATTATAGTGAATGTTACGTATGTTTACATACATAACATTCACTTTAAACTTATCTTTCCAAATTCTGCTCCGTTCGAGCAGTGAAGAAGGCTTTCCTGGAGTTCTCCAAAAAATTTCAGCCTGATAGGACTTATGGTTCCTGAAAAATCCTGCGGCAACTGACCTGAAATCATAAAAATTCAAAACTTGAGAAAAAGGCACTTAAAGTTTTCTTGAACATTAAATGATAAAAAATATACTTACAATTTTTCTTCATACCTGGGCCTTATTTAAATGAATGATAAGCGTATCCTGGTCATCTTTGTAAATTTTGAGGATGGTCCAAAAACTTTATTCGTGTCCAGTCATCTGAAATCAAATAAAATGAAAAATCATAAAAAAAATGTAATTTTTCTAAATTTGAAACATTTTTATAATTAAGTTATAAAAATGCTTTTATTGTTAAAAAATAAGTTTATATACTTACATGTGATGAACAGAAGAGTTGCACTACCATTATGTGTCAAGTTGAAGGTTAGAAAAAATAGTCCATCAAGTGAGCTGATATAGTAAGGAAGCAGAAAGCAAGCAGACAGCTCCAATCAGCTGTTTAGCTTGCTCTCTTACCTACTTTTCAGCTAGACTGTTTTCTACAAAGCTGATGCTGTGACATGTGTGATGTGTGTGTGAAAAGTGTTTGATGAAAAAAATTTAAAAAAAGAAAAAAAATTGTGAATGTGTTTCAGTGTTTTTTAGTGTTTGTGTTGTAAATTATGTTGTTTGTTTACAAGTGAGGTTGTTTACTAAGCACCAGCTCTATAGAAGTCGTCATCCTAATGACTTCTCTTTCTTTTGGCTCGTTATGCTTCAAGTGTTGAGTGTAGTTCTCTTCTGTCGGACAAGAGAAGCCGCTCCTGATCCTGAAGCTTGGCCCAGTTGACTGCAGAAGATCCTGGACACACGCTGAACTTCCTCATGACTTCAAGCAGTCCTGCTTTGCCTTCATTGAAGCAAGTGACTGCGACGTAGGCACCAATTTCGAGGACTGTCAGACCACTGAAACTATGCTTGGGGATGAGCTTCCAAACAGAATGATTGAAACTTTCATTACTGTTTTGCGTGAAGCCTCCAATGCATCTCTCAAGCAAGTCTGGCTTCGTCAAGTCCTCGTAAATCGGTTCAATTGCGTTCATGATGGCAGGAGGAATACTATCTCCATGGCCACTTCTGCCACTTGCACCAAGATCTTGATCCCTGCGGGCAAAGGTGGCGAGTTGGATCTTCATCTGTAGATTTTTTGTGATGAAATGTTGCCCATATGGCATTTCTCATTTCATCAACAGAATTACTATGGCCACGGATGGCATTGCCATAGTACTTCGTCAACTGGTCAATCCTTTGAGCAGTTAGACGGTTTCTTCCACCAATGCCCAAGCCATCTGTTAGTTTTGTGCCGGCCAAGCTTTTCTTCAGGTTCCTGAGCCTCGAACCCATCCTCTTCTGAACGTGTCCTACACACTCCTTCTTCGTGATGGTGAAGTCTTGATAGGGTTTGGCATCGGAAAGTGCTTTGAAGACTCTTGAATCTCCGTCTCCAATGTAATTTCCGTACCCTATACCATGGAGGAAGTATCCTCTTCTGGTCGTTTCTCGCAGGCTAGGCAAAAGGATTGCTTCGGAGCAACATCAATCACCTTTCCATTGGCATGGCGTATTAGTGTTGAAACGCCTTGAAGGGATGAATGTCCTCGTTTTCTCCAACTACCATCGCCTGATACAGTTTGGCGATCATCTTCTTGATTTTCCGTACTGCAATCTTCCTGCATAGCTGCTTTCATCGACTCTTTAGCTGAAATCAAGCTTGCATCTTTCAAGTCTTGATTAATTTTGTCAAAATTACTATGAGAGATTGGAGTAGAAAAATCCATTACTCCATATAAAGTGCTCAAACCAGTGTGCCCATGACCCAGAATTCTCATGGCTATAACTGCACGCTTGTTCACTTCATAAGCATTACTTTGTTTTCCAACTTTTCTGCTGGAGTCAATGAAAGCAACTGCGTTACATGATGTACAGGTGATGGATAGCTTGCTACCAAGACCTCGTACATCAACTTCATCAAATTTGATGCATCCGCCGCAAGCTTTACAAGCCAGAAACTCCTGTAATCCTGGCAGAAGCAAAGAAATGTCAAAGATTCTATTCTGAATTCCACTCGGTTCTACATAAATTGATTTTAATTTTTGTCTAGACCTAGACACAGGAATTTCTGGCTGTACTGATGTTGAGGTACCTGGTAAAGCTTGCGCAGCAGATCTTCAACTCTATTCCCTGGACGTTGAAGGCACTGTATCAGGCGTAGGTGATGCTGAAGTGATTGGTGTTGCTCGTTCTTGTTGTATAGATGTTGATGCTGATGCTGGTGCTGGTGCTGTTGTCGAAACTTCCCATTGCTGTTTTTGATGAAAAATCGTGGGTCTTCTCTTTCTTCTTCCAAACCTTCTTTTTCTGTCAGATGATCCTGGAACTCTATGTCTTGAGTCTGGACTCATTTTGATCACAAATCACTCTCACTTACTCTACTTTTTAACCACAAATGCTATCAATATTATAAAATAAATTATTTAATAATATTGAGCAATGCAGAATAAAAGTAGATATGAAAATTCAAAGCAAGTGTTTTTGCGCTCTTGAATTCTCAATCATACGGTAAAACAGGTATCTACATGAATAGCCTTTTCGAAAGAGTATCGCGCGACCCCGTCGGTAAGCGCCAAATTCAAAATTCGTTTTTTGCATAATTTTATTCATTGACGAATATTTGCGTCTAATTAATTTTTTATAAAGCATAATAAATAATAAAATGCTTTTTTAAAAATAAATTATTAATTTAAATAAACAAAACAGAGGAAAATGTGAAAATAAGCAATTTGCAAATTTTTAATATTGCATAATTTTGCTCATTTTATTAATATCTTTTAACGAATTCTAATTGCATAATAGATATTTTTATTGTATTTTACATACAAATATTATGCATGAGAAGCATTAAAAGCTCGAAAAATAATCATGTTCAGTAACACAGCACTGACAAATAAAAACGCGAAAATTACGATTTTTTAAAAATAAGCTATTCACACGCCTTCAGTTTTTGGTCTGTAGCTTTCTACCCAATTTTTTTGGGCAAAAGGGACTTCAGCATCGTATACTACAGACAATTTCCTATGAAAAAAGTCAATAAAAAAAATCGATTTTTTGACGAATTTAACTCAGGCATAACCCCTTAATTCAAGTATTTACATTAGTCAAGTAGTTTAATAGAATCTTAAAACTCGCAACTTCGAAAAAAATGATAATAACATAAAGGAGGAATAATCTTTGATCGCAATTTTATACAATAAATTTGAATTTTTAATTGACTTTCAAACCTTAATAACATTCTTACTTATAGAGTACATCAAGAACTCTGTGTCAGAGGTTTATAACATTTTCAGGACAAAGTCTTCGATGAAATATGTGAAATATATGGTGCAGAAGACCTAAGTAGTGTTTTAATCAAACTCGAGGATCTGAATCGTATGCAATACCTAGAGCGAGTTATCAAAGAAACAATGAGGTTATTTCCAATTGGACCAATACTTGTGAGAAGTCTTACTGATGATATAAATATAGGTACATACAAGTAATAATAAACTAAATAATTTATAATAAAAATCAAAATATACAATAACTAAATTAGCTACAAATTGAATTACAGGAAAGTATACTTTAATGAAAGGAAACTCCGTTGGTCTTGCAATCATGAAGGTACACCGAAGCGAGGCATATTGGACTGATCCTTTGACTTTCAATCCAGATCGATTTCTGCCAGAAGAATGCGCAAAGAGGCATCCTTATACCTACATACCCTTTAGTGCTGGGCCGAGAAACTGTATTGGTAAAAAAATTACAAAAATTTTCACTGAAATATACAGTTGGAGAACAAATGGTAGTCTACAATGAAGAGCGATGAATGACACAAATTATCTTAAATGTTGCCTATGTTCTGTTAAAGGTCAGAAATACGCAATGATGGCCATGAAAGTCTTGATATCGACGGTGATATGCAACTACGTAATCAAGAAAGATAATATCCTGCCTATAAAGGACATCAAACTCAAAGCTGACATAGTGCTTAAACCTCAGCAACCTATTACTATCAAAATCAAAAGAAGGGTTCAGGAAAAATCGGATGAATTAATCCAGAATAAACACAATGACATATTGAAGAATTCTGTCTGATATCTAATTCATAAAGATAAATTATATTTTTGAAGACATCTTTAAATATAATAATAAAATGCTTTATGCATTTTGAAAATATCTTATTTTTGTGAATAAAAAAGAGATGTATTCATGTTTATGTACAGATGTGAGATATATAGAATTTTTAGATGGGATTTTTGGGTAATGCGTGAGACATGAAGTAATTTTTAAACCATGATACAGAAATATGTACAAACAGTATTTTTATTAAAATATTAAAAATCAAGATTTATATTAGTTTTACTTATATTCATACTCTTACTACTCTATTTATCGCTGATGAAGTCTCGAATTTTCTCCTTTTATTGGTAATTTAAATGGCTTGTATTTAAATTACCACTGTATTTCCATTTTCGCATTTTTTGAAGTGATAACTTTTTATGGCTCGCCTGATGGGACTAAAATGAAACAAAAGCGTTCCCTCGACCCTATGTTTTCCGTAAAAAAAATGGTATGTATAGCTATACAGCATAGGGAAAGCGTGGAAAGCAAAAGAGGGGAAGGTGTCACGCAGAATTTATAGAGAGAGCGAAGGGAGTGGCCCCCACTACCGATAATTTTCATGCAGCTCACTTACAGCGAGAACTAGCTTCGTATACTGCTCGGTATATTATGTGCGTAGGTGGGGATGGGGATCTTCTCGCTCCCCACTCTCAGGCCCTTAACGCATTACTAGTTGCAGCTATACAGCGCTTAGGGCTTTCCCTGTGTATGTGTATGTGTGTGTTTGTCTGTGTTTACTCTCTCTCTCTCTCTCTCTCTCTCTCTCTCTCTCTCTCTCTCACACACTCTCTCTCTTTCCAATTTCGATGCTTATAATCGTCATCTCACATTCTCCAGACTTTGCATTCCCTCTTTTATATATCTACAACACTTCGCATTCCCATTTTCTATTTACTCTACTTCGATATATTGTAGTGTCCATTAAAATCAGTTGAAGTTATCACTTCTGTCGCGCGTCCCGTGACGCACACGTTTTTTTTAATTCCGTTTCAGAGAATTTTCGATACTTTCTCTTTATGGATTCACATTCATTTCTTTCCCAGTTCACTTGTTATTGAGAGTGACATGATGCTGTTGCTGATTTTCCTCCATCCATCACCACCCAAAGAACTAATTTTCTTTACAAATTGGTTTTGCATTAATCGAACAACATTAATTGAACCAATTAATTGAAAAACTCTCAACTCGGCAAGGAATAACCCTTGTGCATCAAATATCTTCACGGTTTGACCGAAAATGTAAGTTAATCGTAAGTCCTTTTGTAATTTTATTATTCAGCGTATCTGTATCGATCGATAAACTTTTGTTAAACATTGCTGGTCATTCAGTGAATAAAACGAGATTCGAGGGTAATGATACTATTGAAAAGACGAATGGAAAATTACATAAGTTTCGACTTTTTTAACAGTCTCTTATTTAAATTTTTATAAATCATCAAAATTTCCTTCATTGATCAGTCTGATTGAAATCGATTTGAAATTTATTAAAAACGTAAGAATCACTCAGATTGAATTTTTATGGAAAAACTTGCCGTCCCATCCTATTACAGATAGTCGTTGAATCAATTAATGTTGGTGAAATTAAGGGGCGCTACCAATGGCAAGTATAAGTGTACGCAGAACATATACCCTGTTTTATTATCTTTTTTTCTTTCTTTTGTTGATATTTAATTCATCATATATTAAACCTCAAAAAAATTAACCTTTGATTTATACATTTTTCCGATATCTTTCTAATGATATTAGATTTTTTATTATTAAATTTGGCATACAATAAGTGTAAATACACAAATCAAAAGCATTTTGAAGAATTTCATTATCTTCAATTTTGCGGTTTTATCACGGTTTTAAACGTCACCCTAGTTTTATACGTCAGCGATTTTTTCATTTTTCAACATCAAAATACGATAATTCATAAAATGCACTATCACAGTTAAATTTATAGACCAATTTACCAAAAAATTTTTCAATTTTCGTTGTTTACATCCTGAGACATTTAACATTGTGGAGGAGAGCGCAGTGCATAGGCAGCATTTCTAGGGCTGGACAAGCGAGTATGTAGACTTCGAGAATTCACAACTCAAAAAAAGAAATTTTCTTTGTAAATAAGTTTCACAATTTATGTGTGTGAATAATTCTGAGCTTTAATGTGAACGAAATAAAACGCTTGACATCTCACTTTATTCCTTGGAACCTGTTTTAAAAGTTAAATGCAGCACTTTTTTTATGAAAAATTTTTGATAATTGAATATCATGTAAATATATTAAATACTTGACAATTTATTTATTGATTTCATAATTTTCTTCTGTTAAAATAAGATTTTGAATTTGTAAAAAATCAGAAATAATGCATTTATTTTCAAAGATTAGATTTCCCAATATTTCAACACGGTCTTACTTATCATATTGTTATAGGGTTATAGTTAATAAATTAATTAATTAATCTTTTGCGATTCACTTATCCTCGAAGTGGAATGTAATCGTGAAAGAAACGTCTGTTGACGTGGTGATTACATTTAAAATTATTGTTCGCCTCAGCACGGGCGCGTGAGTATGCTATATGTCAAGGAGAATGCTGCACAAGGAAAAGGAAAAATTCAAAGTTTATTGTTTAACGAATATTTATTGAAAGCACAGTTAGTTACAGAACACGAAGTGTGATGCTTCGAGGTTCGAAACGAACTGCTACGAGCAGTTCTCGAGCTCGTCCCCCGTCGCCGGAAAAGTCGCAGCTTTTCCCACTCTCTCTCTCTCTCATGCACAACTACGCATACACTCAAAAACAGTGAGACCCTTTTTTTTGGTCTTCGCATGCTCGCCGCACTCGCCACCCGAAAACAGTCCCCGCATGTTTATTGCTGCGCCGAGACAGGCCGGCCCGAGCCGTACCGCACTAATCCGGGCAGTCATAAAGTCATAAACAGCTCGAATGCGTCGCTTAGTCGACACACTCGAGGCTGCTTGTCGCCAGATGTCCGAGTTCGAGCCGATATGCTTTTCTCTCAAGAAAAGCAATAAATCGGCTCGAACTGTGCATTCATACTTTCTCTAGCCCTTGCTCATCTAACATATTTTTAAAAACACGCGTCTCCATTCTTGCATTTACCCAGGCGAGCCTGTGACGCAGGAAAAACTCAACGTCTCTGGTTACGCTGAGAAAACCTACGTCAGGAATGGAATCACAATTTTTCGAGACTCTATAACTTATTATCTACGTGACGCCGTGGCCAATTTCTGATTCGCGGACCTACTTTAATGCATCCGGACGCTTCCCGGACTCCATCGCGAGGACGACAGGTGAGTCACGCAAGTTGACTACCTCTTCCCAGGCAGCACGTCCAGCAGCCACCAACGCCCGAGAAAAAGGACACAATCAGCCCTTCTCTCCACGTGGGGCTTCTCGTACTGCTGCCAATTTGGCTGCAGTATCGGCAGTATTCGACCGGGAGGGGACAATGCGGACTTAGAGCGACTGCTTCTTCGCAATCGCACCAAGTCCGCCAGCCCACGTAACGAGAAACGCTGCGGTCGGACGCCTGTCTGCGGAAGTCTGCCGCCCCCGATGGTAGACCTTCTGATGCGAACGGAACAATTATAATGAACTGCGTTAGTATTATTGTATGATTGAAATATTACATTATGCACCTAGGGAATAAAGTAGGCTGTTTAAACTCTGCGAATTAACAACTCACTCGAGTGCAATATACAATTTTTAACGCACCCCTAAGGGGTTATGACAGTGTTAAAATTTTGAAAATATCCATTTTTTTATTCACTTTTTTCACAGTTAATAGTAAAAATTTGCCTCGAAGATATCGACAAAAAACTGATAAATATGTTGCAAGTAAATTTTTGAATAATCGTGATTTTTAAATATTTTAATTAGGCCAAACTTGTAGAAAGGATTGTTCTAACACACATTTTACAGAGTAATTTCATGAGTAATCTTACTGAAAATATGACTTAAAAACAGTTTTATAAACCGTTTTTTCTCAAGAGTTATTAATTTATTTCCGTAAAATAAATAAAATCCGTAAAATTAATTTTTCTATATATGATTTTATGTTACTAAACTCAATGTGTTAAAGTAAAGGCATTCAACAAATTTGAATTTGCCACTCGAACAGGTTGTGCCTCACAGCGTCCGGTCGAGAATGAAGATTAATGTTTGATCGGTATAGTAGAATTTTCTGTAAAGCAGCAGAAAGCAGCCAAATAGTTGATTTTCATCCAAGACACTAGATCAGTGCAGTTAGTCTACTAGCTGCTGTAACAATGCTTATAACCTCAGTGGTGTTGTAAAAGTGCAAGAGCTTCTGCAGAGTACAAAAATTATTCAGATAAGTATTGGAAATTGATTAGTAATAATTGTGTCCATAATGAGCTTTTTCTTTGTTGGTTTATTTTTTGTTTTTAGGTATATGGATACACGCCAGCAAGATGGGAGTTTATATTAACTATCTGGAGTATTATTTTGCATGCTTTTCAACAACTTGAAGTGTATTTAATAATCGTAAGTATTGCATGTAACTGTAATTTATAAGCATAACTTGATTATGAATAGGTAACGAAAAATTTTATTTTATTTTCAGCTTCTAAATACTATTATCACACAGTATGATTTGCGCGTACCACCAAATATACTTTATTGTATGTATATTTGAGTGCCAAAAGTAAATCAAGGTATGCTTGATAGTTTCTATAAGTATATCTGAATTCATTTGTACGATTTACATTATAAACTTTAAATGCCTTTTACTCAAATTTAGTTTTTTCATGTTTTTTATGTACTTGCCGCAGCTTTCCGAAGGAACCGTATCATCAATCCTGATGAACCAAAGTGGAAAACCTTCCTTATGAGTATGGTCACAAACTGAGTGGAGCAGAATTGGCAAAGATAAGTTCAAAGTGAATGTTACGTATGTTTACATATGTAACATTCACTATAATTACTAATATTGTCAATATATGTTTAATTAATTATATTAATTTTCTGTTTTTCAGAAATCTGTTCCACTGATTCTGAGACCAGACTCATAAGGAAGATTTGGCACTTTGATTCATTAGGATTGATGGTACGGTTCCATTAGAAACATGCGGCAAGCAAACAAAAGTGATGAAAATCATGATTTTTGGTAAGCAAATACCATTAATTGTTTTTAAATGTTACATTCAGTTTATGTATATTATTTATGCATAAAAGTGATATATAATACTGGAATTTGAAAGCAACAATTTTCCTTTTTTTCAGGTTTTAACACTGCCATAACCCCTTAATTAGAGTGCCTACACTTATCCTTGGTAAACTGAAAAAAAGTGGTACCTTAAAATCTTAATCTCGCTCTCGTTTCTATAGTGACATGCGCTGTTCATGTCCGAGCCGAAGGCGAGGCCATTTGCGCGTGTCGCTTGGAGACGAGAGTGAGGGCAGGGATTGAACGCATCACTTTTTTTCTCAGTTTGCCGGGGATAAAGTACGCACTTTAAGTCAGGGTGTGTTAAAAATAACAATTGATTCGAAAGACTACACATCGAAGTTAAACTTGACAATTTATTCGATGATTTCATAACCTTCCCAAGATGAAATTTAAAATATTTTATATGATTTAATGGAAATTCAGATTAACTTTAACTTGACTAGTCCAAAACTTTAGTTTTGAAATATAGTTTCATTTGTATCTGTTTTTATACTAACTAAACCTCAATTTCAATTTTTACACAGCTTCCGAGCAAAGCATCGCCATAAATCAAAATTTGAGTCACTGGAACTCCGGATATCTCTCCTATTAAACTAAATTGATAAAATTCTCACGATGGAGTTACAAGATCAATCCCGTTATCCTGGCTGCAGAGGATTAATCCTTGCTCATCAGGCATGCAACGGCGATGCAAACGTTTCAGCCCCTCTGTGCACTGACGGATAATCGCGATATCTCTTTGTTAACGCAGCCGACATTAGGCGTCAGCAGATATGACCCAGTGCAATCGCAATCTGCGAGCGCACTGCTTAGATGTGTTCCCTGCTCCGAAGGGACACTTGTCTTGTCCAATGTAAGCGCCACGTGACAATGCATGCAATTAACGTCGCTGCGATCCGGCCGTATATATACACTTGCAACGCCTCTGGCTATTGTACCTCTATATCTCGACACTTTGTAACTTGTCGTGTGCAACGAGTAAGTTTACATTTGAATATGCCCGATGCTTGCAAGTTCTGAGATTCGAGTAGACACTTTATATCGATTACCGTAAATTCACTTAATTCTGCGAGTTTGTTTCGTGCCATAAATCGTGTTGAATTGATATTAGTTATTTTCGTAACGAAACATGCTTGTTGCGGACAGGATCAATTAATTAAAGCGGGAATTATCCAGATGTAGCAAAATTATGTATCGAGAAAAGGTGTGAAGACTCATTTAGGAGCGATTGGCCGATGCTTGTGACTAGTCGGAGAGGTCTCCGACTTCGGAAAACGGAAAAGAGAAAGTGCGGTTTCAGGACGAAAGAGCAAATAGATCGGAGTCAGTCGAGACTTGAACTCTACAGCGAGTGCACTGAGTGAGATGAGCGTCTATAGTGTTTATAAATGTGTGAAATAAGCGGACGAGAGCCTCGAAGTGCGCTGAGCATAACTAAATGCGTCACAAGAGGGCGAGATTGTAAATAAATAAAAGGACAGTGAACAGAAGCAATCGTAATTTTTATAATTTTGAGCCATTAATCCCTCCTTACCTCTAACAATGCTATTTTATTTCGATCCACCGTAACGAGATGAAGACGATAATTGAAATGGCGAATAAAGGAATCGATATTTATTGTGCTACAGCAGTTCGATGATCCTGTGTATGCGGTATCCCGAAGGAATATCTCAGTTAATTCTTAGATTTTCATCTTACAAAATGAAACGCGAACAAACGACTAAATATAAAAGATTTTCAACTCACGCGGCTCAGAGCATAAAGGTAAAGAAAGCTTTGCCTGGCAAAGCCGTAAATATTATTAGAAAGGGGACGCGATTATAATCTTTCATTGCCTTACAAAACAACGGCAAGCGTAGTGAGTTTAAAAAGCGTGTAACCGTAAGCTCAGCAGAAACAAGGGTATGCAGTGAATGAACGCGCAAACGTTGCATAAAACGCATTGAATCGGACGGCAACGCGTACGCTAAGTTAAACAACCGCAGGATGTCGCAAGTGACGAAGTTGCAGCAACGCGGTTCCGCTTCTGGACCCACGAAAGTAGCTTCTGTTCCCACCGAGCGCCGCCGAAATTCTCTAGAATGAGAATTTCTCTCTCTCTCTCTCTCTCTCTCTCTCTCTCTCTCTCTCGTTTCTAAAATTTTATGATAAATACGCTCCTATGCGCACTTTTAAAATTAAAAGCCGACCGCAACCATGGCTGACTCCGAAGCTTCGCGCTATTAGATGCGAGCGAAACAAAGCCTGAGCTAGATTCAGGAGCAATAAATGCGATAGAAATAGGAGGCGTTATAAGGACCTGCGCATTAGGGTGCATTCTGAATTCAAGAACGCGGCGAACCGATGTTACTGTACGAGATTGTCTGACTGTCGTAATAGCAAGGAAACATGGGAGGTTGTTAAAGAGCTCGGATTAGGCGGCAAGAATGTATCGCTATCACAGCTTCCCGTCTCACTAGACGAACTCAATAAATTTTTATTCGGCTCTGTTGCAACTCCTCCCCTCCATTAGGGGTTGTCACTTTGATGCGTGCCCTAAGGGGCCAGTGTGGGGGCTCGTCTAGTGGATCCAAGCGGCCGGCCTGGCCTCGGTGTCGGGAGTGCGGCGTCCCGAACCGGGTCGGGAGCCTGTCTCCAATACGTTCCGTTCTGCTGTTCTGACGTTCCATTCCTTGCGGTACGGAATTGTGCTGTGCCTATAAGAATGCACATTGAGTTATCCATCTATAGTCGTCAAATACTCAATGATTCAAAGCGACATAGTAAATAAAGGATACAACAACATTGACTTATAGTAAAGCTGAAACAAATTGGCTCCGTCTACAAGCTTTAATCTTCTACAAATTCTTCTACAAATTTGTAAAAAAAAAGGCATTGATGATCAATTTATGGCAGAACAAATTTATAATTTTGTTAAAGCTCATGGTAGTCAAATAATCAAGGAGTCGAAATCAATTTTTTCCGTATTGGAGACAGTCTCCAAGAACAATAACGATAAAGCCAGCTTTTAAATTAAATTTTGGAAAACAAGTTCAGTGTGTGGAATGGTCTCGATACGAATGGTCTCAACATTTGATATGCATCGCTTTAGGAGAAGAAATAATTATTGCAACCATAAAATTTCAAGTAAGATTCCTGTTACTTTTTAACAATTGAATAAGTATGAGTATAAATTTTCAATGTTTTAATTTATGATTTTTTTTATACTCATACAGGAAGATGATGATGTTGTAGAAGATATTATTTATAATGCTCTGCGTACTTTTCATCATGAAACAAGAGTTCATGCGATTGCTTGGAGTCCAGAGACATCGCATAGTATTATTCCTAAAATAGTATTCCTCTATGTGGCTGGTGCTGATTTTAAAATAAGATTGTACAATAGTGATTTAAGTGAAAGCAATGTATTTGAGGTAATTCCTTAAAGTACTATACGGTTTATATTAACATTGCAAGTAGTTTATGAATTACATCTATTAGGTATTAGAAGGTCACAAAGACTATGTAAATGATATTTGTTATGATCCTGATGTTAAATTACTTGCCTCTATGTCAGATGACCGCACATGTAAACTTTGGTCAATTAAAGAAGATCAAAAATGCATTTTGGCATTTCCATTGACTGGTCCTGGAATGACTGTGCGTTGGCACACTGAAGAAATTGGAAAACTTTTAGTTGCAGAAAAAAATGGTATTATTCGAATGTTCAATGTACGAAGTCAACAAGCAATCATGTCAGTAGATGCTAATACTATTCCTTTAATGACTGCTGATTGGAGTTCAAATCCTCTGAAAGTTACTTGTATCTCTGCCGGAGAGCTGATTTTATGGGATATGTCAAGGCCAAGGTAATTGAATATTAATGTTATTTTATCATATTTATTTTTTTATATACTATTCTATTATGAATTTTTTTAGCCAACCTGTACAAAAGAAAACTCTTCACATTGAAGGCGGATTAATGATGAAGTTTTCACCTTCAAACGAGAATCTTGGTGCTAGTATAGGAAGACCTGATAATCAACTAAAACTGACAAATCTAAAATCGAAACAAGTGGTTTGTGTGGACTCGTTAGATTGTTTGGTGGATTGACTTGGCATCAAAGGGTTCAAATTGTTTGTACAGGTAGTGATAGGCAGTTATTATTTTGGAAAATTAATAATAAATAAGAGAAATACATTTTTGAAAAGCATTTTATATGCATTTGTACATAACTTTATTAATAAAATAGTAACAAAATTTAAAAAATGAATTTTTTATTAGTATATACTTTTTAAATCAAGAAGTATATAAAAAATCCCTTTTATAAAAAGGGATTTATGAAATAGATTTTTTCAAAGCAGTCATAATAAGTTCAGTAAGTTTCTGACTTTTTTGTTCATTTGAAACCTTACTAATAAATTCCATTGTGGCACCATAACTAAATAATGGATTCGGTACCGAAATGCATTTGTCAAGAAATTCTTTTTTCTTCATTTTAAGTTTATCTAATGTTTCTATTAATTCTGTAATATCCGTAAAGTCATTTAACAAAGATTATTTTTTCTCATAATTATTTGGAGGGATACATACATATTGCTGAATTCTACACAGTTTTCCTTCAATATCTTCTACAGGAATAACGGCTATGCAATAAGTATCCCGAATGGGAATAATAAATTTTGATAAGTCGATTCTTAAATCATCATAAATAATACAGTTAGTTTTGTTAGCATTAATTACGCATTGTTGAACAACAGCAAATAGTTTACAATTTATGGACACGAAATACAATATTGTGCCGAAAAAAGATTTTTTCCAATATATGTGAAAGTTATTTGAATACTTTTTGAATACTGTTTAGAATACTTTATTGGTTTAGGTTGGGATTACTTTTCGGGATACATTTTGGTATACTATTCAATATAATTTTTTGATATATTTAGTGAATGCTTTTTGGGATACTGGTTTCGACACTATTTGGGATATTATTGGGTTGTGTTTGGATTACCTTTTGGAATCCTATTTTGGATACTTTTTGGGATACTTTTTGAATACTGTTTAGAATACTTTATTGGTTTAGGTTGGGATTACTTTTCGGGATACATTTTGGTATACTATTCAAAATAATTTTTGATATATTTATTGAATGCTTTTTGGGATACTAATTGTGGCAGTTTTTGGGATACTTTTAGGAATACTTTTGCGAATATTTTTGGGGGGTTATGTTGGGATTACTTTTTGGGATACTTTTGCGGATACTTTTTGAGATATTTTTCGGAATACTTTGTGGGATACTTATTGAGATACTTTTTGGGATATTTTTCGGAATATTTTGTGGGATACTTATTGAAATACTTTTTGGGATACTTTTTGCGACACATTGTCTTTTGTACTTTGTTTGATACTTGGATAGTTTACCGACATACTGAAAAGTCTCGCACGCACTTTTTTGCGGGACCAATCGCAGAGACAAAACTCATTTGCTGAAGAGTTTTTTCTTTTATCTAGCATTTTCTGCAAGACGAATTACAATGATGCACTCGTTTTGCCGAAAAGCTATAGAGCGCATTACATGGAGTGCTTAACGGGCGATCCTATTCACCTAGCCACCTTACCAGCCCCTGGTGCACACGTTTTGCCGAAAAGCTATGGAGTGCAGAACCTGAACTGCGTAATCGGCGACCATGATCCTCTGGATACCTTCTCGGCACCTGGTGCACACGTTTTGCCGAAAAGCTACGGAGCGCACGACCTGGAGTGCGTAATAGGCGATCCTGTTCACTTAGACACCTTGTTGACTCCTGGTGCACTCATGTTACCGAAAAGCTATGGAGCGCACCACCTGACGTGTGTACTCGGCGATCCTGTTCACCTAGACACCTTGTGAGTACCTGGTACACTCATTTTGCCGAAAAACTATGTAACGCACCACCTGGAGTGCGTAATCGGCGATCCTATTCACCTAGATACTTTGCTGGCCCCTGGTGCACACGTTTTACTAAAAATCTGTGGAGCGCACCACCTGGAGTGCGTAATCGGCGACCGTGATCCACTGGACACCTTCCCGGCACCTGGTGCACACGTTTTGCCGAAAAGCTATGGAGTGCACCACCTGGAGTGCGTAAACCGCGATCGTATTCACCTAGATACTTTCCCGGTCCCTGGTGCACACGTTCTTCCGAAAATCTATGGAGCGCACCACCTGGAAAGCGTAATCGGCGATCCTGTTCACTTAGACACCTTGCTGCCTCCTGGTGCACTCATGTTACCGAAAAGCTATGGAGCGCACCACCTGGTGTGCGTACTCGGCGATCCTGTTCACCTAGACACCTTGTGGGTACCTGGTGCACTCATTTTGCCGAAAAACTATCTAAAGCACCACCTGGAGTGCGTAATCGGCGATCCTATTCACCTAGATACTTTGCTGGCCCCTGGTGCACACGTTTTACTAAAAATCTGTGGAGCGCACCACCTGGAGTGCGTAATCGGCAATCCTGTTCACCTAGACACCTTGTGGGTACCTGGTGCACTCATTTTGACGAGAAACTATGGCGCGCACCTCCTGAAGTGCGTAATCGGCGACCCTATTCGCCAAGATATCATGTGCGTATCTTGTGCTCGGGTTCTGTCGAAAACCTGCGGAGCACACCTCCTGGAGTACATAATCGGCGACTCTGTTTACCTATACACCTTCTCGGTAGCTGCTGTTCGGATTAGCTGAAAATCTACCGAGCGCACCAATTAAACTGTGTAATCGGCGATTCTGTTCCTCTCTCTAGACTCTCTACTCGGTCGTCGGGTATCTTTATCACCTCGTCACCTCAAGCGGTCGCGGCGCACGAAGAATTACTAAGCGCACCACCTGGACTTCGTCATCGGGAACTCTGGTCGTCTATACGACTTTACCCTGGTAGCGATGTACCGAAAGGAATTCCATTTGTATACTTGGCCGTCCGCAATATTTTGTTCATATTAATAATTCTTATTTCCATTATTATCTGGACTCGGTCATCGGTGACCTAGATGACTTGCATCCCAGTCTGGGTTGCAGTGCATATGTGTAGTTCTATTATATTACTTTCTGTATCTTTACTTAAAAGCCGCGATATAGATACCTATAGTTATTTGTGTGTATATATATATATATATATATATATATATATAGTTATTTGTTTACATAGCTACATATATAGCATTCGATCTCTCTAACCTCAAGCGTGCTTTTCTCAAAAACTGTCCATTTTCCATCTTTGCGCCCATTACGACTTTTGTTCAGGAAGTCATAATCTATTAAAATATCATACTTTCATTCAATTTCACAGGGACCCACAAACCCATATGTTCCGTGCGGGGTCCTTTAGATAAGTTTCGTTCAAGATGAGGATGAAAATCTTTGCCTTGATCCTCTTAGCGAAAATTCTAAAATTCGGAATCCTCCCCCCCCCCCCTATATTCGGGAATATTTAAATTTTCGCGACTCGGCTAAGGTAGGCTCTAGAAGAGCGTGCGAGCTGGATCTTGTCATTCCTCGGTACGGCACCGATGGCTTTGGAAATTCCTTCCGTGTCGCTGCGGCGCGAGCCTGGAACCAGGTTCCAAGCTCGATACGGTTAAACTTTGCATCAGCTTCCATCTTCAGGTTGCGTTTGACTGCTTGGCTTGCGGCGGACGATCCCCGTCTTCGCTAAAACTATGTAAATTTTCGGCAAATCTGTATGTAATTTGTATGTATTAATTTAATTTAAGTAAATAAGCGAGAGTTGGCTTACTGTAGTTAGTTAAGTTTTGTAGTGGTTATAACGTAGATTTTAGTTTAGTTTTAATTTTGTTACGCTAGTTTTATGTTTTATTAGGTTATTATTCTGTTTTATTCTGCGAACTAGTAAGAGCTATTTTGCCCGTTGACCTAAGCGTGGTACAAATTTCTTTTTCTTATACTCTTATCTGCCTGTATGACTATAAAGGACCTCAAGTCCTTAGTCAAAAAAGTATTATGAATAAAATCTCTCTCTCTCTCTCTCTCTCTCTCTCTCTCTCTCTCTCTCTCTCTCTCTCTCTCTCTCATTACCCCCTGTGACTCCTTGAAGCTACTCGGAATCACTTTGGATTCATGCCTCACAATGGAAAAGCAATGCTCTATTATATCCGCCAAATGTTTTTCGACACTTGCGCGCTTTAGGCGCAACGCTTATTTTTTGCCGGGCGCCACCAAGCTGACGCTTTTAAAGTCGCTTGTCTTCACGCACCTTGATTACTGCCCCTCACTTTTTCTAGGCCTCACTGAGGAGCGCATTGACGCCATGGACCGCTGCAAAAACGCGGCCCTCCGTTTTGTCGACGGGCTTAGGAAATGGCACCATATTTCGCCAACTTACCGCAAATATGGTGTACTTTCATATAGAAGTGCAACCAAGTTTGCAGCCCTCAACCTTCTCGCAGCAATATTATTTACCGGCATCCCGAGTCACTTGTTTCACTTTTTCCGTTTCTGCCCCCCCTCCCCTCGATAGGCCTGGCTCCAAAAGAACCAGCAGGCTCGAAATCGACATACCAAAGTATCGGACGGACACCTACGCGTCCTCTTTCCGTATAGCTGCAGCGCGCCTGTGGAACGCCCTCCCGCATAACATTCATATACTAGGCCGCCCAGCATTTAAAGAGCGAGCGCATCAACATTTTGCGTCACTCGACCCGTGCCTCAATGTCAGCGTATCTATATAAATTGCATACAAAATTAAGTTAACTTAGGCTAAGTAATTTATTTTTGTAAATATTGTATTATACTTTTATATTTTTTATATTTATATATTTTTTATATTTTTATGTTTTTTATATATTTTTATTATTAATTTTAATTTTATTTCTGCGCTTTTGTGCAGAGATAAAATTAAAATTTTCTGACATAATGTAATGTGTATTTCGCTTATAATCTGCTGTAAAGGACTATTAAGGGCCTGAGCCTTTAGTCCATGAAATAAATAAAGCAAGAAAGAAAGAAATTCTCTCATTTAAAGTAACCTTGAGATGCTACCTAGTGAACCTCAACCACTACGGTAGCGTTCTGACGAGCATATATTGTAAATGATGTGTATTTGTAATTTAGTATGTATTTTAAAAATCTAGTCTGACTGAACTTCCTAGTTCTAATATTGTGATAATCTACAATGCGGTCTGTGATATCATTCTTATCATAAGTTTTGTATTATTTTTTTCTGTGATCGTAATTTATAATTAGGCCTTGACAAAATCAGTATTATTTTTACATGTATTATTTTCAATATCACAGAGTCAGTATTTCTTGTTTTTATTAATGTCTCAGATTAATAAAAACAGATTGAGTGTTATTGTTGTATTATAATGTTACCATTTGAGTATTTTATGTATTTTAATTAAAAAATTGTGCACATTCAATTTTTCAACTACAACAACCCCGAACTTGAACTTATTAGAAAAAGGTGAACGAGTCATGCAACGCCGACTATATTTTAAAATTAATTTTAGCCGAAAAACTCTTAGTATTAAAACTAAGGACTCAACAGGTGAGGGATGTGATACAGAAGAGGATAGTGCTTTGAAGAACGATAGTGAAGTAAAAATATTTTTAATAGATCTAAAGTAGAGCAACGGACGATTGTCTTTTGTTTCGTCATGCGTGCTTTTGATTCTTTCACTTTATAGAAAAGAGAATCGGTGCAATTGGATGTGGCTCTATTCTACGTTGAAGATGGTAGATTAAAACAACGTTAATGACACTGAAACAATTAAATTGTCACCCAGCAATATTGGCGTGGAAACCATTGCAACAAAAGTGAAGACATGCACACAAAATGTAAGTATCAAGTCAAAATTATAAAAAAATTAAAGCAATTATTTTAATGAAATACTTCAGTTTCCAAGATAAACATAAGTAAATATATTAAGATATATTATTATATTATATATAAGAAAATATATTAAAATATAAGTTAAGATATATTAAGATATAAATTTTGAGAAATTTTAACGATTTATAAGTAGAAATTTTGCAAAGTAGTTATTAAAAATTAAACTTTTTTTAAAAAGTGTGCACCACATAAAAGTAAATTTTAATAAAATTTATTAATTTATAATCAATTTTTTAGAATGAAGAGAAGAAAAATCAAGAAGCCAACATTAACCTGCCGAAAAAGAGAATAAATTCAAAAACATCCAATTTATCCATATTGCCAGGGTTAAGCCTCGATTTAGAGTCCCGCATAGCGAAAAATGGAGTTGACCTTTCGTCACAACATTTAATAAGATTTTATGCTCAGTACCTATGGTAGGAAATCTACCGTCTAAACAAGATTATTATAATCTAGTCACAACGATTGTCGCGACTCCTCCATCTCTACAAGGAGTAAATGGAAATGTTAGTAATTTTTAATATTAATAATATTATTTCATTGTTATATAAAATATTAAAATGTAGTATGTTTCAATTTAAAGGGTACAGTTAGAGCGCGGTTGATCATATGGGTTCGGACTCACAGGGCCTCTAATAAAAGAAGTTCTGCAATTTCAAAAAAAAACTTCATTACATCGTGCAGTTCAGCGTCTCTAATTTTCAACGCGTAAGTATTTAAAAAAATCAGTTTAATATACAGCTATATATATATGCATTCATAAACGATAAAATTTTAATAAAATTTATTTTTCGTTGTAGACCAACAAAAGTGACAGTAATTACTGAAGAGGATCAGACAAAGGCATACTTGGAGATCATTAAATGCACTGACGGTGAAAACATTAGCCACACGAAGAAACTTTTATCGATCACACAATCCAGTCGCAGAACGTGGATCGAACCAGAAGCGGACCGGGTATTGGATACTGTACAAAAGTATCCTCTAAAAAATGATGAAATAATTTGTATGATTATTTTAATATTTAACAACTTATTTCTTTATATTAATAAAATGATATCGCCGCCCCCACCGCTGTGTCAGAAATTAGCTCCATCTCAATTGGCGTATTAATACGATACCAAAATCTTGTGTCCGCTCTCACTTAAAATCTATTATAGCTAGCAGGCTGAAATTTGGCATGTAAATCAGTTTCAGGGTTTCGAAACAGAATATCCAATTGATTTTATATTAATGCATTTAATTTGGGTTTTCATATTTAACAACCAGCTATACTTTTTGACCCCGAAGCCAGAAATTTGATAATGACAATTTCAACATAGTAAAAGCAATAAAAAATATTAACTTAACACATACTCTTACTTTTAATATCCTGTATTTTTCAGTAGCCTACGCTATTATAGAATATTTGTCAGCATCACTTATTCACTCGATGTATGTGTGTGCGTGTGTGTGTGTGTGTGTGTGTGTGTGTGTGCGCGCGCGCGCATAACAAATAAATTCAGAAGATCTTAATAAACTTACATTTGATATAGTCAATTAAGTACTTATTGGGGTTTTTCTTGTGTATACAGATGCTGGTGTGGATCAAGAAATTTTTGAATGTATTGACAATGACTTTTGAGTGAACTGTTTAGTAAATCAGAATGCGGGTATAAAAAAAAGTTTAAGCTAAAGTATGACGATTGGAAAAAGAATGAATGTCTTTCCTTAACCCCTCCATATGTGGCACCTCCAATTAATGCTAATAGCAGTTCACAATCATTATTATCTAACGATTCTGTATTGGATGTTTCGCTTGATGACGTTGTACATGAGGTTGCGCATG
The DNA here is from genome assembly GCA_018906965.1 of Philotrypesis tridentata. NCBI lineage: Eukaryota > Metazoa > Arthropoda > Insecta > Hymenoptera > Pteromalidae > Philotrypesis > Philotrypesis tridentata. Next base: position 1,432,231 of record JACCIB010000002.1, read on the forward strand.
ATATTGTACCCGTTGATGATAACTCTGTCAATGTTTTAGCCGTCGTGTGTGAGCACCGTTTTCTTAAACGTTATATATTATGTTTTAAAATTAACTTATAATTTATTTGTAATGTACTAGCCAATTTAAAGAAGTCTGTTGCTGATTTGCTAAATTCAACGGTGAAAGGGAAAATGGTATTGAAGAAATTTGAATTACAGAAAGTTGTTAATACTCAATGGTTAACTGACGTAATAATTGAATATGAATTCGATTTTACTGGAAGTTATAGGTTTTCAGCTGTTTTAATATTAATTGATTTTCAATGAAATTGTTACATTTATTTTTAAAAAAATAATCATTTTTTCAGTATAACAAAAGAAAGATTTTTGGAATTGGCAAAGGAAACAAGCGCGTTATTTAAACCACCCAACAAAACGATTGACGAGTACAGTTTGAGTTTTTACAGTCCATTTCGCAAAAGTAACTCTAACATTTTTTAAACAAATGGCTGTTTACATGACAAATATTCAAGCCTACGTCGCAAATTACTAGCGCTACGGTTACTTAGTAACAAAGATCAATCAGCTGAAGGTATGAAGATAGTATAGTTTTCGGAGTACTTATCCTTGTTTTGTCTTACTATCACCTTATTTGTAGATATTCCCTTGGACGAGAAACAGGTTTCACTGCAGTGGCTGCGTTTAAATAATGAGCCGAAAAATGAAGTAGTTCAAAAATGGCGAGACACATTCACAGTTAGGCAAAAATGCAAAAAAATTGCCCATTTTTTTGCACTATATAAATGTTTGAACTCCACTTTTGGCTTGTCCTTGGTAAATTTCTTAATTTTTTTTTTAAATACGTAAATTCGATTAATATTTTTGCCATATTCATAACTGCCATTAACATTAATTTATAGCTATGTATCGACTTTGAAATTTTGTATCCGGATAGTAGTAATAGATTATTGGAGACTTGGAATAGCGTAGCTCCTTATATTGTAGAATATGCTAAGAGCAAAAACAAATTGACGGCAAGAGACAATGAATTAATTGAATCAGGTATTGCTGCACTAAATTTGTCTTATCGTTATGCTTCAAACCTTGCTTTAACTTATACTTTATTTTTTCATTGCAGAATAATTCGCCATTGTCGCATTGCTTTGCCTACCAAAAATATTGCGCGTTATAGTTAGAAAAAGAAAGCTTAACGACGAATCTACCCCTGTACCCGTGCCCGTATATGGTTGCACTGTCAATGACGTATCTGAATCTTTCATCGTAAATGTTGAGGTAAACAATTTCTTTTATTAAAATTATTATAAGTTGAATTTTTTACATGCAATACATGAATATTGAATATGTTCTAAAATAAATAAAATTATCATTTTAATTAATATTATAAAAATTAAAATCTATTATATTTTTACGTAGACGGAAGATGAGTTAAGTTTATTTCAACGAAAACGTCAAAGCTCTTTAGCATCGGGGAAAGACATCGGACCTTATGTACGAACACGTTTTCGTAATAATAAATGACGTTAAGTTTGAAATTGAATCAAAGAGTCTGTTAGAAGCGGTCGATTACTGCTATAAAAGTTTTTTTGCTTTAAATTCTGATTTTATGCTCGAGTGTAAACATATATGGTCTTTTTTACAACAATTTGTTTACAAAAATGATGTACGTTCTAGCAAATTATACGTAATCGTCACAAAACTTATTGAAGAAATTACGAAATAATGTCTTAGTTTCATTAGGCCGTGCAAGATTAGTAATTATTATTCGATACCTTTTTTGTGATATTAAAACTAATGTTCCTTAATTTATTTATTACTAATCTAAGAATTACGTTGTGTGTAAATAAGAAAAACTATTTGTTGTACGAGAATATAATTTCCTACATCAGAATTCACGCTGTTAATTTTATTTATATAAAATGATCGACTTACAAAAAGAATTGTTATTAATCACTTTAAAGTTTCATAGCAATTCTTCCCTACCTAGAAAAGTCGTGCAAGATTTTACAGATGACATTATAAAATTTACAACAAAAACTTATGTGAATTATTTAAAAGAGCGTTTACAATTAAGTTCTAGTTCTAGTAATGCCTTCGATCAAATAGTGAAATGTTCAGAAAATGTTTTTCAAACATTTTCAACTGAATATAAAATAATGTCACTGTATGAAGAAAAAGGTCTTTTTCAAAAGCCCATCGAATATTCACTAGGTACTCGATTTCAATCAGATTCAAATCCCGTTGTTTCCAGTAGTTCTAAAAATGCGGAAATGGTGTATATTCCTCTTAGATTACTCTCCTCATATCCATCTACCAGTCGAAGGCGTTCGACTTGGTCAATATACAGTTGCTGGCGGAGAAACTGCGCGCCTTTGGGCTCTCCGACTCGACCTGCGCGTGGTTCCACTCGTTCCTTTCGGCGCTACTTTTCTCTCTCTATGTAAACGACCTCCCTGACGTTTGCGGCGACTGTCGATACCATCTGTACGCGGACGATTTTTGTCTATACGCGCACGGCTGCGACAGTGACGCCCCCGCCATTATCGCCAAAATCAACACGGCACTTTTAAACATCTCGGCCTGGGCAGCGAAAAATGGACTGCTACTAAATAGCAGTAAGACCAAAGCCATATGGCTGGGCTCACGTGGCCTCTCAAACCGGCTCGACGCGCTCCGGCTGCCCCCTATCCTATTTGAGGGCCAGGTCATCGTCCCAGTAGGCTCTGTCTAGCTGCTGGGCGTCACCATCGACTCCTGCCTCACTTTCGGGGAGCACTGCTCGGCCACCGCTGCCAAGTGCTTTGCGGCGCTTGCGCGATTGCGGAGGAACGCTTATTTTCTTCCCAGCGCAACTAAACTTCTCCTAGTTTCGGCCCTTGTCTTCCCCTACCTCAAATACTGCCCGTCTCTTTTCCTGGGCCTCACCGAAGAACGAGTGGGCAGGCTGGATCGCTGCAAAAACGCGGCCATGCGCTTCGTCGGTGGAATAAAGAAGTGGGAGCACATCTCGCCTACATACCGGAGGCACGGGGTGCTCTCCTGGGCCTCACCGTCCTCCGCTAAGGGGAGCCCTCCTACTTGCGCCAGCATTTTGCGTTTCGCGCTCACTGCGCGCCGGGCTCCAAGAGAGTGAGCGATCTCGATCTGGTCATCCATAGATACCGTACGGAGTGCTACGCTTTGTCCTTCCGTGTCGCTGCGGCTCGCCTATGGAACGAAATCCCGCCCGACATCCGCGGACTCGGCTGCGCCTTCTTGGGTTGGTCAGCTTTCAAAACGCGTCTGCGGGAAACTATCGCCGCCACTGACTACCGCTTAACCTAGCCGCTTATTTTTCTCGCTGGAAAATCCCCAGAAGAGAGTAGAGAGCTCTCTGTGTTTCGCGTCCTTATTCGTTTGTCCTTCTAATGTACTCGTCTTCCATTGCATGTCACATTTATTTTGTATTTAACTACATAGTATACGCGTTGTAAATACTGTGCAAGGCGCCAAACTGTATAGCTGCACCGATAAGCAGCACTTGCGATTAATGTAAATACGTTTATTTTATCTTACTGTTTTATTTTATCTTCTATATTTTACTATTCTCCGCATTTATAATTTTTTACGTAGCGATGTTACTATGTGTTTTTATTGTTAAATTATTTATATTTTTATTTTTATTATTTTTATTTTAAGAATTTTTATTTCGTTGGACTTTTGTGCTTAACTCGGCTGCGCTAGTGCCGATCTTGAATGCGTTTATTGTTTGTTACTGACCTCAGTGTGCGCCATCTTCGGACTATAACGGACCCTGTGTCCCTGGTCCATGTATGAAATAGTTAATAAATCTAATCTAATCTAATCTAATCTTAAATGGTCCTTAAAAACATTACTCGAAATACCGGGATTATTTGAAATATTGAAAAATTACATGAAAGAATTAGACAACGATTCCACTATTGTCACGAACGTGATACAATCCGACTTATGGCAAAAAAAGTATAAACTCCGAAAATAAGTTGCGTTTACCTTTATTTGTTTACCAGGACGAGTTTGAGGCTGGAAATGCACTCGGCTCGCATGCAGGCAAAAATAAATTAGGCGCGATTTATGCCTCACTGCCTTGCTTACCGCCTAACATATCATAAGAATTGGACAACATTTTGTTAGTAGGGTTATTCTATGCAGATGACCGAAAATACTTCGGGAATGCGAAAATATTCAAAGTTTTCATAGAAGAGCTCAACCAATTAAAAAAGGAAGGTTTAGTTATTAACATACAAAACAACGATTACAAAGTGTATTTCCAATTAGTGAAGATCTTAGGCGACAATCAAGGTCTGAATCAAATTCTCGGTTTCATTGAATCATTTAATTATTCGAGACCCTGTAGAATCTGCAATGCAGATATTAATAATATACGTAGTTTAGTAAGAAAATGCCCTTTTTTATTAAGGTCTGAACAATCATATAATCGAGATTTGCAAAAAAATGATCCAGCACTAACTGGAATTAAAGAATACTGTATTTTTAACGATGCAGATGGATTTCAAGTATGGGATAATATTTCTTTAGATGCGATGCATGACATATTTGAAGGGGCAGCTCATTATACTATGATCAATATTTTGATTGATTTAATATATAAGTAAAAATTATTTACATAGCAATATTTGAATGAAAAAATACTAACTTTTCCGTACGGTCGTTTAGAATCTTCTAACAAAATTCCAATTATCAAGCGAGAACACGTTGTAAATAAAAAAAAATTAAAAATGTCGGCAGCTGAAATGATTTGTTTTTGTCGCTATTTCGGCTTGCTAGTTGGTTTTAAAATTGAAGAACCAAATCCTACGTGGGATTTGTATGTAATTTTTCGAAAAATTGTTGCTATAACAACGTCGCCACAAATCGATGATGCTCATATACTACAATTAGAGTTAATAATTACTGATTATTTGTCATTATTTATAGATCTGTATGGTCAGCTGATATTTAAATTACATAATATGACGCATTTACCTATGTCACTTAGGAAATACGGTCCCTTAGTATATACCTGGTATATGAGGTACAAATCAAAACACAAACAATTGAAGTCAATTGCAACTACTATTAGTAATACACAGAATATTATCAAGTCCATAGGTATCAAAAGTCAGCTCAAAGTAGCGTACTTAAAAGTGATGAAAAGGTATTTTATGAGTAATTTAATGTACAACTCTTTTGAAAATATCAGCACTATGGATGCAAAGCTATATTTTTCTGATGATGATTCTATACAAATTTTATGCTCGAACCACGTAAATTTTAATGGAATCGATTATAGTATTGGCATGATATTTGTAACCAAAATGGAAGAAAATAATCTTCATTTTGGAGAAATTACTAAAATATTTATAAATAATAGTACAATTTATTTGCTCTTCAAAGACTTTGAAAATGAATATTTTAATGACGTACTTTTTGCGTATAAAATAAGGCAGTCAAATATTCCAAAATATAGCTTAAAAAATGTTACTGAGCTTCCCAATATATTTCCTTGTTTGAAATTTGAAACTAATAAGTGTATGTATATAGCAAGTAGATATATTTTGTAAACATTTTATTAAATATTTTTTATGTAAAAGATCTTTTATTTACCTTACTATATTATCTTTATCCTACATTTGCATAGAAATAAAGTGTGTCGCAAGAAATAAATCCACCAACTTTTTAGTATGGTGCGATTGTGGCTACTGTTGTGACGAGTAGATCTTCCTCGACACTCGAGTAGATTCTACTCTATCCCGCTTACTCAACACTTGAGTTAAAATTACTCAACCGCTTGATGTTAGATTTACTCGATAGTCAGTTACTTGACTACTCGAGTTAAGTTTACTCAAGTTTTGAGTTATTCTGACAAATTTTTTTTCTCCGTGTGGTTCCTGAGAAATCCTGCGGCAACTGACCTAAAATCATAAAAATTCAAAACTTGAGAAAACAGCATTTAAAGTTTATATAAGAAATTGATATATGTTTATCGGATAGTACTTACATGGACTGTTTGGCATATTTTTTTATGTTTGGGCATAAAATACCCATATATTATGGGATATATTGGGACCCGGTTCCTACACATTTTGATATACGAGTATGAAAAGCTGAAATTGAAATATAAGTTAGCGATACATATTCACAGTGAATATATTATACATAAATATAAATATTGCCACTGCTTACCCATTATTTGACAGGTTGGTTAACAACTGCAGTACACTTTGAGAACATCTAACACACTGGCATCTTCTTGTACACATGAAATTTAGCCCGTATATCTAAAAATAAAGAACACACTCACAAAGAACACGTTCTTAAAAAATAATATATTGTTTATAGTCCAAAATACTTATCTAAATTTAAACACTTGTGAGACTCAGAAGTAATCACTACAGCATAACATTCAGCTTGCACTAAACTACAGACAGCAGACGAAACAGCTGTCTGATAGAAAACTCGTGTGGGTCGGTAAAACAGTGACTTACTTTTTCATATGCTGTATGTGCAAGGTGCCATGTTTTCAGGCGGTAATTTAAATTTGAACATGTTTTTTTACTGCTTTATAAATTTGATTAAGATATTACAAGATAAAATTTAAATTCTAAATATATTTTATTTTAAACATTGAAAATAAAAAAATCCATGATATAACAAAATTAGCTATATTGTACTGTATGTAATATCAATAAATAATTTGTTGTTTTTTTTTAATAAAATTGCATATTTCAAAAGGAGTTTATAAACACAATTTATATTAAATTTTCTATAAAAACACAATTGTTTTGAATAATCAAAAGCGTTGTTATGTCGAAAAAGACGTATAAGTTTACTAATTTTTAGGCCTGACGTTGCCGTCAATAGCCTGGGTAGTTTTGGCGCAATTTGCCCCTTTGGGTGAAAGAGAAGGAAAACGAAGGAAGTATAGAACCATGGGTTATTCTTATTTCGGCTAAATCATCGATGTCGAACTAATTATACTGGCGAAGGATTCCTTTAATGTCAATGTTTCCTAAACACTTGCTTTGCCGCTAACAAGCGAGGGCACAGTGTTTATTATCATTGAGTTAAGAAATGCGGGTGTGATTGATTAAATACTGCAACGATCCTCTCCTGCACAGGAATTTCTTCCTGAAGAGAGTCGATTACAGTAGTTTTTTTATTGGAAGTTATTCCGCGAACAAGGTTTCAGCAGTAGAGCTCCTTTCAACCTACACAGAGCACTCCGCACGAGCCCTGAAGGTGAAGGATACTTCTGCTTTTTTTTTATATCGCGTGAATTACGTCGACCGGCACTGGACGTCCTATAGTACGAAAGAGAGTTAGGTGCTCCTAGATTTTTAGATGAAAAAAAAAAGAATGTAGAATTACTTACTCTTTCTATTGTTGATACCTGGTTTGGAAGCCTTCGATGCCGAACACGCGATTGCGGGGTTGAGGAAAGTGAGAGAAGGAAAACAAAATTTGATTTCAAGAGTGATGTAAAAATAAAATTATGATGTATTTGCAAAGAAGATACAAGTAGTTGAGACAAAAAGAAAAGTAGTTGACTTGACTCGGCCAAGGTCAAGGACTGAGTAAATTGATTTTTTAGTAGTTCATCTGGTCCACCCGAAGGCAGGACACAGAGTGTGTGTTGTATGATTCTTTCGGAGGAACGAAGTCGATCTTCTTTCGTATGAGAGTATTTTTGGGGGGGAGAGTCTTTTCCAATGAGAAACCTTCAAATTTTCTCAACTCAAAGATTTCCCAATTACAGAACTAGCTGTCCCTTGACTACGCCTACATAGCGGCCTTAGTCCCTCCTATTTTAGATAACGGGCTGAGAGAGAGAGGGTAGCTTATTTTCTCTCTTGAGCGTGGCTCGCGCCTCTCTTTCTCATGCGCCGTATTAACCGCCCCTCCCCCTTGTATTGCAGTATTAAAAGGGAGATAAGGTATTTTATAGAACTGAAATATTATAATTTGTATAGGTTTCATATTATTATAAATAGTCCTATTTTTTTCTATTATAATAATCTTATGTCCCTTTTCTTATAAATAACTTCCTACTATGTAATCGGTATAGAATATCGCTTTTCTTTACAATCTATGTTCATATTTTGCGTGGTTGTTAATAATTGTTTTTTATAATTATACATACAATGTTGCTGAACTTCCTATAAAATTCAGGAAAATTCGATAGTGTTAACTCATACATCTAGGCTTATTATTAATTAATTGTAAGGTGTTTAAATTTTTCATTTATTTTTAGAGTGTATAATATTTAAAATAAGGGAAATCAGAGTTGGCTTTAAATTGTTATAATAAAACAATATTTGGTAGAAAAATATACACGTGGGTGAAGGAAAAAAAATTATATAACTGAGAGCGAAAATGATAAAGTTAATCTTTTTCTATTTGGAGAATAGTTATCTGGAAAATCTCCTCTCTAGAGTTCTCTGAACTTACTTAGTAAGCAATGCATACAGTTGGGTCGTAAAGAATAAAAGGTTCGGCGCCGGCATGCATGTTTTTCTGATTAACAGATGCCCTTTATTACTTTCGGCTGTTGATATTTGTAGATAAGTGCAGTGCGTGTGAGTTTTCTAGGAAAGGAAAAGTCCCTTTCTGCTGATAAACATGTATACTTTTCTATCGTATGGCTCATACGCGATCAGTTGAGCGGTTAAAATTTATGATTTCCTAAAATCAATGGGTTAGACGATATTATTTTCTTTCTCACGAAAAATGTCTTTGTATAGGAATCTGTAATATACTTTTAAGTGAATTTCATAAAATTCAAGGTTTTTCAAAAATAACGGCGACGTTACAGCGTTATAAAACAAAATATGAATAATACGCAATTTTAACAAATTGTTTGATTTTAGTATTTTGCCTATAACTTTGTAAATAATTTTTTTCGGGCAAAAAGGGGTATTCTACAGTAAATTTGACGTAAAAAAATCAAATAGAAAAAAATTTGATTTTTTTGAATTTTAACTCAGGCATAACCCCTTAAGAGGATAATCTTAAGGTGATTATACGCATATATAAGAGAATTAAATCCAACGTCACATGTAAACAAACGCTTCCGAATAATCGAGCGTGCTTCGGAGTATATATAAAGCGTGATACCAGCAACTTCAGTACTTCAGAAATAATAATTGAGTGACGAACATCGATATGGGTAACAAGTCTCTGTTTCGGAAAACCAAAAAGATTTTGAAAATCTCACGCTGCTTAAATAATGTAAGTTTATAATTCTGTGACTTTTTTGTAAATTATTTATGTATTTTAAATTTACGAAAATAAATTATTGACAGTTTTCTTGATGAGGGCAACAATGTTCGCCGAAACGTTGAAATGAAGGTTTAATCATTTCTTCCTTCGCGTTTGTCTCCGGGAGATCGATAAAATTCACCAACATCTGTGTACGCATTTATGTCTACATAAATCAGTCAAAGCTCTGCGCCGCGACTCTCTGCAACTTTCCTGACGTAACAGTAATACACACGATGTTCATGCGGCTGCTCTTGGATGCTAAAACGATGTTATACTTCTTTCAGTCTTCGCAATGAGTGAAAATGTGTATTGAGTTGCCACATGTAAGGAGAATGACCGTAATATCAAGTAAAGAGGAACTCATTCCTTCTCACGGGCAATGAGCACGATAAAATTCACTTTTCCTTCTCTTCCCGTGGCCGCCCCGAATTAGTTAATAATTTGGTTTTCGAAGCTGTCGCGCACATCAGCATTGGCAAAATTCAAAATTCAGAATCAAAGTAAATATTTTCAATTGGACAGATTTTTTTTCGCCCCGCGCTCAATCGCAACTCTTGGAATTAATTCGATCCATTCCCCCGTATAGTACGCAGCAGACCAAAATTCGTTCCAACAGCACTTGTAATTAATTTCTCCCCGGCAATCAGTTAAAAATCACGTATTCCGACAATACAAAGCCTCTCTTCCTCTCGACGCAATTAATACAAATCCACCCTTCCGCTCTCGTCGTCCTCTTCCTCTTTCTCCCTCGCGGCGTACGTGACCAGACAGCTCTATGAGAAAGCAATGGCAATTGCAGCTGATTAGTTCTCGCACTCGGCTTGACTGCACATTTCAACCTTCACACAGATACATAACGACTCGCGAGCACTAATTAGTCCTCAGTCTGTGAGTATACGTGTATATAAGGTATACACAGACACGAGGCTCAAGTGTTCAACTGCGGATTGCGATGTACAATGCGTGCTGAGGAGTGCTGGATACGAAAAAATCTGTAGAGGTGGGCTAGAAAGGTAACAGGAAAAATCGATGGCTGCGAGAGAACCTATCGAGACTTTCATTACGTTATTCAATAGAGCTTTAATCTGCTTTAAATTATAGTTGTGATTTATATGTTTTCGCAGTGCTTACAAGTAACGAATGTTAAAATTTTACTATCTTCGAGATAATCTACGTTGCTCGTAAGTCTATACAAACTTAATCAATTATGCGCAATCCACTTCTATTGTGTATCTTCGACATAATTGTTTGCTTGCAAGTAGTTATTCCTCTCTGAAGAAGCACAGCCGACCAGAACGTTATACTAAATGGAACATTGTTATTTGTATACGCAGTACAATAAATGCAAATTTCAGTCTAACCAACATTTTGATTATCTTAATTAGAGGCGAGGGGGTGATACGCATGTACTGTAATTCCATCCCAGTTCAGAACACCTCGTCTTCTATACCTCCTTCAAACTATACGCAACTTTACAAAATCCCGCCACACGCCGGGCGCCTCGTTATTGCTCCTTCAAGTACAACTGCGAAGCACAACGGCTCTGCATGCAAATTTTCCGGCAAGACACAAACAAGCCCATCTTCAAAAGCTTCAAACTCTATCAAACTTCAGTTGACATTTTTAGAGAAATAAAAAACCTCACCTTTGCCTCAGGTAAGAATTACAGGAAGAAGACTATATTTAGACTATGAAATTGAAGGTTGTATAATTTATGGAATCTTCCATTACTTTTCAATATTACTATATTCTTGGTTATCAGACATTTTAAATATTTTCTAATAATTCTTATTAACTTAATACTCGAAGAATACTTGAAATTCCTAAAAATATAACATATGCCTCAATTTTTCTTCTATTCTACCACCCATTTCCCGGTAGCGCAAAAGAATCTATTCATAAAAGATTATCTGAACTGCGCCAGTCTTCGCTGGGAAATCTGGAACCATACTGCTTCTCATATACGACGCGATATTTCCTTTTCGTAAAATCGTTTTCCCATGCTTATCCCCATGCGCGCACAACGCGAGTGCGTATAAGTTCCGGGGGAGCTTTCGCGAAGGCTTGCGCTCGATAATGGCACCGATTTCCAGCGGCAAAGCAGGAGCGGCGTCGAAGTGCCGTTCTATTGGTTATTCATCTCTCGATCAAAGCAGCAAGCGCTAGCACTGCACCGACGGATGTACAGGTGGACGGCCGATCCGACTTGCTCCTCTCTTTGTCGATTGCTGAGACCCTCTACCCCCTCCCCTACCTGCCCCTCGCATCCAATTTCAATACGTCGAATCTCGGATTATACGAGCTTTGAAAGTATATATCGTAGCGAACATGCCTGATGCTGGGAATGTGATGTTGTGAATTGTTCGGCTTTTTAATTAAAATATGAAGCCCAGGGATATTAGCGCAAGGAGCTATTTAACGGTGTAGTAAAGTCTCGGATGTCCAATTGTCACAAGGATCGTAATGATAAAGCTTAAAGTAATTTTTTCTTTCCCTTCAGTTTATTTTTCAGGAAGTGTGCCATTAAATTCTTGTGTCTTAAATTTAAAAATTCAGCCACTTTCAGTCCTTATTTTCACCAAATTATTTTTCACACTAAACGGTGCAACAAAATTTCCATACCACGAAAGAAACATACGTGCATATCGCGAATACGGCTGTTTGTCTGATAATAATTCTAACAAACAAGAAATCTGCAACGTAGCAGCACAGTAACTACATTTTCAAATAAAAAATATTTTTGACTTAAGTAATTACTTCAACTGCATTATTATATTATATCAGATGCAGCTACTTTGCAACAATAAATCGTAAAGACTCAATTTTTTAAAGAAAAATATTACATTAGAGAGAACAAATTTTCATTTCGACATTTTTTGACATAGTGGTTTTCAATATTAAAAATGATAAAATAGGTTTATCGAGACTTTAATCCAGAAATTCTTGTTGAAAGGTACGGGTTCATATTTTGATTATTACTATATCTATAAGTTTTTATTCCGATTTTGTACAACTTTATAATGAAAAGGTCACGAAATCGCATAAAATTCGCTGCAAAAATGTTTTTTCGGAAAAAATTCTTGAGGTTGCTCTTTTGGAAAGCTACAAATATATATGGTGCGAAATGAAATTCGGTCGGACAGGCGAAAATCGACGGAGGTTTCATACACGGTGCAAATTTTTTTTTCTCGCATACTACGTCAGCTAAAAATCTGGAGCGTATAGAGAGTTGTAAATTTACGCTTTTTCGTGCGAAATACAGTGCGTGTAATGGATCGAATCAAGGGGAAAAAATCCGTTCGAGTGCGGTTTTCCGCTTTCGTTCGACTCCCTCCCCCCCCCCCGCCCCCGCCCCCGCCCTCTCTCCATTTTCGCACTCGTCGACTACAGTACGAAACTAGGTCTCGCATGCGAGCAAATTGATTCAAGTTTCCATTTTGCGCTTTTTCCGTTTTTCAGAAGTGCCCGACTTTGAAATTTTCGTGCGTGCGTGCTAAAACGGAGGAGATCCTCTTTACCTATTTAAATAACGGAAATTTTATTTGAATACTTGAAGTAGCGGGGATTTAATGCTCTTTATCTAGGCTGACGAATTGCTTTTATCGTTGATAGATAAGATTTTTGAAAAAAATCAGCTAATTCATAAATTTAAAAGATTTCCAAACGAACAATGTAAACGCACATCTCTGAAATTAGATTGAAAATTCTCGCAGAATACAAGGGAAAAGTAAATGTAACACTGCTCGCCTTACACCGGCGTGGATTAATTATGTTACGCTATACATTACAAACTGAAATGGACACTTGAAATTAATTTGCCTCGGTGGTGAACAATATTTCCCCCTCTGAATAACGCTCGAAATTCTCTACATGCTCCTAGTATCCTTTCCCCGTAATAAGTCCACAGAGTTTCTAAAGCAATGCGAGTCTTTTCATAATCGAGAGAAGAATTATTCGGAAAATTATATGTACGCTCGGCGCAATAAATTATATAAAACTTTTATGCGCGCCATAAGTTTTGTAGCCGCTATGACTGTAAAAAGGATGTTTTGGATCTTGAGGGTCCCATCGTGCATCTTTACTGTGCGTTCGAAGTACCCGCATATTGTGCAGTTACATTTTATTACAGGAAAATGCTTTGGTACTCCTGCCCTCAGAATTGCGCGTAATAAAAGGACTTTAGTTGCGCATGCATCGCTGCCGGGGGCGGGAGGGGGGCGGGGCAAACTACAATTTCAAGGTACAGAATATGTAACATCAGAGAGTCCTTCGACTGTATCACAAAATTGGACAGTTTCAGAAGCGCAACGCACGCATCCGTCGATAAATATGCAAGCGTGTAACAATTACGCGCGTGCGATTAATATCGATCGGAAAGCCCTGCAGCGCCAAATCCAGGCGGTGAGTTTAACCGACTGTACACCGCTCTTGGGCGACGCTGCACTTGAGATTCCGGGCGAAAGAGTTGCACGTCATTCGATTACACACGCGTCGGTAGCGGGGAACGAGATTAAGCGCTGATTACGGCGAGAGTAGCACGCGCGCGCGAATTTTGCGCTTGGTCGAGCTTATACGACTACGTCATTACGCGGTGGCGCAATGCATCGGCCTGTGTAATTAAGCCCACCACGTCCGCAGTGTAATTCACTTGCCCTGTGTCTGTGTGAGTGTGTGTTAGTCCTTTGCGGAGCTGATGTCGTGACGCAATAAGGTGAGTCTTCGCGCGCGTGTGAGAACGATGGGCTTTGACAGAGAGAGAGAGAGAGAGAGAGAAGAGACAGTAGCGTAGCAGGAAATTTCATGTACTTATGCGCGTAAGTGCCGTGGGCTTTCGAGTTTGCGCTTAGAAAGTTATCGATCTTTTTACGAGAGATAAATAAAGCCTCGAGGGAGTTGTTGATTATTCGGTTTGCCGTTTTTACTTCCGTTATTATGAGAAAGTAAACCCAACTCGTCGTTTTTTTTCAGAAGAGCAAACGAGGATGACATTTTTTGAATGAGAGGAAGGACGGTGGTATCTGTGGTAAACAAACCAAGTTTTGATCTAGTGAATTGTATGGAGTATTCACAGTCTATGTGACATATCATTGGTGACATATCATCTCTGATTTTACATTTTGTTTACAACAAATTATTTAAAATTTAAGTTATTAACTAAAATAAATTAAGTAAGATGACGGATATCATAGACATGTGATATATCATTGGTGTTATCATCCGGATGATACTTCCATTATTGGCAACAAAAATATGAATTTTCGGTCTTTATAAATAATCCAATATTTTCTACACATCATTGGAAAATTATCAGGCGACGCGTCGACTCGAGCTTATAATACAAAAAAGTATCAACAACAAATCAATTCAATTTATTACTGAGTACATCACATTTTTTTCTTATGGCATTTCCATCGATCATTGCAAGCTTCGAGCATTCGCACCAGTGTATTATTTCAAGAGAACCAAAAATATCGCCCATTCGAATAGTCGGTCTCTAGCAAAAACTAAATCGTCGGGAGAAAAGGTTGTCTCTCTTCGCAGCCTCGAGGCTGCAGAGCACAGCAAGATATAAAAAACACAGACGGAACGGCATGACCGACACTTGGAGCGGCGCGCCTTCACATACATCATATTTCTAGCGCGCTCGCATTCGCTTTTGCGCTTGGAATTCCTTTGAAGAATTTTCCGTCGGCGGCGGCGGCGGCGGCGGCGCGCGAGGCTCAAAGAGGGGACTACGACGCCTGGAAAACCGAGCAAATAAGAAGGTGTGTGCGCGCGCGCGCCAGAGGTGACAAAAAAGCGGCGACTGTGTCAAATTGTCAAGCGCGAGGAAAAATGTTTCGCAGCCGTCGGTCGGCGTCGTCTTTCCCCGCGCCCGCGTCGCTGCAAGCGCACACCTATATATATATGGTACTTACACACCAACAGCATCACGCGCGCGACACGGCTGAAAGTCTGCCTTTTTTCCTCTTTATACGCCGTGGCGAGACGCTCTTTCACGATGCTCAGTGGTTCGGAAACTGAGACATGATTGAATGTGTTTCATTAGGAGGACTCGGGGGAAATTATTCCGTTGAATTTCGAAGACTGTTTTTTTTTTGTAATAGCGAATTATGCGTTACAGACTTGCAACAAAAAATTCGATTGTTTTCCATTTATTGATATCAGAGCTCTGTCGACTCAGCGTCGTCTCCTCATCTTTTCTAAGCTTCGACTCGCTAAGTATACACATATAACGCCGCACACCTCGCAACTTTCTGCAACCAATGTCAATTACTTAGAGCCTCTCTCGTTGGTAATTGAATCCTCCAAGAGCTTCGCTTCACCCACTCCCCCCCCCCCTCTCTCTCTCTCTCTCACCCTCTCCTTTCTGCTCGCGCAACCGCGTCGTCGAGACTGAAAGCCAGAGTATATACGGAAGCAAAAAAGAAAGGGATAAACCCGAAAGCTCCGAGTCCCGGCTTCGATAATCAAGAGCTGCGACGACAGCTGCAGCTATTTAGTCGCGGCTATGTGTGCAGCGCAGGTTCTTTCACTTTTTTCAAGTTTCGCTTTATTTCTCGCCGAGAGGCTCGAGCAGCTGGATCGATGAATGGCGGGGACCTTAAGAGGAGGAGGGGGAGGGGGGGGGGGCTAAAAGGAGGACCGCAGGGGGGAAGACGTCGGCGGTGGCGGCGGCGGCGAGAAGTAGTAGAGTATAGATGTCGGACTTGCGCGAGAGAGGGCTTAGCTGGCTCGCGCGCGTCGAGGATTTAAGAGGTATATACGAAGGTTCGCTGTATGGATTGTTGGCGCTCTGGGATTACTTTGCATGGATTATCAGATTTCGGGATTTATCAGGGAATCGATACCCCCAATCTAGCTTGAGGTTCGTTCGAAAAAATTTGTTCTCCGCCGAGCTGGAGAGGAGGTGCGATAAATGTGAATTGTATATATACATATATGGCCACCGCAGTGTTGGCAACGAGCGTACACGACATAAATTATGCCTTTACTGGTATTCATTTTACTTGCGCGTGAACGATCGTCTTCCATTGATATACGAATAAATCATCCGAAGTAAATCTGCGGAATGCGACTGTGCCCGCTGGTTTCTGAATAGCAATATGCAATGGGATTGCTGAGAGGAATTATGTACACACGAGTGTATAGATGCGAGGGGGCACGCCTACGAAGTTTACGGCTATTCTCCGAACTTATTCGAGAGAGAGAGAGAGAGAGAGAGAGAGAGAGAGAGAGAGAGAGAGAGAGCTCCAAATTGCTCTGTTCAATAATGGATCTGGTATAGTATCGGAACACGTTGGATATTATCACATGTACGCTCCGAGGCGCAGGTATTGGCTGTATAACATCTGCTTTGGAACTGTCTGCGAGGTATATGCTAAGCTGTATACAGTTGGACAGACAAGAGACAACACCGCAGCAACCACAAAGGCAATATCAACTCTACCGAAATTACGGATCGTCAATTAACTACGTATTTCATTAGCAAAATATTAGCTACTTGCGACTTTTCGCCGAATTCGCGCATCGAGCGTCTAATACGCAAAATAAGAGAGAATAAAAAAAATATCAGCAACAAACTCGAATCCAAGAGTTTCCAATATAATAAGCCGCACGCAGAGCCTGTATCCAGCGTCTTTCATCCCGCGAGGCAAGCTCTCGTATCTCCTCTCGCACGTACAAGCACAGCCAAAGTCTAGCGGTGTAGCGCAGACGCACAGGGTGGGTAGGGGTGAAAGGGGGGGGGGGTGGAGGACCTCGGGTATATACGCTATACGTACAGGGTATATAGCACGCGACAAGTTCGAGAGAGCGAACAACGTACAAGACGCGCGATATCTATATGCGGCGGCGTTGCGTCGCGCGGGTCTTTTCCACGGCGCTGCGCATTCCCTTCACGAACAGCCCGAGACACGCATAGTTCGGGATAGTCGTTATCGGCGACGGGGCACGTACATGCGTCGCGCCCAATGAAAACCGTCCGCCGTCGCCGAGATGAAATCGAGCGTACATACTGCTCAGTCTGTATATACATATACAGTTCTGTATTCCATAGCCACGTTTCTGTTTCCGTCTTTGTATAATATAGATCTGTGCTGCAGGGGGTGGGCGGAGGGGGGAGTATAGTCAAACGACTCCGAAAGATTAGGCGATTTGGGAGGAGCCGTTGGACATCGAGTTCTTGTGTCTTCGATTTGAATGAACGGGGCGAAGAAGGAGTTCTTGAAAGCTACCGGTCTCTTGGAGGCTCACTAGCTGGGATGCGATTATCATGTAAGTGGGCGTAGCATGATTTATTTAAGATCCTCTGGAATTCTCGCATTGACAATTTATAAGGCTACTGAAGTCAACGAAGCCACGGGTGACATTAGGGACCTGACTTCTCAGATTTGAGAGAAAATCATTTTCTTTTGTGCGAGTTTGAGGAAAGTAGATTGAAATTAGTTACGAATGTTGCAAAAAGCAAACCGTCTTAACATGGAATCTGCTCAAAATGCATTTTATGAATCGAGTAAAAATTCCTGCAAGTCTGCGTATTGAGTACTACACATTGATAGAAACTATTGTGCTACAAATGCATAGTCTCTCTTATATATGTTGAGTCAAAGTTATTACATTTAATATAAAAACTATTCTGTTAAGCTAAAGACAATAATTTTTCTGAGAATAATATAATGTTTTTAGAGAATAAATACTTATCCTCCAAGATCTTTTAGAAAAACTTCATACGTAATTGGGCAATAATTTTGATTATAAACATCAAATAGTTTTTATCAAGTCATACTCTTTTCTCCGTGTACCGAGGCGCAATTATATCAGAGCGCAGAGCGAATTTTCGGCACACCCCAACAAAATAATTCAAAAAGTCTCGGAAGCCCCAAACGTCTTCAACAAGTTCATCCTAGCGGCTTTAACTTCCAGAAAGCTCCCAGCGATTCCCCAAACTTCTTTCCACTTTCGCCCACGAGGCGTGAAACATCCATGCAAAATGAAGCTTCGCGAGGGTGCGCAAAGAAGCTATATATGAGACTACAGCCTCCAAGAAAGAGAAAGCACTTTTGAGCTTGCGAATTGCGCACTTTCCCTTTTTCATACCACGTCTGCGACGACGACGACGACGACGACGAAGAGGAACAGCAATATATACGACGAAATCGGCTATAGACTTTCCTAACGAGTGAGCAGCCGCGTCGGGTCTTGCAGAGCCGCAGGCGCAAAAAGTAATTTTGCGTACACACGCCTTGCGCGCGCGAACTTTATGAATTTTTGATGGAGGCGAATATAGAGGGAGAAGCTGTGTAAGGGGAGATGCAAGGAGAGGATGGGATGCGCCGGAGATTTGATGGGATCGAACGAGGAATGTAAATGCGATTGTGCACATCCGGTGATATGATCAGCGAGAACTGACATTTTTTTTACGGGGTATAACCGTGTCTGCGAGAAGCTTGCTGCTGATTCAGTAATTTTATTGGGTGACAGCGTAAAATTCATTAGCTTTTATTGATTGAATTTTTGATATGTATTTTTTAAAATATATCCATGAAATATACTTTCAGCGAAAATAATTGGATAAAAGAAGCAAAAATTTTGCAACAAAAGCATTTTTTATAACCACAATCGAAATACAAAAGTTGATTTTATAAGAAGCTTGATTATTCTTCAACTGCGATAATCTGCATAATATTAAAATAAAAAAATAGAGTCGTTTGGAATTAAAAAATGTTTAGGTAATTTGTTTACCTAAATTAAATAATATTACTTCTAATTAAATCTTGCGAAGTACATATTTAGATCTATGGTGACATATTTGCTAAGCTACACTGTCTATAGAACTTTTGACAAACAAATGTCTGAAATACCTACCATTTCGAGATAAATATAGGACATTGGATTAACAAATATGCTACAGCTATATGAACACAATAAAATTGAAAAATTGTTTCGAACTATTCAGTTTTTTTCATGTAAAAAGTTTTCTAAACATTCAAATCCAAATCCCTGCATTCCAAATGACAGGTATTTAATATATTTTCCAAAAGGAATATCTAGAATCCTCCAGACACTGTAAAAATCTATGAATCTACGAATCTATTATATGTACGAAAACTACTCTAACTAAAGTCTAGCGAGTTTTTTAAATAAAACAATTATATACTGAGAAAATAATCCCCTTGGAAAAAATGGAAACCGTTTGACGAAAGAGGAATTTCATCTCAATTTTAATATCAAAAGGATGTCTTTATATCCTCTGAGTGCAAAGTCACATTGCAGCAAGATGATGAAATAATTTTGTACCCATTCGATTTTCCTTTTGTCACAATAGGGAATCCATCTCTACCTATCGGAAGTCATTTTTTTACAAAACTACAGTTAGTTACATATGTGTCGAATTTATTAATCCATTCACACACACATGCACACACACACTTCTTCTCATACTCGTCGTAGACGACTCAACAGTATCTCACAGTAGTAGCAATCACAAAAACAGCACCAACGTCCAACAGTAGCACTCTTCGATTAGCTTATAAAGCTGCTCGTACCAACTCGAATGGTGACGCGAGAAGCTTCGCTCGCAGACTGCTATATTTACCTAACTAGTTTTCTATTGTTCACTTTTGTAGAATGTTGGAAGTTAAGCGTGCCGGTAACTGCACGGAAGAAAAGATTTCATAGCTACAGCGAAGTATACTTACATACGGAGACAGCGGAGCTGTGAGATTTGTTTATTTCGGTTGTCCAACTTAACGCCGAAAAATTGTCGCAAATGTGACTTTACGCCAATAATCATCGCATAATGTTGGCGTTATACGGTTAGACGCGTGCGTAAAAGAAAAATATAGAGTAACACTAGTGTTAAGGTCAATTAACGCTTATTTTTAAGCACGGGTCCAAATTTGGCTTTTATATCTTTGCGCATGCCTTAACCAATGATAACGCCTGTATAATGATAAAAATACCAATTTTAACGATTAACGCTAATGGTAATTAAAATAACGCTTGTGTTATAGGGTTATAGGGTTAACACTAAATCGTTATTCAAAGTAACGACTTATTGTTAAAAACTTACGCGTTGCTCGAAATTCGAGCCTCCCGACCGACTGTATCGCACTTATATCGTCAAAGACTCAGTCATAAACAACAGCAGTAATCACAAAAACAATAGCACTCTACAATTAGCTCCTGAACATTCATAGAGCTGATTTCGCTTTTTTCTTTTTACGCATTTCTCTTGCCGCGCATTTTCCCTTATCTCAAGATGTTAACGCGAGGAGCTTCGCTCGCATACTGATCTATTTCGATTTACCTATACAATATTGATTTGAATTTTCTGGCAAAAATAAATTTCTTACTTCAAAACAAAAGTTCTCTCGCTGCAAGATTTTATGGATGAGAGTATTATTCTTTTGTAAAATTCACTGAAAATTTATATTTAATAATCTAAAATAAAATATGCGTCCAACTCAGCATTGACATTTCAAAGCCTATGTATTAAAAATGAAATAAAAAGAAAAACTGAAACTTCGCAAGAATGCAAGACTGACAGAGGCATGAAAGAAAAAGGTAAATAATAGAAGTACCTGATGGAAAACAATGTAAGCGGAGCAGAGTGATAGCGAATGCAAAGAAGGGAAGAAAGAATAAATATGTGGAACGAGAAGACAGTTATATAGGAAGGGCGAGATATACGAGGGCCGCGAAGAGAAAAATTATGTACGTTGCGAGAGCGAGAGAGAGAGAGAGAGAGAGAGAGAGAGTGAGAAAGTGAGAGCTGAAGGTTTTATATGTGAAAGGCGGGGCGCCGAGTGCGAATGAGGGAACTATAACGCGAGGGTAATGCAAAGTATGATGGAGATGGATCTGCGCGTTATGGTAATTACATCAGAGGATTGAATTCTTTCTGAAGTCATCTGAATAGCTCGCGCACAATAAGGAGAGGAGCTCGCCCGCGCATATGGCCGAACGTGCGCGCAAGCTCCGACGGGATATTTCAAGCTGGCATTTACGACGCCTTGCAGAAATAACGCCCGCGCGCCAAAATTTATTTAAAGCTCAAAAATATAAAAAGAAACGAGAAAACACCCCGAGGAATCGGCAAATAGCGCGGCAGAAAAAGAGAAACGCGAAGCACCGGAAAAATTTGTCTAGCCCGGATCTTTTAATTACTGCCCGGCCCCGAGACGAAGACTACGCGAAAGCTTTCGCAGTTCATACCGTCGTTACCTGTTGCAGCCGTCGCGCAATAAGGTTCTCCCTCTCTCGCAATCAGCGACGGGGTGCCGGCCGTCCACAAATTCTCCAACTGCAGAGAGAGAGAGAGACAAGCGCGGGAGAGGAGCTCCGCATTAAATGCGGAGGTTATATATAAGACGAAAATGAAACAATATTAGAAAAGGGGGAAGGCGAGCTTGCGCTCGGCGGTACAGAGGCCAGGACTCGAGACTCTCCTCTCCGGAAATTCGCGCAATATAACGCAGAGCGAACCCCTCGCAATTACGTCACACCGTCTGTTATAATAAGGTAACGGCCTCGTAAACTTTTATCGCCGGAGCTTTATTACGAGCTCGAGGCCGGTCGCCGCGCACGCTTTCGCCGTCCCTCCCTCCCACCCACCCAACCTCTCTCCTTCGCCGCGAAAAACGCCTATAATATTCGTGTAGGCTGTTGTTCTGCGTATCGTGTATCGCTCTATAGGTATAATGCGCGCAGGCTCGGGAAATCAAACCTGGAAAAGGAGTTTACGGGCTTTTGTATACGAGACGCGGATATTAAGCTGGGGAATAATGAAGGGGCTGCTCTACAAGCCCTGGAGATGTATTGTTATGGCAGCGCGAGTTTTCTTCTATTTTCATGAACGCACGAGAGAGAAAGAAAGAGAGAGAGAGAGAGAGAGAGAGAGAGAGAAGCAGAGAGAGAGACGATATTGAAACTCAAGGGTAGAGAGAGAGAGAGAGAGAGAGAGAGATCTGTATTATATTCTCCGACAGATATAGAATCATCGGTCGAGTGTTTCTAGCCGTAGAAACGGAGGGGAATGAAGAAGGTAGCGACCCCCGAGAAACGTGTGTAGCGCGCGCGCAGCTCTCGAAACGGCCTGGATAGAAATCCACTCCCGAAAAATCTCGCGAGATATCTGGGTCGCGGGGCTCCGGCTGGCAATATCCCGTGGGAGACCAGTCGGTCTCTGGACCTCGCCTCGTCGTCGTCGTCGTCAATGGGGTTATGAGGCCGATACGAGGGAGGCAAGGGGGCTTGAGAGAAACCGAGCCGAAGAGGAAACGAGGCCAGATGAAGGCGTTCCTGACTCAGCGCGCGCTCCACATCCACGATCCACGATCCTCGAGGAGAAAGACGCGATTGAATCCGAGGACGAGCGCGCGCCCCGAGTAATATGCCTAGATTGCTATCAGCCGAGGCTTTCCTCTCGCTTTTATACGTATACATACGTGTAGAGAGGGCTCTATGCGTATAATGTATATACCTATCGCTGTACATATGTGTATACCGCCATACACCCGTGGGTGTAGTTCGCGATGCGTATTGTTGTGTCTGTATATAGCCTGACTCACAGGGAAACGGAAATCATCGGGGCAATTTGCTTTGCGAGATACGAGATAGTCGTATAAGGCTGAGAGGCTCGCGTGGGAGCGACTCTCTGCCTATATATATATATATTTGTGTGTGTGGGTGTGTGTGTGTGTGTGTGTGTGTGTGTGTGTGTACACACGTAGACTTTGCGATGGCTAGCGGAGAGAGACATATGAAAGCTCTTAACGATATTGACGAGGAGTATTGTGAGCACTTGATTGTTGGAGCCGAGGTTATGGCGACGAGATGATCTCGTAAGTATATAGATCGGAGCCGGCTGTTATATTGATACGTCTCGTGAAGAAAATTATGGAGAAATTAATGGGGTGTGCTACTCTCACCAAAGTATTCCCAATTCGGTTTTACGCGTGTGCTATATTATTTGTATTGCACTTGGGGGGCAAATGAGGATAATTTTAATCGTTGAGCCTGAGTCAGGAGGGGCTTTTAGTACTTCTCTTGAGTTGAATTATATAAGTTTTAAAAATAAAAAGTAATATATCGTGACAATTCCAAACTTACGTGCATATATATATAAAAAACCGCTTTTTCAAAAATAGTGTGATAGAAATAAAAATTTCATTATTTACTATTGAAATTATTATGAATTGAATACATATGAATTAGTATATTACGTACCTACGGAGGAAAAAACTTGGACCAGATTATTGTACTGTTCAGTAATATTTACTACAAAAAATGATAGAATTTACGGGACAATTTTTCTGCCTATCCTCTTTCAATTGGCACGGATTAGAAATCTGAAAAACTTCAAAATCCATTTTAATTTTTACATTTATTTTTTAAAAAATGATTTTTTCTCAAATTCTCGGAGAAGTAATGATACGACTTGCATTTGTGTCATTACGTCTCAGATCTTCGTCTAGTTGTTCTGGACTGGCAATATTTTCATTCGTTCTCTTACTATCGCAATTACAAATTTGTGTAAGCAGAAACAAGTAACAATAATGTTATCCACATGCTCCACATCAAATTCAAGAGCAATTCAATATTCTATTTTCTTATATATGGCACAATATGGGACTTTGCCCATCATCTTCAGGAGTTACTGTAGAGCCAAACAGAGAATTACAAAAAATCAAACTATTTTGAGTTTGGAAAGATAAAAATCGTCGAAAATCACAAAAATTTTCTCTTTGAGAAAGCAAAATGATTTTCGCATAAACGACATATTGTGTTTTATAGTGTATTTCTACGTATTTCTAAATTATATAATAAACATCAAATTATTTTGTAACTAAAACTACTAAAATTCAGACTTCAAATAATGTCGAGTTCGCTATCGACTCATAAATTCAAAACGTATACGAAGTAAAAAATTGATCCGATAACACGACTTCCGCAAAGCAAGCAGAGATGATAAAGTTTTTAAGTGCGTGATGATTAGAATGATCGTTATATAAATTGGAAAAAGCAAAGTCTATAAAAGAGTCTTTTACATTCATGTCAGTGAGTCGAATATTTCGAAGCAATAGTGTTAAGTGTACCAATTAAAATGATTAAAATTGTGAGTTTCTTATATATTTTTGTATTCTTGTGTTCATCTACAGAGAGCAATAAAGAAATTTACGTATACAATACTATCACAACGCAAAGTTCATTAAATAAGCAACCTATTAAAGTTTGTAAACCTGGTGAAACATTTGTAGACAACGAATGCCGTCCAGAAGAAAAACGCTAGAATGCATTTAACCATAAGAAAATTATCGATAGTCGAAAATGTCGAAATGACGCTTATGTAAACGAAGAAACTTACTATTTGTCAAGAATTTTCAATATTGATTTCCTGTTTGTCTTCATTTATTAAACATCACCTCAGTATGTACTTCTGGAAGATATTTAACAATGTCGTATGTACTCTACAAAAACAATAGAATTTTTGTACGAAAGTGATCGGTAGCGATTCCTGTAATCGAAAGAAAGAAAAATTGTGTTACAAAATGCCTGTAAGTGATGTTGAATCAGAATTATTATAAATATTATTATATTAATATATTATTAAAATGTAGTCACGTTGGTTGTTCGATAGAGAAACAAAACGAAATCGTTGCTACTTAGTAACTTCTCTTTACTCTGTCATTATTTTGAAGCTATATTTGTACTCATACATAAACAGTTTTCCTTATGAATGATAGTTTTTGAAACTGGGTGTGGTAAGTAAATTTGATCTATAGGAGCAAATAATTCGAACTAAAATCTGTAGTCGCAACTTCACGTAACCTGCTTCTGCTGAAGGCCACTGATTTTCGTTCAAATTTTTCTCCCCAACGCCTGAAATTTTGATTTCAAATTTTGCATACTGATAGACGATGCCGATACGAAGATCGGCTATCTCTTGGATTTGCGTAATTCACTATATTTTTTGAAAACCAAGCATTTCTCTATTGCACTCATGGGTTTTGGAACCTTTTAAAAGAAATAATTTTAAAAATAGAGGAGCATAATGCCAAACTAAAGAGAAGTTGCTAAACAGAAACAAGTTGATGTTATTTTAATTTGAAATGTTGTAAAACATATTGAACATCTAGCATGAAGAAATTTTAATCTCACGAAACTCCGTAGTATAATTTGTGATAATATGATATCGGCAAAGTATAAAATAAATTTATCTGGCCCACTTCCTATCTGCATTTAGAAATGATAAAGTTATTTTTACGAGTTTTGATTATTGGAATCGTTAAACGTTGAAAGAAAAGAAAACGATTAGTCTACTATTTACATTTATGCGAGTGAGTTGAATATTTCGAAGGCAATAGTGTTCAATTTACCAATTAAAATGATTAAAATTGTGAGTTTATTGCATATTTTTGTATTCTTATGTTCATCTACAGAAATCAAACAAAACGATACAGAAAATTATGTATACGATAATACTACAGTACAATTTTCATTGAGAACAGCACTGCTTCTATCACCAACATCTACTGGTAAGAATAGGAGTATTTTAGATTGTAAACCCGGCGAAATACTAGTTGATAACGAATGCCGTCCAGAGGAAGTAAGACGAAAACTGAAGATCGGCGATTGGAGTTATAGAGCTTTCATTGAAACGAGTTTTTTAAATTGTAGACCTGGTGAGATAGTAGTAGATAATGAATGCCGTCCAGAAGAAAAACGTTAAGTTCATATAACTACAAGTAAATTGTCCATAGTCAAAAATGGCGGAGTGACACTAATGTAAACGAATATAAGAGACTTGCTATTTATCACGAATGAATCGTTTAGTTTATATAAATTACATTGTATTCGTTTTTCAAAACAAGTGCTTCTGAATAAAGATATTTAAAAGGTTTTCAAAAGTGATCTTCAATTTGCCTTCGTTTATTAAACTACACAAAAATTGATTAACAAAAATTGTTATTTATTGTCGCAATAATTGAGAGTGATTCCTTGCAATATATTTTAGTTTTATAGTTTAATGAAGAGAGAACGCAAATTTTTGCATAAATAAACAATAAAGCTCTGAGATATATTCTAATTTAAACGTAGAAAACGCAGTTGAAACATTTTAATATAAAATTCATTGAAGTAATTAAAAGATTATTACTATACCGCAAAAAATATTGTTTGATTTAGTAGAAAATGTTAATTCATCTTTAACGCACGGTCTACTGAGAACTCCGAAATGCTGAAATAAACAATAAACTATTAAATACATAAGGATCAAGTATATTTTTGTATCTAAGAAAAACTGGACATTAACCAATTCTTTCTGTGATACGCGTACAAGAAATCAGTCAATTTGACGTCCAGGATTGATCTCTCGTAAAGAGCCGAATTGGAAGCGAAGCTCGTTACACGTTTTGTCTAGACGCCATTCCGGCGACATCAGGCACTACACGCGATTTGACGACGTTGCACAGTTAGAGCTGGTATTAGACGCAACCGTAGAGATGCTTAACCCTATAGCTAGTCTTAAACGACACTAAGTGTAGACATTATTATGCCACGCACCCGCCTACAATTCCATCCACCAATTGCTGAACCATGGAAAGCACCATTTTATAGGACCAGAGTATGTTACGTTACTGTAACAATTCAATCATACACCTGTACGTTGAAATGCTCATTAGTATATAGTTTTCGAGAGCAAAAATGCTGATATTACATGTATTAATATTTTTTAATTAAAAATAAAGTGTTTCATTGTTAAATCTGTAAAAATAATTTATTTTCATCAATATTGAAATAATTTGTTATTGTCGTCAAATTTTCTTAACCCCAACACGTGCAAAACAGATCACGTGGAATTGAAATTTTCGTAATAGAAGAACGGCACAGGTCAGTGTCATCACAATGACTTATCCCCACTCCACCAGAAAGTACAGTAATTGCTTAGAGTAGTTTAAGCTGCCCCGAAATCGAAGCCGACGTTACCTTTGCATAGTTTTGTATACCTGTAAACACGTACCTGCATCCCTCAAAATCAGTTACATACGAATCACCGACGCAGGAACATTGGCACGTAAGTTCAGGATCAAAGCATTTGTGACGCTTTAATGGTAACAGCTTAGTTTACTGTGTACGCGTGTGTGTTTGCCAAATTGAAATAAATAAATAGATAAGTGAATAAAGATGAGCGTCAATTATTGTATGAAACAAGAATACGTTGCGAGGTATAAATTTCAGTTCTGCGACGAGGCGAATGAAAAATATGAGAAAATTAAGAAAATTGGACAAGGGACGTTTGGGTGAGTTTGTTTCTTTTTATTAATAGCGCATTGTTTTATTTTCTTCCTCGGGGCATAAAATACCCATTATAAATCACACCTGTAAAAACTGTGGTACGTCTGCTAGCGCGTCTCTGGCAAAACGTTATCTTTACAAGTTCATATGCGCTGCTCTTTACACTTCTCTCTTGGACTATAAATTACAGTGGTTGCGTGTAAAAGTAATTAATTAATTTACTTTAACTGAAATATGAGGAAAGCAATACATTTCCATGCTATCCAAGGGTTGAAACTACATTCCACGAGCCGAACATGACGTGTGCGAAGCTAAATTTGACGTGTGTTTATTTTTTAATACCAAGTACGTGCGATACCGAGTTTCATAATAAAAGTAAATGTACAGCACTTCAGAATAGTGAGTGGGTTATTTTTATGCTTGTGAATCAATTACCAATCGAGAGAAGCGAGCTCAATAAATAATAAATTATTTTATATCTGGATCTGCGTGTGTTACGTCAACAGAGCATTGATTATTTGTTTTCTTTTTCTTTTCAATAGAGAGGTATTCAAAGCTAAAGAAAGGTCAAATCCGAATAAAATTGTAGCTATGAAGAGGATCTTTATGGACAACGAGATTGAAGGGGTGAGCGAATTTTATTTCAAGATAAGTTTGATTAGTAGAACAGTAAAATCTCTGCTAATTGTAAGGACGTATAACGAACTGAAGAAAAAGCTAATTTTATTGCATAATAAATTTGAATAGTAGATTTGAATGAAAGTATTATTATTTGCATTCAATTTTTCACTGCCTGATCAAATGCTCGTACTTTTTGTTGCAGTTCCCTATCACAGCTTTGCGCGAAATAAAAATTTTACAGCGACTGAGGCACAGGAATATTGTACATTTAATCGAAATATGTAGAACTAGAGGTAAAATGAAATAATCAATCAATGTATTATATGAGTAATGAAACCTTTTCAAATAGAATTATTTCTCATATCGCTGATTTTAATACTCACAGCTGGTCCACAAAATAAATATCGATCGACGTTTCACTTGATTTTCGAATTTTGCGAGCATGATCTGGCAGGTCTACTATCCAACAAAAATGTCATATTCAATCTCGCCGAGGTAAAAAAAGTATTGCAACAACTTTTCAGCGGATTATACTATATTCACACGAGTAAGGTAACTACGATAGATAAAATTCATTCAAAATTTTAAAATGTTCGCTTAAACCGATCAACCTCTGGTATTCCGCAGATTCTGCATCGAGATCTGAAATCGGCCAACGTGTTGATTACGAAAACAGGAGTCTTGAAACTTGCCGATTTCGGTTTGGCGAGAGCTATCAGCATCAAAAGTGGTGACAAGTCGAATCGATACACTAATCGAGTAGTAACGCTCTGGTATCGCCCACCAGAATTGCTTCTTGGCGAAAGAAACTATGGAACAGCCATTGATATGTGGGGGGCAGGTTGTATCATGGCTGAGATGTGGACGAGGTATGTGCTCTTATAATTATGGTCGGTTTATTACTTCGGTAAGGTTTAATCAAATTTTTCCTTTTCTTAGAAGACCAATCCTTCGGGGAAACTCGGAACAAGCACAACTGAAGCTTATCGGGCAATTATGTGGTTCTATTAGCCCCGAGATTTGGCCTGGGGTGGAAAATCTTGACCTTTATAATAAAGTGGATCTTGTTCGAAATGAGGAGCGAAAGGTAAGAATTCTTTTATTTCTAAGAAAGCTTTGTGATACGAAATTACGAAGTAATCGTAAAAGATTGTTGGAATTGAATTCAAGATTAGTATATCAAGATATATAGGGTTTTTAAGAAATATCCATTATCCGCATGTATAAATGTGTGTGTGTGTGTGTGTGTGTGTGTGTGTGTGTGTGTGTGCACTTGCAATCATTTAATAAAAAAATAATTAATATCGCCAAATTCCGTTTCAGGTTGTCACGATCATGAGAAATACAATAAAGGACGCAAATGGATGCGATCTTCTAGATAAACTATTGACGTTGGATCCCAGCAAACGCATCGACGCGGATAATGCCTTGAACCACGATTTTTTCTGGACCGATCCGATGCCGTGCGACCTGGCGAAAATGATGGCTAACCACAGCCAAAGTATGTTCGAATATTACAATCGTCAAGCTGCCGCCGGTCGAAATCAGCAGCAATCTGCAGGCAACAAGGTTCCCGCACCAGCCATTTACCAAAAACCGTATCAATCGCAGAACAAGATCCTGAATACAGAGTTCCACAACAGAACTTATTAGAACTTTAGCAATGGATCCATTGATTAATCGACTGTCACGCATAAACACTTCATAAATTTTATACAATTTATTTGATCGTGCGAGTGCAGTGCTTATCTTTATTTGCGTGATAATTATTGCGTAATAATGATAAACCCGGTTCTTCGCGTTGTTAAACAATGTTTATATTTTCTTGACACGGTGCATCGTTGCGTCCAAGTGATAAGAGGTAATGCTATGGTGTAGTTATGTATAATTTAGAATTAAGTACCGGCAGCGTACTACATTTCGTAAACTTTTGTAGTACCTCAACTTTTCTTGCGTATAAAAAGAATTTCAGGCTCACGTGATGCGAAACAAACAAAACAAAATTATACAGTTCATAATTTGAATTTCACACTCGTGAAATTTTTAATGAAATTAATGAATAGCAGCGAAAAGGATAGATTGTTATTAAAGTCCGAAAGAAATATGATAACCTTTAAATTCTGAGAAAATTAATAAAATGCACTCTATTGCGTGAACAGGGCACGAGTCAGTAAACGAGATCTCTCTTTGAATTAAGATTCGAAGTCCAAGGTGAGAAGGGAGAAAGTGCGCGGCAAATTCTAAGGCGAATTAATTAACCTTTCTCTCTTTCTCTCGTCCTATGTATAAGCTGTCGTCGCCTCGTTTTCTTGCTTTCCCCTATTATGCTGGGGAATATTCATGCGCTCATTTATAACGAGCCTCCTGGACAATTATTACGTAACTGTTGCGCTTTCAATTATTCACATCAATAGGCTGAATCTTATCGGTGCAAAACGTTGCTTCATCATGTCTTCGAAATTCATAGTATAATTCAGTTAGGTATATCAGTCAAATGTACAGATACATCGAATAAATTAGTAAAATTGATCCAGTATACGTTTTATCGTCGAATAAAACGCAATGAAATTATTTTCATTCACGCGCGAGCGCGAGAGAAAAAAAATTTTACCCAGCCAAGAAACTTTTCCGCTCGTTCCAACCCCCCCCCCCCCCCTAGGCCGACATACATCTCGACTTCCACCGAACTCGTCTCTCCCTCGCCGCCTCGCCACTACTCCGTTCCGCTGCAGCGGCGGCAGCAGCAGCAGCAGCAGTAGCAGCACCGACATCCGACATCCGGCTCCGCGAGAACTTACGAGCCTCGAAGAGGACGCGGACTATTTGCGACGGAACTACCCGGCGAAAAGGTACAGTTGAATGAAGAGCGTATAAAGTATGGGCGTCTCGACCCAAGGGGCTACTCTCGTTCATGACGTTGGCTATGCAGAGGAGAGAGTGAGAGAGAGAGCATGAGGGGGAGGATAGAACGAAGGAAGAAAGAGAAGGGCCATACCCCCTCCCCCACCCCGATTCCCGACATATCTTTACCGAATGCGGAACATATTGCCCCCGCGGGAACCGCGTGCGCGCGCGGCAGCGGCGAAGCCGAGAGGAGGAGATCTACGAGTTTGATTACTCGGCGCGCGCTAGTATATATAGGGAAGAACTTGCGATGATATTCAGCGCAACGCAAGACTTTTCGCGCTGGAGCTTACATCGATCTCCCATTCGTCAGAGAGTGTCTTTTCCCTCTCTCCCTGCCTCTCTCGATATTACGCTGGTAATGGAAGTACACACAAAGTCGAGTCTATTATGCATATCTCCGAGTTTTACACTCGGAGAAATATGCAATGCTTACACAGGCAAAATTTCCTCCTCTCGCGCCGTCGCTGCACTCGCACCGCACACATATATATACTTATATATACTTATCTATATCACCAAGATTTTTCCCTTCCGACGCGAAAGTCGCGTCGTCGATATCCCTCGCCGTCGGCGAGAAAGAGAGAGAGAGAGAGAGAGAGAGGGAGAGAGCGCTATACTGCGCGGCTGCGAACTTTCGCGGACGAGAAAGGAATGTAAGGAAGAGGAGGAATTTCCTAGTGGATGTGGAACACCGTGTAAATTATCGGTGGTCAGAGCATTATATTACCCCCCCCCCCCCCCCGCGCAAGTCCGAGCGCGAACCCCGGTAAATCGGCTATTTCTTCGCGAGGCGAGGTGGAAATTGAATTCTTTTTTTTTCTTCCGTTGTACTACACGTGTGTGCGCGCGCGCGCGCGCGCTTTTTTCCCCTCTTCGCCGAATAAATGTTTTCGTTTACTCCGAAACTCGAGCGGAAAAGGGCTTTTCGGTGCAGCGAAGGATGTCTCTCTGTGTCTCTCTCTTAAATTTTTGTCTCTCCGAGCGCGTTCGGGATTTCATCTCGCCTGGGGTACGTATACGTGTAGTTGCTTCCTTTTTTTGGCGTCGAAATGATTTTCCGCGATGCGCCGCTTTTTTACTCGGGAGCCGAATTAATTCTTTCCGTGATTAAACAGGGCGCGCCCGGGCGCATCTGAGCTGAATTTCAAGTGCGTAGAGGCGGCGTAAGTAAATTTAATCAACGAAATTCGTCGCGAGGGCGAAGGAAGAAGTCGAACAGGCGACCCGATATTTCATGCGGGCGGGAGAAAAAATTCTTTATTTATCGAAGACGAAAATATCCTACCCTCTCTCGGAAAGGCGTGAAACGTCAAAGGTAAAATAAGACGCAGACAGTAAATTTACGCCATTGCGCTGAACTATATTCAATTCTGTGTGCGAATCTGAAACAAGATAATGTCGCGATTTTGATAAAAATCAGTTCACCGAAAAATGGACCCCACCGTAAAAATCGTGAGTTGAGAAAAAAATGTGATGAGTCTACCGTATTCTGTTTATTATTAGATATTTATTCAAAGTTACAAAATAATAACTATTTTATTAACCGCATGAAGTACTGTACCTGCGTGTAAAATTGGTATCGACATTAAAAGGCTGAGCAGCCCGTGAAACAAAATAAAGTGAAAAATTAGAAATGCAAGAAAGTTGCTCAGGTAGCCAACCATCACACGTGGTAATAGAAATCCAAGGTCGACGTACCAATTAACGCCAAATTTAACGCACATAGCTCTCGAACAGGACGTCGACTCGATCGCGCGCGTGCGGCAATCACGGGCCGTTAAACTATTAAGATGCAGCAGCACGTTCGAGGGGTGGGAAGGTTTGCCAAACAGTAGGCGGCAGCAGCAGCAGTACAACGATTAGAAGGCTAGTCCGTAACTCCTCGAGGCACGGGACGTTAAATAATTATTAGAAGAGCCAGTGAGGGAGAAGAGACGTCGGGTAACTATCTTGAAAATTACTCCTTGGACAAGTGGCCTCTTCAAGAAGCAAACTACCCCCGGCTACACGTCGCTTCCGCTGACTCTTCTTACATCGCGTGCGCGCTTCCTTCCCGGCTTATTTTTTCCCTCTCTTTTTGCCCCTCTAACTTTTCCGAAAGTGCACAGTGACACGCTTTGGCGCTCGCGCCGCGCTCCGAGCATCGGCAATTTACATACTTGGCAATTAGTTTCTGAAAGCTTGTCAACTTTTTTAAAAACACCCTCGATGAGGTGAGCAAAAAAAAGGGGGTCGTTTCGCGATGGAGAAATTGAGGGCGAATTTTTCGTTGAATAAACAACGCCGCGCGGCAGCATAGTCGGCCGTCGTGTTTCCTAGAGACGCGAACTCGCGCGCGGCCGGGGTTCAACGTACGCGAAAGTGGAATGCCGATAGCGCAGCCGCTGAAACTAGTGCAATTAGTATACGAGCTGTTTATTAAAAACCACGAGAAGTCGGGTGGGGAGGGTTTCTGCGACGAAATTTTCCGGCTTTAGGAAAGAAATGGTGGGCATCGAGTAATGCGCTACGAAAATTGCAGAATTTTCATAAGCGCCTCTCAAAAAAAAAGTACAAAGGTCTTTCGTCAGTAAAGCGAAACCGATCGATATACGCTTTATAGACATGTGATCTTGAGCTTTCAATGAAACAACGCGAAAACCAAGTTGCTCGGCAATCCCGCCGTCGCCGCGTTTTTTCTCGCCTCGTGAATTTTAATTAGCAAAACGCTTCCATCTCATTTCCAGCATTCGATTTCGCACTCTCGCTAATTGCTATCAGCGGCGGCGCGCTCGCCTTGTAGGGAAAAAAAGGAAGCGAAGCTGCGGGGGATCAGCGTGGCTGTAGCATCCGGGTAATCAGAAGAATGCGCGATTAGATGCAAAAAGTTCCCTCGGCAAAGTAGCTCGAATCCGACCGGCTATGAGCTATACAGTTATACCATATGAACATAAGGAGAAGTTCAACCTCACCCTCGCCGAAACATTTCCAGCCCCGACTCGGATCTGCTATTCGCGAGGGGAGTGTGCTCCTCGCCTAATGTGCGTATAATTCGCCGAAGTTTTTCGTTAACTCCGCTAATTCGGCAATGGTTTGCGTTAAACAACCAGAGCGATTTTTTATTGTCAACAAAGTTAAGTTTGTACTTCAGGCAAAAGCTTGATAACAATTACTTTTTACTCAAGCAACAAAAGTGCACTATTTGTCCAGCGTTATCCCCTCGAGGCAGTAAATATCTCGACGAAACTTAATTACACCCACTTACTATAACCATTAACCCGACGCCAGTTTCCCGCCTCTCCCCCCCCCCTTCTTCCCCCAAGAAGTCACCAACAGTCTTCGCTTGTATAAATCCTCCGGCCCTGACCCTCAGGATCCCTCTAAAAATTTCACGAAGCCGCCGCCACCTCCCGCAAGATAAAGTATCCGCGGAAAACATAAACACGCGCAACTTGAACCCCCTCCACCCCGTCCCCTACACTGTCTCCTGATGAAGTAGGCACAGCAGTGGTGTTCCCCTAAGTAATCCGTAACGCGCTCTGCCAAACTTCCACCGTCGCGAGCCCCGCAATCTCGAGGCGAAAGTCAAACTTTTCTTGTTACGCGATTTCATAAATAATTTCGGCGGCTGTGCCGTAATTGCCGAGTTGCCTGCTTATATATATATGTATATGTACCAATGTACATACCTACCTGCGAGCTTTTCTTTTCGCAAATCGTTCGATCACCCGTAGCGTCGAGAGTTATTACAACGGAAACGAGGGTCGAGAGTATATTACATTAGACACAGGTCGTGCGAGTTGGAGTTATGATTAGGACCTGACGTACATCAGGTTATCACGAAGTTGGATGGGTGGATGAGGACTGTACCTCCGATGGCCGTGTTATTTAGAGAAAAGAAAGTTCATAACTATTTTTATGAGAGAGTTTTGTATTACCGAGAAGCTTAACTTTCCAAGTTCCATAAAAGTGCGCTTAATACTGCAGGAGAGAGAGAGAGGTAGAGAGAGAGAGAGAGAGAGAGAGAGAGAGAGAGAGAAAGAGGACATTGCAAAGTTTATATTTCCTCTTGAATTTTGTTGATCAACGCTTACACGTGCTAAAGTCGTGCGAGCAGTTCGTTTCCTCGTATAATAAGCTGAGGTGGATATACGTACAGCAAAGTTTGCCATCGCACACACTAGCAGTCGCCGGATTGTTGCCGGGATACACGCGAGCGCTCGCTCTCGAAATATGTCGAGAATGCCGAGGATGCGGACCCCTAGTTTGCTGATGCGCGTAATTGTGGTCGCTATATCGATAGGATGTACTGCGCCTTGTTAAAGATTTCCTCGTGTACGGCATTGTGTATAGACAGTGTAATAATATCATCTATCGAATTTAAATTCGCTCCGAGTTACAAAGCTGGATGACAAGATATATCCCCTTTTGCAGATCGTCTACCCTGGACATGTTATTATCCGGGCGCTCAGTGATTACGTACACGTGACAGACAGCTGATAACGAGAAGAGCTTAATCCGCTTTGCGTAGGATCGACGCAAGGAACATTGTTCGCTGAATACTAAAGCGAACGAGACTCGAAAAGCAGTTTTTTTCAATAAAAAGTGTATACATACAAAAAAGAAAGAGTTAACTCGTATTGACAATTCTTACGCACATCTCTGTCGAGATTTAAACTCGCGCGAGGCAATGAACTCCGCTTTAATTAAATCCATCCATGACAATGTACACCCGCCGACGAATATTCATTTAGGCCTGACTCAACGCGTCGAGGCATTAATGCGCCGTGTACGCAGCTAAAGACATCGGGTATACCCCCTTTGTTTTCCACCCTTAAAACTTATACGTACACGCATCCGTTGGCTCCGTGTATAATATATATCCTCCCCCTCTCGGGAAAATCAGATTGGAAGTTAGGCGGGAGAAGAAAGACCGAGACAGATCGAATTACGCGAGACGTCTATAATACCTCTCGTTCGTAGACTTATACTATATATACACACAGCCTATCCTATAATTCCTACACTTCCTTCTCTCCTTCCTAGGCTGCAGCTTAAGGAATTTCCGGGCGTACATAACGTTTAATTCGGGGCCGCCCCTTTCCACCCTAACAGATTGATAGAATTGTCGCGCTTAAACACGCTGCCTTTGTTGGCCTTGTGCTGTAATGCGTTATTGAGTGTTATGGGGTGCCGAACTGCGAACGAAAAATCATTTTCATGATTTTTGGAAAAAGATTGATTCGTATCTTTAATATTATTTATTTTGATTAAGTGTATTAATTAAGGTTATTCTAACTTAAAAATCGCGAGAAGATTTTCACCTCGTGTCTTTTCTTACTCGCTTCGTTCTTGTGAAAAACATCACACAAGACAAATCCACGTCCGTATCAAAATGTACTATACTAATACTATTACTAAATATAGGCACTACACCTGCTCATTAAGTTTTTTATAGCCAAATAAATGCAACAAACAGTTTGAGATAATCTCAAAATTTAAGCGCAGTATTAATTTTTTTCAGGTTCCACATGTGGCTTGTTATATTGAATTGAATACATTTTATGTCTCCACGATAAGTTTTGTAATATAACCTATTTACTAACAGATTTTCTCGTATCATAGTACGTACATATAAAATAAAATATATTTTAAATTTTACCTTTGGAAAGTTGTGAAATCATGGAATAAATGGTCAAGCATAATTTAAGCAGTATTTATTGTTCGAAAAATATAGGTAAGGGGATCCGATAGCCACTAGTGTTCGGTGAACAGTGCTTAAGTCCAACAAATATAATGAATTACGTAAGTCCTCAAAGATCTTGGCTGGATACTAAGTCCACTGAGTAAAAGGTGGCCGGTTCAAATCTCGCCTCGAGACATTTTTTTTAAAACTTTTTTCACTGCACAGTATCTCTCGATGATTAAAAAAGCCTACGAGAGTTTTCCAAGTAATAACTTAATCATTAATTAATAACTGAATAATCTGTTTTTCACAGACTCTCATGCTATTAATAAAATTCGCTACTTTGTTACTACTGAGTGGTGTAGAATGTTCTCATATATATAGTTTTAACTTTGTTACCAAACTATTGTTATACTATTGTTCTACTTCGACAATTAATACAGCACGTATTATACACTTATCTACAAGCGCATGTTTTATCGTTTATTTTTACGAAATCCTTACACTTTTTATCTGTCGAAATAAAGCAAATAGTTTTGTAAAAATGATTTTATCACCATTGTGTACATGTAAAAGTTTACGAATTTTATCATAAATTCATTGCGGATTGGATAAAGTTTCTTTGAGCATATACGTTTGTAAATACTTCAGTTGTTCCATAACCAAAGCATCCACTACGGACCCAAGAAGCGATACCAACGAGTTTGTTATTAAGAACTAGCGGTCCGCCGGCATCACCCTACAAATAGCGATAAAACACTGTAAGTTTACATAATTCTATAATAATATTTATAGAATACTTCTTACCAACGACGTTCCGTATTCAATACTCTTAGAAGCGCACAAGTGTTCTTTATAAAGTCGTAATCGATGGAATGGCTGGCAATCCATGTAGCTGAGGAGCTTCATATCGACCTTCCGTAGGTGTGTGGCAAGCTTGTTAACATTCACTGCTGTACATCCCCAGCCAGTAAAAACAGCCTGTGTTCGGCTGGCGACGTCCTGACTGGCCAAATCAATTTTCTGTTGCTTTGCATTGAATTTGATGTCTTTTACGAGCTGAAATTTTGTATATAATGTTGCCAATATGAGTCGATTATTCACGGAAACACTAGTTTTGTAACGATGTTGCACAGATAGACAGCTCTATCACTATTCGTATCCCTGATATAAAATAGATCGGGTTTATAATCATAATATTTATAGCATATAATGTTATTACAAACCCTACTCTCATTAGTGCAAAATGTGATCAGTTATGTTATGGTAACACAGTATGATCAGTTATGTTTATAGTATAATCATAATAAAATATGATCATTACGATTATAATATGATAGTAGAAATAAGATACGATCATTATGATGGTAATATGATT
Source organism: Philotrypesis tridentata (assembly GCA_018906965.1). Classification (NCBI taxonomy): domain Eukaryota; kingdom Metazoa; phylum Arthropoda; class Insecta; order Hymenoptera; family Pteromalidae; genus Philotrypesis; species Philotrypesis tridentata. The sequence goes on from JACCIB010000002.1 coordinate 1,470,383, forward strand.
ATGGTAACAAAATATGATCATTATGATGATAATATGATCATGGTAATAAATATGCTCAGTTATGATTGTATTATGTTGTAATAACAATATTTATAATTTATGATGAAACTACAATAGCCCCACCATATTTTATACCAAAATTACTACCAAGGATATAAAAATTCTATTATATATTATTTAAATCTTTAACATTTTTATGAATATCTTCGAAAAAGAATTGATGTACCGTAATAACAGCGATGTCGTTGAGAAGCGATGTCTCATTATCCCATACCCATTGTGGATGAACCGTGATTTTGTCGATTCTGTGTGACTGGCCAGAAAAGGGCTGCCATTTGGAGCTGCTGGTACCAGTAACAACTACCAGATTTTGAAAGGGTGGAATATCGGTCTCTCGAATGCAGTGAGCGGCCGTGAGAATATACCGAGCACCGATGATGCAAGCTCCGCAAGTGTGTTTACCTTTAAAACGAAGCGATGCCTGGTATGGAAAGTCTTTAATATCCACTTTATCGCCACCGTTGATTCTCGGTACTAGAGATGCATCGATACATCCTGCCAGTATAATAATTTTATAGATAAATTAATTAAGATTATCGATGGATACTACAATGATAAATACAAACTGTGCCCTTTAACAGCTTTTTCGATACACATTTTACAAAAGTATCGCTATCTTTCTGGTAACTATATTTTATTTTGCAATTATTTGTATACTTACCAATGACCAAAGCAACGCAAATGGAAGAAATAATGTATTTCATTTTTAACTTAGTAAGAAAAGTAATATTTTGAACTGTTTGCAATGCCTTATATATAGTAAGTCTTTATCTGTAGACTATGCGGCATTCACTAGAATCATAAGAGAAGCAGATTTGGAACAGATACTCAAAACAATGTATTACACCTGATAAAACATAAATAATATTAATTTCCGAGTTTTTCACCATTTCTATTTAATTAAGTACGATATCAGAGGCTATGTAGTATAATCTAATCGAAGAAATAATATCGTTAGAAAATAATTTGTAAATTTTTGTAAGTATAATAATAAATTACTTCCAAAAGTAAAACAAATAAAATGTTGCTTGCAAAGTGTGTTCGTGCTTTTAAATTTAGCTTTTTAAATTAAAAAAAAATTCCATATGTAATTGACCTCTGAGCGATTTAAACGCTATTTTACTATACTCATATACAATTTATGTATTGATTATGAACGAACACTGATGTCACGATTGTTTGAACGCCTCCCAGGAAGATTGCAAGCGAGGAAAAACTAGCCAAGAAGCGACTTCGCTTGAAAGAAAATTGTATACGAAATCATAAGGTGAGAACCCTTCCAATTAATTTTTTTTTAAGATTGGACCATTAGGAGTCGAAATAACAAATGTTTTTCAATCGACGATTGCGCCGAGACTACTTGATATTTTTTATTGAAATTTAGCACAGCGTTTGTTGGATTGTTAAATGATGATATTTTTTCGGATAATTGTAGATGTCTTAGTTTGCCTAAAACATCTATAGAAAAGAAATAACAAAATATGTAAATAATATTTAAAAAATTAAACTGTGAATTATTACTTTAAGCACACGTTCATACACGCACACGCACAGACGCGCGCGCGAACTCATACACGTGCGTACATATTGTCCAAAAAACTATACGTATGTGCTGCACACGTTATACTTATAAAAACACAAATATATTATATAAAATTAACACAAATGAAATGATGTTTTCCTATGTAGAACATGTAAAAAATGTAATACAGGAAAAGTACGAATTTCCGATGCTTGCATTGTGACAATAAAATTTTAGTAACATACTCTTAATGTTGAGAAAATGTTTAAAAAAGCATTGTTGTAGGAAATTTTTTTGCTGTGAAAATTAAATGCAAATAAAGTTCACAAAATGTCAGCAAAATGTATTATTGTATATTTTCGTATATAATTATACATACACGTGGCATATGTACATAATTACGTCATGTATCCTCACTAAAGTACCTTACTAAGTTTCTTCTGTGTGTAGTATATATTCTGAATATTATTGCATATTATAACATGTATGTGATGCGCGAGCGTAAGTATAATAATATTTTCAGATCAATATTTACATATACTTTGCGTTAATAAAGAAAAATATAAAAATTTGTCTAAAAAATAAAAATTTTAGGCATTTGTATTGATTTTATAAGAATTGAATTAACGGAGCCAGAAAGTACAGAATAAAACACGTAAAATGAAAAATAATTGATGATTACTATAGCTACTTTGGTTGCCAAGATAATGAATTTACAACTAAAATTCTCGAAAACTGTGCAGCGTGAATCCACCGTTCCTCCCCCCACCGCGCCGCCCACCCGAAGATTTCGCATTGTTAATCGGCCGTTTTACATGATTTAAGGCATCTAAAATTATCGAGAAAAATATTATCATTTCAAGTAATAATACAGCAAAGACTGTGCAAAATTTCAACAAAAAATATCAAGTAGTTTCGGCGCAATCGTCGTTTGAAAAAAATTTGTTATCTCGGCTCCTATTGGTCCAATATTAAAAAAAATTATATGAAAATTCATGGTTTCATATTTACTTCAAAAGCAAGGACACACTTTGCAAAAAACCTTTTATTTGTTTTACTTTCAAAAGTAATTTATTATTATACTTGAAAAATTTTACAAATTAGTTTCCAAAGAGGATACTATTTCTTCGATTAGATTGTATTATACAGCCTCTGATATTAAAAAAATAGGTATGATTATTATATTAAAAAAATAAATCATGTCTTGTATTTGTGCTGTAAATTTGTTCTGTAAAAAAACCCCTACTGTAGAACTATACTATAAAAATGGTGAATCGATGACATTTAAATTAGTGCTTCATTCTATCGCATAAAAAATTGGTACATCAGATTTCACATGTGGCTTGTCGTATCGAATTAATGTCTCAAGCGTATAAAATTTTAATACATTTTAGTATTTTCTCCGGAAGAAAATTATACCGTAGCAACAGTAAGCATCCGTATCCATATATAGCTACAGCAACTAATGAGATTTATGTGACGTTAAAGCACATAAAAGCCTGTAATGAACCGCACGACCAACACATTTTTCAAAACTGTATTCTCTCCATACGGAGCTCACTTACCAAATCCCTGTATACAGAATTTTATGATCCATGAAAATCTCGTAGTCTCGCGCATGTACGCTAAGAACAAAAAAAGCATCGTCTAAGCCTGACATCAAAAGTCCGACGAAGAAAAAAAAAGACTTATAAACAAACGTGCACTTCAGAAAATCGCGAATTTGTATGCCGAGTGCAGAGACGTTTAGACCTCGTCCGGTGTCGCATGATGAAACTTTTTAGCCGTACATTTCCGGTGGACCGAAGATTAATATTTCCGTGTATTCGGAATCAGAGAGCTCGCGAAGAAAAGATATACGGCAGCGGTGGTCGTGATAAATTAGAAAAATATTCAAAACAACCGCCCAGACGCGAGCGTCTCCGAGCTCTTGCGAATTTATATATACGTCTCATTCACTCTACTGTTTTTTTCTTGTATCGGCTTTGCTTTATCCCGTAATCTCGGGCTGTGTACATAAGCTTGCTCTCGAGATGTAGGTGGAAATGCGCACGAGGAGCTTGTCGAGGAGAATATATAAAAGCGAGGGTTCGCTCTAAATTAAAAACGCTGCTGGCTGTGATTTGTCTTGTAAAGCTTCTATTTTTTTCCTTCTATTTACCGACATCGTACTTTTGCTAGGACAAAAAGCATTTTTAATGTAACAACTGCTCTTTAGGATGCAGATTTTTCATAGGCAGATCGTCGAGATGTATTGTTTTAATAAGGCGTGGTCTGGCCATGTCCAGACTGTTACTACTGATGAAAAATCCCTGGATCATGTGTATGCTTTGAACTACAATTAATCAAACCACTTACGTTCACTTTCAAAAACCTGCATCAAACAAGTCAATGGCTTATCGCAATAATGCTTCGTTTGACTATACGTCGACTACTGCTACTTACTGAAGCTTGCCACGAAAAATAACGCCTCAATAGCCATAATTCTAAGTCGATCGCATCAATACGTCTCACGGGTACGCATTACAATAGCAATCAATCAAAATTACTTTGGCCAATTCGAGCGTTCCCCTTTATTTCGCGAGACTAGCTATCGCGGAACAATCCCGCGCCGAAACCCAACGAAAGTAAAACCAAACGCGGAGTTGGCCAACGATGGAAGGAAAAAGATAAATCAAACCTGATTTCGTCAGGCATAAACACAATGGAAGGGAGCCAGCGGAAAAAAGCCGCCTCGGAGCAAGATAAAAGCCCCGACAGGTTGATATAACACTGTAACGTCGGAATTCTCCGCGAGCAGTGGGGGTGGGGTGGGGGGAGGCAGGGTGGGCTCTGCGCCACGTCTTTATCTGTAAATCAAATCGCAAATGGAAGACTTACTCGACGAACCGCGAAAGCAGATACGAGGGAAGCTTTGGCTCTTCGGCCTGGAGATTATGCGCGGGAAATCCCGCTGGTGAAGCGTAAGACGCTGATTAGTCCGATAGCGTCACTCCAATACCGCCGCCGCTGCTTTTGCATTACATGCATCCTGTAAGTTTACGCTCGATGGGGAGCTGTACAAGACGTAATCTCGAGACGGATTCATTCCAAATTATTACACGACGAGTTTTGGCTCAATGAAGAGGATCATACCTCATGGCGTGCAATAAAATAAGAAAGCTCGCGAGGATCGGGGGCGTCTTTAAACTGATGTAAATTCGCCGTCAATATAGGGAGTATAGGGAAGCCGATTAATGGCTATCGGTTTTGTAACACGTGAAATTCGCGAAACTGGAAATAATGGACACGAGCGCTCGGCGGGTGGCGGTGGCGACGATGTCGAGTGTACGAGCGCGTCCTTAGTATGAATAATAACGACTTCCGTCTATTGCTCAAACTATGGCCGAAATCTCCTTTGTTACCAGTCGCAGTTCGATATATCTTTTGTTTCCCAGCCGAAACTGCCGAAGCTTTGACCTCCCATCCCTTCCCACGTTATAGCCGTTCAATTGTAACGGCACCAATTCAGTGCCGCGGCCAAACTTGGCTCCTTTTGTTCCCCCACAATACAGCACACATTCCGCCTTCACCATTACATTCTATCGACTTTCGCTCTGCCACTCTCTTCCATTCTTTATGATTCTCTCTCTCTCCCTCTCTCTCTCATTTCTCCCTCTCTCTCTCTCTCTCATCTCTCACTGTGCTTTCGCTTTTTAGTTGTGAAACAGCATCACGATATGTCCTATGCAGATTGTTTTATTAGCACTCGTCGGTTTACTGGCTGCAACGCATAACGTTTTTGTAGCTTAAGGTTGTAGGTATATGCGGTAAACTGAAAAAAGCTTTATGTTGAAATGAAACATGAATATAAAATATGAAATAATTTGACTGCATTTACATAAATACATCCAATAGATCAATGTACAATCCGTTGAAAAGTAAGTCGTTGATTTAACTATAATTATAAGGCAGTTCTTTCGAACAAGATATTATTACGCGAAGTTCTTTTCAACTTCATCATTATAATACAAATAATGTATGTGTGAATATGTGTGTGACACAATATTCAAAGGCTCTATCCCTCGGTGTTTGTTTAATATTTTGAAAAGAGTCTATCGATCTCTCCAAGTGTCGGGAAAAAGGTAAAATTAATTTTTAAACCATTTTTCCTTCTGGAAGCACCTTTTTCCCGACACTTGCCTCGGAGAGATCGATAGACTCTTTTCAAAATATAATACAAATAAATTATAAAGATTATGAAATAAGTTTATGTAATATACCGAATATAATTTTTTTTAATTCTATTCTTCCAACTAGATATCGTTGATTCAAAAAATACCTTGTTTTTCAAAATCATGCATTTCTTTATTTTTCAAGTCTTTCAAATTGATTGATTAATGAGCACAAACATCCAATTTTTTACTATAAGAATTTCTATGTAAGAAATTTCCTTAAATTCATGGCGTATTATTTTTTGTAAATAACGAATAAATTAAGTGAAATAAAAAAAATCGTTGGCAATATTTTATTCAGAAGAATCACCAAAAAAAATTTCAGTTGACGAAAAAAAATAGAATAACTATTCGTGGAGATATTAAGCTTCCTTGATTCGCAAATAAATTACAGTATTTGGCAAGCGAACCTGAGCGCCACAAGCTCTTCATTCACACGGAAAGCTAAGATTGCATTTGAAAAAAACGATTCCCCATACACGAAGCATACGTTTCCGAACGTCGAGTTGAAGTTCTCATTCCTGCCACATAAGTACGCACAGTATAATTCACATAGCGTCCATGTAGATCATTAGTGAGACGCTTATAAGCCCGGCGCTAATGATTCAAGTAAAAAGACCAAAATCATGCCCCACAAAGCAGTAGTAGTCGCAGCAGCGCAGAGCTTCATTCAAATTAGAGAGAATTTTCGCGCTAGAATTTCTTTTTTTTCCTAGCCGCAGATCAGCTAACTACCACGCATTCAGCTCGGCGCTTTTTATTAAAGCCTCAAGAGCAGCAAGAGTATTTTGCGCTGGAATATGGTAATTGAGTGTCTCGCACACACGAAAAGCATCGAAGCAGGCAGCTCTTTCGGCGAGACTTTCTCTCTTCCTCTCGTAGCGCGACGTTCGCCTTTTTTCTGCTCCAACTCTTCATAATACTTTTCGTTTTATTCCGCCGTGTGCGCGACCGCGACGCTGACTACAACGCGCCTTTTTTCGCTTCTCGCTCGCCGAGAGGACTTGGAAAAATGTCGCGTTCCATATAATTACGACCTACATAGGCGAAGGAGTACAGCGGAAAAGAATGGTACAAGACAAAGCGTCAAAGGTAAAAGAATTTCCAAACTGGAGAGAGAGAAAGAGAGAGAGAGAGAGAGAGAGAGAGAGCCCGGTTGACTTGGAGATTATTCTTTTCCTCTTTTCCACTCGCAGTGGCGCGCTACACTTCATTTTCTGGACTGCAGAGCGATGCGTCGATTTGCATGTAGGTCGAATGGAGAGTATGCTTTCATGAGGGAGTTATTATGCTCTCGGTAGTTTTATCAAGCCTGTTGGACTCTCATTAAGATATGGAAAAAATCGTTGTCGGCAAAAACTTACGGCTTGCTGGGAAACCATTGAAAAAAATGAATTTTTCATTCATAATCTTAACAGGTTTAAATTTTAATTTTTGTAGAGAAAAACTAATTGCACCTGAAAGAAAATAATTCAGTTTAAACCAACATTTTATTTATGTCAGCTCCAGAAAACTTCGCTGATGTTTAAATCATTTTTCTTGTTTAAAATGGAAAAACTTACTTTAAACAAATACTGTCTTGATCATGAAAGAAAGATTTCTCTTGATTCAAAATGGTCTTTCTCTTCAAATTCAGAGTTTATTTGGAGACGAAAAATTTCATCACAAAAATGAAAATGTCATGAGGAAGTAGCCTGGCAAAGTTTTCAAAATATTTCTCAAAACTTTTAAAGAAATAAGAAAAGTGAGACTTGCCAGAATTTAGTTAAAGAGTTGGTGGCAAATTTCAAAAATTTGAGTTTCTTGATGAATCTTAAATTGTTCTCTCTACTCTCTTGCCTAGACTACTTTCCTCAAAACCCTCAACACTGTATACAGTGAAGCTCAACAGGGGTAAAATATCAACATGATGGGAGATTTTTGTGCTGGAAGTTTTTAAAAAATAAAAAAAAACACGAAAAGCCAGGTATTTGCTGTACCTCGTTGTATAATTATTAGCAATCGGCGAGCATTGCGTGGAATGACATATGAATAAATTCGTAAAGTCATGTAAATTTAAAAGCTGTTCCGTATAAATAATTGCACAGCGCACGACAACAATCTCCCAAATTTTTCGTAATTTTATTTTCCTATTTCTCATAAACGAATTCGTCATTTTTTTGTTCATTCTACTTGTACGCCGTCGCAAAATTTGAATTTTAAATTGATTTTCGGACCCTCTCGCCAGGGAAAGCTTGCCCGGAGCAGCGTAAAATTTCGTACCCGGGAAAATTTTACCTTGTCCAAAAACCAAAATGAATCTTTTAACATGGTCGCACTGTACATAACACAGCGGCTAACGCAATATCAACTCGGTGAAATATAAAACGAACTCATGAAGTCGCTCTGCGGTTCGCGCAGATCATCGGCGAAAATTTCATATTCACGGTGCAATCGGCGAGGACGAGGAGGAGGGTGGGGGGGGGAGGGAGTGATAAACCAGTGAGCGGCTCGCGCAGACGCGCCGAAATAAAAGTCAGCGGCGAGAAGAGAGAACTCGCCATCGCTTCGTCTCGGGTAAAGCATTATTAAATTCTTGAAAGTTCCGCGAAAATTCGATAACTCTCTCGTACGTCGAGCGTGTGTCCGAAAAGGCAATATACATTCAGTCGTATGTATGGAGATACATCGTGAGCAGGAGTCCGCACGTGTATTATACGGTACAGTAAGCCGTCGACTAGAAAATTAGGTCAGCAGTTCGTATTTTACGTTCGACAGTAAATAAACTCGGTTCTGGCGCGCGCTCGCTTATGAAGTCCTAAAAATTGTTTTAACAGCCCGAGAGCGCGAAAGAGCTGCCATCGCGCATACCTCTGCGATCAAGTGTGAGTTTGGGCTTAGTTCTCTATCGGTCGACGAAAAAAAAAACGAGGAATTATCGCGTGTGCCTCCGCGTATCGCTCGCGCGCGATTTTTTTCATACATATTTTTATGCAGGTTTTACGGGCTGTAAGTGCCCGCGCGCATCAGCACTAAATGAAATATGCACGAGCGCGTTTCGCGTATACTGCCGCGGCTCTCTCTCTCTCTCTCTCTCTCTCTGTCGCTCTCTATGGAGTATTAGCTATATATGCCTCTGTGCATACAGAGGGTGGGAGGGAGAGAGAGGAAAGTGTACGCTGCACTGCTCTCTCCTCTCTCTCCTCTCTCTCCGAGCGTATATGACAATCTGGGCGCGGCGCGCTGTATATGTTTATATTAGTCGCTGACGCAGGAATATGTCGAAGAGTCATTTCGCCGAGCGCGCGCTGTACTATGTATAGGCGCGCTGCGCCGCGCGTTATTTACAACTTGGAAATATTGTTGCGCCGCGGGCCGTTATATACCGGGCCGGCGCGCGCGGGCTCGACTAATCTCTCTATCGTGAAATGCAATTAGATGTGGATGTGTATCTGGAAATTTTGGGAGCGAGTTATGGCTATTTCAGTGCCAGCTACGAGCCCCGCCGAGTCATTATTGTTTCTACGCAAATATAGAGTTGGCTTTTGCGCTGTCTGCAAAATGATAGGGCGTTGTTAGAATAATTACGCCGAGGTTTATAACGTATACGTATATTTATAATCGAATATGTGGTTCGCTCGCCGTGAAGCCGGAGTATAATTTATGAGTCGGATTCGCACTTTTCAATTCTGTATAAGCTATATTCGATATTGGAGTAATTTTATAATTAAGTGGAGCGAACGAACGGTCGACGTAGTATACGTCGCATTGTACTGCTAGTGCTAATTTCAAACTCCCTGCAATGCCGTAATTAAACGGCGGCTATTTCGTGAGCTTGAATTCCTATTAACTGTGATCTGATTATAAATGGAATATTTTTTTGACTTGCTAACTAATTGAAGGGTGAAGTTCTATCTTGCAATGTAATAAAAAGAGGTAAGAGATTGAGAAAAAAAATACTAAGTTTAAATGGTGTTTTTTTATCAGTAACTGAAATTTCAATTTTAACATAAAGTTTTAAAAGCGTCAGTTTCGTAGATGTGTCATGTTATATTAATAAATATCATATTAATATTATTACACGATTAAAAATAAAAATTCATTTTTTTTCTCTGATAAGAGGAATGAAGATACAAGACAAAAAGTGCGGCTTTCCAGGTTGAGTAAAATTATACCCTCGGGCGATGGCTATAAACTTCATCCTCGGTCGCAATCATCGACTATTCTCCCTTGTTGCATATAATAAAGCAACTTATATGTTGATAACAATTATGAGGAGTAAGATGTAGTTGTTTATTCGTCTGCATCCGCAAAAGAATTCCACATAGCGTGTATATATATACGTCAGCCGTTTTTAACTAGAGGACAAAGTAAAACTCCTCCCGACACAGAATCGACATTACAAGCGTGTTCATACACCTTGGGGAAACGACATTTTTATCTCCAACAAATCACTCCCGCCTATAAACGCACATCTGAGATTTCAATTTTAATCCCCACGTGAAAAGCTCGGAGCTTTATACGCACGCACTTCCGCGTAGACGAGGGAGAAGCGCGCGCGCGCGCACCGAAAGGGTTTACGATCCTCGCAACGGCCGACGAGCTCGGCTCTCTCTCTCTCTCTCTCTCTCTCTCTCTCTCTCTCTCACTTTCTATACGGGAAAAATATATGAAACTATCCACGATCGAAATTTACAACTGGGAGCGCAACCCGTCGCGTCATAACGCTCACAGCGTTCTGTGCGCGCAATTTCAAATGTAAAAAAGCCATTCGGTCGACGCATTATGGCCTTGGGCTCCGTGTACATTTCGGACTGCCTCGAGTTTTCTCTCTCTCTCTCCCTACATCGCGTCTATCGTCATCGTCGCGCGGCGCGCGGTACACACCGAGTATAAAAAATTCACGCCCTTTACGAGATCGACGAGCAGTGTTCTTCAGAATAATAATAATTATTATTATTATACCGAGGAATAATCCAGCGGAAAGTCAAGTTTCCGGGTGGATTATTCAAATGGCGAGAAGGAAATATCGAGGAGCAGGAAAGTGAAAAGGGCGGATATCAATATGAGGAAAATAATGCCTCGGAGAAGAGAAAAAGACGGTATAGAGGGAAATCCCTGTACAGCAGTGTACTCAACAGCAAGAGTGACTCTAACCCTCCTTATAAACTTGGAGCATATCCACCGCGCGATAAGAACGTTATACCCCGAACAGCTCCTCTCTCCCGACGAAGCTCACCTATACCTTATCTCCTGCCCTATTCCTCGTCTTGTCGTAAATTAAGAAAATGTCGGGAGAAAGAGCGGGAGCGAGTCGACGCAGAAAAAAGGGATGTATCCGAGAGCCGAGTGTATTAAGAAGGATTTCGACTCGTGATACGATCCCTGCGAATCCCGTCGTGGATAGGACATCTCTCTCTCTCTCTCTCTCTCTCTCTCTCTCTCTCTCTCTCTCTCTCTCTCTCTCTCTCTTTCTCCTGCTGCTGCTTCTTGTGCGTGAGCTGCTCTGGCGAAACACGCAGAGATCGACTGGCGCGCAATGCATACAAAGCGACGGATTATCCCTTTCGCTTCGCTATGACTTTTCGTTTCTTTTTCTTTCTCTCTCTCGCTCTCTCTCTCTCTCTCTCTCTCTCTCTCTTCTTTTTTTCTTTCCACTTCCATGTACCCCGCCGAGGAGCGCTTCGAATCTCGGATGGTTCGCGAGGAATGCCCTCATTATCGCGAGCGATTTGGCAGATTCGCTGATTGCTCGCGAGTTCGGGGATGCGCGTGGTATTGCGATTTCTTTTTCACGGTCGTCGATTCTATTAAAAGTCGGGGGTAAGCGACTGAATGTTGAAAATTCGAAAAGACAACTTTTTAAAGGTTTTTTTTTGTAAACGGACAAAATATATCTAGTTTTTGGAAAAGTAAATTTTTACGACCTAACTTGTTAGCGAAACCGTAAAATTTTTTTCTGAAATCGGTTTTAAATACTAATTAAATAAAGGCGCTAATCATTTTTTTATTGACTATTTTTCATTCTTTTTATGCTTTATAATTTCTGACTAAAATTTTGAAAGACAATAATATTTTTACATGATTTATATACATATTATTAGTTTTAGATAGTTCTTGAATCTTGAAAACACACTTCGTAACTTTTTAAATTCAATTCATAAATTGAAAATAATAAAAGTATCTTGTACTCTATGTAAATAGATACACAGTTGTGTGTATATCCTTAACGCAAAGAGTTTGCGCTTTAAAAAAAAACACTTTTTATACGTATCTAGATACATATATCTGGTTTCTCTCACTCTCTCTCCCTCTATGCCGAAGCGAATTGAAAAGTAGACATATACACCGAGCGAATTTCAATGATTATAAAGTTCCAAATTTATTTTCCAGTCGAAAGTTCTCCGTGCCATTTGCGATGAATTCGAGGCTAACTCGGCTCCATCCGACTATTTCGAAAATTCATTTCTCCGAGCACTTTAATTTTTCTCTCATCCTTCAAATTTCCCAAGCGCATTAAGAAAATTGCCGTTTGTAACTTGAAAGATTTTCACGCCGACGCGCTGCACGCATCCTCTCTCGCTCGCACCTCTCTCACTGAGAAATAAATGCTAATTTCCGGCGAATTAAGTTCGCCTCCCTCCCGTGCGTGCGCTACTTAATTTCGAACTTCGTTAAGTAAGAGTCTCTCTCTCTCTCTCTCGCTCTCCCTTAATCGAATATTCGCGCTGATGACGAAATCACCCCCTTTTCTCCGACTCCCAGACACACCGAAACGAATCAGCTCGAGCGTCAACTATCTCCCCCTCCTCGATAATTGCGAGAAAAGTTATACCAGCCTTGTCTATATAAGGCCGGGGAGACGAAGAGAAAAGGAATTCATCACGAATCATGATCGCTCTCGCAGCTCGACATCGAGTTTTCGTGATGGAAGAAGATGGATTTTCGACTCGCGGAGCGAATTCCTGGGAGAAAATTCCTGGAGTCTCTCTCATCTGGTTTGAGATGCCTACGTAGTAGACCTCGTCTTTGCCCGCGTTCCTCGGAATTTCTGCGCCTCGGGGCGATATAATGCCCCGAGGTATACGCGCGCTCTCAAAAAGTGCCTTTTCCTTACGGAAACTCTTTGCCGTTATTATTGTCGCTCGCTTCCTCTCTCTCTCTCTCTCTCTCTCTCTCTCTCTCTCTCTCTCTCTCTCTCTCTCTCTCTCTCTCACTCCGACAGCTTAGATTCAATCTGATAATGCACCTCGTCAACTTAACGGAATTAATAAGTAATAACGCAAAGCTGCAATTAGCGCCTCTCTCTCTCTCTCTCTCTCTCGCAACGGGGCAAAAACGCTCTGACCCACCCTGAAAGTCTCTCTCTCGCTCTCTCTCTCACTCACTCTGGCTCCCTTGGCGAAACTCGAATAAGCTTAAGTGCTCACGGCATAATATCTCACGCCTCAACTTAGCTAAATTGCACTCGATAATTACTAGGGAGAGTCCTCCTCGGGCGCGCAAGAGACAGAGGAACGGCGTTATCTTGTAAGACGAGCGAGAAAAACACGCGCGTCGAAACTTTACCTTTTCTTCCACCCCCACGCTGCTCTCTCTCTCTCTCTCTCTCTCTCTCTCTCTCTCTCTCTCTCTCTGTCTCTACTTCACTACGAACTAATCCAGTCTCGGTATATAGCCAACCCTCCCACATCCTCTCGAGGAAATACGAGTTTCCGTGTACAGCGGTAATACAGTTCATAAAGGGCGAGAGGGGAAGCCGGTACCGCGCCAGGGTGCGATAATCGCGCGCACGGGGCGCCCGGCTAAGAGCTCCAATATTTCTCTCGCTGCGAGTCGGCGAAATTACTGACCGTTGCCTAATGTGCTTTTTTTGCCCGGCCGCTTCTCCGCTTCGCGCCGCTTTATTCGCGCCCCCGTTACAGCTACCCGTGGCGATACGAACGATCCGCGATTCATTAACAATTTAATCTTATAAACACGAGATTGTGATCTGTTTCATGCGCGCATATACGGCAAAGTTTAAGACCGGCAAGGGGGAGAGGGGGAGAGAGAATAAAAAAGTCAAAGGCGCAGACAGCCAGCCAGAGACCGAGAGTAGAGGAGAAAATGAAAAAGCCGGTGTGCTCGAGTGTGTCTGCCAAGTGAAAGTTTTCCTTTTGCTGCGCTTGCACGCGCACGTGGCTTGGCATCGCTTCGCGTTTTCAGACCAAGTCCTCCTACGCTCCTCGGCGGGAGCTTCTTTTTTTCTCCTCCATCCTTTCCTTTTTCACCTCGATCTTCTGTTCACCTGGCTTCTTCCTCCTCCTCTTCTTCTTCCTCGTCTTCTTTTTCTTCTTCTTCTTTTTCAACAATTTTTCCGAATGCCCGTTTCAAGCTTGACTTTCCCCAGCGCGCCCTCATTTGGATTATGAAACATTAAACAAACACTCGCTATTCTAGCCCAGCTCTTTCTCTAAATTCGGATGCTATTATAAATTACTGTTTCACTCTACTGTTTTACACAATCCCTACACAGTTTTACTGTAGTATATTATACACTATTACAGGAAAAATAGAATCGTAATATTGCCTGATGCTCGTAGGTGCATCGATTTACTTTGAAATTTATGTCATCGTTGAGATCGCTCAATAACATGAAAAAAAAAATAATAATAATTCAAGGATTTTTTTATTCCTTTTATCCCTCGAACATGAAAATTAATGTCTACTCAACAAACTTAAGTACGTATATCAATTAAGTACTAGTAAATTTTGAAATTCAAAAATGCGAGACAGCTCTTGGTTAAAAATAAAATAATTTTACTTTATCTTACTACGGCAACGTTTCGTCCTTAGATTAGGACCTTTTCAAGCCATAATTTATAATATCAAAAAAATTAAAACTATAAGACGCAAAGTTAAGTATTAGTGTTTACCTTGGCAAAAATATAATGCAGCTTTACCTGTAATACTGAAATTGTATGCAATGATCATTCAAATGTAGAACTTTTATACATTTGTGGGTAATCACGGTATGTGACAGTTGTCTCTTCTATAAAATTATTCAATAGATTATAGGGACTCATTTTCACGAAAACATAACCTGTTCCATTCACCCTTAGCGTATAATTATTTTTTTAACATTTTTAACGTCAAAATGTAATGAAATTAAATTTCCGGCTTCTACATCGAATGTCTACCATCTGCATCAAGTACCTCGCTTCCATTACATGATTAATGAAATTTCCCAGCATCTATACATAAAATATACCGTACAGTTAAGCGAAAGTGTACATTAAATTTCTTGCGCCTAAATAATAATTACGTACAATGTACTGACATTAAATTTTATGCAAACAAGATACATAACATTTTACGCAAGTGTATACTAATACTCGGTTTTATCATCACGTACGAGCGCGTTAATTTTCACGTTCCGCAATATTCATTCGTTTTTTCTCCGCCGACGTTTCGATGAATTTCTAAACAAAATAGCATGTAATATACAGGAACAGAGCTGCACGAATCGCAAATGTTGTCATTCGCGAGCCAATAAAAGAGCCCGCTGAGTCTCCTCCGCTGAGCCTCTGCTCGCGACGCGATAACTCATTCGCCATCAGTTAACACGCGTAAAGGAGAAAAAAGAAAACGCCATAAACGATAAAAGTGCGCGAAAGGTCGGACGGCCGTTCGCGTACAGAGGGAGATGTGTAGGCCTCATCCCTCTCCGCATAAATATCCTCGCGCAGCGCCGCATGAAGTATGAAAATTCTGTGCAAGAGCGAAGAGATAGCCGCCGCGCCCGCGGCCGGGCCGCGAAGCGATGAGCCGATATAGCTATGCGCAACGCTCGGCCACTTTTCCCCGCGCGCGCCGAGTCATCCTTATATATATCGTCGCGTGCACTTTACAGCTTCGAAACCTGAGACCGAGCTACGGCTTTATATATTTATGCGGCGCGCTGCTGCTGCTGCTGCCGCAGACCCAAGTTTAGCCATTAGCGCCCCGTGAGCTGTGTGTGGCTTGTCTATATGTATATATTCGCGCGCTACTGCCTCGACGCGCGGGGGTAGAGAATATGCTGCGCTTGGCTCTGACGCCGATGGATTTATTCCTTCATTATCCGCTGACTTTTAGTTCATGAAATTCGGCGCTGGAATTTCGAATGATGAGCTCCTGCTGTTGCTATACTGCTGATGCTGTGCTCGTTTTGGAGGAGAAGCCAGTCAACTAACACACGTTATGACCGTTGTCCACAGATTTATTGTGAGCTGCTTTAATGTGCGAAACGCTAGGGGTTCTCTGCGTGCACGACTTCGTCGAGTGTTAATAGGGTGTATTTATAAATAGTTTTTTTTTTAGAATTCAACAGTTTAAAACCCTTATAACCCTTTTGGGATTAATTAATGTAAAATCTCTCTTTATCTTACCCACACAGCACAAAAGATATTTAGATAAAGATTTGTGTGCCATTTGGTGAAATTAAAAAACTTCATTGGCTTTAATCAATCATTCGACAAGGCAATCAATGGAACATCGAGTAGAAACCCGCAACAGTCGAATACCACTAATTAAAAGCAAAAAAAAATCTACGCTGGTCCAAGCCAATTACACCACGAATTCAATCAACGAATCAATTTTCAAGCCCTTTCAAACTATATACACATCAGCCTTTCCTTCGTCCCCCCCCCCCAACCCTTCCCCGTCCCCACCGCAACTTTCCACACCGAGACGTGTA
The DNA here is from genome assembly GCA_018906965.1 of Philotrypesis tridentata. NCBI lineage: Eukaryota > Metazoa > Arthropoda > Insecta > Hymenoptera > Pteromalidae > Philotrypesis > Philotrypesis tridentata. The sequence goes on from JACCIB010000002.1 coordinate 1,486,878, forward strand.
CGAAGGAATATTTGATCAGTGCTTAACATATTTAATTACGCGCAGCCGCCAATCCCGCTTGGGTATGCAAGAAGCTTCGCGCCGGCTCTAATTTAATCGCTCTCCTCTTTCCCTCCCCGCCGAACAAAGAAGAGCTTCGCTACACGCGGGGCAAAGGTACCCCCCCTCCCCCCTCACCCTCTCGTCGTACATGCACGCGCTGCTGAGCAGAGAGAAAAAGAACAGAAGGAACCGAGAGAAAGGCGTTACAGCCCGAGCGAAAGCGAGAGTGAAAAATCGCGAGGAATCTACATCCTCCGCTCCGCTGCCTCTCTCCTCTCCTTCGTTCTTTCTTTCGCTTCTCTCGGCGGCAGACGAACGTGAGCTGCATGATTGAAGCACCGCGCGGCACCTCGTCGCGCGGCTTCGTCGCGCGAAAATGATGAGCGCGGAGTGCTCTGCGCTCTGTATATATACACGCGCGCGAAGGGAAATCAAAGATGGGTAGTTGGAAGAGCGCGCGCGAACGCTGCGCTGCGATGGGATTGAGATTGGGATTTGAGATGGGGGACTGCGAAATCGATCGATATAACGTATCGGACGTGAGATTATTTCGCTTCGACCGGCTTATCGAGTGTCTGCGTGTTGAGGAAGAGAAAGAGAGAGAGAGAGGGGGGGATAGGGCGATTAATTTAAAGTTTTACGTTTTTCGGGCTGGGCTCTCGGCGTAAGTGAAAGTTGCGCGTGAAGTGAAAAGGCCAAGTTTTATAATACTTTCGACAAAGTTGGCTCGTTTTTTTGTTCTCATATTTTCTCAATTTTCACTTATTCGCAGGTGAGGATTGATCGTAATGTTCTTGCTGAAGTGGGTTAATGATGTAGCGGGGTTGGAAATATTGAATGGAAATCAGAATTATTTCGCACATGCCGCAGCTGTATAACGTTGAAAACTTTGATAATTTTAAGCCGCGCATGATCCCGCAGACAATCGGGAAAAGTTTTTAGACGCACATCAGCCAATGCCATTTTCCAATTTCGCCAAAAGCAAAACCAATCCATTTTCAGCTCGAATTTTTCGTCGCCACTTTCTTTGTAAGAAAGAGCTATCGCGTATCGTATTGTGACACGCGATAAAAAGACAAAAAAGAACGAAAGCAACAGAGGGATATGCGCTGAGCAAACAAAAGATCACTTTATACTCCGATCGCATTTCCCATCCTATTATATCCATCGAATTCAAAGCTCGCTTGCGCGCGTTGGCGCGCACGCACGACGAGAGCGCGCGCGAGAAGGGAAAAACTCCGGCGCACAACTGTTCGTCGAATAAAGCTTGACACCCCGAAATAAAACGGATCTCTCTCGCGTTAAAATATTATTGCCCCGATCGTGCGCGCATACTTTCTCTCTCTCTCTCTCTCTCTCTCTCTCTCTCTCTCTCCCTCTCTCTTGCTCTCTCTTTCTCTTTCTATAGGCCATCGAGCGAAAGGAGAAAAAACTTGGCCGCATTCGAGCGCGCGCGTCTACGCAAAGCCGGCTGTCGCTCCTTTTTTTATCGTCGGCCTCGCGAGAAGAAAGGCGTCGCGCGCAGGCGATATTATCGTAAAGTTTTATCGCTAATCGTTCGATTATTTATGGCAATGTAAAGTCGCGCGGGAAACTCGAATCGAGCGCGTGGAAAAAAATTTTTCAATATATAAAAATCCGTACATACACACACACACACACACACACACACACACACATATAAGTATATATATATATATATATAGAGAGAGAGAGAGAGAGAGAGAGAGGAGATGGCGTAAAACGTACGGCCGTTTACGCGTCGTTGCGGCTAATGTAATTTTCTCGTACTGGAGGCTCGCGATTTTCTTCTAACTGGCCCGCAGGGGCTCGAATGTTGGCGCAATTTTTATCGCGAGAGCTTGCGACCATATGAATGCATTAAATCCAACTTATTCTGTGAATTTCACGATCGTCGATAAAAAGAATGTGGCCGTTATTTTGTTCGTAATACTGCGCAGATTATTATGTAAGGCTTTTCCTTAATCAATATCTGAAGTTTCTTTTATACTTAGAACTTGAAAGAGGGAAGAAAAGGAACGAGCTAAAATATTTCTTTTCTTCGAACTCTGGACTAAATTTAATCTAAATCTCTGAATTCACAAGAAAATCACTTTGTTTTAATCAGAGTTAATCAGCTAATCCTGGAAAACTCCTAACATGACTTTAACAGCGTTAAAGTAAAAGTAATACTATAACCTTTCATCTAAAATGACATAAATTCTAATAAAATTACCATTTTATTGGAATTTATGAATACTAATTAATTCATATATTTTTTAATAAGTACGTCTAAACTTTTATGTTAGCGCTACGTACAAACGTAAACATTCCGATCAAATCAATGAACGTAAATATTCTCCGAACCATAAGTAAGTTTACATAATAAGGTCGAATGGATGCAGACAATCGCAATTGGTGCGTACTAAGGTATTAGAAAAATCGACAAAGTTCTTCCCGCCAATTGCATCGTCTCCTACGCCGGCAAAAAAAACATCTCAGCTTCTGAAGGAAACTCCCCCCCCCCCTCCCGCCGAAAAAAGAGAAAAACCGGAAAAAGAATCAAACTCTAACCATCCAGCTATTTTTGTTCCTCTCCTTCTGCTCGTCCACGTCGAGCGCTATGCAGCACGGATTTGCGGCTTTTGGCGACGCTCGTGCGCGCAAGACCGAAAAAGTCCCGCTTGGCTCGCGTCGTTAGTGCGCCATTGTGCTCTCAGGGAAGGCAGACCTTTTCTTAGAAGGAGAGAGAGAGAGAGAGAGATGATATACAGCTGGTAGACGCAGGCATTCTCCGGCGTTCGGACGTGCCTTCGTCCGGCGCGCGAGCTTGCGACCGATGCGGCGCGTCTGCGGCGGCTTTCTTTCCGAGTTTATGCTTTTTATAGTTTTAATCTTGCCGACTCTCCCGCATATACACATATAGTTGGCCGATCGATGCCGCAGACGCGGTTTCCAAATCTTCGCGTGCGCCGCGCAGATTTCGGACGACTAATAAAACGGCCGCCGAGGCGAAACAGGTTTATTATCGAGGGGAAAATGGCCTGTCAGCAGCGCGGAAAAAGCTCATCCCGGCTGAGCCGTGCACGCGCACGGCTTGTACGCATACGTAATCCTCGACCGGTTGTTCAAAGACAAATGGAATGCGCATGTGTGCGTTTCGTGCATTCCACATCTATATAATATACGGCATGCTTATGCATATATATCTCTTGCTCATGCGGTTATGAGAGCAGCGGCGGGGGGGGGGGGAGGGGCATTTTACTCCCGACTAGATTTATATACGGCGGCGCTTTATATGGGCAAAGTCGCATTGCGATGTTTCTTTGAAAAAGTTTTCATCCCTCGCCACTGCGCGTGTATATACAGCTTTTCTTTGCGACGTGAAACCAAACATTGCGGTGAGCCTTCAGCGCGAGCTGTTGTTGTTGAAGATTTATTTAGTTGCGCGTCGTCGGAGGGCTAGAGGCGGAGAGGCGGCTTGCGATATACTTGGGCGCGACATTAGCAAAGCTTGGGAGGGCCTATAGTATATTTTTATTTAAGGCAAATTTTTGTCACTCGCTCTTTACCATCTCGCGATGATTTAAAATTTTTGTGTCAATGATAGAAGGAAATAAATCTGTCTAAAATCCTCAGGAAAATGTAGTGACGACTGAAGGTTCATCGGGAAAGTCTCCGTGTATGCAGTTTCCAGTCAAAAGATTGACTTCCATTTTCATTGTAAAAGTAGATTTATAGGGCTCAATCGCACGCTTTTAGAACTGAATATTTTCGTTTAGTACATTTTACACTCTTTGGGCAGTGGAAAGTAACGTTAAACAGATTTAACACTGCTTTTAGCAAAGCCTGGCTATACCCCTATTTTATCAAAAGAATTTTTTTTTTTGGCCTGGAAAATTCTATTCATTGAACGTCAAAAAGCGAGTAAAACCTAGCTCTTTACGTAAGTGACTACATTCGCAATCGTATCAAACGGACTTTATTTTATTGAGATATAACGTGTTCTTCAATTAGCGTATCCCCTGATCTCTCCAACTTTCCTTAACGAATTCTACAACCCGAATTAACAAAATTCCTAAAAAGCCTTCACTTTGAGCCATCGGGCGCCGAGGGAATTCCTTTTAGCGTGACATTTCAGAGCCAAAGCCCAGGAACAATGTCATAACAAGAGCCGAAGTAGTCATTCGGCAGCGTTTCACGAGCTTCAGTCTGTGTCTCTCTCCCGCACTCTCTCTCTCGTTCTCTCTCTCTCTCTCTCTCTCTCTCTCTCTCTCTCTCTCTCTCTCTCACTTTCGGCTCGTAAACGCGTCCACGCTGATCCCAAGCGTCTTGATTCCTCTCGGGACGTAGCGACGAGTTATCGCATATAGATATATATGAATATGAATATAGACGTGTATGTATATAGACAGTCAGAGGCTCGCTAATTGATTCGCACGTGTAGCGTCAATCGCGACGTGAGTCCCGAGAGTGTATAATAAGCTCACCACCACCGCCGCCGCCGTCTTGCAGTGCGCGGCAAGTCGTTCGAGGAGAGCCAGTATAATTTCGAATTAAGCTTTCATTATACACCCAGAGTAAGCCGGACTGGCAGCTCGGCAATTATCGTCTATGTTAGCCCCTCGCGTCGCATGTGTGTTTGATGGCTGAATAAGTTGCGCGTGCACTGCTATATAGTGTTTGACTTCCTCGCAGGCTCCACAGGCGATGTTCCACATTCCGCCTTACGCAGTACATGGACGCGCGGTTATTGCGCTGGAAAATTCATCGTTGAACAATTGAGTTCGAAGTTAAGAGAGCGATTGGGAAAGAGAGGGAGCGTACTAATTGAAGCGCGGAGCAAGCTTTAAAAGAGCCGTCTAGAGCCGAGCGAGGCGTCTAATTTCCAGGGGGATATCCCGCACCTATAATACACACAGCCGCAACTCTCTTTACGCTCTTCGAATCCTCTCTCCCTCTCTCTCTCTCTCTCTCTCTCTCTCTCTCTCTCTCTCTTTCTCTGTCTCTCTCTCGAATCAGCCGACGCTGAGAGCCCACTCGCGCGCTTTCGCGCGTTACGTTCGATGGATCATACACACGTACATGCAGCTATATAGATATATGTATACGTATTTATATGCGCGCGTCTACGTGTATTCTCTATACGCCTCGGCGTTCCGTGTGCAAATTGCATTTGGAATTATCCTATCGACTAATTTGATCCTCTGAGCTCTTGATGAATTGCGGCGCGCCGCGCAGCTTCTCTGGAATATCGCCGCAATCGAAGAGCGCGTCGGCTGACCGTAACGCGACTGTTACTACTGCAGTCGGAGAAGCCGTTGCTCTCCCTCTCTCGTCGGCGGGAATTTTCGTGCGATAAGTGGACGTGATGCGCTGATTTACGCTGGCCAGACAGTCTGGTTAGTGATGCATGCGTCGAGAGTCTGGGACGGATCGTTATTGATGTACTGAGCTGGATTGGGAATTTGAGAGTCGCGCTTGGCGGCGGCGATGGCTGCTGGCGATTCAGGACTTTAATTATCGCCCACGGTTCTGCTGCAGCCGCACGCCAAATGTTGGAGCAGCGGAGGAACGACATTTTCACTTGCTTCAACGCGGGCAGGATGAAACAAAAGCATTTCGACGAAACGACGATCGGGAGCTTTTCATTTGCGCCGCGGAGAAAGACCTGCAAGTGTACACAGCGAAGCCTTTCGACTATTGCAGTGTGCTTTCCAATCTGCATGACGCTGCATGCGGTTGGATAAGAACTCGATACGTTTCTTTTCAATTCCGCTGGATCGATAATGGATTACACAGTTATAACAATTATTTATCAATAACTTTGACCTACTTTAAAAGGGGAAAATTTGAATTATATATGTATTGATAAATCGTTTTCAAACATTCGTGAATGAGGATATTAAAATTCAATTCGAAGTTTAGCTGTATGCACTCCTGTACGGAACGAACTTTTACAGAAAATATTTTTTGTATAGATATTTGTATTTTGAATACTCGAACGTTCAAAGTCGAAAACAATTTTTCCCCACGATTTACAGCTTTTTCTTACAAAAACTAAGTACAATCTATTTTAAAATGTGCTTCACCAAGGAGTCACGTATCAATCAAAATACTTTAGAATCGCTATGCACTGTTGCAACTAAGGTGAAGAATGCACTCTTGAAAATCGCGCTACTTCTGTTCTGTTTCTCGCAAACAATATCACGGCTTGGATCCTCCAGACAACCAAGTATCGGGAGTGATCCTTTGGGAAAGTTCTTGGGAGAGTAAGCGTAAACGACAGGCAAGCACAAGATCGATTAAAACTCCTCCAGGCCGGAAAACTTGACGCACCTGAAACCCTTTGTTCCTCTTCTCTCTCCTACTTGCCCTCTCGAGCCATCAGTCACCGTTCGAGTCATCTCATCACTTACAGACATCCGCGAAAAGTTTCGAGGCGTCAATCAAACTACGCCGAGACCTTCTTCTCTATAACTTTTCTCTTCCTCTCTCTCTCTCTCTCTCTCTCTCTCTCTCTCTCTCTCTCTCTCTCTCACTTGCCAAAGTCAATCGCTAAAGAATCTCCTCGGCGAGCAGGGAATCAAGTTTAATTAATCGAGACACACAACTCGTCCAAGAAAGTGCATTCACGAAGCGGAGCATCAGCGCGATAGGGGGAGGGAGAGGGGGCAGTGGGGTGGGGGCAGGAGAAGCTCAAGTTTCGATTGACACGGACCATTATCTCCCAATTTACAGGAGCGCCGGTGGTAACGGCTGCTGTTGGCTAAGAGTCTTCATCACGTCGTCGCGACTGGATGGCTCGCACTGCTCCTGCTGCTGCTGCTGCTACTGCTGCCGCTGCCGCTGCTGCTGGCTTGTCGTAAAATGATTGAATTATCCATCCAACTTGGCCCCCGGGAAGTTGCTCGCCTCGGCCAAGTTTCGACTTGCCGCTCGCGCGCGCGTTACTTTGTGTATATGTGTGTATAGGTGCACAGAGACGCGAGAGGAGAACTAATTTCAACGCAAAACACCGCGGCCGAGGAGCCGCGCTCGACAAGTTTCAAGCGAGCTTTCCGCGGACCGTAACAGTATAACGGATAAGCCGATGAGAGAGAGAGAGAGAGAGAGAGAGAGAGAGAGAGAGAGAGAGAGAGAGAGACGGAGCTGCGGACGTAGAAGCGCGTGGTTCTATCTTCTTTTGAGGCTGATTCATTATAGATGCGATGTTTGTACAGTCCAATGAACAATCGCTTCTTGAATCGAGAAAAGCATTGAAGATAGAGAACTTCAGTGGAAATTGGAAATGCTCTTTTTATGTAGTCTATTACATCTGACGCCGAAGAGCATTCGCAATAATACCGTCCATTTTCATCGAAGCGAAGCTCAGATTATAATATATTCTCGAACATGTAGGTCAAGCATAATAAATACCTTTTTACTTGAATGGATGAATAGTTTCTAATTATTAATTTTTTTCTTATTATTTAAAGATAACTCCAAATAAATTTTTATTATTATTTCTTTGCTGTGTTAATGCATCAAAAAAGCATTTCGCTATGCATTAACATTTTCTCTGTGCACTGATATTATTTTATCAAAACTTATTTTACTCTAAATAATTTGTCTTTTTGGGTTAAAATGAAGGATTATTTTGCGTTAGTTCAAAGGATATTTTAGTATTAGAGCTAGAAGTAAAATATAGATCCTCTATGATATAAGTCATGTCGAACTTCGATTTTTTAATAAATGAATGTAGAGATATAATTCTATTGTAAATACACGAAAGTACCTACACTGAGAGAAATTGATAGTCAAATCTTATAAAAAAAAACTCCTTTTTTATCAAAGAGAATTGTCCGAATGAGAAGGATTTTTTTCTATTTTCTTTAATGTTTTAAAAATACTAAAAAATGAAGGGAAGATAGATTGGTAAAGAAAAAAATAAATAATTATTTTAGAACAAAATTATTGCTTTTAAGTTATTTAGTTACAAATGTAATTTACGACAAATAAACACCTCAAGTCATTTCTTTGCGATCAGAAGGCAGGTTTTGAAGACTATTGCTCGACAAAAGAAAACGCGAATATAATGATTAAATCCTGTTGCAAGAATTGTTTGCACCTAAATTATTAGCCTCGAGTCAATTACGAATCATGAAAACATCCAAGACGCTCCCGACAATCCTGAATTTCCCTCAAGATTTCCCGTTCGTCGTGGACTCAAAAGCAATCCGACTTTCGACAACTTTTTTGATTCACGCGAATCATTCGTCTCTCTCTCGCTCGCTGCGAAGCAGGAAGATGGCCAAGGAAAAAAAACGAAGCGAGAAGCTTTCCGAAAGCAAAATCCTATTCTCGAAAGCACGTCGCGCTGAAAAACGTACGGAATCAGCCGATAGAGAGCTGAATTTATTTGCGCATACATTCTCGGGGAGCCTCGCTGCAGGCCTGTCCATTTACTTTATCGTCGGCCGAAAGAGAGAGAGAGAGAGAGAGAGAGAGAGAGAGAGAGAGAGAGCGAGATGCTCGGAAATAAAAAGACGCCTACTGCAGGACACTCGTTTCTTTTCGTCGGAAAATCGAGATTGCCCGGTTGTGTCCGAGTCCCTCGGGCGCGCGAACACCTGCAGCGCGCCAAAGTTTTCACTTCGATACTGGCGCTCGCAGCTCGATTCGCTCTTCCAACGCCGTATACAGGTATAGGCGGACGCGTAAGCGCTCACTTCGGAAGTGCAAGTCGTAGACCGGATACGTGCATTTGTTCGGAGAGTGTGTTCCGGAGATAATGCTTTTGTCTTGTAAATGGATTCGCGATGCGCTGGCTGTGGCGTGCTTTCGCTTGCGGACTATCAACTTCGTTTTTTTTTCTCCTCCCGTTCGGAGGGGACGGGACTACGACTAGTTCCGCGAAAGTTTCCGACGTTTTGCGCGCTGGACGCCTGCGCGCGGCAATCCGAAATTAAATTTCTTCGACGCGCAGCTCGAGGCGAATGAAATGCGCTTTTTATTTCTTCTAATTAAAAAATAAATATTCAGCCCATTCGTTTAACGAACTTATTCGGGCCTGGCTCAATCAAAGCGGAGGGAGCGAAAAACGCGAAATGAAATACATCAAAGTGACACGTACACGTATGCACGAAACATCCTGTACCCCTCCGCGCGCGGATTATTAATTTAATCCTGGAAAAATTGGGGCGTTTCAGTGTCGCAAATTAGATTGCTCCCGCTATTGCGGCGTCATTTTTTTTCTTTTCGGAGGAAACCCATTATCGCTGAAAGCATTCCGAAATTTAATTCTCATCCTTCCACGCGCGCTCGTATACTATATATCAACGAAAGCGATCCTTGAAAAAAAGAGAGGACGAGCCGCGCACCAGTTATAATTTCAGCGCATGTAATCGCGTAGAGCTTTTCACCGTCGGGAGGGCTCCTATCAATTTTCTAAGTATCTCATCCCCCCCCCTCCCGTAACTGCATGTAAAACCCTTTTCCAGCCTCTCTTCCGTTCGATTAATTGATTTCTCTTCATCCGCGCGCAGCCGATCATACGAGCTAGCCTCCATAACGGACACGTAATCTCTGGTCGATTACATTTTTTTCCTTTCTTTTATCCTCTCCGTTGGCGTGTGTGTGCATACCAGCTGCGTGCGCGATCGCATCGCTTCGGCGCGCGTACCCCTACTCCGCCGGTAATTGAATATAGAAAATCGATATTCTAGTTATCGTCGCAAAGTCGGTAAATAGTTCCTTGCCTTTTGAGCATTAAATTTGCCCTCTCCACGCCCCCCCCCTCCGCCCACCCCTCGAATAATAAGCTTTTCTATAAAAGCTGCAAGCGCGCGAGCATCTCCGAGTTTCTAATATTGCCCCGGCTAAATGGGAATTATTTTTGGTACGTAAACGTGACGTCGGGGAAAAAAGTTTTCCCGGCTTACTTTTTGGCAAGCAGCTGTTATGAGGGGATCGGAAAATTTTTAACGTACCCGCGTACCTACCTAGCAGATTCTGGCCGGGCGGCGTGCCAGGAAAATTGGACAAAGGATAGTTTGCGCTAGACGTTTGGCTGCAGTTTGAGATTTAAGCTAAACGAATGCAAGTGCTTTATTTGTATCGACCAAATTCAATTCTACAGTTTATACTTCATTTCTATCGCCTTAGAAATGGGAATTCGATTTTTATTTTTCGATTCTCGTACGCAGTGTTTCGTAAACATTGCACTTGCACGTATATTCTGGTATGATTATAGCGAAGTAGGGGAAGAGCTGAAATAAAAATTACCATAATTGTTAGATTTAGACAACTGCCGTTGACATGAGGCAATATCTCGTGATTTCTGCAAAGCCCAACAAATCGTAATAACAACGAATTGAGAAACTACAAGAGATCTATTTGGAAAATATTTCATCGTTTATTTTGTTATATAATTTAGATAAACTAAATGAAATTTCAAAGAAACAACGGAGATTTGTAGGGATAGTTTAAATATTAAGTTCCGTTCTCGTTTACCATGGCTGTGCGTTTTCATATAAGGTTTTACATCGATTTATTTTCACCGAATAATGTATGACTTTTTTTTTCATTAAGAAAAATCTCTCATATTGCGTTGTATAATTTTTTACAGTTTCGTGAAAGCATTTTTTCATTAATTATGGTTCAGCTTTATAGTTCAGGTCAACACATTGACAACAGAGTGAAATTCACTTCCTGGCGCAGTATTGCCGGTGAAACGTCGGCAACGGCTTTTGAGTATATTACACCAAATCTATTTTATGTTACCTGATCTTTCACCCCGATCACCTTTGCGTTACTTTGCGTTCGTGTGAGCTGCATAAATTGAAAAGGGCTTTGAACCCGTAAATTGCTAATAAATAAATAAATAAAGCTAAATAAGTAAACTTATCTCTAAAGCAAAATCATCTACAGCTACTTAACAAAAATGTTTTCAAGCATCAAAATAAAAAAAAATCGCATTTTTTTTAGTATCCCACAACCGTCCGATCCATATTCAAATTTAGCCCTTCAATCGCCGCCGATGAAACACAGCTTAGTCCGGGAGAGGCCGCGAATCATCAAATATTTGCCGGCGCCGCGCGCGTGCGAGGGTCGCTTAGATGCCACCGCGCGACCGCGAGCCCAAAGGGTCGAACGTGCGGTTCGCCCGAAGGCGGCCAGCGAGCGTCGAACTCGTGTAGCTACACCAAATATACAGGGGATAAATCAACGAAAACTAATCGTCGCTCTGACGGCTGGCGAATGTATGGGCTGCTGCGGCTTGATTACGTGTACAGTCTGGCCGTCGGCGAGGGGGGTGGGGAGGGGGTGGGAGGCGCTCTCTGTAACGGAAAGTATGGAAAATCCGAGGGGAACGAAGAGCCCTTTTTCAAGCCTTTTTCCCGTTGAGATTTTAATCTTTGCGAGGATTGCTTTTGCTGCATTGGAAATTGAATGAAAACGGATATAATCATATTATAGTCAATGTATGTTTTCTTCGTGATTTGTTGAATTTTCAAAGTCGGTTTAACATGTATGATTCTGTGGCTTTAAAGCTTAACCGCAAATTGCGTTTGAATAATTTATTGCAAAAGGTATTAGCTCCAAGTATGAAATAGTACAGAACTCTACACTTCGCTCAGTTAGGTACATATATAGAACCAATTTAAGCATGTATTCCGATTCCAGAATGTCTACTCAGTCTCTCTGAACACGAAATAATGCCACTTATCCAGTTATGCCGCGAAATTAACTCGCTAAGTTATACCGCAAACATATCATAAATCATAAAATAAAGTGTTTTTATGTTAATTTTGGAATTGAACTACACAGCGTAACTAGTATTAAGTATTTGTAGTTTATAGCCAAATGAACAAGAACTCTGGAGCACCTATTATAAGTATGTCACTCCAATCCCGTAAACATAAAAATATAATAGTTTTAAATCTAGACCAATCAAATTAATTTATTGAATTGGTCAAGAAACGAAGAAAAGTGTACTTATTCAGTAACACCTCGAAGAAGTGCAATTAAATCGATTACGGACACACATCTGACACTCATTGTTGATAATATTTCATTACTTTTCTATAGTGACATATAAAAGATAATCATTTAGAAATCCGCTTCATATATGATTATCTTAATTTTCATGGCAATGTCACACGTTCAGTTATTCCTTTCATAGGCCGCAAAGAATATTTTTGCAACTTATCTTTGTGTAGATAGGTTGCAAAAATATTCTATATTATACACAGCAATGTTTAAATAACATTCGTTTATTGTTTTCTTTCTTATTAGTCAACCGACTGTAAATATCTCTGCTCGAGACTGAATATGATTAGTGCAGTTATGTAAGCTATTTTACATCTATCGATAGAATGAGATATGCAACACTAGTATTATCTATGTCTTTATAAGATGAACTGAAATTGACAACATTATATTGGAATTTTATAAATCTAGCTGTATATCTACCACTTTTATCCTTCCCAATTATAGTCTCTGGCTGTAAATAAATTATAATTCACAATACAATATTGAAATCTTATTAAAATCATTTTGGTTTTCTACAAAATAAATTGAATCTATAGTTGTCTCTGTATATCTTTCATTCTTTGATTATTGAACGAACAGATGCTATATTTGCATAATTTACTTTACGTTGAAGTTATTCATTTATTATTATTACTCATTTATTCCTTTAAAAGCATACCAAATATTATATTATTTCTATTGAAAAGTTATTCATTTGTTATTCCTAAATTAAAAGCAAACAAAATATAAAATTTTCAAATTGACATATCCATACAGCGCTTAGCAGATCAGTATCAAAGCCTAAAAAAATAGTAAAAACTGTAAAAAAAATCAAGGGAAAATTCGGGATAAAAATTGTCGAAAGTGTGGAAAGCGTTTCCACGAGAAAAAGCCAGGTCAGCCGTGATATTATCTCGGGCACGACAGGGCTGGAAAATCGTGCGATGCGACGAGAGCCATATTTTAGGGTACGTCGATCAGAGATTTTATTGCGCGGGAATATAATCCTCTTCGTTTTTCCTTTTGCTCTATCCGCTTCCTCGTCGACTGATGAAATTTCGTACGCGTTCCCGCGTCGTGCACACAAAGTGCTGTGGCCTATGGCTCAGGCCTATCACACACTAACACGACCGTAGCAGCCTTTAAATTATTTATCTGTATAGACTGAATAACCGACAAGCGAAAACATAATTTAACTCTTTGTCTAATGAGCAAAAGTGATTTAGTTTTAGTTTGTCCGTAAGATCTCAATTTATATGATTTTCAGAATGGATATCATGGTACGGATAAAAATTTATTAAATATAATGGTATAAATTTTGGACTTAAATAATAAGCTCAAATGGAAAGCTCCTACCAACTTGCACAAGGACGCCGAAAATTCCGTCTGCTATATTTTTTTATCCACTTCCGATTAATCGACCGGACAGAGAACCTCGAGATTGAGACAGCATGAGCAACTGACTGCAGTAATGATTAATGAGAAAACGTACGTACGTAGCCGAGCTAGCTCTACGACTAGAATTATTCATAGCGACTGGAATTCATTTTATTAGAGCGATCCGCGACGAAGAATTCGTAGAATCGCTTTCATTAAAATTTCAGATAGAGATTTTTTTCGCATACGCGCTTTTTCTCTTTTCTCCCTTAGTTTATGCTCCCGTTCTTCTGATGGTCGACCAGATTTCTATTTTAATGTTGTTAGGATAGTCGTTTAATGAATTTTTCAATCCCTCGCCGAGAGTCGAGAAGTAGAACGTTTATATGTTCTGGCGTTGAAATAATTACGAGATTGACAATTATGTATAATACGCTGATTCGCTCGGGAACTATTTTGCGCAATGAAAATTCGAGAATTTAAATCAATTCGGACAATTTAATTTTGACGATAGTCAAATTCCTTTTTTCGCTGACAATTTCGTAGTCACTTCGGGTGCGTAAATTGCAAATGAAATAAATCTCGCTCTCGTCGCGATTCGTAAACTCAATTGCGGCAAAGGCTTTTTACCAACGCACTTCGTGCGCTGCTTTCGTATTCACAGAGACGTGTTGATGTATAAGCTACCAAAAAAATGTATGTATTTTCAAGCAGTTTATATACTAAAACTCGTACGCGTAGCGACATTTAGAAAATAGCAATATTCGGATTAAAATTTTCGAAAGATAATTCTATATTATTGCCAGAAATTTGACAACTTTAATTAGTAAAGCTACAAGAAAGTGATCGAAGCTGTTTCTCTAAATAAGATTTGATGCAGAATTGATATTACGCGAAGCGCCCAAAAATTATTCGAACGATTGTCGCGTGCACCGAAGCAGGTTCGGAGAAGTTTGAATATTTTATCGTCACCCGAAAGTTCACTTTGCTTTTCCATCTTTTTCTTCGTCTTCTTCTTCTTCTTCTCGTTATCGAAACTCTTGCGGCTTTAACGAACTTTCGCGAGCTTTCGTGCACTCAACTAGTGTGCCTACGTATGTACATTCTTGAGGATCGTGAGAAGTTCTCGAGTGACGGCTGGAAATATTTTAGACATACTTTTACTGAGCTGTGTGACATTCTGACAAGCTTATGAATAGATAAAACGATTGTAACTCATAATTTTAAAATAGATTTTTTATTAAGCGGGGTGGACAAATCAATAGAAATTCCTTTTGATAAGATTTGATACTATCACGTTTCATTTAAACCTTCTAATGTTATATTTGAATTTTTTATAGTGTACTCATTAATACATCGATTATTTTTCACTGTTCGTAAGTTTAAGACAGATACTTCGCTAAGAGATCTATGACTTTCTAAAAATATTCCTATAACTATTATTTATCGTATAAATGCAAATAAAAAATTCGGCATTGGTTTGATAAAAAACTGTACTTACAACATTTTGAAATTTTCAATTTAATTCCATTCGCCAGTCTTTGACCCTCGAGATACTGAAAAATCACGAAATTATTTATGAATTATAGTCATTGCAATTTTATTAAAAAATATTTATATTTCAGATCTTGAAACACCTCGGGTATACTGTTCGCTATTTATTTTCAGTAGATTCGATCTCCAATAAAAATGAAATTTAAAACTAATGAAATAATTAAATTTTCCAGTTGCGCAGAAATAATTAATGAGAGATTTGGCCTGAATCTCTCATTAGCCTGTTAAAATATTCAATTATATTCGCAAGCCAATATCACCCCTTCTTCCTCCCAACCCCCTACCCTTTCTTTCATAAAAATTTTAATCTCGCCGCCTTGAGCATCTCTCACCTCGATAAAGCCACTCCGGGGTAAAGCGAATGAAATAATAACGCAGAGAAACAGAAGGCAGATCAACATCTCATATATATATACGTCCCCTCTGCGATCGAGCCCCCCCCCCCTCCCCTATACTGTGTTGTCTCCGAGGCCTCCTTCTCGCCGGCGAAATTTCATTTCAGCACGCAAAATTGCGTGGGTGCAAACTTCGCCCCTTCCTTATAGATGCGCATATATATGTATGCCCCCTTTCTCATTTCTCGTCCTCGGGAAAGGAGGAAAGATATTGAAAGCATAAATTCGCAGCTCGTTGCGGGCATCGACTTTAATTCGCCGCTTCATACATACATGCATGTAATAGGCATGTATGCATGTATATAGACGTATCTTCCTCAGTCATTCTCCGGCTCCGATACGCTCTGAATATCACCCTTCGAATAGCCTTGGTCGCTGCTGGACGCTACCGTTGCTGCTGCTGCTGTGCGTGCGGACCGGAACTCGGCTTGGTATGCATGGATTTTCAGGCTTTGCCGTTGCTGGCTTCGAATTTATAGTAGCCAGACGGCGTAGCTTGGACTTTTCTCGGATACGCGCAGAGGCGCGTTTATGCAAAATTCGCCGAGGGGTTCTAACTTTGTTGAAACGTCCGCGGGAACGGTTTGTTAGACAATAATTTTGCATTTCTTCGTTTTCCGTACGTCGAATGAGACGGTTTAGCCACCCCCCTGGAAATTGAATATTGGATGGGAGCTGCGAGCTGAATTGCAGTGTCGCATTTAAGAATTGGACCGCGACTTAAGATGCCCTCCATTGTTTTATACCCGTTCATTAAGTAGAGGAACAAAGGTATAGCCAAATTGCCAATTTTTTTATGCAACAAAAGTAATTAATTTCTTTTTTATTTTGCGTACTATTTTTCGTTCTCAAAGTCGCGTAGATAAAAGTAGTACTTTGCGCAAGGAAAGTTGATATTTCTTCAAATGCATTGAGTTATAAGTTATTCACTGTACTATGACATTTTTTTTCAAAACAATGTTATTTTTAATTATATTTTAATATTGCAAGTACTATTTTTCCTTTTTCTATAGTGTATAAAAGCTTTATTTTCACATGGTTATTCACTTGTTTCGACAGAAATGTCATTATAAACCAATGTATAAAATTTCAGATGAAAATTGAAGTTTTCAAAATAACTATTGCTGCGCCTTCTATTATAGGTAAATAAACACAGTAAATACAATTATTTTAGGTAAACAACATTTTTTCGATTTTTTTTTTAAATTCTGGATAGGCCCTTCACTTCAATCCCTTAAATATAAGTTTAAATTAGTTGACCCTGATGCACATATCATGTTATACTCCAACACATCAAGCGTAGTAAGGTTCATATCTTGCAGATGTGTATGTCTTTATGAAGCAAATTGAGTAAGAAAAGGTTAATTAACGGTCATTTATAACAGACTCTTTTAGCTGCGCTTACGCTTCCAATGGCCAAAGTAATTACGGGGTGTATTTTAAAAGAACTTAACCCATCAACAAAACAAAGACACTAATTTTTCCTCCTCACCGACTACCGGCGCGTTAACTGTATTTCTCTGCTCAGTGTAACAACCGGGCGAGTACAGCAGCCGCTATTTCAGTCTTTGGTCATTATCTAAGAAACGCGTGCTTTGTATCGTCTTCCCAGCGCAGCTCGAAAGAAAGCTTCTCCTCGCAGTACTTGCACGTCGGAAAAGTGAAAAGTACATATATAAGACACCCTCAGCGTGCTCGGCCTTTTTTACTCTTTACTTCCTTTCTCTCCTTGAGTAAGATACCCTATTTCCGTTTCTATTATGACCGGCGCTTGGGCTACGGAGCACGATGAGGCTCTGCTATCCTCTCTCTCTCTCTCTCTCTCTCTCTCTCTCTCTCGTTCTCTCCCGCCTTTTTTGCGCTTCCTTTCTTATACACACATACAGACGAAAAGCAAGCTGGGATCAACGAGAAGAGAAAAAGTCCATTGTAGACGTCGCCGGCTAATTTTCGTTATAGAGCTCAAGCCCACGGCTGCACTGCTATCTTTTACTTTTATCCAATGTGCGCTCGCACGCTGTGAAATAATTATAAATGCGGGATGTACATGGAGAATTCCGTTTTTCCCGAGATTTTTTTAACGAATAATGAAGACTTTCCTTCGCAAGTACCAAGGAATGAAACTCAAGGAATTTAATAAAAAAATATCGTTTTAGCATTTTCAAGTTTTCATTATACAGAAGCATAATGATAATGAACGCTTTTTTTTAAATTTTGAATTCATACACGCGGAAACAAAAATTAAAGTAGAGAGAATAAAACAAAAATAATTCATTGAATTTGAAAAATACCATCTTTTACAAACTGCATAATTTGAACGAGAAAACGAGTTTTCAAGGTATTTGATTAAACTGATTTTCACTTTACTATTAAGTACACGCAATCGATTACTTGAATTGTATATATTTTATATTGAACTTATTTAATAACAAATTAACATTTTTTTGAATACTCAATATGATTTTAGAACATCAGTTAATGCTCAAAATAATTCAACTTTAATGTTGAAATAAAGAGATTACATTAAAAAAAATTATACAAAGCCTGTTTATTAGCGAAACAGTTGACAATGAATTTTTAAAATTAAAACGTCACTCTGCGTTGTCATAAAAAGATAATTCTATAATTAAAGAAGCATTATGCACATATTGCACATAATCCAGTATATAATTGTATTAATACAATTTTTTATATTCAAACACTATAATTTTGACTGACGATTTCTATTAGTAGTAGTTGTGCTTTAACTGACAATTTCTATTAGAAGTGGTAGTACTAGTAAAAATAGAAATTCTTGCTAGAGATCCAGCCACATGAAAGTTAAGATAAAATTACTCGCAAAACCAGGCGCATATGAATTTATAATAAATTTTTTCAACTTGCGTTTCGCGACAGAGAACCAGCCGTATAAGTGTACGCAAAGCCGTGTGCTTTTACCCACTGCTGGTCGCCGACACAATGCCGAGGCAAAAAATAAAAGTGCGCCGAGTAATTTGAATAAGCGCGGAATAGGATCCCCGTGTGCTTGCGAGCTTTTCATTATATTCCTCTGGCCGGAGCTTTTTTGTCGGACGTTACTTTGCATTTTTAAGTTGGCGAAACAAAAGCTAGAGAGCTATTTAGCCTTCTTCTCAAGGAATTTATCCGATTTCCCAGCCTGGCTCTATCGCTCATTATACCCTTTCTTTATGGCCCTTCTCTTTAGCATAACATTAGAAATGCGCGGAATCTCTAATTAAAAAGTGTTGATTACCTTTCGGGTTGGTGGTGGGGGGGTCGGGGGCATGAGAGGGATGGTAAAAAAAGACAATACACAAAAAACTTTCAATAACCGAATAACTCCTCTTTCCAGTTGCCGTCGAAGGAGAAACGAAAAGAAAAGAAAGCTTTCGAGAGCTTCGGCAGTCACGCGTCTCTCCAAGTCTAAACCCTCGGCTCAAGGGCTACTTAACTGGTGGTATCCCTCCGGACGATTCGGCTAGCGGCGAGTCGTCGAAGTAATCGCGGGACTTTTTGTTCCACGAGCTCGGCCAACTCGAGTGGCTTGAACAGGGCTGCTGCGCTGCTCTGCCAGGCCATTTCTTGGTCCCCTCTAATCTTGGGCTCCGACCTGCCTCGCAAGAGTCTCGGAGGCCGAGGAAGACGCTTAAATCAGTTTGATGCTGCGCCTGAAAGCAAACGTAGTAGCGCACGTTTCCCATGTAAAATATCCTCGTGAAAAGTTTATTAAAATTAAGCTCGCATTCATTCGACCATTGCAATGCAGTACTTCAATGAGCTTCAAGTCGATCATTCAAGCACGCCAAATGATCCGGGAAAATAGCCGGAAAAACAAATGACGAACAGGCCATTTTCAGGAGCACAGTCGAACGTAATGACCTCTCGTTTCGAGTCGACATTATCCTCGCGCATGAAAGCACAAAGTCTATCTTTGCCATTGTAAGAACCAACAGCCCTTCAGCACTCAACGCTCCGACAACTTTGCTCTCCTCGTAGTCTCTCTCTCTGTCGACACAAAGTCGTGATCATCGCTCCTCGCTCTAGCGAGGCGCATCTGCAATGCAAACACCTCTATAAAACGTCTTCTCTTCCACGTACACGCGGCATAAATAAACCATACAATGTACCAATCTCCACCCTCGACGTCTCCCGCGCATCTACACGTATAGTATATAGTACACCCATAGCAGGAGCTCTCGCAGAGATATAATGGGGCGCGTTATATATATATATCTATATACGTTTATGTACACGTATACACGTAGACGTACACAGCGCAACAGCGGAGCCAAGTCTCAGGGCGTTTCTTGCGGAAGGCGAAAAGGGGCCATAGCACACGCAGCAGCGGCGGCGGCGGCGGCGGCGGCGGCAGCAGCAGCTGCATCTGCGGTTGCATGAGTTAAGGCCGCCGGGGCGCCGCCACGTGCAGCTGCTGACAAATGTCGAGCCGGTCCGCGCCGCGGATGAATTACGGATTCAGAGTAAGGGCTGAAAGGGCTGCCTGCGCGGAATGGTGCCGTCGCCGCCGCCGCCATCCTAAACCGCTGCGACAGACGTCGAAAGTCGAGGGGTCGTAGTTTGTTGAAGCCGCATGGATTCACGTGTGTCTGTGTGTGTGTGCGTGTGTGTGTATGTGTGTGTGTGAACGTGTGTGCGGGCGAGTGTCTTTTGCACAGTCGACTATTATTCCGCGATTCGTGTCCTTGTGGCTTGTCGCCGAGAATGTCGATGATGCTCCGATTCTGATAAATGGAAATGATTGGGTTGCGAGCGACTCGTGCGGATGTGAGCTCGGGTCCGATTTGTAAATTAAATGGTAAGAGTCGTGTAGGAAGGACCGATCGGATATCGAGGGGGGATACCTGTTGTCGACGAGCGTCGAATATATAGCGAAGATTTATGCATTACTTATGATTCGCAGTGCGCGAGGTAAGGAGAAATTTGTTTTACTGCGTTTTGATAAACAAGTAATAAGTGATTGCATGTCCCTTTGTTTCGCGGAATTGCAAAAGCGCAAGATACTCGTTTGCCTAATACGCACAAACTCAGTTGGCCAACATTTATCTTCCTCGCAAGTCGACGAGAATAAGCGAAACTTTTTTTCTCGCAAACACGATTATTCGAACAGAAAACGAGATTTGAAAATTGCAAACGAGATTTCGGGAAACATCCTCTTTTCGGCGCGGCAAATCTATTCGCAATAGCTCCGCGTGAACCATTCATTTGACCAGCAACGCCGCGAAGCGCTGGCGAGTAGAAAACTCAGCGTTCGGTCAGACTAATCTGAAAGAAACGCGCCGCTCTGCCGAGGCAACGCGTCATCAGCGCTCGGAAAGCAGGCGGGGAGAACGAGCCGAGCACGAGAGAACAGCTCTCGAGCAATATAAAAATGGTAATCGCACGCGCGGCATTAAAAAAATTAGCCCGGGAAACTCTTGGCTCTTGATTTGCGTGAGAGCGAAATCTCATTTTTTTCATAATTAAGGCCCGTCGAGCGAGTGCAGTTTCGCGCGCCCGTGCATTTGCAAATTACAGCGGCAAAGTGTCGTCGGTAAATTTCAATTTCAGGCTGCCGCTGCCCCCGAAGTCCTCCCCCTCCCCTCGCCCCCACCGCCCCTTCCCACCCCTTTAATTTTATCATTGCATACAAATCTCTATTTTGCTCGGGCAAGGGCTGCGCTCGTATTTTCGCCCGGTTTCCTCCTTCGTTTACGGGAACACGTGTCTCAGCCGGTGCCGACGCTGCAGGTATACGTACGCTTTCATGGTTTACAAAATTGTCTCGTTTTACAACCTGAGTATAGCCCGACTGAAAGGGTTCTTCCGCATGTTTTATTGGCGGACTTTAATTATCGTCCGAATTAATTTGCGGGAGTCAAGGAGAAATCTGCAGGTTGTATACCGAGAGACGGCCAAGCTCGCACTGGGGTTTCTTTTCGAGCTATTTCCGGTGGGAAATTAACGAGTCCGAGGAGCCAAGGAAACGAGTCATCTTCGAAATCTCTGCAGAAAAGAGGCATTTTTAAAATTACCCGAATCGTCGACAATTTTTGACATCTAAATAACATCACAATAAAATTTACGTTACGTTTAATTGCACATTTTGTTTATTATGGAACTAAAATATAGGTATTGCAAGGCTTCTCAATTCTTTTGTCAATAACTAACAATTTGTGTCAATCAATTTTTGTCTAGTTTAATAAGTAAAGACAAATCGAAGATCACTATTAAAAACTTTTTGAATATCTTTATTCAACAACACTTGTTTTGAGCAATGAATACAATATAATTTATATAAACGAGACGACTCATTCGTGACAAATAGCACGTCTATTCGTTCACATTAGCGTCAATCCGCTATTTTTGACAATCGATCATTTCCTTGCAGTCAAGTGTGCTCTAACGTTTTTCTTCTGGGCGGCATTCGTTATCTACTAATCTCTCACCAGGTTTGCAATCAAAAAAACTCTCAACAATGACGGAACAAGGACGCACTTCTTCCAGATCTTTTAATAATGAAGACGGCGTCGTTACTAATGAACTTTCTGTTGTGGTAGTATTGTACACGTCAGTTTCTTTATCGTTTTGTTTGATTTCCATAGATGAACACAAGAGTACAAAAATATGTACCAAACTCAAATTTTTAATCATTTCAATTGGTAAATTGAATACTATTACCTTCGAAATATTCAACTCACTAGTATAAATGCAAATAGTAGACTAATCATTTTGTTTTCTTTCAACGTATAACGATCGCAAAAGTCAGAACTCGTAAAAATAACTTTATCATTTCTAAATGCAGATATGAAGTGAGCCAGATAAATTTATCTCATGCTAGTTTTGCAGGAAACGTATTATCACACATCAATTTTATTTTTCTTTGATATGCTATGAAATAAATCGACCAACCAGCGTGAAGATATTTTGATCTTACTAAAGAGGCTATTAATATAATTGTGATCGAACATCAATTACAGGCAAGTTCATTTATCATGCAATTTTTCTTTCTTTCGAATACAGGAATTGCTAACGATCACTTTCGTACAAAAATTGTACTGCCTTTGACAAGTGCATATTTCGTAATTTGTAGTTCAATAAAAAAAAATGTAAGATCAATATTAAAAATTCTGAACAAATATATAGCAAGTCTCTTCGTTCACATAAGAATCACTCCGTCATTTTCAACTTCTTATTTTCTTTTAGGCAGCATTCGTTATCTACTAGTAACTCACTAGATTTACAAAATATAATACGTGTCTTATCAATCATTTTGTTCCATTCCAGACGAACACGAAATGATTATTTCCAGAATATTAAGATAGTATCTCTCTATTATAAAGATACATTGGCGCCGCCGGTTCGAGAAATCCCCCCTCCTCCTCACGCCCCTCTCATGCCCCCTTACGCACTTCTCACTTTCTCTGATACTCCACACGGGGAACCACTAAGAAAACATGCCTCTCCATGCACTCTTTGAGAGGTGTAGAAAAAATAGACAAATAAGATAATGACAAAGAAAAATATGTCAGTGCATTATATCCTTAAAATTTGTTGTTCCATAAAATCATAAAAATTTTCACCGTTACAAAGTTTATTGTTCGAGAAAGCAAAATTATTAAACTGTTTCAAAAATGTAAATCTACGTCAAAACGAAATTAAGGGATTAGAGAGCGAAGTGGGGCAGGTATGGTATAAGTACATTAATTTCTTTATTCTATTTTTTTATTTCCGTAAATGAATACAAGAGTAAAAAAAATATATAACAAACTCAAAATTGCAAGAATATTGATCGGTAAACTCAACATTATCGCGTTGAAAATGTTGGCATGAATGTATATAGACTCTTTCATAAACTTGCTTTTCTTCAAATTATATAACAGTCATCATAATCAGTATGTACTGAGTAACGTTATCATCTCTATATGCAGATAGTGAACTAAGTCAGACAAATTTATTCAATGTTTACTTTGTGAAAAGCGTATTATCAAATCAATGTTTTCCGTCTATTTTTTGAATTACTGAGTCGATAGCAAAAGAGAACTCGGCATTTTTCTGAAGTCCCAGCTTTAGTAGTTTTAGTTAGAAAATAATTTTATTTAATACACAAAAATACGCTATAAAACGCAATAAGTCGTTTACGTGAAAATCTTTTTTTTTTTTATAATATGCACGTATGTTCAGAATTTTCACGATACTTTTTTAAAGTAATTGGAACTACTATGTCACAGAAAAAATTAAACTTTTTAATAAATCCTAAACATACTTCAAACGATTTCGGGATAATGAATGATCGAAGTAATTTTAAAATTTGTTTACATAATTATTGTATTTTTAGTTTGATTATGAACATTTAAAATTTTATTTGGGTGATCAAAGTTATAATTATTAACCTCGAAATATGTAAATATTTTGTATACGTTTATTTTATTTTTAAAGATTTTGTTACATTTATATCCTTCATAAATTATATGATTATACAAATTAAATTTCTTTAGTTATTCTAAGCAAAACTAATAGTACTGCATATTTATCAAATTAAAATCTAATCTGTCTACGTGAGTAATAAAAACTTACGGTTTCTACGTTTGTACACAATAGAGGAATTATTATCCTATAAAGCTAGTCGTGACTGTGCATTTTGAAACCAGAGTTACAATCCACTTACAGAAGCTTCATCAACGTACCAAAAGTAATTATTTTTTGTCCATTCGCTAATAACTGTATGTTAGCGAGCTATGCATAAATACATTTACTGTTTTCAACAAAATACTAAATGCAATTATAAGTTAGAACATAACGTGTATCAAAAATAATTTAAAAATAGAATGCAATGCAAATTAAAAATATAAAAATTACTCGCAAAACCTAAATCGCTGAAGATTTCAGTAAACGAATTCACAAAATAACCATGTAGAGGCAATCCAATATTTCAATTACCTTGAAAGCCAATCTGATATCTCGATCTCCGAGAAAATGATTGAAAAACTTTAAAAGCTTAACCCTGCGCGCAGTCTTGGAATCCTAAATAACAGAAACGTGCTATTAATATTCATGTCCTCCCTCTCTCTCTCCCCCGACTTTCTCAGCCAGAAAAAAGTCCAATAGGAAAAAGACGTACTCGCAACAATGAACTCGCCTCGCGCCAGCTTCGCACGGAATGATTTAACGCACGCGCCAGAGAAATCATAACACGCTTTGCATACTGCATTCAACCGATAGTCCCGTAAAAGGAGTCTGGCCCATTTAGCTAAGTGCGTCGCGCGCCGACTTACGTTTATGCCCCCCCCCCCCAACCTCCTCCCCCGCTTCCGCTCTCCCGTTCCCTCTCTCACATACAGACTCTCGCTTTTTTCCTCTTACAGTCAGATGGCTGTACTAAATTACCTTCCAGGAGGAAAGTACTTCGATCGTTATTTTCCACCTTTTATTATGCGCGTGAAGAAAACAAGAGGGAGAAAAAAAGCGCAACCGAGAAGACCGGGATGAAGAGGTGGAGAAGGAAAAATAAGTTTTTACAGGGTTTCTGTTTTTTCTCACTGATTTCTTCCTGATTTCGCCTCTTATTAAGTATGCACAGTGAACGGCTTTAAACGGCTTTAAGTTGTTTTTTTCCTCGATGTGCGTGAGAGAATCAATGTTTTGCTGTGAATTGCGCCATGTATAAAGTGTTATTTCATCCTTAAAGATTAGATTAGATTATATTATATTATAGCACTTTGAAAGTGAGTTGTTTTTTTAATGTAACGAGTCTATCGAGAAATATCAATTATGTACAACTATATACCAATATACTCATATCTGCAGCTAGCGCGTGTGTCAATTTTAATTGGCCGAAGCGACAACCGATGGCGTCACGACTAACCAATGACAAAACGAATAGAATGATTACAGATCTCTTTTTTAAAATAGGATAGATATACTTCTACACCCTTTCATTATTGAGTAAACCAAAGTCAAAGCGTTGAAAAATCATGACAATAGCGCGCCAAACGTTCTACAGTAAAAGGAAACTGCTTTTTCAAAGAACTCAAAGCGACGAGGTCAGCAAATCCACACTTAAAAAATAATAATTCAAAACAGTGTTTAGCCATTCATAAATTGCATGTTCAAAATTTATAGCAGCATAGCCTCCAATAAATCATAGCACTACACGTCTTTTACGAATTCAAGCACAAAAAGCTCGCGTTCAAAGGTGGATGTAATTCCTCATGGATGCAACAACGAGGAAGAAAAAAATTTCAGAACGTTCACAAAGTGCAGTCGTTTTTATCCCGCGCTAAGCGACGTAAAAGCGTGGATGAAGGAAGAAAGGTGACAAAGTAACGCTTTATTTAATCGAAAAAATGCTTCTCCCTATGCTTGATCCCTGAAAGAAGATTCGCTGAAAAGCGCTATGCTAACATGTAAAGAAATGGATCTTGGTTTTAAAATGTTATGTGTTTACATGAAAATTGTATTCTGAACGATGATTTAAAAAGTAAGCTGCATGGCCTAAGTCCGCACCTTTGGTACACTTATTTTTGTGACCTAAGTAGTCGATTATGGTACCGCGCCAACCTCACGTTGTTAACATGGACTGCTTAGAACACGATAAGCATGGCAGCGGACTTGAGGAAGGTGAATATTTAGCTCATGTGACGTTTTTCACTCGAGCGAAGTGAGAAAAGTCACACGTGCTCGCAATAGTATTTTACGTCACGAGAATTTAAAAATCATGAGAAACCTTGTCAGGTTAGAGTGACATAAAACATTATGCGATACTCGAATCTCGCTTTCATATGCTTATTAGGCCACTAGTATAGTAATGTACGTTCTCCAATCATCAGATTCACCTGATAGTAAATATAAAAATTAAATATTTGTCGTAGATACGTCTGTTCAAGAGCTTGCATCCAAATCAGAAATATCAACCGATAAATTATAAGTTAAAAAAGAAACTTTGCATTTTAGCATCGAGAATATCGCTTCTCGAAAGCAAAATAATCTATAGAAGGCATTGTAGGCAACTCTGCAAAGTTTGCTCCTAAATCAGCAAGTTTATGATTTCCAATAACAATATAAAAACGCTAGCGGGGGAACATCAAAGCTCAGCAATACTTTCCGACGCCTCGAGTTTCACATCTCAGCCTTGCAACTCAACTCGCCGCAGAGCGCTGTGTCCGGCAAAAAGTTTCTCCGCGCTCGTGTATAGCTCGCCCCCAAAATGTATTCCCACCGACAGCACGTGTTGCGCTCCTACATATGTGCATACTCGACGGCGGCAGTTCCTCTCTCTCTCTCTCTCTCTCTCTCTCTCTCTCTCTCTCACGCAGCCGTCGCGAAAGGATAGAGCGAGAAATCCCAGAATTAACATGTCTGGAGAGAGAGAGAGAGAGAGAGAGAGAGAGAGAGAGAGAGCGAACTTTGCACCGCCACCCCGAGCTTTTCCGCGCTAACTTTTTGGAAGCCCATCGGATCAGTACGCCAAGTCTGCGCTTGTCATCCGTTTTCCGCCGTATGCCGAAACACAGAGAGCAACTCAAATAAAACTTCGGCCTGCTTCCCCCACGTTAGCTCTAATATGACGTGCAGTCACGCAGCCGAGTCTCTGTTTGCTGCTTCGTAGTTTTTCCGGGTTTTCGCTCCTCAGTACGACTCTGTCTTTTTTTTTTGTTTTGTTGCGGCGAAAAGGTTGCGAGGAGGAGACAGTGGTTTTATTAGAGGTAGAATTTTGAATCCAGCTTTGCGAGTAGACCGTACTGTCTGCACAGGAGTTGTTATTATTTCATAAAAATATATTTGCCCTACTATGATAAATTGTGCATGATACGTAAATACAGTTTGAATCGTAAAACGTTTCCTGCTAAATTATGCTGGAAGACCAACACACCACCAATCGATAAACGGGTGGCGTCAGTGGTAAACATCGTCGAATTCATATGGCTAATTCGTGAAGTCACATTTTCCGTTAATAATTCTACAAAGTCGACTCTCTCCACGAGCGATTTCGAAGCGCATATCTCGTATCCGCACTCTAGACAAGAATATTCCTCTCGAATGCCGATCGCTTTCACATACATCTTCTCTTCTTCTGCATCTGCTCGTCAGATTGATACTCAGGATGGGCTTGTGACCGACTTTCCTTCCCTCTTCTTTTCTCTGGATTTCCTGCGAGCGGAGAATGCATCTCGCTCGGCTCTCCAGGACGCATCGTGTAAAGCCCGATACAGGATGCATGCGCGCGGGCCGCGTGAAAAGAACGGACGCCCAAAAGTTTTTCACGCTTCAAGTGGTTTCGCCTTCACTCGTATTTTCATCTTCATCTCGCGGGCTTGATATCTCTTGCCGACTGCTTCCCTTCCAATGGCCCGTTCTATTTATTTCATTTATTTTCCTGTACCTATTCTTATGAAAATATTTCACTGGGCCTTGGAGAAATCGATTGAACTGATTCTTATTCTTTTTTTTTCTTTAGCGCACATGTGATATCTGCTTTATTTTTAATTAAAAGTACAGACGTGAATAATAGAAAGTGTGTTTGTTTTAATAAACTGCGAGTTTTGTTACATTTCAAGATTAACAAGCAATGAGATGAAGTATCGGTTAATATTAGTATTAGTTTCAGAGTTGTAAAGAAATGTCATAATTTACCGGAGTCATGATCGTCCTCGAAAATCTTCTCGCATTGCACTGAAGCACGTATAGCAGCTTTCTCTGTTGCATCTTTATTACCCCGACTCTGCCCGTACATTCGATTCGCTTTTTGAAGTTGAGAAAAAATTTCGCGCCAGCATCGAATAAGGAGCCAAAATTTATTGAGCATCGAAAAAAGCCATCAGTTCTTTTAACGCATTATCATACGTACCATTCAGGACTTCAAATCCACCTCTTATATAACCATCCCAACTTCTTATCTGTTTCTTCACCTCCTCGGCAATCTATTCTCTTCTCGGTAAAGCTGTAGAAGCAGCTTTTTTTTCACCCGCACACTGCAGCTCTTCTCCTACATCTTCTTACGTTCATCACTCACTCGTCTTCTTTCGCGCTTCTGTATATACATATATACGTATACGTGTATACATGCACACAGCTATATGCATACACGTACATACACATATACAGCGCGTCGACAGGTTTTGCTTTCAATCCCTTTTTACGAGCCAGGCGCGCGCGCGCCATTCGAAAGCGCATTTGCGTCTCGTTTTTCTCTCCGGCGTACACGTCGCCGTTGGGATATCCTTTGACGAGAGATTCACGACTGTACAAATGAATGCGAGGACTGATGGAGAGAAGGGACAGACTCAGCACAGCCAATTACTTTTGCCCCGTTCAAGATCACCGCCGGATTACCCCGGTAATCTGGGGGAGGAGGATTACCTCCTTTAATGCGACTTCGTGCGCGGGAATATTAATTCTACTCGTCATTCCTAATTGGATCTTTCAGAGAGCTCGCTGACGTCGACTCTGCGGGGCGAAGGCTTTTTTGATACGGAGCCGCGCCTATTTACGATTATGGTCGCGGAAAGAGCTCGAGCTTCGCGTATGTGCTTTCATTTTGCGAAATACTGAGGCTTCTTTGAGCTGAATAAAGTTCGATATCCTATACCGCTCGGCCAAGAATTTTCCATTGCAAGTTCGAGAAAACTGGAAAATCAAAGCCGAGCAACATTATTCTCCTCTACGATACGAGAACGAAATAAACGGAAGCTGCGACGCCGGATCTCGTCCCTGCAGAAGCTCGCCTTCGATTATTGATTGGCCCAGTCGTAAATCTGTCGATGCCGCGACTGCGAGACATTATTCCTGCGCCTACGTACACACAGTATAAATATAACTATACACGTATATATTGTAAACGCTGAGCCCGTCGCTTCGCAGACGTGTAAAGAGCTCATAGCATTGTTTGCGGTTAACCGGTGGAGCATGATAAAGCGCAATCGGAGCTGCGTATCGCCGACGCGAAACAATAACCCGAGCCACGCAGTATCACTGTGACAAGCCGGTTCCGGTTTCTTCCCGTCCCTCCTACAGTCCTTTAATTTTTTTTTTGACCTCTCGCTATTGCGTCTGCTGCGTCCTTTTGAAGAGATGCGTTTGACTGTGAACGTGCTACACACCGGGTGTCGACCTGATATACGAGCGAATTGTACAGTTGTTACGTGACTTTTTTTTGGACGGCTGTGCGATGCAATAGCTTTTTCTTTGTCGGGGCACTCGGAAGCTACGGGACTAAAGCCAAATCGATCGCTGGAATGCTGAAAGTTAAAAATTAAAAAAATAATCTTTTACTTTATGCGCTTGCGTGACACAAGTATATGTAAAGATACATGGCCAAACGTAAAAACCGTACGAAAAAGAAGAACTGGATAATGTTTCAACGAGCACCAATTTTTAACACTAAGATTGTGCAAATTTTCAGTCAGGCAAAGTACGCCAAGATCTTAATTAATTTCGAAGCCAAACGACCAGAATCGATGAACAACAACGAACTAACCCGCAGCTGGGATAAACCCAACAAATCCATTTTCCAAGAAAATTAAACAGCAGCAAATAAAAGTAACGACGCCGATTTCTCATTTTCCACCACGAGCAATCAATAAAGTAACCATCGCCAATAAACAATGGCCGCTACGCTACACCCGAACCGTAAGATGGGAAAGTTCCGTTCGAGCGAGCCCCGCGAGCACGCGAGCTCTCTTTCTTCGGGCGACGATATATAGATCGGCCCGAAGCAAAAGAAGTCCGCGATCGCAGTCATACACACGCGCGCGCGCAGCCGAAAGCCGCGTAGCTCCGGAAGCATCGCGCGCTGTATTATCTCCGTGACGAGCGGGGTCGGAAAGAGAGAGAGAGAGAGTGGAAAAAGCGACGTCGTTAATAAGAGCTTAGACGCCGGGGGACGCGTGGGGGAGGAGAGGAAAGAATCATCGAGCGCGCGCGCGCGCGACTCGTTTTTTGCGATATCAATCCTCGCGCTGACGGAGTGCGGCCCGATTTCTGGCGCGGCGCAGTAGCGGACCTGATAAATGCGACTCTTCGCGAGGCTGACGCGAAGACCATGGGCGGTCTTGTGCTCTCTCTCTCTCTCTCTCTCCGGCATCGGTATAGCGCGCGCGCCGGCTCGTCCGGAAGCCGCGAAAACTCATAATTCCTCGCGGGGAGCTTGAAATACGGAGCTTGGTTTATGGGCCGCACTGGATATCCATAAATGAGTCGCGAGAGAGGGGGAGAGAGACGGGCAGTTCGTCTTGTTCGCATTTTGCCGGGGGTTATTGCGGTGGATGATTGTAGTTTCGAGATTAAAGGCTTTTGTAATTGTGTCGGGAGATGGAGCGTAGAGAGGGCGGCGGGAGAGGCAGGGCTTTGAATTTCAGACGCAATTAAATGGAGAGGCGTGTATTTTCTTTTTTACATGAAAGTATGAAGTTTAGTTGTCTGCCTGAAGTTACGATTTTGTTTGTGCGCTTGATGCAGTGGGTCAAAAAGCTGTGTGTGTTTTACTGCGCTATTGTTTCAAGCTAGAGCCATCAAAATTTTAACAATTACTGTATTTGCAAAGTGTGTTTTAAAATATTAATGAAAATTTCGAGTTTTACTCAGCTAGCATTCGAATTTATTCCAATTTATGAAACAGGTGAAACGTTCTGCTCTTTACTTTACTGGATTACAGCGGTAATTATACACGCAGTTCTAGAAAGACAGTTCAATTGTCATCGGTATTGAGTAAAAAAATATTGTAGACTTGAATTATAGTAGAAGATCTGAGTGAACGAAAATTTGAAATACTCACGTTAGAAAATCATTTTATCTTATCTTCTATTGATTTTTGATCAGCCGTAATTGAAAATACAGTACAGTTAATGATATGAAACTTAAATTCCACGTATTTCATTGAGCCTTACTTTTTTAAGAATAAGCGGAAGTAGAAAATTTTACACAACAATGCAATCTTGAGATGTAAATTTTTAGTGATAAAATAAAAACTCTAATGCACGCCAAGGTGATTCTTCGTTCATGTATAACTATCTAACAGGTGTCACACGAACAATAAAAGCCAACACTTGAAGTATTAATTCAGTTTACAAAAAAAATGAACTGTCTCGAGACAACTCACGGATGTAAAACATCGCATTTGATAGTGATTAAAAGAAAATTGTTGCAAATGAAGAAAATGAAAAAAAATTTTACAACAATAAAAATGATCAAGTTTCAACGATATTGAATGAAGTTTTAGAAGATTTGGTACGCTCGATGGTTTTGTAGTTAGACACGCAGTGCGAAAATCTCGCAATTTTTTAACATCATTCCTACCTATAATTTTTTTCAATTTTCGGTCCGGCCCTTTTTTCACTGACTATCGATGGGCACATAGTGGGGGACGAGACAAAATTAAGGGAGGGAAAGTCTGTCTCTGTCGCACTCATGCATTTTCCTGATGTTCTATGCTTCTCTGCTATAAGTAGCCACAGGCGTAAAGAGAGAACTCAGCACAGAACAAGCTTGCTATACGCGGAGACGTAGAGGAGGAAATTGTTGGTTGGTTTGGCCAGATGTTAGAATTTTTTTGGTCGGAATTTTCTTTTTTTTTTCCAAATACGGTTTCACTCCTCTGCGAGGTGCGGCTGTAGACGTTTCACATCAAAATAATAAGATAATTTCATAAATTCTCGCAATAACAGCCCGCAAGTCCAATTATTCTCGACAAAATATGATTTTATCCCTTGCTTAGCGCCGCCGCTTTCCCATCTCGTATTTGTCGAGGACGTTGAATAGTTACGTATAAGCACTCGATTCGCAGTACGGGCCAGAATATAGCCGACCTTCGCTCATTCACGGTATCTGGCGTGTATATAGTCACTTTGTTATTGAAACGCCTGAGAGTTGAAGAGAACTTTGTCCGCTGCGCAGTGGGACGTATGAATAAAGTGAATAAGTGCCTATATCGAAATTTGTTGTTTTAATCGAACATTGCACTCGAGCCCATTATTCTGCGCAGTTTTGCTTTTTCAGCGGACTCCCCCTCCCTCCCTCCCTCTCTTCCTCTCTCTCTCTCTCTCTCTCTCTCTCTCTCTCTCGCTCTCTCTTTCACGCGTACCAATGATGAAGTATATATACGCCCAGGAGTGAGGCAATAAATTTAGTTATGGGTTTATCTTTTTCATGGGAAATGATAATACAGAATTTAGTGCGCTGTTTTATGCGTGCAAGGTTATTATTTTTGCCTTCAATACCACGTTAATGGACTGTTAGACGTGCTCTTGGCTTTATGCGAAGAGCATTTCTAGTGCTACATGCAAGTCTGATTGCTAGAGCAAGCTCTATATTGTAATTAAAAATTGAAATAGTTCCGATAGTTGTAGCTTGATTTAATTTTAATTTAGCACCATTGACGAAACATCAATGCTATACATGCACAGTCTAAATGCCGTGGTCTCGATCTCTATTCGCCGGTGGCGAAAAAAGTTTCAAGAGAATGCAAAATGATTATATGTTTTAGAAACAAAAATAAATGTTCGAATTAAAAAGCCACAACGGCTCGACTCGTGAAAAAATCAAGTCCGCCTAATTAGCATCTCAGGCTGACGCAGCCGAGCGGAAATCCGCCCCAGTTTCCATCTGGAAACTAGTTCCGAGAAGCCGTGAGTCGAAATAATTACTTTACACGTGCGCATACATACACGTCTCCGACGAAAGCCTCTCTCTCTCCCTTTCTCTCTCTCTCTATCTCTCTCTCTAACCCCCGCGTTCCGCATGCAACTAATGTACGCCGTATTCTCTCTTATCAGCAGTCCGTCAGTTGAACCGCAGCGTCATGTCGGCAGTATATTATGCCATGTTGGTCATGTTAGTGCCGGCTGACCTGAGGGCCGAGTTCGAGGGAGAGCAAACATTGCGAAAGATTGAGCGGCTGATGCTGCTGTTGGCCCAGTTCTCGCAGAGGCCGTGTCGTTCGAATGAAGTGCCGCATCGGCCGCCGCCGCCGCCGCCGTTGCGACGACGATGTCCTGAACGAGAGACAGTAGCGAAGCTCTATGCGAAAGCTCGTTGTGCACAGCCATCTCCTGCGGTTACGGACGTAGATTTTTCAGGGAATATGGATGCGCCTGTGCGGTTACTCGATGTCGCTCGCCGACGATGACGGATTCCGATGAATGGAGAGCTTCCGGCGGCACATGTACGACGAGATTTGCTGTAGATTTTGCTTTTGTCTTTGTTGAGG
Organism: Philotrypesis tridentata; assembly: GCA_018906965.1. NCBI lineage: Eukaryota > Metazoa > Arthropoda > Insecta > Hymenoptera > Pteromalidae > Philotrypesis > Philotrypesis tridentata. The sequence goes on from JACCIB010000002.1 coordinate 1,520,460, forward strand.
AGAAAGGCGGGTAGATACAGCGTATGTTCGGTGGATTTAGCGTGTGCATTGAAAAGGAGTTTACGAATGTAAAAAATAAAAATGCGCCCTGGGTATTACGTGCGCTCTATAGAAATTACTGTAGTTGACGTTTTATTTTTAATTTCGCAGGACTGATACAGAAAACCACACCCACAATTTTGTGGGTGTGTTTATTTCTACATTGAGGCTAAAAATATTTGATTAGTTGAGGAAATATTCAAAATCTTGGAAGACTTCTAGATTGTATTTTCGATTATTGCAGTTTCTTTACACACTTTTCTTGAAACACATGTGTGTTTTCGAAACAATATTTTCAAACGCATCTATTTTCCCGGCTAATTAGCGCAAATATTTTCGAAAGTAAAATATCGAAAATTAAAAATACAAAATATTAGCATTTTATTTAAGAGCAAATGTTATTCCCTATTTCTACCGGGCGTTGGAACTGATTTGTTTTTTTCTATTTTAAGGTTATTTTTAATTTTATCTTATCTATTTCTTTATACATTTTTTAACTTCCAAGTCTTAATTGTAATTAAAAATGTGTACTCAAGTTATGACAGAAAAATCAATAATTCTTAAGAAATATAAGGTATTTGAAAAAATTGCTTGCACACATGGATTCATATGTTGAACCTAAAAATTTGTACATATATTTTTTAAGCCACACTAATATTTAATTAAGCCGTTCTAGTACTTAAGAATTAATTAAAAGCATTTTAAAAAAACACGCATTTTAATGGCATTTATAAATAAATTTTTACTTGAATCCTTAGGATAAAAGTAAATATTAACAAGTTTTTCTAAATGTTTTTAAAAAAATGTAAAAAAATTTGAGAAGGATTTGTTGAAATACCTTACGCAAGCAACGTTTTAGAACTTTATTAATCATAAGTCTCTAAAACAGTGTTAAAAAAACATTTATATATAACCACAAAATGGAATTTTCTAAAGCAAACAATCATTTTCAGTTAAAACTGATTGTTGTTTGTTATGGAACAAAGATGAATCTAGCTTTTAGAACAAAAAAAAATTTGTTTCGATTATTTTATGGAATTTTAGTGATAATAAACTGTAGTTTCCAAATTTTTTCATCTCTTCGCATGTAAGTACTTCTTGAAACAGTATAGGAGCACGCTGAAATTTTTAAACGTCCATCCAGCCATCCACGACAAGCTTAATTGGGACCTTATACTTGACTCGCCCTAAAACGTGAACGAGCGAAAGTGAGAGAGGGATAGAACAAGAGACATGGAGTAACGTTAGCCAGCAGCTTTTGCTCGCAAGCTCGTAGAGAGAAAGGGCAAACAGGTTCGCAGAACTAGGCTATGACGCACCACTCGCCGGGAAATGAACGTCTGTTCCATAAGAGCTTTGAAATTCGTCGCTGAGTGCGGTTACGCGTCCCTCTCCACTCCCCCCCCCCTCTCTCCCTCTGCAGCTCTGATACAACTTCACTCCTCTGTTGCGCTGCAGGCTCTATGTGTTACGTTACGCGTCGTGCCCCATTGTTTCTCCTACACAGCGGACTTTTGAATACATGAATTTCAATAGAAAATATTCACTTTGAAGATACAATAGCCCGGGCTAAAGTGCACAATTACGTAAAACAGAGACGTACTCGGCTCTTGTCGCGACGAGAGATGAAAGCCGCGTATTCTTTTCCGTGGTTATTGACTTTGCTTAAATTAATTAGGCCGCTACAGAGCTTCATTTGAAGCTTTATCAACTGTATTCCACATCAATGTATGTTTATCGCTGTACCTGTCGGCATCGGCAGAATAGATGTGTTTATTATTTTATCTCTTTTTCATGATTGATACGAATTCCGGTTTCACACACATTTGACTATTAAGCAGAAGCGATGAATGCCTTTTCAGCTTGATACTTTTAGCTGCATTAATAAATTATAAAAGATAATAGATAAAGACATGATCTGATCGCTTAAGACCATGTCAAGAAGAATTTGAGAAATCCTTGTATTGACTCATCGATATACTGCAATTAATAATTATATAAAGATCTGTTCATACATAAAATGAATATGAAATGATAAGTGCCTTTTGGCACATGTGGCGTGAAACTTTAGTGCTACTATTTCGCTGATTATTTATGTAATAAAAAATGTTCAGATTCCATCTTTTTGATTTCTCGTCATGGATTTAAAAGAACGAACAGCTAATCAATCATCTAAGTTTCATTGCATGAGATATTGTAGCAATGGAACAATTTCTAATGATCGTCTTATACACTACATCATATTAGGTTAGTAAATATATCTTAAGCATTTTATATACTAATGTCTCAGACCCCTCAATTAGAGGCCAGGGCAGGATAATTTCGAGTCCGAAGCAGATGTTGATAAATTTCCATACTTTGACATATTTTTTTTAGATTAATGGCTTACATTATAGCGGTCGATCTTTGACCAGAAAAAAACATATTCTCGCTGCTGCTTCCTGCATAATCGAGACCATCGCCCAGAAAATATAAGATAAGAGCAAGTTTAAAATTCTCGTTGAGACCCTGCGCCTTTTGTAGATGTCAGTAAATTAATGGATACTTACAGAAAATCATACCACCATACCATAGTCATCAGCAAAAATGATAAATTACGGAATAGCTGTTATCAGCGTAAATTATTCTTCGCTTTCTCAAATCATAGTACTGAAGGAATCATACTGTTGAAGAAAGAGGTCACTTAGTCTCCTCCCAAAAACAACAATGATCATAAGCTTAGGCTAATCTTGTTTATACTATTGGAGTTATCTTTCAGAACCTCGAAAAATTATACGTTCATGCCAGAGATTCTTTGTATCATTGATAATGGGATCGTCAATGATATATGGTTTATAACAATCACATATACTTATTCTCTTTATAGTACAGATCAAATACTTGACTAAAAAAAATCAAATAGTTTATGATAAGTTTTCAACCACATTTATTTCAATCAACTATTATAATCGTCTTCATACCTACAATCGTCTTCATTCATATTCATTTGCTCATGCTTAAAAATTTACATTACATGTATATAGCTAACATGCCACTTTTCATACACGTTTCAAATCTATCAGCGAATGAATTGAATAGGTAAACTAGAAGACTACAAAGAGATAATTTCATGTGCGTTATACAGCGTCGAAATGGCAGCAACTTTTGAAGGGGAAAACTAAAATATCTAAAAGTCTCCTGGATTGGCCGATATATGAGACTTTTCACTAAGTAAATGATAAAGTTCATGAATGTCTTTGTTTATTTGATGTGTTACATAGTTTCTCAATACGCGCTGCCACAATGAATCGGAATTTCCATTTGGGTTGGATATTATTATTTATTCACAAGAAATTTTAGAACTTTTGTTTCTTAATCTCAATCAACCTCACAAATGAGTACATAAAAGAGAAAACTTACTAGTTACTCATGAAAGTTTTACTGCATCAGAAAGATTTGAAGTTTTTACTAGTCCTTGTTTGTTCTACACGGCATTGGGTAAATAATAATCTCATATATTGTTATATATTTTAATACTGTAGTAGAATTTAATTTTGTAAAACTTCATTATTTTATTCAAGTTTAGTATATTTTCAAACTCACTATAATCGCGAACTAAAATTTCAGTTGCAGGCCAAATAGTTGAACAAAATCTGTTCTTCAAACATCCTAAAGCAAAAATTCATGCCGATGGCCAATGGCGAATGCGCTGGAATGATCCCCAGTTCGAAGCTATAGTTGGCGAGTATCCATATCAGGTATCTCGTCTGAAAGACGGGAAGCATTTTTGTGGTGGTTCTTTGATCAGCACAAGTCACATTCTCACTGCGGCTCACGGCATCGTTGACAACACATATCGGCTAATAGATCCCAGATCAATAAAAGTTTTTGTTGGTGCTAATGATCTTAAAGGTCTTGGTACATTAATGGACGTTTACAGAATCTCCTGTCATCCGCAATATACTTTCCAGACTTTCAGTGGATCAACTGGCGTATTTTTAACGAATGATATTGCATTTATTACAGTAAGCTAACAATTATGAGTAATATTAAAAAGTTTGACATTGAATTAATACATTTTCATTACAGTTAATGAATCAGCTCACCTTATCTGAGATGGTTCAATACATAGATTTACCTGAACCCAATCAAGACGTACCCGTAGGTACTCAAATGATTCTTACTGGATTTGGTAGAACTCATAATGATGGACATCCGTCACAAAAACTAAGAAAATTGTATATGTATGCTACAACAGCTCAAGAATGTACTAGAGTTCTTACCTCAGATGGTCAATTTTGTGCTTACTTGGGTACAGGATATGGAGTCTACCCTGTAAGTAATAAATTATTAGCGAATAAAATAGGAAATCGTTTATTAAATCCAAATTTTTAGGGTGACAGCGGTGGTCCTTTGGTTCTGACTGACAAATGGATGATAATTGGCATCGTTTCTAAAAGTCTAGGTCAGAATTGCGAGGTTGATCTTCCAGACATCTACACCAAAGTATCTTACTACTTGGATTATATCAACAGCGAACTATCATCATTTCAATATAAAAAGAGTCACACACATATTGACACATACATTATCATCATTTGAATAAACTGGTCATAAAAAAAGGTGTACTATTCTAGCCTAACTTATTTTGAATTTTGTTATTTACCTGTGAAATAAGGAGTATTAAATCAAAATGTTTAAAATACTATTTTTTATAATCATTAATTAACTCCGCACAGCTACACCGTGTATAACCATAAGCAAATTGCACCTTCAGACTCGAATTGAAAACTTTATTATATATCCTGAATGTGGATCCAAAATAAATTTCTAGAAGAAAATTTACATTTCGTTATTGATATTTCTTATACTAAATGTAAAAAAAGTTCATAACAAAATCTCTATTTTTAATGATAGAACATTTATACAACAAACACACACACGCATATATCTCTCTATATTATATGTTGGTTTTCATTTTAAGTGGGATTCATCCCCCCCTCCTCTTAGGGCCACGCAAATCAAGGAGAAATTGTGTGAAAATTTAAGTTATTTGATGATAGTAGTGGCTCCGCATATTCAAAATGAGAGCCTCTCATGGCCCTATAATACTAGTTGATTGGCCACGCTGGGCCCCGCATCAATATAGATTAATAAAATTGTTTTACATGTATAAAATTTTCTAAGAAATCTTTGCAAAGTGCAAATGTTGGCCTTTATACGTCTTGTTCAATTTTCAATTCAGTTTTCAGTTCAATTTTTTTTCTACATATATAAATTAAATTATTTTAAATCAATTTTACTTTACATTTAATCAAATAGTTATAAATATAATTATAATTTGTATTTGAAACAAAGTATATTACAGTCTCTTTTAGTAGTATCTGTATCTGAGACTGAAAATACAAATTCATTTTTATATTTTGTAATTTTAAGTGAGAGTAATGAGCAAAAATATATGTCATGATTGTTAGACTCATACATCATATTACATAATTATGAATAAATACTCTATTAGATTTTTTATTCTTTCCGCACCAGTCAATATGTAAATAGATACAAGACGATAGATGGAGGATGGACGCCATGATTGGAGACAATAGGTGCATACTGAAGGGCATTATTGGAGGCGATAGGTCGAAGGAAGATATGATAGGTGGACGGTGGAGGTTATGATTGGAAGTGATATATGTATATTGGAGGTTATGATTGCAAGTGATAAGTGGAGACTTAATATCATGGGTGAAGGTAATAGTTAAAGCGTGATGATCATAGGTAGAGGTGAAGGTGATAGGCGATAGAAAGAAGATGACAGCGTTATGAAAATGATAAGTTGAGGGTGTTGATGATAAGTGGAGGTTATTGGTAGAAGGTGGAGTTGCTAGGTGAATGATAGAGGGATCGGAGGAGGGTAAAAGTTTCATGATCTAAATGATAAGTTAAAGTTATTAGTAATAGGTGGATGTGATTGGTAGAGGGAAGGACTCAGGATTGAAAGCCCAGGTGGAGATCACGATTGATGTTGATAGGTGGAGATTATAATTGATTGCGATAAGTGGAAGGTGGGGGTCATGAGTGGTGATAATTAATAATTTGTGGAGGGTGCAAAATTGTATGCTCATCAATGGTGGGCCAACGACGTTGCCCAACAATTACACTCACCGTTAGCCAACGAGAACACTTATTTGACTCAGCGTTGGCCAATGATAACTCATGTATTAATGAATTCAAATTTAGTGGTTTGTTTCTACCAGGAAAGTCTCATATTTTACGTACGTTTAATTTTGCAAGTGAAATTGATTCTAGATTTATTCTATAACAACGCTCTGAAGATAATTTTTTGATGACGCTCTGAAGAAGATTCCAAGTTTCAATTCGATAAATCACATTCTCCTTTAGTTACAAATATTTTGCGTTGACTCATTTGTTTTGTTTCTATTTATAATGCCTCTATCGCTCGATGATAAGGATATTGAAAGAAAACTCTAAGCATCTCTTCGAGCTAAAAATTGTATTTTATTGTGTCGACGTTTCGAGCCTCACCAGGCTCCTCTTCAGGTCTAATAAAAATACAAAAGTCACTTAAAACATCAAAAACAATTACGAGACACTTATTTTGTTTCTTTTATTTTTGGCCTAAATAATAGTGTTCTTTATTGATAACACTCTGAAATAGATTCTATGATTCTTTCTATAATAACGCTCTGAAGTTCATTTTTTGATAACGCGCTGAAGTTGACCATAAGCTTCAATTTGATATAATTTCCATTTAGATAAAAAGATACTAAATGTCAAATATGTCTTATGTACACTTCAACCATAACATTTGTTTCCTACATTCGTTATCAGTAAATAAGATAATTTTCATCTATGTAATCATTGATTAAGAATTAATACGTATATAAGAAGAAAAAATGATGTTCACATATCTGCATTTTATTGAGCAAAGCAACCATGCAACTCTACTTAGTCCTCGTTTTATGCTGTGTTGCATTGGGTAAGTAAACGTCTTATGAATTACATCCGAATTTTATTCATTTAGTACGAGTCTGTTTTCTTCATTAAGCTATAAACGTGTTCTGAAATATAACGCCAAAATTTAAAATTTTAGCTACAGGACAAATAAAGCCTCCTAGCAGCAAAGATTCCAAAATAGCAGTCCCAGATGATCCTAAGTTTAACGCTGGAGTAGGTGAATTCCCATATCAGATATCTCTTCAAGTTGACAACGCAACACATGTATGTGGTGGCGCCATAATCAGTAAAAAGCATATTCTCAGTGCTGCTCACTGTGTCACTGAACTCATCGCTCAAAAAAGAGACTTGAGCACAATTACGGTTGTCGTTGGTTCTAATGACCTTGCAGGACCCGGTACAAGAATGGAGATAGACAAAATGGCCTATCCTCCACAATTCTCCCCACAAAACTCTGGAGTCTTGATGTACGACATTTCAATAATCAGAGTAAGTCATTTTTTGCCGCCTTAAATTTATATTTTACTAAGAAAGTTGTTCCTTATTGTAGCTGAAGAATGAAATTACCTTATCTCCGACGGTCCAGATCATAGGTTTGCCCCAACCCAACCTAGATATACCTGAAGATACTCACATGATTCTTACTGGATTTGGCGCTAATGAAATCAATGGACCTATGTCTCAGAATCTAAAGAAAGTTGAAATGCATGCCACAAATGCTCAGCTTTGTGCTAAAGAGTGGACCTATGACGGTGATATCACTGTTACTCATATTTGTGCTTCTTTTGGTACGGGTTATGGAGCTTGCAAAGTGAGTAAAAATTATATTTTAAAAATAGATTAAATTCATTGTACAAAATACTATAAAAAAAATTATGAGTAAATCAATTTTTTCTTTAGGGCGACAGTGGTAGTCCCTTGGTTCTGGATGATAAGTCGACTGTGGTTGGTATTGTTTCTCAAGGCCTCGGCTATGGTTGCGGTTCTGGATATGCAGACCTCTATACTAGAGTATCCTATTATTTAGACTTCATTAACAAAGAACTCGCATCGACCGATTAAATTTATCATGAATTCTACCAAACTGTACTGGAATTTTTGGTAGAATATAAATCAATCATATTGCATGAATCGATTATGAACCAATGAAGAAAATATTATTTTTAATTGTTTATATTACTTTGATACTTTATTTCAGGCTTTAGTTAAAAATGTTTACAATCAGTATCAATCAAAATATCAACTATCATTCATAAGGAGGAGCACAGCACAATAATTTATTTTATGAGAAGAAACAAAATTAAGAAGAACGAAGTCAACAATGAATCTCATTTTTATAGCAATAGCCAATTATTATCGAATCGTCGAGAATAGACACAGTAATGGTATACGTGGAATTTCGGACGAGGTTCTGAAAGTGGCTATCCAGACTTCTACATCAATCTATAGTACTACATGAACTGTATCAACAACATTATTAAGAATCAATAAAACAAGAAATAAAGTGTTCTGAACGAAATTGAAATAATATAGCACTTATCTATACACAACAAAATTATATATTTTTTTCTTAACTAGACTTTGAACCCTAATTTCTTTTTTGTGGATTGTTGCAATAAATATTTAAAACCTTCATATAGACCTACCACTCTCAGAAAAGTTACAAAACTCCAGATTACATATATTGAAATTGTTTTTGAGCGAGGGGTTTTTTGATACAAATAAGTAGTATTATGTATAATATTCTATACTTATAATGCATAGAATGATATTATTATTTTTACATATATATGTGCGTATATGTGTATGGAGTTATTGGCGCCAGAAACTACAACTATGTATGCGCACTATACTAGCCAATGACATAGCTGCGAATCTTGGCTTCTGAACATCTGCTCATAACATTTTTATATATAAAAGATAAAATGCGATCGCCTTTATTGTGAAGCTTGAATACGTAATCCTGATTGGTTACTAAGTGAACGTGTCACACCATAAATTGTTGCATTATTTAAATAACAGTAATTTTTTCAAAACAATCTGAAAAAGATGAAATAATATATTATAATTGAAGCAAGGTTTCTGTAAATCATGAAAATATTACTACAATATTTTTGCAATATTTTTCTAATATCTTTTCCGCTTCCGGTGTATCGCTCATCTGCAATTAAAATTCGACTATTTCATATTTTCTTGGAAATAGTGTTAAGTGAAATTGCGACGTTGAACAAATAATTTATAAAGATTTAAAAATGTTTACTAGTGTAAAAATATGTTGTTAACATTCGTGTCTATCCTTGCATAAATTTAGTTTACTTGAAAAACGTTTTTGTATATATTTAAATGACGTTACAAGTTGACGTGTAACTACTCGCCCCCTCCCCTCCCCTGAGTACATCGGAGACGATACCACTTTGTAAACTTGATATTTCATATTTAGATCATTATTTTCAGAAAAGAAATGCATGGAAGAATAATATTTAATGTGAAAATTCCTACCTAGAAATGTTTATTTAAGCCTGAAAACATTAAGAGAAAGAAAGCTAAAAAATGGCTACGTTGGAGCCCACGAATTAGAGAGAAATAGAAAATAGGGACATGGATTGGAAAAATAGTACATTACATGGAATATAATTTATTTTGAAAAAATCTAACCAAATAAATTTATAATGTACATGATCGTTAACTTCTGAACTTTCGTAATTTTATAATATTTTTATAATTTTATAATAATTTTAGAATTTTAGAATACTAATTTTATAATTTTATAATAATAATTTTAGAATTTTAGAATATTTTTTTATAATAATAATTTTATTATAATAATTTTATAGTAATCATTTTATATTAAATTCATGTATAGTTTATACACCAAATTGTCAATTAACCCATTAAGTTCCGAATGAACAAAATTTTAATGTTTATTTCAGCTGCGTGTAATATTCAAAGATAAAAGAGACCTTGATATTAAGTTACATATACTACTATTTTCGAAGTTGCTCTTTCGATTGGTGGTATCCAAAATTACGAAAAGTAAATTTAACCTGATTATATTATACCACACATAGATATCTTCAAAGTATATCTCAGGACCAACATTTTATCTATGGAGACCTCTATATAGTATGTTTTGAATTAAATGTTGTAACGGAGCCAATTGGCTTTGTACGATGACCACGGGATGTCGTCGTGTCACTGAGCTTACCTGACTAATAAGAGCCACCCCGGCGTAGCTCGTCCTCGACGACTGTACTATATTCAATAGCACGGTCAATGGTCGCCAAAACAAATGTATGGCGGGAACTCTCTGCCACACTTTTCCCGTGCTGCAAATATTGCTAAAAACTGAATTCAATAGAGGATGCGGTTTTAAGGAATACGGCAATAAATACTCGTTTGGTAACTAATAACAAAAGTCATAGACTCGTATATTGAAAATATAAGTAACAAATACAATTGAATCCGCATACAATGGTCGTAACGCACGACAGCGGAGAGATTTGCGAGTATTCCTTTGACAAAGAAGAATCGAGTATTTCGTGGAAAAGAATGTTCGATTATCGGCGACTTTGTCAAAACGACGAGATACGATGAGAATACAAGTTTCTCCCGCACGAGGAGTCGTGTCGTCTCACTAACACTCCTCGTGGCACCGACGCTCGAACAGACTTGTTTAGACTTTACGATTAATCTGCGAGAAGAAGACGCTCCTTCTTTCGCGCCAAATGTAGTCGGCAAGGATCGCAAAACTCCGCTCTCCGTTGACTACCGGTGAACCACGGGCACCCTGGCGGTATCTAATACATGATGTTAACGAACACGATTATGTCTACGCGCCGGCACGGGTGAGCTGTATCTAATTCCTATACGCTTCCCCGCGCGCCACTCGCCTTTGTACGGCAGCGACGCCCGTCATGACCTGCGCATCGTGCGACACAATGAGCGCGCGATATTTAAATATTACATCCTAACCTCTCGTTACAACGTATACGCTCGAAAATTAAAACGAGTTTGGAGCAAATCTATAATCTTTTTTAGGGAGTATATCTACAAACAAATAAAAACATATAAAACGTATAAACCTATAACTCTGTATATGGTTCAAAATTACAGAAGAACAGAAAAAGAGCGTTCCGATTGTGTATTTTTAAGAAAATTTTGACTATGTAACCCAACCAATTCTACTTGCGTGTACGGGTACTGATATTGGCTGCAAACATTAGCGATGCCAGGGCTACTGGTGGTGTCGCAGAAAGATTCGAAAGCTTAGGACTTAGTAACATGTACCTATAGGTAAAAACGACATTGTACTTACACTGCTGTACGATATTATTTATTTGATTCCTGAATTGTAGTAATTGATAAGGATTTATTTGTTTAACATGCATTGCTTATGTTTTAAACAAAAGTAGATCATCATTCCTCAAATCATTTAGATGATAGTGGTGGTCCCTTGGTTCTGGGCCCTATACTAGGGTATCCTATTATTTAGACTTCATTAACAAGGAACTCGCATCGACCAATTAAATTATCCATGAATTCCGCCAAACTATTGGAATTTTTAGTAAAATATTAATCTATCATGTTGCATAAATCGATTATGAACCAACGAACAAAATATTATTTTTAATTATTTATATAAATTATAGTTAGAATAAGTGAAAAAAACTAACCCAAAATAAATAAAATTTAAATGCTCAAACGGAGTAAGAAATTATGAAGTAAGCAGGTATATCATCTTGAATTAATTCTTGACAGTTTAAATTGATCCTATTAAAATGCTGATATGTAATAGCTTTACATGTAGTACATGAATATTTCACTATTATATTTGAAAATATAATTTTTTCAAAAAATTCTCAAACAGCTTTTGTCCATATCAGTCTGTAGTTCTCATACTTCAAACTTAAGTCAGTTGTCCACAAAAGAATACCAATCTCCCTAATTTTTAGATATGAAGTAATCAGATTATCCATATTTCAATAACTGAATGTCACTTAAAATTAAAAAAAATAAAGTTAACGCACCTGATTTGAGAATGTTATGTTTGAGAAAGCGCTGCTTGTAATCTAAGCTTTTGTAATGTAGTCTTTTGTTTTATAATATATTTAGGTAATTCTCTGCAAGATCGTTTATTTGAGGTATTCCTAATCTCACAAAATTTTTTCAAATTTTGTCCTCCAATAGTTTTCCAGCTGCAGAGCAATAGAGTTATGATTTTAAACATTTTTTCCAATTTTAAAATCATGAAAATAATTATATGAAAACCACATATGAAAATGCATCGTTTTCGACTTTATTTTCTAATTCTATTTTTATACTTAAATAAATGTAAGCTGAAGTATATTTGGTGATCCGGGTGCAGGATATTAATCCATAATTGTACACGATACTGAAAATAAAATCAAAGTTATTAATACCAATTCATTATTAAAATATTATAATGTTTATAATTATTTTTGCTACTTACTATTAATATGTACTGTAAAAGTTCTTGAAAACATGCCAAATAGCACGCTTCAAAGTGTCTAATCAATCCATTTACCTGTGAATTAAGAAATGTGAATAAAATAATCGACATATGGATCATTTTAACTTATGCATAACCCCTTAACAGAAATCAAACGTAATAATAGTAATTTGAAAAAATCTCATATTTGTTCAACTGATCTCAATAATAAAACTCATTTTCATAGAAATCGCTAATTATTATTAAATCGTTGACAATGAGCACAATAATAAGATAAGTGGAATGTATTTGAATTAAATTTAAATTATATTTGATGTAAATTAATTGGAGCAGTTCCGAGAATTTGAACTATATTTCTTTCATAATTTATTTTTTTAGAATATGACGTAAACTTCTAATACCGTAGATGAAAATGTATTTTTATAACTTCATTGTATCAATGATAATCAGCGATAAAATGTAATTTAATAAAAATCCCCATGTTAGTTCAATTGATCTAAATAATAAAACTCATTTTCATAGCTATCTCCAATTATTATTGAATCATCGACAATAGGCACAATAATAGTATACGTAGAATATATTTAAAATTAAATTTAGATTTGACGTAAACTGAATGGAGTGTTTCCAGAAATGTCTGCTATGCGGCTTTAATATTTTATTGCTTTAGAATATATCGCAAGGCAAATAATTAAATACACAAAAGATAATTTTAAGTCTAAAAATTTCTGTTTGCATTTTGGATTGGTTTATTGTAATAAAATTTTTTTGTCATAATGTACAATTGATCGTTGACCAACCATATATAAAGATGAAAAAAGAAATGTAATTCAGTAATCTAAGGTTTATTAGTCAAGATATCCGTCATGAAACACTATCTAGTCCTAGCTTTCGGCTGCGTAGCACTGAGTGAGTAAAAATCTTAAATAATACACTAAAATATTCACTTTTATTCTTGTTTTGTTAAAAGAATTGTTCAAATTTATTTGAAACATAATTTAAATTTTCAGCTGCTGGAACAATAATTTACCCATCAGGATTTCCTTTTATTCCCCATTCCCAGTATGACGCTGTAGTTGGCGAATTCCCATACCAGGTTTCTCTTCAGGTTGATGGTTCTCATATCTGTGGCGGTTCTTTAATCAGTAAAAGACACGTACTTACTGCTGCTCACTGCGTAAAAAAACTTTTCCCAGAAAATCTTCAGGTTCTTGTAGGTGCCAATAACCTTGAAGGTCCCGGTATATTAATGAACGTTGACAGAATCTCCTATCATGGAGATTTTATTGATGGAGAAGTGTCTCAAGTTTTATACAATGACATTGCTGTTGTCAGAGTTAGTTAGCCTTTTCTACCTCAAATTGGAAGACTTGGTTAAAACTTGAGTAATGTTAAAACTATTGATTTGAATTGCAGTTAAGCAATGAGGTCACCTTATCTCCAACGGTTCAGATCATTAGACTACCCCAGCCTAACCAAGAAGTACCTACGAATACCGAAATGTATCTTTCTGGATTTGGCGCTACTTATACCAATGGACCTGTTTCCAAGAAATTGCAAAAACTTATCATGTATGCCTCAGATCTTCAGAGTTGTGCTAGAGAATATAGTCATAAAGGTTTCGTTACCGTTGCCCACATTTGTGCTCATTTTGGTCCAGGATTTGGAGCTTGTAATGTAATGAAGCAAACAATATATCATAATCAAATAGAATATTTTATAAAACTCTATTCGAAGCTAATTGTGAATGATATTTTCAGGGTGATAGCGGTGGTCCTTTGGCTCTCGTCGACAAGTCGACCGTAGTCGGCATCGTTTCCCAAGGTGTGGGAAAGGGTTGCGAGTCTGGCGTACCAGACCTCTACACTCGAGTATCCTACTACTTAGACTACATCTACAGCGAACTAGCACTTACAAATTAAACTCTGATCACATTACTGAATGGATCTGTGTTAGATTTTTCTTCTAATTAGAAACAAACGAATAAAATATTATTCATTCCTGATTTCTCGAATAAGTCATTAATTTTGACAACGAAAAGAATTAGCTTCTTTGCATCCACTCCAAAACGAATGGCAATTCCACCCCCTCCCCTTCCTCTCTCCAGGCTCGAATTAAAAACTTTCGCATGCGGTAAAAATCCGGAACGAGGGTCGCGCGCAAGAAAAAGCATAACAAAGTAACCCGTTTTATCAAGTGAGACGGAAAAAACAAGGAAGGCAATGCTGTGAAGCAAAGGAGAACAAAAAAAGCTCGCACTCACACACACATACACACGAGCCACCCTCGATTTCGAATCTTTTTTGGCGTCCCGCTGCGGAGGAATCCCCGGCGGCACGCTGTGAAAATGCGTAAAAATGAGTCGCAATTTTTTAAAGCGAGGCCGACTCCCTTGGATTAAGCGGGGGCGCGCGCGCGCGCGCGCTGTTCTCTATTTCTCTTGCTCGTGAAAATTGATCGTGCGCCACTTACCCGCTTTCTTTCTCTTCCCCGTCGAGCTCGAGTTTTGCATTCCGTAAGGAAATCGTCTTGTTTACGTCGGGCCGGGATGCGCGCACGTAAGTAGTTTCCAAGGATTTTCTCTCGCGGCATAAACTCGAGTTCGAATGAAGTTTCAGCGAGGTGTAGCGCGCGTGTGATTTCCAGTGTGCACAGGTACGGGTTGCAGCACGGTTGAAAAGGCCGAAAAATCTCGAAGAGCTCATCAATCCTGCGCATAACAACGTTGCCGCGTCTCGCTAATTCATTCGCGGATCGGCCAAGCGCGAGGAAGTTTCCGCGCCGCTGAAATCTCAGCGAGTTACGGGGGCTGCACTTCGTCTCGCGGCTGCAGCTCGCTCCTGGCATTATGTCGAGCGCGCTTATGCACGCGTCGTCGCGACCGCCAACTTAATTAATCGGAAATTAATGAGCAGCGTCGCGGCAATGGCTCCACTGCGCTCCATCCGAGTTTTCGTCTCGCTCTCGCGCATACGGCGGCTTTTGACTCGATTGTTTGCGCAGTTTGCTGATTGTCTTAATGTTTGCCTTGCTCTTGCGGCCGCGAATGGAGCACTCGTAAATTTAATAATATTTTGTATTTTATTGAAAATATTGGAAATATATTACATCGACTGCTGAGAAGCGCGCGAGGACCGAGAGGTGAGTGAAGTTTACTTTCATAGGAGAACTTTTTGAGAACAGCCTTCAAGTTTCAGATTTATTTACGCTCGCTCTTTTGGCAAATTTAAGCTAGACAGAGCTGCGTATATGACGTGGATATATCCGCGTTGAGACTGTTTTAGCGGGTAGCTCGTTTACTGTAAACATCCAATTAGCAGGAGTAATTAAGGACTCGTTTCCTCTCGGATCTCTCGTAGAATTCCGCCGACCGCGAACAATAGTCGAGACGCTGGTAAGTGACATTGCGGCTGCTCCTTTTCTTTCTCGTGCTTCTGACACCAGCCTGTCCGGCTACTGCTACTGCTGTTTTTGGTGCCTATGACGCACGAATTCACAAAGCATTTACTCAAGAGTACTTTTTCAAGTTCGTCAACGTTATTTCTATAAAAAAAACAATTCGACGTAGACCTAAACCATCCAAGCCCCCCCAAGTAAATGTATCATCAAACAGTGCGGGATTCGAAAAAAAGAAAAAAAATTAGAGTATACAGAAACAAATGAACAAATAAATTAAAGCCCCATCAATCAGACGTGCACATAGACATACATCGCCGGTCAGCCTCGAAAACAAGAAAATTTTCAATTAAACCATCCGCGTCAGACAGCGCACGGAACACAAACGATCGCTATTAATCTCGTATTTTCCTGCAACACGCGCTCTCGCATCGCTCAACGCCCTGGATTTATCATTTCCGGCACACGCTTCGAAATTAAAAGTATAATACTGCCGGGGCTGCGTACCCTCGGCTTCCCCGCTCCCCGTCCCTCTAGAACGAGCTGTGCGCCCCATCGTACGTGTATATATACGAATGTAACACACAGGGCGCAGACACACATGCACGAGGCGCAGAGACTTTCGCACACACGTGGAAAGCTGCGCAATTTACATCGAGGGCCCTGCGAAACGCTCCCGAAGGGCCGCGTTAAATAAAGCGAATTTATCCGCGGCAGGGTTGGAGCGAGATGAAATCCTGACGGGACAGTTGAGAGCTGCCGGTTAATGCGGTCCTACTATTTTGCTAAGAAAAATGCTGCGATGAACGGTAAATTAGACCCTCGACGCGTTTGCTCTTTAGCGTCCGATGCCTCGATGTAGTGAACGAGGCTGTACCAAAGTCTACTGAAGGCGAAATGCAATGGATTAATCTTTCGGTGCGCAGCGCTTGGATTATGTGAACTGGGCGGACTTTTAAATTTGCGATTCGTAAATAATCGATTGGGAGGAATTTTATCGGAGGATTAATGTGCATTCGAGTCGTTGAATATTTATTTAGTGATGAGTGCACGCCTGACTGAGTGCAAAATGATATTTTTGGAAAGCAACAACGGATTCATTGCGAATTCGCAGAATAACGTTTGCGATGTTCATCGTATTTAATGCGAACTGGGCCGGGAATTAATGATTTATTAGCCGTGTTTTTAGAATTATTATTAGAATTGTTTCTTAGTCAAAATTCACTTAACTAGAAGTTAATTAGCGCACTTGTTGATTGATTTTTATGTATAGATATCTTCTACAGACGGATCACTTTATTGAATCACTCAAAGAATTATCGCATAATGTGAAAGCTGATTTATGAATTTATAGGTTCTTTAAAGTGGCCTCAATTTCTTTTCTTTATTTGTACATCTAGCTCGATCTTTTAACAGTGTTATATGAAAACCTATGAAGTCGTATCCTTTAGTTTTCATAAAATATAATCATTTTCAGTAATGAAAATCTTAAACACACTATGAACTTTTCTAAAAGAAATGATATAAATACATTTTTTTTTTTCATCTAAAGCGCAAGTTTAAAGAACTTTCTTTTGAAGCTCATTTGTTGGCAGTACTTCGTGACGCTCAGTCTAAAAGAAATTCTACTTCGCACCCTAGCACATAATTAACTATTTCATTATCGTTCAGTCGACGGAAGCTACAGAAGATACACGTCTTTCCTCTCTAGCTCTCTGTTTCAGAAAAAGCCGCCGCTTATGTTTCCTAAGTCAAGCTCGACGATAAAAAAGACGCTTCCATTACTCTCGGCTACTTTTTTTACTCTCAAACGCAGAACAAAGGCCCTGAGTTAAAGCGAAGCCGCAGCTCGAAACGGTTTTTCCCCGATCCACGCGAACCGATTTCCAGCAGCAATTACTCGCAATTTTTCCCCGACCGCACCTCGTTATCGTCATTAAACGTTTATTTACGAGCCAGTCGAGTAATAATAACACAGCCCGTAAACGAGCGTAATAGATTCTCTCCTGTGCAATTATGTGCCACTTCCTGAGATCAAAACGAGGGAGCGCGAGGGGAAACGAGGAATTTTTCCGCATTTTAGCGCCGCTGAATTTCTTCGACAATTTTGCCGCAGCCGAGAGAAATTGCCGGGGCGATCTATTCGCTATCGGGCGCATCGGTTCCAGACGCGGTATAATTAAAGGAGCACAATGGATTAGGGGGATTTTCGGCGGAAGTCCGCCTCTGTCGGAAAAGAAGAGATATATAGGAGAGGGTGGAGAAAGTGGTGCTAACGGGGAAAAGAAGCTGCAGCCACGGGAGAAAAGAAAAATGTGCGATTGCGTTCAAAACAATGTGTATTTTTATGTGCAGTAACTTGCTTTTATTGTGGATGAAACATCGTTTGCGGAAATTCTCATTTGACTGAGAAATTGAAGGTGGCCTTAGTAAGTATATGTCCAATTCCATAAAAAAAGAAACCGGTACTTGGTGAGAGAATGGCATATCGTATTTCTTCAAATGCTCTTAACTTTTGACAAAAGTGATCGTTTCTTAATATACAATTTACTATGCCGAGATGTACGCTCTCAATTGCCAATTGTAAAAATACCACAAAATGCCAGTTGTAATAAATTAGTCGCAGATTTTTGTTTTTATTTTCGGTTTCCTAACTCATAGTGGTTGCTGTCATCAAGAATGATGGTCATTTTGCTTTTGTTTACGTATCAATTTCAGAAGTATGTAAAACCATAGTTAACATCTCATTACCAAGATATGGCGAATTCCCTGATAAACCGTGGTGGTCACGCATTGCTGAGGACTTTATTAAATTTGAAAATAATGATGCTGATCTTCCACCACTAAAAGGTCTTCCTAATTTCAGTGTAGCGCAACATTTGTTATAGTAGCAGTAAAATTTTTCCTCGAAGGAATGACTTCTTTCAAAAGAAAATTTCAATTATCGATTATCTAGAGTAACACTTCATAAATGTGCATTATCTCATAATGTATGAAAAATTTGAGGTATTGCAGAAGCCTTCGGTGTCTGGTCTTGACAACTTTGATACTATCATTGCAGCCATTATAGGACTACAAAGTTATAAATTGTATATTTATAACTCAGATGAAAACGTTGTTATTCCTAAAAATTATATTTACGCCAAGAAATAAATCATGCAACAACTCCTGTTATAAAATACGAAACTGGTTTGAGGAATATTTTATCGTGCCAGAAGTTCCAATTCCATTGCAGGAAAGTAATATATAATAAATTATTGTGTAATTTTAAGTGTGAATGTGGACTATAAACTGACTATGTTTTATTCGATCCTTGTTACAATCTATCATACGTCCATTTTGAAGTAAAAAGCTCTAAACTGCTTGGATTATTTTAATGCTTATAAGTAGTATTCAGCCATAATTTTGTCGTCTCATTTCATGTGATTATCAAAGTTAAATCCACTCTCAAGAAATGAATAAATCCCATAAAGCCGACTCGCGCGAACATCTGCATTTTATTCCCCGAACACTGATAGCTCCGAAGGAAAGACACAGCGTCCGATCGATCTCCAAGCTAATCCTATCATAATAGCAAATGAAGATATTAGGGTCCGAGTGCATTCGTGGGATTGAAACAATGCGCTTCATGACTTTCAATTAATTAGCAAAATTAATATCCGCTTATAGTTTGGCGCACACGCGGCTCGACATTGCAGCGCATCGAAGAGCCTCCCTCCGATTAGGCCGATAATAGTCTCGGGCCCTCCATCTCGTGGCACTACAGGAGCGACGGTACATCGAAGCATCAGATCGATATATCCGTCAGCAGCCATCTCTCTCACCCTCGCACTTCGCGTTCTAACGCGATTAAAATCCATTTACAGAATCCCCTCTCGTCTTTAACTCCTCGATCCTCGACGTCAATTGACAGTTTCGCGCATAAGCCGACGTCTATACGTATACAGAGAGGTCCAAGTGGCAGGGAGGGGGTGGCAAACGAGATTTAGCCTCCTCCTACACCGGCGCGTGTATACAAGCATAGCGAGACTTCGCTCTCCTCGCGCGCGGATCGAATTCGACGACGCGACGAGCGGCGCTGCAGCAATCGGCTGCCGGCGCAAACGTTGTTATAAGTTTCTCATTCGGCGCGCAATCGCGCCGCCCGCGACCCTTCGAAACATTGGGTTAAAGTCATTGAACTGATGCTTTCGCAAGAGTTGCCCCCCTATACCCCTCCGCGTTATAGTGTATTTTCCGGGGGTGGGGGGTGGAAGCGCGTAACGTGGACATTCATCTTGTTTACTCGCGGCGCTCTCGTGAATTTTACGCGCGCGAATATTGCGCGCTGCAGGCCGCGGGCAAATCGATTTCCCGGGAAATTCGCGTAATTAATCCTGGAGGCTCGCGAACCCTGATGTACGTACGCGCGGCGAAACGCGAGCTTATATGCATTTTCCACGATTGTTTGCGTTAGCATCTTGGCTCGTTGCAGGGAAGCGCGCGTACGTTTGCGTATACACGTGCGCGTCGGTCGGAAGCGCCTATGGAAATCCCGTTAAGCGGAGCTTCTTCTCCTTATAAATGCAAATACGCAAAACCGAGCAGGCGTGCGCACACGGTGTAGTTTTGCGCGTGGAAGCTCGCAAGAACTGCACTGGAATTCGAGCTTCAATGTGCGCGTGTGTGTCTTTATACGGGTAGGTATATAGCTATGGGAAAGGCGCACATGAATTAGTTATCGGCTTCGGCTTGTTTTTGCAAATGAGATTGCCGAGTGTTTGTTGGCGCGCGAAGCGCGTTAATATTCTACGAACTTCGACTGCCTTTGCGCAATGTTTGCTCGGCTGTTTGCCGCTGGCGGGGGAAGAAGGGAAAAATAAATAGCAGAGCGTTTTCTAGGTCGAAACTGATCAAATTTCTGGCTATACACGGGACGTTTCCCGTTAGCAATAACGCGCACAGGTATTGAAGGATGGGAAAACGATTATTTATGGGAAGTTATATACTGGTAATAGATCAATAGAAAGACTTAGACACTTTCGCAATTGCAAATACGAAAGTGTGAGAAATATAAAATATCATTTCATACCTCCTGTTGTAACTTTGTCTTTTGGGATCATTTACTGTTTCATGAGGATGTCAAATTACATAGAAGAATATAATTATTGGATTGGTATAAGAATCAAATACACAATCTTATTTAAACACCATCTGTCAGATAAATAAAATAGTTTCGTCTGAAATTTTCTAATATTACCATAAGCGTTTAATTTGATTGTTAAAATCATAGAAAGAATAGAAAAAATTGAATACAGAACCATAAAACTGGATCAATTAAAGTCATCTTCATTAAGTCATCGGTTAAATCATCTTTGTGTTCAAATGTACAAATTAACAATAATTTTGTAAGCCAACTGATGCCACATTATTATTACCCTTATCTTATCTTAATAGCGTCTCGTCGATTATCTCTCATATTTGTTTATTTGTACGTTAAAAATTAAATAAGCATTATATTAACTCAACTTAAAGATAGGTATCTATACATCGTTTAGAATTTATATAAATAAAAATAATAGTTTTAATAATTTTTCTAAAACTAAACCAATCCTTGTTATCACGATTGAATTAGCGAAATCGCGCATCGGGTTTCGGCGAACATCTGCTTTATCCCAACAAATGATTACATTACTAAATCATAACTCGGGCTTTTTCCCTCGAATCCCGGAACAATACGTTTGTTACTCCGAGTCGCAGCGGAGTTACGCATCTCTCGCTCGATATTTTACGGCGTAGTACCAATATTTCTAACAATGGCATCGGGCGCAGCGCGCAGCTCGCGCTACGATAATCCAGCCTGGCTTCATAAAACGGAAGCCAAGCACTTGCCCCGCGCGGCTCGGTGAATGAGCAGCAGGCGTATTCGATAAATCGATAATTTAATATCGAAATGCTTCGCTATTCATCCTTCTTAAATCCCCTTCTTCCGCATCCCCTCCCTCTCAGCCGGCATCAACTTGTTTACCGCTGAGACAGCCACTCGCGCCTTAACAGTCGCATTCTTAGACGTCGACAACAGGGCTCGTTGCAGGCAAACCTCTCGTCTCGCTCGGGGAAAATAAAGGGCGAGAGAGAGAGAGAGAGAGAGAGAGAGAGAGAGAGAGAGAGAGAGAGTGAAAAAAGATTCTGGAGTGTCGCGCCATTGTCTGCGGCTCGGCGATACAGTCCTCGAACGTACTTGGTAGCCTGAAAAGGGGTGCGAGCATAGGAGGGGATGGAAGTCATTGAGCGGGCTTTTTTGAGAAAAAAAGCGTGTGCGAGGGAAAGAGCTTGGAAGAGTTGGAGAGATGACGGCTTGTAAGCTGGCTTTACGAGGAATCTTTCGTTGAGGAGGGATAAATTTCTTTACGGGCCTCGGCCGAGGGTATACGAGCTTTTTTTATTCGAGACGATTCACTGTTTCGAGTTTTATCTGTGTTCCTATGGTATATACGGTTATGCGGCTCGGGCGCGCATTTATGCATTTGCTTGGGAATCGATCTTGTAGAAAGCCCGGGGTATGTGGTAAGTCGGAATGAGGAAATTTCAGTTTCTTAACGCGAGCGAGACTCGTACGCGCAGCTTAGTTCCAGAGGATTTCAAGTCAATTGAAAATTCAAGTTTCGCGCCGTTGTCATTATGCATAATGCCCATATCATTATGCAAAGTTTCGAAGTTATGTTGTAATATGTAAACTACGTGTTTCGCGCACACACTATCGTGTACAAGCTTGAAACTTGGTAAAATACAAAATAATTACGTAATGAAGGGGAAGCCTGTACCATATAGTTAACTTCGTAACATTATAACTTTATCGAAACCCCCCGAAATATTAAGAAAACAAACTTTATCCCGTGTGATAATCAAGTCAATTATATCGATCGATAGAAGCAATAAATCCCCGTAAAATAGATAATCCCAGTCTCTCGCTCGGCAGTAAAGCAAAATTCATTGCTTCCTCTACTGACGCGCAAACATCCGAAATATCCCGGCGTCGAGTCAGCAGTTTCGAGCCACACTTCACATCCTCTTTTACACAGTAATAAAACAAAAATGAACACTGCGCGCGCTTTTCCATCATATCGCGCCAGCAGCCTTTGTCGGGTGAGTTCTTATACGTATGTATGAATTCTCGCGCGCGCGGCATTAAATAACGGGCCCGAGCGCGAAGCTTCGAATTCCGCGGGACGGAACATATATCTATATGTGTATACACAGCCGCCGCCGCTGCAGCCGCCGCCGGTCGTTCGCGACCGGATGTCCGTTTCGCCGATGCGAAAATTTAACGCGTCCGCTGCGACTCGAGTGCGGTTTGCGTTATAGCTATATATCGTAGGGTGTTTGGTGGCGAGGACGGAGCGGGGGGATGGGAGGGGAGTAAGAAGTGACGACTATGTACACACAGGATGAAAAGGTAAACGTTGATTGCTGTGGTTATTGATTTTGCTGGCGATTCGACAAATCCAAGGGGTGTTATTTTTATTTGGAATGGAATAATTGATGGTCGAGATGTAGAATATGGCATTCGAATAATGAATTAATAGGGCATGGCTTCAATTATTCAAATGTAGGTCGACGTATCGATCGTTCGATCATTAATTATATCGAGCAATTTGCGATTCAATGAAAACATTCGATGCGACTGAATATTTTCATTGATAAAACGGAATTAGTCCAGCGTAAACGATGAATAATAATAATAATAATAATAAAATTCGCATAGGGCGGAACGCCGGGCAAAATACCCAACCCGATGACCGCAACGGTTCTTTTGTCTCGACTGTTATATAAGCGCGAAAGCGGCCAAAGTTATTGAAATTTCATTGCCGGCAAGTCGAGCTTGCAAATCGATTTCGTATGGTTTCTTGTATAATCTTACGCATAATATCCACCCCCTTCGCGTAGCCGCGCGTTTATAATACTCGAATCCCTCGGGGCGATCGTATAACCAAATAATACGATTTTTCTCGCCTTTAAAATGGAAATTGAGCGGCTCTCTTTCTCTCTCTCTCTCTCTCTCTCTCCTCTCTCGCCTTTCGTTTTCCCCCATTTATTCGCGCAACGCACATAAGCGCGTAGTTGGAAACTCCATTAAACTCCCCGCACAATTTGACAGCGGGACTAACTTTAACCCAAGTTCTTTTACCCTTACTCTAATTATTATTCGCATGTTGGCTAACTCGGCTAAGTGTTTTTTTTTCTCGCTGATCGGATCGAACCCTCGATTAAATTTCAATTAGAACCGCGCTTACTTTAGCAATCGAAGTGAAGCGGATTTCAGCAGTTGCCACGAAGATTAGCATATTTTGAATTCTCGCCACGAAGACACAATCACTTTTTTCAATAATTCTTCTTGCGATGCAATGAAAAGATTTAGTTTTTGTTATTTTGAAAAACAGTGTGTTTCAAAAATACACCCTTTTTAGTTTTACACAAGTACAGATATTGCGAAATTGAATCAGTATACAAAAATTTAGAAAAATGAAATTGAAAAATCACTACAAAAGAAAAGTGCATCAAATTATTGTAACGAGAGATTTTCGTCGATTTACTAAAAAATAAATAAATAAAAACACAAAAAGTCAAACTGTGTGCATTTTGATATCTGCATCAGACCGAAAATACTGAAAAATAAGTTTCTAGCACGTTGTCACCACATTATCACCACATCGAAGTAAACTCTTACAAAGTTTCCTTTTGGAAGAAAGCATCAGAAAGCCGTCTAGAAAAATCATTACATCACTCCTGCGAATTGTACTATATAGCCTTCGCGTAGCAAGACAGTCTCGGTAAGGTATTAAAAGCCGCAAGATCTCTCGTGTCCCTCGGAAAGGTATATTTGGCCGCAACTCGAATTCTCGTCCCTTTCGCCGAGGAAGTTATTCCGATCATAAATGCGGATGAGAGAGATGTGCAGCACAGCGACGCCCTTTGCGTGTTTCTCTAATCTCTGCGGTCGGAGTCAATCGAGTCGCCGGCGGGAGCGCAGCAGTCGGCCACCGCCGCCGCCAGTCGATGTACCCATCGATTAGGCATCCAGCTCAAGCGACGTGTGTAATCAGTGTGGTAATACCGCGGCTTTAGGGTCGCGTCGCAGCGGCTTTGCCTCCATCCTCCGCAGCTCTCTGCGCATTATATACACCGTGGACAAACCCTTCGAGCATCGATGCTTCATATGTACGACGCGTTGGATCCTGCGCTGCTCACTGTTAAGAGAACGAGGCTGTCGCGAGGTGAGAGCCACTACTGCTAAGTGTATTACGCCTGATAAATCGACGAGTCTCCGCACTAATTCGCGAATCATCGAAGACTGCTGGAAATGGTCACGATCTGTCACTTATTACTCATTGTTGCTTCGTTGTCATAATCGTCATGATTGCGAGCTTAAACTATAAAATAAGAATCACTGTAATCTGCGATGATAAAATCGAAAGTTGAATTCTACTTTATAAATTTTAACAGCAATTATTTTCCTATTCACTAAAGCATTTTTAGATTGCATTCTTTCTTTCTATATTTATATTTATATTACAATAGATTATATTGTATGTAAAGAATAGAATTTCGATGTATGCATTAAATAAATAAATAAAAACGTATTTTATCAGCATTGTATTAGAATAATCAATAATTTTTAATGATTGCGATAATAAGATTGAACGATGTTCACTCGGTCATGAAAAATATTATCGACAAACGAGGATTTAAAGTAACAAGATATTCACAGTCGATTGTTAAAACGTGCGCACTCGCTGAAATTTTCACAAAAAAATAGTCAGCTTTCATTCCTTTCTTTATTCGAGACTCGCTAATGATCAATATTCCAATTGCGCGATTTCCCCATGAATTTGTAATAAAAGTTCTCCCCGCTCAGAGGAGATGGCGCAACCAAAGCGCAAGCTATAAAATCGACTCATTGTTAATTTAATAGACCGAACTCAAAAAAGCCACGGCCGAGTTAGCGGGAAGCTTCATTAAATCCTCCCTTCAAAATTCATCGTTATTATCCCCCCGCGTGAAGGCCGGGATTTCCATTTTATTTGTCGGAAAAAGCCGCATTGGATCGCGCGGAATCAAAATCAAACTTTACAGCACGCGCGTTTGCCGCCGGCCCTCCATTGCGCGAGAGAGTCCATAAAAATTCGAAAGGGTATATAAAAAAAAAGAAAAAAGAAAAAAAGGCACGGGAAAAAGCCAGTCGAGACGCTCGCGCGCGAGCGCGCCAGTCGTAAACGTCGAGGGAAGCCGTAAATTAATTAGAGATTAATCGCTTTACGAGCCATGTCGTTCGTTATAAAATTAAAGACTTTCCGGTGGAGCTTTGCGACGCCGCTGCGGCTATGCCCCGAGATGATACGTGACGACGATTCCGGCGAACTGCAAGTTTCAATGGAATTATCGGTCGCGGTGTCTTTCGACTATTGCCGCGTTAGCTGTTGTTGTAAATTCTGTTAACCCTAGATACGATAATGGATAGTTACGACATCGGAAATGTTCTATGTATATATGTAGGGCAAAGTTTGCATGGCTAAAGTCAGGATGTTAACATTGTAGAGCAAATATTAATTCAGAAAACTATCGGAGATTAGTGTATAATTTCCACTCTGTTAAATATACTTCGTATACACCTGTATACATCTAGAATACGTGAGAATAATTAATAATTTTCTCCTTAAATTTCACGTATCGGTTTAGTTGAGTCAATCTATAAAGGTTTATCAGTATAAGATTCATGTACCTTGTACCTTATCTATATACTTTAAAAGTTGTTGTTCAACATGAAAAGTACTATACTAATATGTACCGCCAGGAAAAGAAATCTTACATGAAATTTAAAAAAATGTGTTCAAAGGCTCGAAAATGGTTCCTAGTGCCACCCAACCCAACCCTTTCGAATTTCAAAATTGAATTATTCATTTTATTATTCTTTTGTTGACTTATATCGATCTCTCCGAGGCAGTAGTTATGAAAGGGTTTAAGGAAACAAAATCCCTTTCTTAAAAAATGACGTTTCGGCGATCATTGTCGCCCTCATCAGGAAAATATTGGAGCAGATATGATTTGTGTACTTCTCGATAATCCTTTCCCCCGGCTAGTTAACAGCGGGGGAAGAGAGAGGCCGAGTGACACAGATATTGTTTATGCTACTTCTGTAGCTGACAAAGCCGTTAACTAACCGGGGGAAAGGATTATTGAGAAAAACACAAATCATATCTGCTCCAATATTTTCCTGATGAGGGCGACAATGATCGCCGAAACGTCGTTTTTTAAGAAAGGGATTTTGTTTTCTTAAACCCTCTCATAACCACTGCCTCGGAGAGATCGATATAAGTCAACAAAAGAATATTAACAAAACTACCGAGGGATAAAAATCATATTAGATAGTGTACACACACTTATCTAAATACATTATTCATTTTACATTGCTATATATTACGCTAGGTCGCGAACGTTGAGCAATGCGACCCTTAAGAACTCAATCGATAAACGGGCCTGACACGATGCACAGAAGCGCATTGCAGTCTGGTCAGCGACAGGCAGTTGCTAACCGCTCTTATCACCAGTGCGGCACTACGTCACGAGGACATCACCAAGGACATAAAAACTCAGGAGCGCAGTTCATTGCGACTAGTCCGGGAGGGCCTGTCTGAGGCTCGCTACCCGCGACCAGTTCGGGGTCTTCCTTCCGATAGACCATGTACAACGTCCGTTTTATCAAGACGACTTTGGGACGGTGACGCGCAACGGGACTTATACTTTTTACGCGAGCGAGCACTCACACAATTACACAAATCTGTCTTTGATTCAGTGAATAAAAGTAACTATTGCGTTCTCATCGTTAGACGCAACCTGACTCCATCCACCCTCCCCCGTAACATCAACACACGTGAATTGTGGTTATTTTTTAATAACCACAATTTCAACTCGCTCCGGTTTTTTACTCCTTTGTACATGCTAATATATTATATCCAAGAAACAAGAAATCCGTACAAAAAAATTTTGACTGTCATCGCACCAATCAAATCTGTGCTCCAAATAGCTATAACTGCGTACTGAGCGACTTTCCCTCGCCCTCCCCACCCCCTCCCTCTAAAGGAAAAAAAAATCAATTCCAGTAGCAGCAGAAAAATTTAATTACTCGCGCAAGAAGAGCATTACCACAGCAGGCCGCGCCTAATAACCGAGCGGAACTAAAACCGCTCAAATTTTACGGATGTGCGCCGGACCCTCCTGGGAGCAATGTAATTTCCCAACGCGCGAAATTCCCTGGAATTTCTCGTTCTCTGCCCCGCTTTATAGTTCGTCGGGCGACGCGCATCCCAAAGTATTTCGTCTCCCTCCTCTCCCTTTCCACATCGCGTTCGCTGCGCTCTGCTATATATATACCTATATACTGATATACACAGCACTGCGCGCGCTGGGGCTGATTAAAGTGCTCGATACATTTGCGCTGCACGATGCGCGGAAGAAAAATGGACATACGATCCTAATCAACCGAGTCGTCGAGACTCGGGGATATTGCACCTGTCGGGGCGGGCGAAACGTTGGGCCGAGAGCGAATCATTTTTTTTCCCCGCGAGCCGCGACGAGGAGCGAATAACCTACTTGTAATTCAATTCTAATGGCGCAGCTCGCAGAAAATGTATCCGGAGGCGAGTCGGTTTGGATCGACGTGAATCGCCGCGGCGGAAAATAAGAAAAAATCCGCGGCCGGCTCTCTCCGCATCTTCTCGTTTTTTCCTCTTTTCATCTTTGTTTTTTCTTTTTTTGCTCGAGAGCCGAGAGGTGTGCAAGTTCGCGAATTATTGTGTACAGCCGAGCGGCGGCAGACAGTCTAGCCCGTCGAATTACAGCGCGCGAGCGCCGAGCTTTATTGGAATGAATATTCATTAGTGGAACTCATTAAGCGCGATTAAGCCGGCCGATAATAATTTTGCGCGGCTCTGGAAAGAAGCTGCAGCGCTGACGAGTGTATCCGACTGTGTACAAATCTTCGCGTCCATTATAAAAGTAATTAAGGCTTTCGCCCCCCGTAAAAAGCGTCGTGTATATATATATACCGTGTGTCCCAGGTGAAACTGTCGATGCTGAGAGTGTGGGTGGAAAAAATTTCAGCATCAAAAACTATGGTGAAAAAATTTATGGGGGTGTAGGGTGATCCCGGCGGCTGAGCGTGTGCAAGCCACATGTTTCGTATTCAAAAACGCTGCACTCAAAAAATTTAAATTTTGCAAAATTAATATTTTTTGAACAGGCACTTAATTCTACAGAAAAGGCTGAATTCAACAGAATTTGAATGACAAAAATCGAATGGTAACTTCTTGAGATATCGAGACTAGTTTGATAATTGTCACTTTTAGGATTGTGAATTAATAAAAGTGAAAATGCTCCGATTTTTGTGATTCAAGTTTTGTAAGTATTAGGGAGCTTTACACATGAATGTGAGTACGTTAAAAATGATCTTTATGTAAAAATTATTGATTTGAAAATTGCAAGTGCAAACTTTTTTCTAATGCCCTGCAACACGTGTACGAAGTGGAAAAATTTTGTTTATGGGGGGTAATTACACGGGTAACCCTCATTCGACCGCTTTAGGCAAGAGTCTGTCCACCGGTGTAATAAAAAGCTAAGGTTCCTCTCTGGCATTTTTCAAATCAATAATTTTTACATAAAGATCGTTTTTAACGTACTCACATTCATGTGTAAAGCTCCCTAATACTTACAAAACTTGAATCACAAAAATCGGAGCATTTTCACTTTTATTAATTCACAATCCTAAAAGTGACAATTATCAAACTAGTCTCGATATCTCAAGAAGTTACCATTCGATTTTTGTCATTCAAATTCTGTTGAATTCAGCCTTTTCTGTAGAATTAAGTGCCTGTTCAAAAAATATTAATTTTGCAAAATTTAAATTTTTTGAGTGCAGCGTTTTTGAATACGAAACATGTGGCTTGCACACGCTCAGCCGCCGGGATCACCCTACACCCCCATAAATTTTTTCACCGTAGTTTTTGATGCTGAAATTTTTTCCACCCACACTCTCAGCATCGACAGTTTCACCTGGGACACACGGTATATATGTATACGGTGTTCGCTGAATTTTTTCGCGGGAGTTACAGCCTCGTAAATTGCCAAGTGCCCTGAAGAATCTCGAGTCGAGATGGATTTTTCTAACAAGCCCGCGCGCTACCTTACAATTTTCTCGGTTGGTAATACAGCCGCGGATGTGAAAATCGATGATAAATCTTGGATGTGGGTTAGTGGACTATCTCCGCAACCGCGTAATGCACTTCCCAACAATTTTATTCCAATTATAACTTGGCAAACTGTACGCTTATTATCTCCATTAAGTATTCATTGTTTCCGCGGGAAAAAATTTGCACGAACACCGAAGTTGCGCCCTCGCGCCGGTCGGAAACTTTCTGTGATACTCGCCCGAATATCAGAGCCATATATCAAGTCGCGCGATATGCGTATAGATATACCATCAAATAAGTTTTCTCTTTCTCTTTCTCCCACTCGACTCTAAAGTGCGATATACTTACGATGTGTATGTGTCTGTTTCCAGTCGAAAATTAGGCGAAAGCTGCTCGAAAAATGTCTTGCCCTTGTTCTCTCCCATTCTCCAGCGGAGAGTCTTTAATTCAGTCGAGCCAAGTACCTCTCTCTCTCTCTCTCTCTCTCTCTCACTCACTCTTTTCCCGGCAAAGCCTCGCAAAAATTATAGCAGCGATTCTCCCCTTTTACTTATTCCCCCGCGCGCGCGCGCCAAGTCGCTCTAAATCTTCTTCGCTCGACTAGTTTCCTCGGCACTTGCTGTTTTCTTGTTTTCTTTCCCGCCGCCGTAGCGGCGAAGTTGCCACGCATTAATTGTTCCGCCGTCACCCACCGCGCCACGTATATAAGGGACGCGAGCAAAAAATCCGCGCGCGAGAGAAAGAAGAAAGTGCGCGCCTTCATCGCTAACTCGATTATTATAAAGCGTATCGGAAAAGTCGGCTCTCGCGAGCGAGAAGGGAGGAAAGGATTTTAGCGAGGGGCAAATTGAATTTAGGAGAATTTGCCGAAAGTTTGCCAAGAGCAGCAGCAGCAGCAGCAGCAGCAGCCGCCAGTCGCTCCACGCTGTGATGAGCTTTTGTTTGCGATTTTGCTTCGTTAGATTTTTTCTCCCGGAGAACTCGCTGTGCGCTCGCTGTATATACTCGGGGAAGTTCTCACTCTTAACTCGGTGTAACGAATATTCTCGGGACAACCGACGGGAAAATTTACGCGCATCGCCGAGTTTGTGCATAAAACGCGTCGCTTTTCCCCTCCCCTAATTAACAGCCAAAACTATCCTCTTTCCCTCTCGCCCGCCAAAAGAAAAAAAACGAAAGTGTCCCCCCCGAGGAGTTTCAGCCGCGCCGATAAAGCATCGCTCTCCCCCCTGCCTCCACGCCGTAGAGCAGAGTGAAAAAAAAGAAGAACAAATCAAGCCGCATTTTCGTTATCACCCTCTCTAGACTCGGCCGAAAACTTTTCTTCGGCTCAATTAACTCTTGCACGCGCGGCGCCATCAACGCGACAGAGTCGAGCTCCGAGCTTTAGAGCCGCAGCGGCGCCGGCGCTTCGCGCTGAAAAATTGCCTCGACATCGAGCTCATCCAGCCGCCTATCCAGCCGTGAGATGGGAAATGATCGTCGCCCGACGCCACAGAGAGCGAAGCCGAGCTAAAGTTGCTGGAACGAAGACTCCGTGGCTCTCTTGGCTCTTCATCTTATAGGCTCTTTCGCGAGCGGTAAAGGGGGAGGTCGAGGGAGCCAGTCCTGAAAACGTTTAGTAGGTCTTTTATGAAGTCTATATATATATAAGTATATGCGGAAAAGCCGCAGAGAGACGGCCTGCGCGGAGGAGTGGATGGATTTAACGAAGAACGCGCAAGTCTGTGTGCGCAGCGGTTTTCGGTTTGTATACGCATGTAATTTGCGGGGGAAACGAGAGCGTTATGTTTCGTGGGCGCGCGGTCTTTTAAAATCCAATAACATCCCGCGGGCAAAAACTCGTTTTCTAAACTCGTCTCGAAAAATCATAACGGACGGGCGTCGGCTTGCCCCAAAGAGAATTCAATTTCATTAAATCCGCGAAGCAATTCGCGAAAACAAGATAGAAATTCTTCCGCATCGCGAGCCGCCGCGCCGCGCCGCCTCGGCCAATAATAATGCAGTGTGGAATAATCAAGAAGTCCAGAGGAGGAAAGAGAGTACGAGCGCAAGAAAACGAAGACAGAGACAGAGAGAGAGAGAGAGAGAGAGAGAGAGCGGACTTTCCACGCAGATGAGTATGAGTCCGCCCCCGCCCTACCCCCTCGGTGTTATTACCCTCTTTCTCCTCGAAGTCATAAAAGCCTCCGGGAGGCGAGCATAGCAGCTATATATACAGCTGCGCGTTATATGTCACGAGCTCGCGCGCGGGCGCTGCGGAACAATAATGCGCGCAGCCGAGGCGCATTATTAAAGTCGAGGTAAATATATTTGAATACATTTGTCGAAGCGCGCAGCTTCGCGATGACGGGGGTACGGGCGCGCGCGCGCAAGAGAAACTCGCTCTTTCTCTCGCCCTGGTTGAGATGCATGAGCAGCGCGCGCGCGGCCTTTTTATTCTCGGGACACCTCGCGCGCGAGCTTTTTTTCTCCGCTGCCGCGTTCGCATGCGGTGAACGTGTGCGCACGCTCTCCTTTCCGTCCTGATAAGGCCTGCGGTAGTTTAGGATAATGCCGGGAGTATGTTAGTCGCCGCGGGAAATACGCGCGCAGGCCAAAGTCCCGCGCTCTCGGGATTTTTTCGCTTTAGCATGGAAATTCTAGCGGGGCTGCGTTGAGTTTAGGGAAATTTTTGCTTTTCATTCTTTTTCCTTCGCTAGGGAGAGAAGAGAGAGGGAATGGGGGGGGGGGGGTTGAAACATGGATGAATTCAATTGCTATGGCGCAGTGTGTGCTTTGGAAAGGAAACAGCGTGGATATTGCGACGTCCCGGTACAAGATGTATACGGAGTAAATAAAGGATTTTTATCTACCGAGCTTTTTTTTCGAGGAGGAACGTATTTTTGAAATATCCACTCGGAAACTTGTTAGCCGCTATTTTCTTATCCTCCCTCTTCCCCTGTTTGAGGTTAACTGGACGTTATGGGAATGGCTGGGGAAGGCGGATGAGAATGGGGGTATGGTTTCGTCAAAGAAAATACATGGCTTAAAGAATAAACAGTACTTTATTATACATCGATATGAAAGGAATAATTCTAAAATATTTCTTATAGATAAACTTGCGCTAAAACACGACTCGATGCTCTCGATCAGCAAATGAACAAGCCTTTCGTTGTTCAGTGAAAAACTCAATGTCAACACCTCCTTCATTTTATTTGTCTCAGACGAAGAACAAAATCGATGTTTATTTTCCTAGCTTCTATAGTCTTTTATTTTCTTGATAAATCGACCGTACAAACATTTGTCGCGTGTTACTCTTTTTTTTTATTATCTTCTGATTAATATTACGGGGCGCACGCGTTATGCAATCATAATTTTTTTTTATTTCATGACATTTTCGTAAATGGGTCATTGAGTAAGTTCGTTACAATGGAGTCTCCTCGTGCTCATCTTACTTTTCCCATCAGAATTGCGCAAGACTTTAGATAGTAAACTAAATTATAGTACATACTTTTTCAAGTGCATGAGTTTTGTGGCGAAGTACCAGAAGTACCAAGTTCATTGAATACCAAAGTGTTTTAGATGTCAAAGAATTTACGTACACATGCGACTAAATAAAATGAATAACAAGTATTTTGGTACTTAATAACATTGTTTCTGAGTACGTCGGTGTTAACTGTAACAAAAAAAGTTTAAAAGTACTTACACTGGTGTGTTGATATTTCTTAACTTAAGTACTTGACAACCTGAACTAGCGCTTGACTGCTTCGACACCTTCGTACATTGTACACTCAAATATTTTGGAGTTGAGTACCATCTGCAAGCGCATCCTGTACCAACTACTTACGCCAATTCCGTACATCGTTACATCAATTTCGCACGAATCCACCGTCGCGCGACGTGTACTCAAATGACCCCGAACTAAGGCTTGGCAGAAGGAGCAGCGACGCACGCTTACGCTTACCCGCACAGCGCTATACAGATTATACACACATAATCGGGACACGTACAAAAGGAAAACGAGCCATCAGCGTTATACTGAGATTAGGCAGCGGAGATATATATATACACACACATATATATAAATACATATATATATATATATATCTCGCGCTATCCGTGCGCGCAACGCGCATACAATATAACGTCTCGCGCTACGCGACTGTTTGCTCATCAGGCGAGAGAGGTCATCGGCGTCGTATACTCCAAAATGACAATACCGCTAATGAGTTCACTTAAATGCCGTTATTCCCGGCGCTCAAGCCGTATAGTCTCGCGCGCGCAGCGACTGTGCGCCAGCTGTCCCTATATACTATACTCGCTCAAGTCTCGAGGACTGCGCAGAATAGGGCGTGCGCCCGCGTGTCTACACCTATGCACACTCCATCCGACTGCTCTCCATCCTTTCTCCGAACTAATCTCATTTGTGTATACTGTATATATATATGTGGGCGTGGGTGTGTATATCTATGCACACGTGGGCGCACGCCCTGCGCGCAGTGCACAATAGCGAGTGAGCTTATTCAATCTCTTTCTCCCGTCCTCTCAGCCGGCCACACACGCTGCGGAATTAATATTTACACTCGCGGCCGCGGGGCCGCGATACATTCGCGCGTGGCCTCCTCGACGCCTGCAAGCTTTCTCTCTCTCTCATTTCTCTCTGTCAGTTCCGCGAACCGGCCGCGCTTAATTAATCGCTCGGCTTTCTTTCCGACTTGTCTGGCTCGTCGATTAGCGCAGCCGGAAACTGGGAATGGGGGGGGGGGGATTCTCTCGTTTTATTTCCCGATCAGCGCTCGATGCATTATGCGACGCGCCTCGCGTGTGTATACAATATAGCCGTCGACGTCGCGCGGCTTGCGCGTCACTCCGCGGAATTCTATATACCGTCGCTCGCGCGCCGCGGACAACGCAGTACAAAAATATCGGTACTCTCGGAACTAGAGCGCGCGCGTTGGACAAGGACGTGTGTACTTTTGACGCGATTGCCAATCGTGTAGTGTAGCTCTGCGTGTCGGTGTGTCTTAGATTTCAGCTTTCCGCGCGTGTGTCTGTTGAGAATGTCTAGAAACTGGCACTTCTCCCCCGTCGAGAAGTGGAGCTCATAACGTAAACGAGTCTCGTACCTGCTATTCGTTTCCGCCGCTATAGCTGTTCCGGCCTTTTTCCCCTGCCAGCCCCTCACGGCCAGTGCAGTATAACGCGACGCGCGTTAACTCTACGTGCCGCTGCGCGCAGCAAGTTCTCGCGCCACGCGACGATGTATCCGCGCGCGCTTTAGCGTATTTCGCTTTCGCGAGCGAATGATTTTTCCCGTTTTTTTTTCCCTAATCTGTTCGGCGAGTAAGTTACTTTTGATTCGTTTTGCCGAGGTCCGTATCCCCGAATTTGCACAGATCCTCTCAGAACTGATTTTCTGGATTTCCAGCTCTTATCTCTTCCTCTCCCTCTCTCATTCTGTCCTCCCCCTCTCTCTCTCTCTCTCTCTCGCTCTCTCTCTCTCTCTCTCTCTCTCTCTTCGTCACTCGCAGTTTATTTGCTTTCTCGAGTAAACATATTTATATATGCACAAGAGAGCGTTCTACACGGCAGTATGGCAGCAGCGACCATCCTCAATGTCTTGTTCCCGCGCTTGCGAGCGAGGGAGAGAGAGGGAGAAAGAAAGAGAGAGAGAGAGAGAGAGAGAGAGAGAGAGAGAGAGAGAGAGAGAGAGAGATAGAGAAAGCTCACGTACACTAGCTCGCAAACACGACATAAACTCGCCTCTTCCTCTACTTTGGAAATATCTCTCTCATGTAAGCGAGGTTCTCTAAGCTCGAGGATTTTGCGCTTGTTTTCGGCTCGTCCCATTTTCAACTCTGCCTCTCTCACTCTCTCTCGAAACTCGTCCTAGAACTGCCACGAGCAGACAGAGACCGAGAGCGAGAGAGAACGGCATTTATTCGAATGCATCCACATTCTCCGTATACAGATATCCGTAGGTATTCGCTGCACCGAAAAAATTTGCGCTACAAACCGCTCTCCCGCTGGATGCTTCTCTCATTTGCATTCGCCGTTGAAAGGAGAGCGCGATCTTTTTCTCCTCCGCTCTTTTCTTCCCCCCCCCCCCCCCCGTTCTGGGAACGCACGCGGTGCTACACCTGCGCGCGTACACAGGCAGAGGGTGAGAGGTGGAACGACAGAGATATAGAGAGGAACCGAGGGTTGATATAACGGGGAAAGAAAGCGAGCCGGTCGGTTCGTTTGGCAGAGACTCGGCGTAATTTCGTTTGCGCCCGGTATTTTTCCAGTAGCCGCGTCGAAAGAGAGAGAGAGAGAGAGAGAGAGAGACAGAGACAGAGAGAAAGAGACTACCTGCCGCTACTCGCCGAGGCAGGTCACGCGCATCGCTCTCCCTCTCCCGTTGTTTTCCTCCTCGCGCCCGATAATTCTTCTTCCTCCTCTTCGGCTCCTCGGCGCTTCTCGCGTTCTACGCCGCTCTGGATTTGCTCTCGCCGATAGGGCCGCGAGCCGATCACACGTCCCTGTAGGAGCGGCAAGGTGGCGGTGGACCGCTCCAGATGCCGTTCTCCCGGCAGGTCGGCTTGCGCACCGGCTCCAGGGGCGTCACGTAACCCGGCGAGCAGGTCACCTGGATCGTGTCGCCCGACTTGTACCAGAACTTGAGGGGCGCGATTCGCCCGTGGGGCGGGTCGCCGGGGTAGGGACACCTCACGTCACCTGTCAACCAGATAAGCAGAGATTTCTCCTTTTTATACAATTTTTATACCCGCTGCACTGCAGTCGTCGCATTGTTTCGGCCAAGTTTGCGCAGCGAGCGCGCACTCGTTACGAAAACGGACGACGACGCTAATTGTTAATTCAGCAGCTGGCGCTGTTGTTACGGCTCGAGAGGCGAAGGATTCTTCGAATAGTTTCGGCTTTCATCAGGCGCGGGATATTACGCGCGCTATTTAACTCCGAACAATGAAATCAGCTATGCGAATGTGACTTCGCTTTCAATCTAGCCGACAAAGGCGCGCTCGCTTGTTTACAATATTGTTATATCCGATGCCGAGGGGATAAGGGCTAATAGAGCCGTAAACAAGCTTATACGCGAAGCGCATATACACGGCTGATAAGCGCGCTAACGTAAATTGCGCTAAAACAAACTTTTCTCCCATATTTACACATCTTGCAGCTATATACCTGTAGCATCCGACTAATTTCCAACGAGCTTTTCTCTACCCCTTCCCCTCTTTATATCCTCAAGCCCATCCTCTCAAAACAGCGAGTGATTCAATTGCAAGCTCAAACGCACTCGCACGATGACTTTCGAGATATACACGCGCGCGCGCGCGCAGGCAGACTCTCTCCTCTGGGTACTTAAAGCCAACATTTAACAGACTCGATCCTCATCAAAGAAGCCCCCTCTCGACTATGCTCACCGTCGACTCGGCCGCCTCTCAAACAACCATCCATCCCTTCGCCTCGACCGCGAGAGCATCCGAACGAGAGCTGCTCTCTCTCTCTCTCGCACACACACACACACTCTGCGCAGACACGCGCTGCAGAATCGAAATTGCGTTTACTCAAGCAAATGACTTTCGCGTCGGGCCAATTAGTCTTGGCGAGCGCGCCGCTACAAAGAAACGAGCCGCGAACGAGAAAGAGGAATGACGCGTATACGCGCCGCGCGCGGCTGTCGAGCCCAGCGCCAGAGTCTCGGCGCGTCAGCGTTTCCGCAAGAGCGCAGTACACGGATTGAAAAGTATATAGCGGACCCCGGGGAGGAGACGCGAGAACGAGAGCTCGACGGATATTGCTTTCGCGGTGCGCTTCCGCCTCGGCCTGTTAACGGCTCCATCGACGCAAGCACACACACACACACACACACACACACACACATGCACACGTACAACCCCTTTCCGAAAGTACAGAGCTGAACTCGTCGAGACAATGCCGCGCCGCGCGCGTGATTATTGTATTTTTCCAACGCGCATCGATCGCGCGCCCGAGAGCTTCCTCGCTCTCTGTCCCGAGGTGAAGATCGATTCAAGTAGTAATGCAGTTGATTGCGTCAGACGTGGGCCGCGCGAATAAATCGCGGCGTTCGATCAGGCTCGTCGCTTTGCGACGCCGGAAGATAAACGAGCCCCCCAGCCCCCGCCGCGGCGCGGCAGAGCTTCTCGCGTCCCGGTATAAAAACAACTTTGAAAACGAACTCGATAACCGCTCCGAAGCAATGAGGCGAACGCTCGAACGTAATTACGAGGGTCGGATGGGGCGAGGAGCCAATCGATATGAACCAGTGTATAGCGATTCGTGGAGAGGAAAGACTGGAATAAACACAGAAATTACGCGCAGATATACTTACAGATTGGCGGCTGATGCGACCACGTGCCGTTCTCCGTGCAGATCACCGAGGCCTGTCCGATTAGCTGATGGCCCGGCAGACAGGAGAAACGCACCAGCGCGCCGACCCTGTGCGTTCTGCGCTTCGAGTACGGCTGCTGCTGCTGCTGCTGCTGTTGCTGTCGAAGCTGCTGCTGCTGCTCGTGCTCGACTATTTGACCGTTGCTCGGTGCCCGCGGCGTTGGACACGTTATTTCTGGAATAGGAAATATTCCCGAGATTGATGAAACTGATAGCGCGTGACGCGCGTGGGCCTCGAGAGCCCGTACAGCCGACCTTCCGTACATTGTCGAATTTCGACGGTATCGCGCAACGAGAACGTCGATAGCAAGCTGTCCTCCACCCGCCTCCCTCCCGATATATCGGAGTATTAGTCGGATGACCTGCAGATTCGTTCCCGCGACCCAAAAATAAAACGAGCGAGAGATAAGGGACGGGAGGAGCGAGCAATCGAAAAATTGCATAACCGGTGCGAAAAAAAAGCGCTCGGGGTAGACGTGGGGGAGGGGGGCGCGCATCCTCTATTAGCGCTAGGAGAAAGCGCTTTTCCTCGCGGCAAAGTGGCCCTGCAATTTTCCTCGTCGGGCATCGTTACGCCTCTCCCGCACCCACCCCCTGCAGTGGCGAACAAGAGGCAACGAGCCAAGAGCCCGCGCTAGCCGAAAGTAGGGAAAATACTCGCGGGCGAAAGTCTAGAATTACCGGACGGAGAGGAAACGTGAGACGCGAAGTGAGTAGAGAGAAAGAGAGAGAGAGAGTCGGTAAATACGCGCGGCTTGAACTTTTCGAGGAAGCGTTTCAAGCCGTTGGAGGATAGCTCTCGCGAGTTATAACGGGAGATGCACCGCCGCGTGACTCACTCTCTCCCTCTCTCTCTCTCTCTCTCTCTCTCTCTCTCTCTCTCTCTCTCTCTCTGCGCTGTATGCTTCTGAAGACCCACTTTAAGAGACGCAGCGCATATTTTGCGCCCGAGAGAGGATGAATCGGTTTTTTATTTGTCCACTGCTCTTCCCGCGTGGAAAATATTTATTTTTCATTCCACGAGAGCCGTGAGAGTGTAGGGGGTAGGTGGGTGAGCGGGGAGGGGGGCTATATGCCCCAATTTTTCACGTATGCATCGCGCGGCCTTTTCAATCTCGCGGAGTGCAGCTCCTGCCTTCGTCCTCCGATGAATTAATAAACCAAAGAATCCAGCGGGCGATGCTCGAACGAAGAAAAAAAAATGTCGGCAAAAGCCGCCAACAACAAAGCGTAGTCCGCCCGCATACTTCTCGCTTGTGTATCCGTAAGTTCCTCTCCCTCGCGGCAGCGGCCGTTCGTTAGTTTTCGACGTGAGCTGATCATCCTCCATCTCTCCCTCTCGCTCCCCTCGACGTGTCGGACACGGGGCGATTCCCCAAGAGAGAGAGAGAGAGAGAGAGAGAGAGAGAGAGAGCGAGTGAGGGAGAGAGAGGTACATAGCCTCGAAGGAAACACGGCCGAGCGGAAAATTGAGCCGCTGTTATTTGTAATTACGCGGGTGCTTTTATCGGCCCCAAGGCCATGCGAGCGAACTCGCGCGCTGATAAAGATCGTCTTTACCTCTCTCCGAGTCTCCCCTTTATTGAAAAGTTTTCGTCTCTACGCGCGCCGCAGTCTCTCGACCAGCAGCAGCCCCGTTATACGCGCTACGTGCCGAGGGTCGAGAGAAGCTCTCTCTCTCTCTCTCTCTCTCTCTCTCTCTCTGCGGAGGTGGCTATATTGTTATTGGGCGAGTGTGCGAGAACGTGAGAGGCTCTGTATGTGCGAGAGATCGTGAATCGCTGATTGCGAGAGCGAATATGACGAGCTGCCAGAGGGCCGGGTGGGACGGGGGGTCGCGTCGAGGGAACGAGCCGCAGACTCTCGCACAGTAGGCATAGCAGCAGTCGGAAGGGAATCGAGTTTAGTGCCGATCGCAAGCTGAATTACGCCTCGTTATGAGCGCTGTTGTAAACGTTATCGGCGGCTAGTATATTTTAGGGGCGCTTACGCCGCACACGTGTCGAGCTCCTGTGTGTCTTACTTCGCCGATTGTTTATCGCCACTGTCGTATACGGACGCGTTACAGCTGAATACGGTATTTACGGACGACGTAAAGCGCCGGATTTTCCTTTTGAACGCCGTACTCATAACTCTCCGTGAGAGCTCGCCGTAAGTGATAATTGAGCGCGAGACGCGCGAAAAAAGCTCATAATTCGAGGCTGGCGCAATTGAGATACGGGACGGAATTTCCCTTTTCTTTTTTATCGCTCCCCGACGGTGTCGAGAGAAAGAGAGAACGCGCTAAACGACAGAAGCGATGAGGAGTTGTACGCGTGCGGAGGTAGAGGGGCAGAATCGCCGAATAATTAGCTTCTCGAGCGCCGATCGAACGCCCGAGCAGCGATTGCATTTTTCTATAACGCGAATGAAAAAAAGTTTCCGCGCAACCCGAGAACCCAGGCGCGTAATAATCGGTGACGGGAGCAACTTTTTCACGAGCCAGCCCCTCGTAAGAACAATAATTATCGGCCCACACGCGCCTACGTAACTCGATAAACCTTTCCATCGCACTGGAGAATCGTTGTTGAGAGGAAAATCCGGCCACTTGTCTCGTAGCGGTAATTCTCGAATTGACAATTGTCACTTGCGTATACGCATCTGTGCACCGACGTAGCAGTGCGTTTATGCCGAATGCAGGGGGCGAATGTGCGAAGCGTTAAATCAAACGCACGCGCGCTAAGGGGGCGAGACATCTCGAGGTCCCGGCGAATAGTCGATTTGGCACGGGACGCAAGTCTCTATTGATCTTAAACAAGTGTCGCGGACAAGTGTCGAGCTGTGATTTGAGGTCTGAGAGAGGGTCGTTGTGGCCAGTCTTATTGTTGGAGATTCGTTATGAGTTTCTTTTTATTGGAGACTCGGTATGGCTCGTTCTCTGTCTTGATTTTTCGAAAGAAAATACAGCGGCACTATTTCGAATTTCTATTTCGTCCTTTTACTTTGAATTTCCGATTAAGCACTCCAAGCTTTACATACACTTTCGTCGTCGAATCATTTTCATTTTCGTTCGAAATATCCTTTGCCGTATTGCACACTCGACGTTTCCTCTTGGAAAACATTTAAATGTTTGATTTTGCCGTCAACATATCGATCGCGGGCACTTTGCGAATAAATATCGAAGCCAGAGAACGAATGAAGTGCTAAGCTCTTTTAAAATATCCTTTCAGAATCTTACGGTCTGCTCTTGAAAAAAAGCTCTCAAAAGAAAAAAAAACCCCGCTCAATACCTACTCCACTCGTCGCAATAAAGAGCTCTCTCTCTCTCTCTCTCTCTCTCTCTCCTCTCGGCTCTTCTTCGCCATTAAAATCGCTGCCTCAAAGTTTTCCAACCGCGAAAATTCTCTATATGTCCGAGACGAGGAAATACACTCAGACACAAAGGACGTCGACTGCATTTAATTACGTCTCGCGGAAAAAGGAATTTT
Organism: Philotrypesis tridentata; assembly: GCA_018906965.1. NCBI lineage: Eukaryota > Metazoa > Arthropoda > Insecta > Hymenoptera > Pteromalidae > Philotrypesis > Philotrypesis tridentata. The sequence goes on from JACCIB010000002.1 coordinate 1,562,405, forward strand.
ATGCCTCACTTACGCTCGACATCTGAAATTGATGCTTTTTCCCCCCCGAATCGACCGCCGCTGCAGTCCGTCGAATCCGAGAGCGAACGCCTGCTGCCGACTCGAATACACACACACACAATATATATGTATAATGTACATATATATAGATAATACGCGTGCACAGGAGCAGCTCCGATTCGCCCCGCGCGCGACTATGTACATACCCGGCTCGAAGGGGTGGCGTTTATGTGTTTTCTACATTATATTTTACGCGCCAGAGGAGAGAGATTCCGCGCCGCTGGATTTCGCGACGGCCCTATAAGAGTTGTTGGGGCAATAAAAGGTAAGAGTGATATTTTCTTTTTTCTTGGTTCTTTTCCGTTTCGAAAGAGAAGATTTATGCGGAGATATCGGACCGGTGCACTTAGTGGGCCGTATTGCGAGAAGAAAAATCGCTTAGACGGGGAGAGTACGCGGCTCGTGATTAATAAGCGGGGCGGTAAGAGCAGTTTCGCGTTGCCTTATAATTATTGTACTATGGGAGGACATTGTACTCGGGGGTACTGCAGATATCGTGTTTTCTTTTTTTTTTAATAAGTAACCCGACTCACGACTCGGGCCTAATAGATCATGAGTCTTTGCCTCGATAAAAGAAGAAAAGAAACGCACGAAACCGCACACCTCGTCCGATATACGCGTATTACGTAGAGAAGCGAGGGGGCGACGACGTATAGTCGCGGATGAAAAAGTTGCGCGGCCGCACTTGTGCCGGGCGCGACATAAGTTTCGAGTTGCCGACTCGGTTCACTCAGCCAAGTTATAACGAAGCAATTTCTGGGGCACTTTTCTAAGTCTGTATACATATATATATATATAGATGCTCTCTCGCGCGCGGGGCATTTGTCCGTAAATGAGGACGAATTATAGTTGCGGTATTACCCGACGGACTCGTGGAAATTTGCGGCTGGGTGATCGGAAATAAGATAATTGCTCGTCGTTTCGTTTGGTTTGGTACTGTTATAGAAAGTATTTATTATCGGACACATTGTCCGTATCGATTGGGGGAGCAAAATAGTTTAGCGATTTATTCCTGAAATTTTTTGTACAATATTCGTTTCGAAGGTACTCCGTAATTTTAATTTATTAGGGGTATATGATCGATAAGAAGTCATCGATGCGTAATTGAGATAAAATTATTATTGCCACATCGATGTGCAGATGTGATTAAAAACAGATATATATTCACTCGATTGAAATATATTGCAATAAGCGCGTCGTGTCAATAGTTAATTTCGTCGATTATTACCGCGTTTCGTGTACGCATCGGTTTTTTTCGTTGTTTTTTGTTTTTGTTTACGTATGAAACATACGTGCCCATATAAATTTTAATTTGACGTTTAATAACGGAATTCGTGGGAATACATCGTGTCTTGAATCGTTGGTAGAACAAACGATATATCTTCTAATTGTTGACGAATTTAAAAAACAAAACCGTCATACTTCGAAGTAGTAACATTTTTCACGCTCCTCGTCAATGTATAATTTTTAATATTTTTTTCATCCTGCTGTAATGCCCGCTATCTCAACCGATCGAGTTATTACAATGTGCAATCGCTGAATGTCAATTGTCTTACATTGCTCACGATCGTCGACAGAACCAATGAAAATTCTCTTGCTCGCCATTCGAAAATCAATCGGGCAGCCAGCAACAATGAAACTCACCGATGCAGGTGGGTATCGATCCGCTCCAGGCGCCGTCGCTGCCGCACTTGATGACCTGCGGTCCGCGCAGACGATGGCCCCACATGCACGTGAAGATCGCCCGACCGTCGTAGCTGTTGTTGTGCTCCAACAGCTGGAGATTGGGGTTCGTAGGCTGCACCTCCGGACAGATTATCGCCTCGCAGCGAGGCACATCCGCCGACCATTTACCTGTAAGACGATATCGCATCGGGGTGTAGATTTCGTCGATGCAATCCTAAACCCCCTGCGCGCTTACGTATAGCCCGCGCATATGGTCCAAGTGAATTTTCAGCGGTCGGAATTATTCATGAAGTCGGGGTCGAACGCGAGTAATAGGCAGCGATAACAATGTAAGCTAAGCTTGCGAGACGTATTTGTAACTGAACGCGCGCCCGATGTGGAAATTGCAAGAAAGCACGAGAGTCACGCGAAACTTCAATGCACGAGTTATAAATCAGCAGCAGGCTGCGCATGCCGAGATTTCCTTGAAAGCGTTACCGTTGCTTCTTCTGTAACGTCGAATGCAAGAGAACGAAAATAATTCCGGTTGTTGTTCATCGGCAGTTCCACGAGCTTCTCGACGCAAGTACACGCAAATTCGCTCAAGCATAACAATCGTCTCGGACGAAATTCATCAAGCTAAGCCGAAACAAATCCATCCAGCAGTAGCGGGCGACGAAAGCTCTCTCCGCTTGGCCGTTAAAGCGAACAATAGCCAAGGCGAGCGCGAACCAGACAGAGATCGGGACTATGGCCAAAACGACACTCGCGCACACCTGCACGCGACATCGGGCTCCAATTACCCTCCGATCATCAGCTGAGAAGAGCCATCGGCCATCCGCCCGTAAGCTCTTCTCGACTCCAAGGAGAATGTAGAAAAGAAAAACATTTGCACGCAATATTCCGTCTGTGCTCCTGCCGCGGGTCGCGGGAGACACGCGAGGCGCCGAGAGAGACAGAGAGCCTCGATAGAGTAATTCCGAGATAAGTGCGCCGTTCGTATCTCGCGCCGGCGCCGGTGACGGGCATAAAAATAACGCGAGTTTCGAGTGGAAGACAAAGAAGAAGCGAAGCGAGAACGCTTTGCATGTTTTGAAATGAGCCTCGACGAGAGGGGGGAAGAAAAAAAATATAAGGTCTCGAGAGCCTCGTCTGCGTGTGTATATATACGTACGTATTCGCGTTGTACGGCGAGCCACTTGGGCTTTATATCGATTTTCACTTGGATCGTATTTACCGAATGGAATAGAAATCGTATTGTTTCACTGCTCTCGAGGAAGATGATTGATACGGCCCCTGCGCGCGGAAGGAGGCTACGAAAAGAGAGGCGGCGGGGGATTAATTGAGATACAGTGGAGAATAGAAAAAGCAGGCCAGTACAGCTGCTGGGAGGGGGGGGGGGGAAGAAGAGTCGGGGCGAAGAAAGATCGGCGAGGAAAATAAGGAACTCGTCCAAGTCGGAGAAAAAGCAAACGATCGAGAGCAGCGGGAAACTATAATAAAGCAACTGAGCATCGTGGGAAAGAGCATCAGTTGATTTAATTAAGGGAGAGAGAACGAGAGAGAGAGAGAGAGAGAAGGAGAGCTACATTGCGGAGAGACAAAAGAGCAAGCAGCATTTTTATTCCCCAGCCGCGGCGCCCGTGGCTTTCCTCTTATATTCTGTTGGTCCGTCTGTCTTTCGCGAGATTGAATTTGCGAGCGTATCGGGCTTAAGTTCTCTCTCCCCCTCCCGCCCCCCTCCTCCTCGCTCTCTTTCTCCCTCCAAAGAGTTGAGGGACGAGAAGTTTCTTTACTATGCACTTTTTGCGTCTGCGAATTATTCAAGAAGATCGGAGATTCCCTATTCAACGATATGGATCATTCCGAGTTATTATCTGCGGTACGACGTTCGAGCTGTGTGCGTAGATACACTCGCGAGTTGTTAAATGAAATGGAAATGACGCGTGATAAAACTGGTGCGCAGAGTTGGTGCTTATTGCACCGCTGATGAATCTACGCAAAAAAAAAACCTGCTTTTTGCCCAAGTATTCCGTTAAGCGCACTTTGTAGAGACGAAGCGTGTCGTTGAAAGTTAAAGTGGTCACATAAATTTTACGCGCGCAGGCTTATCAAACATTTGAAATTGACGTCGCCTATCGCAAGCTCGAAAAACGAATTCCAATCTGCGCGAACGAGCGGATTTAATGAAATCTACATCGCCGGCATCTTCTGGCGGCGGCGAAATTAAAGAAAAATCAGGTCACGAATATCGATTGCCGCGCGCCGCCGGTATATAATACGCACGCAAAGCGTAATCACGAAGGCTCGATCAATTGGAGGGTACTCTACGGCACATCATATCGTATTTCAATTAAACGATATAATCCCTACATGGATCGACGATATATAGTTTATTTTTGCGCGGCAAACAATCCTGCACAGAGAAATCTAAGCACTTCGATAATGCAATGCCTCTCAATTTGCAAAAATCCATTCTCGACGAAAGCAAAAAGTCGACCCGAGTCAGCGGGGGCCCTCGAGGCCTGCATCAGCGCGAGAGGAAAAGGAAGAGAGAGAGAGAGAGCATCGATCTTGGAAAATTAAACCGTGCAATTTCGTTCTCTTCTCTCCCCATCTCTCCCTCTCTCTCTCTCTCTCTCTCTCTCTAAGTGAGAGGAGCGAAGCTTCGCCTCGACTTCAATCAGCTCAAAGCGCAGCTCGCGAGACTCGAGATAGAGAGCGAGAGGGAGGGAGGGAGGGAGGGAGGGAGGGCGGTACAGAGAGAAAGCTGGACGGTGTGTAACGAAGGTAGGTCAGTTGGGGGGTGAGGCGAGGCGGCGGGAAGCGAAGTAGCGAATGAAAAGCGGAGGAGAGAGAGCGAGCGCAGCTACTCACCATTGTACTGGCACATCATGCTCGAGGCACCTTCCAGCCTGTAGCCGTGCGGGCACTCGAACCTCGCGCTCTCGCCCAGTCGCGGGCCCTCGATTTTCGCGATCAATGGAGGCTCCGTCCTGCTCAGCATGGGACAGTGCACGTCTGCAACAGAAACATATTATATACATTTCGCTTTAATGCCCCTCTTCCCCCCCCCCCCCCCCCCGGTGAATAATTGCGCGCTTGCGCGAGTGTACGGGCGTCTGCATATTATACCGGGTGGAAATTCCAATTTGGTGACAGCGGAGGGATTTCGTAAAGGGCGAGGGGGGAGGAAGGGGATTTCCGAGTGACCCGAATCCAGCACGGTGAGCGCGCAGGCAAGCCGTTTCCGCGCGAGCCAGTCGTTCTCGGAGCTTAGCGAGGAGATTAATTGTACTGGCTCTCTTTCTCTAGCTCCCGCTTATTCGTCTTCTCTCGAATTTTTCGGTGCGGTTGTACATGCGCAGGGCTTCGCGAATTATTAAGCCGCGCGAGGCTCAGTCGGGATACCGGTTTTAAATCTCTGAACGATTCCGACTCTCTGTCTGTGTGTGTGGCTGTGTGTACTGGTCGATGCGGCTTCTTTGTTTATATCCGGGGCGCTGCGGGAGAGGGAGAATTTAATTGCAAATAGACGGGAGTATTTTCGCGGATTGTGATTAAAGTGGAAAGTTCGGGTTGAGCCACGTGCGATAGCCGCGCGCCCGGCTTGGGAAAGTTTCGAAAAATTAATTAGGAATGCGCTTCCTTTTAGCAGTTTCATAAGATTCTGCGCTTAATCTTCTTTCCAAGTCTTCCTCGCGCCGGGGAAGTTTCGTTTTAAACGAAAGCGTTTTTTATTATTACTCGCCGCCGAAGAGTATAACTTTCCTTCGCCGTGTCAATACCGAGTTTCCTAGTTGTCGTTATACGAAGCAACATATCCGAGCTCGGGATATTTAATGAACGCTGCAGAGTTAATCGATATATATAAATGTAATGTTAGAGATATCGCAGAAATTGCGAAAATATCGCGAACGCTCGGAGGGGCAAGTTTGCCGAGACGAAAGACGAAGTTCGGAGAATTCGTTGAGCTGTAATAAACGCGTAGCCGATTCCCCGACAATTTACTCAAGATTCAATCTCGTCGTGAGCTACCTTTCCATCTGTGTCAAAATATAAATGCGGCAACGCATCGACCGATTCGTCCTCGTCAGTCACACACTGCCAAATTTTTCGAATATCGCATTTCGATTCCCGACCTTTCCGCGAAAAATTCATAAAGCCCGCATTAGACCGACGACTGTATATCGCCGCGAGTACACGTACGTGTGGCTCGTATTCCCCACGGGTCAGCGCGCGAATTTGAGGCCGCTCGCAAATTAAGTATCCGAATAAAAGCGGAACGAGACGACGGGTCGCGGCGACCGGCCGCAGCGCCCATCAGAGTCGAATAACGGGTCATCGCTAATTGGCGCGAAGACTGCCCATTATGCCGCACCGGCGTTAAATTTCAAACTTTGCCTTCGCATTGCCGCGTTTATATCGATCGCAGCAGCGTTCAATGGATATACAGCTAATTCCCGTCAGAGCCCGAGTGTTTACATATATGTATACAGCAGTGGCGCGTCGCGCGCTTTTGCATCGAGCAAAATTCGACCGGCATGGCTGCTCGCGTGGCTTTTATGAGAAGTACGCGAGACATTTCGTCGGCCACTTTACGAAATTCGAGATCCCACGTCCGCGGCTGGTTTCCTTGGGGAAAATGCATTATTCTCGGGGCGTATGTGTGTGTGTGTGTGTATGTGTGTGTGGCATACTTTGCGAAATCAACTTTCAGGCTGCAGAAACAGCGAGTCCTAAAACGTCGAGCTCTGTCTCGGGAAAGCTCCTCAAAAAGCGATTTCGCCCGACGCTCGAAAAGTCGAGGAAAAATATATATTATGTTCGTGCGCGCAGCTCGCCCGTATGTGAAGTACGAGCGCGGGGGTGGAGGAATGGGGGGGGGGGAGGTAAAAGTGCCGGGCGCATCGCGTTTCCAAGCGAACGAGGCCGAAACGCTCGGGTGACAAACTCGCGGGATATATAAACGCCCGGCGAATGATTTCGACGAGAATTTATCGGCTGCTGGAACTCCCCCCCTCTCTCTCTCTCTTTCTCGGTGTGTGTGTGTGTGGATGGTGTATGTGTTTGTTGTCGTTACGAGCTCGACTGATCGGATGACGCTTTTCAATGTGCCGCCTCGTGGAAAAGCGACGGTTGAGATTTCGGATGTTGGGGAATTATTTTTTAGTGGAATTTCATGGGGGATCCGTCGTCTCTGGCGCGATAATGATGAATCGACGGGACATTGAATAATAGAGAAGGGAGGGGGGATTGTATTAATTTGTTAAGATTGATGAAATCGATTATTTTTTTTAATAAAAAATATTTACCAATTAAAATTGAAGAGAATTCAATGGCTTTGTCGGGAATATGATTAATTGTTTTTTTTTTCATGCACTATGATACTTTTCTCATTCTTCGTTTTAATACGTCTATTTGCATAAAATATTAAAAGATTTTACGTTTTAAATTGAGTTATATTAAATTTAAAAAAAAATATTTATCACTGTTCATAAGCTCTTTTTTTCTCATTTCAATGAAATGAATAAACAAAACTATTTCACATAGGTACAGTTATCGTAGTAACAAAATCGCAATCCTGAAAAATTGTTCTGTTCAAAGATTTTAATTATTTTTCCCGATCTCTCTCCCTCTCTTTCTCTCCTCGGGAGGACGTAACCGCAGGCTTGCGCAGAGGCGGTACAGCAACAAGCCGATGAGGCAAAAATATTTCAGCCGTAAGTCTCCGCAGCTGCGGTTTAACTCCGAGCCTCGCTGCAGGCGAAACTTTGGCTTTGTCGAGGCGCAGTCACGTGGCGGTGTACCAATAGCCCCGTAACTGCACTGCGCTTTGCGCTATACCCACAGAGCGAGCGAGCGAGAGAGGGAGGGAGGGAGGGAGGGAGGCGGAAGGTGAAGCAGCGTTTGTGCAACGCTGTGCTACCGAGAGTTGCTCGACTTAATGCACAAGGTGTAGGCAAACTACTGCACGGATACTTGACCGTGTTTTATCAGCTGTTTCGTCGCCGACTTTGCAGGATTCGCCCCCGTACTCCTGGCTTCGCCGTGTTATTACGGCAGACGACTTGAGAGAAATACTTTTCCGTACGGCTTGTCAACAGAAATTATATTTCTGCTTTTGTTGTGATCGAGGAAATCTTTTGTCACGTGTGGGAATGTGCATTTCTCTTTAATACCGAATTTAAAGGTATCTAAATGCACTGTTTGTTACTACAGAATTATTCAACTTATAGAGTTGCTTTTTGAAGAACTTTGTATAATTTAACTAATCCATATTACGATATAGCTTTATTCGAGATTATACTTTTTTTACTTTTTGAATACGTTATAACTACTCTGTAGCTATATTTTATAACTTCTAATAATATGGTGATAAAGTATTACATAAAATAAACCATTATAAAAATATACTTAGAATAATATAATTACTATTATAATTGTTTGGTGCAATCAATGACGCGAACTAAAAATCAGTTTGGAGGAAACTTAATTAAAATTAATTGATAAAATTCAAATTCGAAATCGTGTCTTAAGGTTTATACAAGATTGTCCCTTACATCAAGCATTCGATAAGTGGCTTTTGATATGTTAACGACGGCCTGGAATTCCGAAAAAGCCAAGTTAATTATCTCATACATTATTGATGACTCCGCTAAAAGTTTTTCATGTTAAACTTGGCTTCGCTAAGCTAATCGAGTTATCAGTCGAATCTAAATTTTCAATTACTGCACTTATCTTGGGTTATTAAAAACTTTTTTATTTTTACGACTTACGAAATTTCCACAGCTGTTTTATATGCTTTCCGTTACAGCATAAACCTTTCTCCCTGGTATTCGTGCTTTTATGCCGCTATTACGGATGTAAAGCAATGAAAAAGTTACTACGCAGCTACTTTCCCCCCGAAAATGTTTGCAGGGAGAGCAGGGGGGGGGGGAGGTGGGACAATTTTCATACAAATGCAAATGATTTTCGAAATTAATTGGACAAGTAGTCGACCAAAGCAACTGCGTTTGAAGCTGATTTTTCAGCGCTCATCGCGTGCATTTGAATTAATGTATCTCGATCGATACTCTTTAATTCGCGAACGTTTTCGCTACCTCAATTACGTTAAAACTTCCGTTACGTCAATTAATCGAACATAAACATTTCCCCCGACAAATTAATCGTATTCGCAAACACGAGCAATTATCGTTAATGCAACGCATACTCCTACGGAATAAAACAATAATTTTTATAGCCTCGCAGAGCTTAACAAAGTTATTCCGCTAAATTTGCAATTTGAAAAGTGTATACAACCGCAACAATAACGACCGAATTTCATCATATTCAGCGGCCGAGTCCCTATAGCAACCGCGCCGAAAATCCTCTCATTACAATACCTCACGTAGCAAGTTCCCGAGCGAGCGGCTTTGTTACCTCGACCATAGCCTACACGTACCAAGACATGTAACGCAATATCAGCCGGCGGTGTTCCTCCAACTCCCCGGTCGACCCTTCGAGGAGTTTCTCAGCTCTCGAGGAGGGAAGGAAAGGAAGCGAAAAAAAGGAACGAAAGAAAGAAGGAGCCGCACCGATAACTCAACTCTCCTCATCCGATTGCGAGGGTATGCATCTTTCGAGTCACGTAGACTTTCTCTCTCTTCTGGAAAATCACGCGTCTGTTCTATCAGCCGAAGTCAAGAGCCAGCCAGGAGCGACTCAGCTCAGGGGAGATAGTTGCGGCTAGCCCGCGAAGAAGAGAGGAAGAAGAGGAAGGCCATTAGCACGCAATGGAAGAGAGAGAGAGAGAGCGAGTGAGGTATACGTAAGGTACATCGGATGTATGTATAAGCCATTCTGGGATGCGTCGCTCCTCTAGACACGCACACACACACACACACACGCAGACTCACCGACTACACTAACACGGATGGAGTTGGTGAGGCCCCGAGGGGTTGTACAAGTGTAGACGCCGGAGTCCTGGGCTTTCGCGTAGTATATCGACAGTCGATACTTCCAGTCCCTCTCGAAGGCTGCTATCGCCCAACCTGAAAAATAAAAGAAATTTCGAGTCAGTTGCATTGCCTGAGCTGCTGCATCGAGTCTCAAACGCTTTCTTAACAAAAGCAGCCGAGAGTCAGAAACGACACGTCTCGTTTTGCGCAGCACTTGCAGTAATAACCGCGCGAACCAAAAGAAATCAGAGTAAAATTTACCGCAATCTTTGTATCGGCGTAAGTGCGCTTGTCGGCTATCATTCATACGCAACGAATTAACAGTCCGAAATGAAAACAAAAAATAACAAAATAAATATTTTCCTGCGTATCGCAGTCAAGCGCAAATTTATTACTTCGGGCAAAAATTAAACATCGCGAAAATCGTCCCATCATTCAAAACATTCGATCCATCATCGCACTGCATGCCCCCCACGCACGACCGAAAAGCCCGGCTACTCGCGCTTATTCGTCGTGCGGGGGGGGGGGGGGGCTTATATACCGCGTTAACGAAAAAAATCAAACGATCATATTTTACACGTTGCATTCAGCATCTCGCAGCCGCACAAATAGACCGGACAAATGAAATTCGAAAGCAAAATTTATAGCTCTATTCACTGGCTGCTCCCATCAATAATCCGACTGTAGTAGTGTACACATAGCGACGAAAGAGAGGGATAGAGAGGGAGAGGTTCATCCGATTTAGTCGAGACCCGGGGCTTATTGTATCAATATGCGCGCGGCAGCAGCGCCAAACTGCTTTTTGCGGTGACTATAATTCACGCGGTTAAACGCCAGTCTGGAAAATATTATGAATAAAACAGCGCCGAAGGGCGTAAGCCTCGAGCTCGGCCTCGAGCGACAAGCTCGCAAAAAAAAAGTCCGCGGAGAGATTCCCCGGATTTTTCTCCCCTCCAACCCCCCCTCTCTCCGCCCCATCGACGCTGTTTGCGTTCCATCGAAAATTTTTCTACACGCCGCGCCGGGAATTGATCTGTCCTGTCGTTGCGCAGATTCGCGACGCGACGCTGTAAGAGGAGCTGCAGCGCAGCGTCGATGACGAGAGCGAATTTTCAGTAGTGAAAATCTGACATAGTCGGACTAATTTTTCTTTGCGACTGCAGCTCGATTTTACGCTGCCTCGCTCAGAAATGCAATATATATCCGGCGCTAGGGCGACTTGAAATTTCGTCGAACACCGAAGATAGCCAGTCGATTCTAATGAAATCTTCCCGGCGCAGGTATTTTCATCGATTCCCGCCAATGTATTTTCATTAAATCCGTCCCTCTCGGTATTCGCAAATACAAGGGCAGCGCCGCGTCAACTCGAATTTACCGAGGGCCCGAAGGCGCGCGAAAAATTTTCAACGGTATTTTCGAATCAACATTTTTGGTGCGAGCCGCGCGAGTATTATTGGATGTGCGAGTGTGCGCGGACTTGCATTATGTGAAAGAAAAATGTCATAGCAACGATAAGATTTATTCATGACTTTAATGTAAATAATGTAATTGAAGACATGATTAATTGTATCGCTAGAACGAGCCATTGATTCGTAATGATTAATCTGCCTTCTTTTTATCGAGTAACTCCTGTCCTTTCATCACTTGGACTGGTGAGCCCTTCGTTAGACATTCAAAACTATCGTCGAAGTTGATGCTTTTTTTCGCGACTACACATGTACACGTAGATCGTATTTCTTCTTGCCAATTCATTAGCGAGGAAAAAGCTTATCGAATTCAATGCACGGCTTTAATGAAATTCTTCAGTCCCACGCAAATGGACGTTATTTCTCCGAAATGGATTTGACGCCCATACGGAATTCCCAGCATACCAAAAATATCATTCGCACCCACGCGATCGTATATAAATAACTTGTACGCGCACACACTCGACAAGACAAACGCAAAGCAATTCAGAACACCTCGTCGGGCCAGCCCAACGAAGAATCACCCCGTTACAATCGCGCAATCAGCGGTTAATTATCGCTAAAAAGCGTCGAGACAGTCGAGCTTCGCAAATCCCTGGCATACTCAGTCGCGCGTAATTAAATTACTCTGATAAAACATCCCTCCCTCCCCCCCCCCCTGTACGTCAGTCCTTCATATTTCGCTTTGGCCAATCATCTTCGCGAATCGGCGTAACACACGCTATCGCCGGGGCATTAATCTGTCGCACGTCACTGCTTCATCCCGGATGAACCGGACGATAGGGACACACGAGCAGTATGGCGTGTGTGCAGCGCAGACTGTTGCAGCTGGCTATGAATAACGGCGGCGAATTATTCAAACGCTCGGACGATCGCCCGCCGCTGTCTCGTGACTTTTTCGAGAGGTGTTGGCCAATGGTTTTGTTTATGTTTCACTGCCGGCGTCGTCTGTCAGCCGCGTTTTGTTGGAGCTTTTTCAACTTGAAATGTACCAGTCGATCGGGGGATGGATTTTTAACGAATGTGTCGGGCGCGCGCGTGTCGCTTTTTTGTAGGGGCAGAGGATGGAGCTCTGTTTTTTTTTGGGAAGCTACACTTTTTACAAACAAAAAGTAAATGTCGAAACGAAATTTTGGTTTCTGAAAAACGAATTAAAATTATGGTCTTTTTTTTAAAGCAAAGTTGATAGACTTATTTTAATGTGCTTTGAACACTTATTTTTTATTAATTACTTATTTATTTGTCGTGCTTAGCCGAAATCAGTAGTTTCAGTATTTCATCCCAATTCCAATTGATTTTTTTACCCGAGTAGGTCAATTCCATTGCGTCACTATACCTTCTCCGAAATCGGGCATACAGTGCGACGTTAAAAAGATAGTGTATACAACTCGAAGCAGGAAATCTCGGAAAGAAGTGCAGTATAGGCTTCGTAAAAGCAGCACACAAAGGACTGCTGCAGCAACATAAAGAAGACTTTTCAAAGAACTCTCCGGCAAGCTGTAAACTTGAGGCCGAGGCGTGATTCCCTCCATCGACGGTCCGGAAAAATCGATTAAAACTTGGTCGGCGGCAGGCAATCAATGGAAAATCGCGGAGCCGCCTCTTAATAATAGACGCACGAACAGTTAAACAAACAAGCTCTTCGCTCTCCCTTACAAGTTTCCACCTCGATAAACGATCGATTTTGACTTACTCCGCATCGCGCGGCCCGCTACAAGCCGAGTCGCTTCGCGAGAAATTCCCTTCGTAAACTTCAAAGAACGCAGAACAGACAGGAGTAAGAAATTGAATAATAAAATCCGGATAGCACTGTGTATAGTACCCGCAGAATATTGAATATGGCAGCCGGAGCAGCCGTCGATTTTACAAAAGTTCACCGCGCGTACAAGAGCATCTCCTCCTACCCGCTGTATTATATATCACGAACGATATTCCAATGCTCCTCTCCCGCCGTACCCCTTCGAAGCTGCAAACGAGCCCGGAGCAGTGTACAGCGCTTCGTTTCGCTCGTGAAAAAAGAAAAAATGATTTTCCATCAGCCGCGCGTGGGGCGCTCTGCAGCCGAAATCAATTCACTTTGAGGGATAACCTCGACTCTCTCCTGTCTGACTCTCGTGCGGCGACGCTAACCGCGCGCGTACGGCGCAGCATCTCGTCGGGACCGCAGCGCACAAAAGACAGCAGTTTGCCTCGGCGTCGTAAAACTTTTAGCGTTCGCTCGCGCGCAAACGGACTCGAAATTGATTGCAGCTCGCGCTGCGCGGTAGCGGCTGATGCTGCCGCGTACGCGTATACGTGCCAGTACACACACACACACACACACACACGGCGGCGCGGCGGTGGCAGTGGTGCTGCGGTGGTGGTGGAGGGCACAAAGACACGTATATAGAGAGCGCAGTGCCGACGCGTGATCGATGCAGATGGATGAGATCGGATTCCTGCAGTGCGCCGCCGCCGGGCCACGTGTGCGCGTGAATAAACAAAGCTGGCGCGCGCGAGAGGGAGAGAGAGAGAGAGAGAGTGTGTGGGTATGTGTGCAAACGCGCGGCCGGGGCGAAAAAAAGAGAGAGAGAGAACAGAGGGTCGGAATTTATGAGAGGGAGATTCGGTCAATATTTTCTTTAATTTGCGACGCGCCTACGTGCGTGTATGTGTGTGTGTGTGTGTTTGTTCTCGGGGAGGAATGAATAAATGCGTAATGCCGTCGTAAGTGGTGTTTGGATATCGAGGGCGAAAGCGTCGAGCGAGAATGTTTGCGATCGCGCGTCGAGGCGTCACTTTTGCCAGTGTATATACAGCGTATTCTAATATACGTCGTCGCGCGTTTTCCGAAAATATTTCAGAGGACAAAGCACGCGATAGCCGACGAGCTTTCCATTGCGCGCGTCGCTCGTGCAATTACAGCGACGACTCTCGCAGTCTACTCCAGCCCGTTACACTAATCTCCGTCTGGCACTGTGGGAGTGAGAGACTGGGAGGCCAGACCCTACGCGCAAGTAGAAACCGACTGTAACGGTCAGACAGATCACCAAGTAGTAGTAGTAGTAGTAGTAGTAGAAGTAGTAGCAACGCTCGAGCAGTTGGCAACAAATTCGGGCCTCCCGCACCCTTGGCGCCTACTGTGTATTTCTCCGAAAATTAACACACGCCTCGTTTCAAAGCTTAATGTCGCGTCCACACGCGCGCAATCTTTCTTTCTCTCTCTCCTTTACCCACACACACGCACGCACAAAGAGAGAGAGGACGTCTATTCAGCGCGGAGCATTGTCACGCGTCGTTTCACACGTACGATATATTTACGCACACTATACGCATACCGCGCAGCCCGAGAGTATTTATGTCCCGGCATTTGTATTCATTCCGAAACTAATTAGCATATAATGGCAGAGAGAGACAGAGAGAAAGGGCTCGCGCCCTCGACCTCGGGCCATATTTCAGTGCGGGGAGCCGCGGAGGGGGGAGGGAGGGGTTGGGGAGGGCTCATTTTTGCGGGGCCGCGAGAGCGCATATGGGAAGAAATGAAATTTACGAGTAGTCGCGGCGTTACGCTGTTTGAATAAGCGAGGAGCTCGTGCGCGTGGGATTTTTTTTTTCCCGGGGAAGACTCCGCCGCTGCAGTCGCGAAATTGAGTTAGTCGCGCTCGTGTGACTCGTTGGCCGCTGCGCGTCGAGGACTGGGAATGTGTATTTTTGTATTTACTTGAGGAGTCGACAAGGGGGGCGGAGGGTGGCGAGATTTAATTAGGCAAATGAGCTTTTGAACAGGACCGGAGCTTTTCCGTACAGGCAGTATAATATGCGCGTACGTGCGCGTGCGTGGATAAGATGATGCGGGGAGTTTCGTCTTGTGGAAAATTAGATGAATTGAAGGAATCGCGTTATACGGTATACAGACAGAGGCTATGTCGTCAAAGCTGCTTTTCAGGCAGAAACACTTTTCAATTTGAAATCTTGGCTTTTCGAATCGTTGGTAGCAACTGAATGCTCCCGGTAAAGTTATTAAGCTGACTTCAACTTGAATTCGTAGTATTATATCTGTGGCTTACAGGAAGAACCAGTTAAGTGACTTTTTGTGAAAGTTTTTTTTTATGTCGAATTCGAGGTGCTCTTAGTACCCTTGTTCATTATACAATAATAACATTTTCGATAGACACATATATTTTAAATGTTAGCCGATTATATAATAACTTAAGGGAATCGTATAATAATACTTAAGGATTTATGACAGAGTTAACCATCTAAAAACAGAACTTTTTTGGAAAGCTATCAAATTTCATTATTTGGGCAATCATAATGATTGTATTTTAAAGTGTTTATTGAGACCTTCAATTTAAGCTATCGAACTCTTAACAATATTAATTTTTCATCTCACAAATCTATTGTTATTAAGACATGTATTTTACTGAAGTTTTTTTGCGGTGTGCACGATTCTAAGCATTTGGATTGACGAAATCAAAAGTTGAATATCTCATTTTAAAAAAAATGTATTAAAAAAGTGCTCCGCTTAGTTTATTGTGCAGATTTCAAGGAGTAAAACGAGATATTAAACTTTTGATTTCGTCAACTCAAATGCTTAGAATCGTGCACACCGCCAAAAGACTTCAGTAAAATACATGCCTTAATAACAATAGATTTGTGAAAAATTATTATTTTCAAGAGTTCAAAATACAAGCAGTTTCATTATGATTGCCTAAATAATGAAATTTTAACAGCTGTAAAAAAAATTCTTTTTTTAAATGGTTAACCCTGTCATAACCTCTTAACTGCTCCTCTTGTAAAAATGTTACCGCAGAACCACTTAAGTGCACTCGTTTTTTTTATTTTTGTGCGCGATACACCGTGTGAAGAACATTAAAGCTATATAATAAATTGAAAAAAAATTGTGGAAAAACCATGCTTTTTTTCCTTTAAATCGTTTTTTGTCATTATTAATAACAATTTTCGAAAATTTCATTTCATCATTGGAAAGGGCATGGGTTAAACTGTAAAAATATGCCCCGCTCGAATATTTTTAATTGCAAATTGTATTACTTACAAGCCTTCAAAGAGAATGACCGCATAACCACTTATCTGGAAAGTTCCTGCAGAACCACTTAACTCGAGTAATTTTCTTAGCTTGCGCGTCGAGAAAGAAACTATTTACAAATGTAATGCTACGGTTGTATTCGTATTAGATACGTAATCAAATGAGTCAATACTCAGATCTTTTCTCTGACATTTCGATCTTACGTATTACTCCAAACATTAAAATCGCTTTTTCTGGAAGACACGAAAAAGTCACTTAAGTGGTTCTTCCTGTAAGTCACAAATATATATACTTATCTTTTTGTTAAGATTGCTTTTGAGAAAGTTTTTGAAATTACGAGTGCGGCAGTTTTTTTATTGTTCAAATTAGTTATCGCTTTATTTATCACTTTGGTCTCTGAATGATAGTATAAATAATCAAAAGTTTGGCTCGTGAGGTTGATGTTATCTCTAATAAATCTCTGTTATCATGATGGTGTTTTGAGAGCGTACAAAAATGTTTTCGAAGGAAAACATTAAAATTATATTTACACATGGAACATTCACAACATAGATAACTTATTTTTGCTAAAAATTCATCAACAATTGCGAGTACCTCTGAATTAAATAAATGAAACTACTTGAAGATTTACCTAGCATATTCACTTTGAAGAGCAGAAAAATGTTACATACAAATAAATAAATATAGGCAATCATTCATAACGACGGGGCTAAGTAAAATTGGATAAACACTCACCGGTAAGGTATTGCCGAAAATTTGACGTCCAAGTCCACTCGGGATTGCCGAGCCTCCTGGCGAAGAGACACTCCAAGTGGAGGATGCTCCCGGGAAAGACAGCCAGCGTGCCCGAGGGCTCGAATGCCGCTGATCCCGCGGGGAGCCCGAACAGTATCGTCGGCGGCACGTCCTCTGCAAACGCAACGGCACCACACGGTGCATTTTACTGCTACGTACACAATACACATAAATACACACACACTCTCTGACTCGCTCGCTTTGTCACTCTCCCCGCAGGATAAAAGTCACGCGCGCCTACTCCGAACGCGACTACTTTCACTTTGCTCTGCGGGATATACGAGGCGCTTACTTTATCTTCTCGCTTATACAATTGACAGTCGAACAGATTGATCCCCCTCGCTCCCCCGCTGCCGCTGCTGAAAACTATATGCGTCTGAAAAATTTTGTAACCACAATCCCCGACCCCGTAAACATATCCAACACGCGCGTCGAGAGCGAAATCGTTGGGCTTCGGCAAACTTTTCACTATACTCGCTTGAGGGGGGAAAAAAAGGGAAAAGCTCTCCAAGTCGTCGCGCGAAAGAATTTCTGGACTGCCACGGAATTCCACGTACAAACGAAAAAAGGCGTCGACTCTGCGTTTCAAACTTACACAGCGTCCCGCTAGAGAAGTGCGCAGCGAGAAACGAGAGAGAGGGAGAGAGGGAGAGTTGCAGCTTCGACTCGAAAGCTCTCCTAGAAATCGTGTACGGTATATCCATGGATGGCTGCAGAGTCGCGTAGAGTAAAGCGCAATGCGTTTGACGTTCGAGCCGCATTGATGGCTACGGGCGCTTTTTTACAAGTTCCCGCAGCTCTCCGCACTGTGTACCGCACGCGTATATGTATGTACGTGTGTATGTGTGTGTGAGCGTGTGAGCCTGAGTGAGTGTGTGTATAAAGCTCGGAACTATGTGTAAGTGCATATATAGCTACAGAGCATTGTACAAGCTCACGCGCGCAAGACTCATGACTTCGCCCCCCGGGCGATCTGGCTTTTAGCGCCGAAATATAAACCGAGATTGAAGTGGTCTTACGGCGAGCTTTATATATACCGAGTCAGATTTCGCCGAGCTTTATTCCGAGAGTCTAACGTCTCGGAGCTTGCAGCCGCGAGTGCAGTACTCTTTTTTTTTAACGCAACTACACACTTCATGGGCTTCTCTTTCCCTCTCTCTCTCTCTCTCTCTCTCTCTCTCTCTCTCTCTCTCTCTCTTCTCACTCTCTGCTTCGGAGAAAAGGAAAGCTTCGTAATAATAAAACTTTAAGTTTCTTCGAATTACTCGAAAACCATGTTGGGAGGTGTTGGCAGTTCGAACAAAGGTGATTTTGGAAAACGTCGGCGCTGGATGCGCGAGTGGCAATTCGGGTATACGGCTGTGTACCACTTTATCTTTGCAAGTATAACTCCCGTTTAAATCCATTTAAATCCTTGTTGTTGTTCACTGCTGGAATTCGAGAAAAACAATTCAGTTTTTGATTTTGCCGATGCATTTTCAAGATAAGCGAAAAATTGCATTTCGCTCTCTTTGAACGTCCCGTCGATTTCGTGTTCAAAATACACAAATACATATATATTTGCAAACGATTCGACGTCAGAACCGCATCGACGCGCTCCGCATTGAAGCAATAAATTGTTCCCGAGGAAAGTATACCGCGCTACGACGAAACAACAACGCTCTTTTCACAACGTTTACTTCCATCGCAACGAAAAGAAAAAAAAACGAGAGACCCTATCTTTTGAAAGCGTCATCAATACCACTGCCCACGGCGAGCTTTATTAACGAGCTTCGCATCTCCCGCCGGCTGCGCGCGAACGCCGTTCTTTCTCGTCAAACAGCCTCGTCGTCGTCGCCCGCCTCGCAATTCCGTCCGAGAGCATCTGAAATGCAAAAGCTCGTCGGTCGTCGCGCCGTTGAAAAAAGAGCGCGAGAGCTGAATATTTATGCCAGCGTGCGGGCGGTTTATCCCTTTACATCGACACCCTCGGATACGCGCGCGCACACATCTACACAGACACACGCGCCTGCACACGAGCTTCTTTTATGCTTGGCAACTGCCGGGCGCATAACACTTCTCTCTCAGGGAATCTCTCTCTCTCTCTCTCTTGATGTTGCTGATGCTCAAGCTTTTACGCGTCCTCGTGGCTGACGCGTATGCGCGACTACCGTGATTTGAGTGGACGCCTTTCCATTAGCGGCTCTATATGTGGCGCGGAGAAATGTGCGCGCATCGAACGCTGTGTATACACGACGTGTAACGTAGATATACGAGAAAGCAGCCGAGGGTCCATCCAGATAGACTCTACAGCGGTTTGACTTTGGATGCTTCAATTTAGGAAGTAAGTTTACGGGAAACGCTGCTGGACCATCCGTCTGTTAAACGAGAGTCGCGGTCTCGAACGAAAACGCGAATTGCAAGCAAGTCTAACTTTCTTGCTTTTGTTCTACGAGAACGTCAAGTCGTAATAGCGTCTTCGCTCTGGAAGCAGGCAAACAACGCAAATTACCCACAGAAAAGCGAGCTCGGAGAGCACCGACGGAAATAAAGAAGGAAGATCCACCGAGAGCAGTCCGTTCGTCTTTCACGTTGTGTGTCTATACGCATGCACACGAGGAAGAAAGCCAGCGAGAGTCTCGCAAGATGAACTGTGCGCACTGATACGTATGTATAATACGCACACGGACACGCGCGCAGACGCACAAGCATACATATACATACCGCACGGACGAGAAAGTTGCTCTTTCATACATATTACTCGCGAGCAACGCCTTGTAATATCGGACGCGTCTAACGTCAGTTCGCAGGAGCGAGTCTACCTTGCCGTGCGCCAGCAGACTGAAAACGTTCACTGGCTCTGCGCACGCCTTATTAAAATTTCAGGAAAAACTCCCGAGGAGCCGGGCGAAGAAGCCGAGAAAGAGAGAAAGAGAGAGAGAGAGAGAGAGAGAGAGAGAGAGAGAGAGAGAGAGAGATAGACTTTGATGCGCTCGCCAAGGTGAAAGGGGTTGAGTGAGTGTATGTGCAGCGGCAGTAGGTGTGCAAGCTTTGGAAAGTTAAAAAGCTCGAGCTTTGAGGCCCCGGCCCCGCCGCCACATATACACGCTGCTGCATGCAGTCGAATTTCACGCTGACGCCAGAGAGAAGCCCCGACTGTACGAACTTTGATGGAACGACGAGCTTGGCAATCGCATTTTAATGTCGCTTCGACTCGCCGTCGTCGTCCGACCGGATCGAGGCTACTCCACTTATTGCGCGCTAGATTGCCATGGACGGTTTTCAGAGAGCGAGACACAGAGAAGAGCGCACAACTCGTTACCCGTAACAACAACCGAAAACATCCTCGAATCCGTTATGTAGAAACGACGATTCTGAATCAGTCGAGCGCGTCAACTCGACGCGCGGCCTTTCAAAGCCGTCTCCTCCGCAGCAGACTGCATTTCTCGGCGCGACAACGCCACGTGTTCACGCACCACTCTGTGCACGCGACTCCGAGCTCTGGTCTCGTGTACGTGGGCGGAAAACCAAGCGGAGAAAATTCTCAGCGCTCCAGCTCACGAGCTCGTACTCCTGCGCTCGGGGCGCGTGTGCGGACGTCTCGCGACGGTCCGTGTGCATGATCGATCGATAAATATTTCGCTGATTTTTCGCGAATTTTTCAAACCCACTCTCTCGGGCCCGACGTTGATGCATCTGCGGAAGACGGAGTGGAAAAGTGTATAGTGCAGTCGCCAGAGAAAGAGAGAGAGAGAGACGATTCTTTATTTTCGCAGCAGAGAAGGATCAATCGAGCGAGAGTAGACGTCGGTATAGGCACGCGCGCGAGAGAGAGAGAGAGAGGATTCCTCAGATTTCCACTCTCGCTTTTGCCTCGGGATTCCCTCGACTATTTTCTCCTCGGTCCCTTGCAGCGAGACGAGACTCGAGCCGTAAGAGAGATACATCGAGAAAGGGAGAAAGAGAGAGAGAGAGAGAGAGAACGAGAGAGAACCGGGAAGAAGAATTCTCGGTGGAGGGATAAGACTGAAATTATCAACATTCCCGGAATATTTAGCGTCGATTCGTCATGCGATTAGGTACTTACCGACGAGGCAACGGAATTTTCCCAATCTCCCCGCGCTTTTTTTATCCCTCGGCGGATTTTCTCCTCCCTCCGCGGCCGACTGATAATTTCGAAAGCTTGATTTACGCCTGCCGAGCCGTATATATACGCGTGCGCGCAAAAACGCAAACTCGCTGCGCGTGGAGTATAGCCAGCGTTCGGTCAGCCGCGCGCGGCCGACAGGACCGCTTAAAGCGACTCCATAAATTTTAATTTTCAATCGTTGCGCCGCGCGCCCTTGTCGGCTGGGTATAGGGGGCAGGACGAGCGACGGGCCAAGCGCTAAAATAACCGCGAGGAAATTAAAAGGGAGACGGGCGAGAAACGTGTGGGTCCGCGCAGCTCGTGCGCCGGATAAAAGGGCGCTCGTCAGTTAAGCAGTATATAGTCTCTGTGTATAACTCCGACGAATTAGACACTGCGTACGTGACGTTATCTCCGGCGCGGAACGGATGACCGTCGGTTGTAGGAGCAAAAAAGGCCGGCCAGAAGATGAGCGCGCGTGTATCTAGGGAGATGAAGCTTTCGGATGCGTCGAGAGAGAAAGGGAGAGAGAGAGAGAGAGGAAGAGGAAAAGAGCACGTAGCGCCGCGTGGCTGGTCCGCTTCTGTTTTTTTTTCTTTTTTTTTTTCATCCGTCGCTCGTCGTTCCGACGTCCCGGTTCGTTTCGGCGATATCCAGGAATACAAAAGTTAATTCGACGGTGCGGCTTTTTTGCGCGCGTGGAAGATTGCCGCCTCAGCGAGATGGTAGATTGCCTGCGGTTTGCCGGGCATCTACCGGGGTAGGGGCGGCACTGTGTATGCACTGGGGGGTTGCGGCCTGGCGAAGATCGATCTGTCTTGGAAACTGGATGCTAGATGGGAGTCACTTTATTTGGGATTATTTTGTGTGACGGTAAACTGCACTGCGGTGTATGAGGCGATCGCGAATGGAGCGAGACTGGCCCCGTTACTTGAGAAGTTATGTTTTTAAAATATTAGTGTCGAATTCGTTGAATCGACGAATTTCCTCGGAAATTCAATCTTTCTTTGGTAAATGGTGAAAATTAATATTTCAAAGAATTTTTTAAAAAATACAAACGAGAAGACGCAAATCTGGATTTATTAAGCTTATGCGTTAAAAGCTTATACATTACACCGTCGATATTTGAATTTTTTTAATATAAGGGCTCCCGTTACATGTCCAAATATTATACGTCCAAATCTCTCGTCGGCTTATGCGCGTCGACGTAAAACGTGAGATAAATTTTAATCCATAATTTTCACACCGAACGTCCCATCAATCCGATCGCAGTATATACGCAAAAGCTCGCGATTTATCGAACCCTTTAGCCGAAAGCTCGAATTTCGAAACGAAAGACCCCTAAAAAATCTCCACGCTTCCGTTGCACTCATTGCTGAGTACAGAGCCGCTAAATAAATTCACGAGTTTCCAGATACTCACCGGTGTAATTGGACAGAGCGGTGGTGGGTATGCAGGTGGGTAGCGTGCCGTTCCAGACGCCGTTGCGACAGTGGAGCAGCGGCTGCCCGATGAGCTTGTACTTGCCGAGCTCCCGGCATCTCACCGCCACCCGTTCGCTGTGCGGCACCTTGATCTTATCCACCTGCGAATGAGCCACAAAAATCAGCATTGCTACAACGTGTACGGCCTCGGCATTTCCGAGCGAGTTGCAGTAAAAGTTTCGGTTAATTGCGGGAGAGCCGCGGGAAGAGAGCTTTCGCTTCTATCCGTTTCACTCGACTCTTTTCGATTCTCGGGGAACGAATGGCTGAGTTTCTCTCGCGCGCAGCGACCGAACCCCTCGTTTCACGCATCCGCGGGCGTTACAGCTCGGCGTGTTACAGGCGAATCGAGACGCGAAATGAGCAGTGCGTTAAAGACCAGTGTATAGGCGCAAGCCGTAAAGCGACGAGACTATACGCTGCGGCGATAATCCATCAGGTGTATGTAGCGAGGAGAGAAGAGGCGTATATAACTTGCTTAAAAGCGGCGCTCGAAGCAAAGACACAGAGTGCGAACGCGTGGAAATACGCGCTTTAATGGCTCGGCGAGGCCTCGTTAAGCCGCTCAGTGTTTTCGAATTAGCTGCGGAAAACGCTGCGGGAAGGAGAGAGAGAGAGAGCCGCCGAACATCACAATTACGCTTCTAACCAAGACTTTAATGCGGGACGAGTTGAGAAAAGAGATCTCGGCAAAGTGCTGCACAATAAGTCGCCGCAAAATTACCTCTCAGCGCAGTTTCATTATTCAGATATAACGAGACTTTCTCAAGCGCGCAATGTTACATCCTTTATGTGTATACGCTTCGCGTATACTCGGCTCGCAAACGAAAAAATAGCAAAGGGTTTCCGCGGAAAATTAACTTTTGTACGAAGACGCGGCTTTAATGAATAAAGCAGTACGTACGAATTTGCGAGAAAAATAATGCTCTATAGGAGTTCATTTATTTAGAAATATGGAAGACGTATTCTTGCGATTCGACAAACGGACGCGGTGAAACCGGTTTGGAAATTTATTCGAAGAAAAATCCACGTTTTGCCGAACCATCCGCTACTTATGCGCCCGACTAGCCATCTGCCGTAACATTAGGAGCCGATTTCCAACAAAGGTTCCATAGTTCTTTTACGACCCCCGCCGTAAAACTTTCCTCCAATAAAGTGGGGTCCTAAACTTACGCGGCCTCTGCTCAAAGTTCCCACACTGTATGCAAATACCCCCCTAATCGTCCAAAAATTATTCGCAAATAGACAATCGCAGAACGACTCGACGATAATCCCGTCAACGTTGTACTTCATCGCAAAGCGCGCGCGATTTCTATTCCGAGCGCGGAGATAGCCAGCGCTCGAAATTTTATTATTCAGTCGGAAAATATTTCAAAATACAAATTTCAGAGCGAAGGCGCACCATTCTTTTATCATCGAGGCTGAAGGAGCCTCCATCCTGCTGAATTTCTTGCGGAATCCACTTGAAAAATCGTCCCACGACTACGAAAATCAGCCAGACCCTACATAGATGCATACGAGCCAGCAACTTTTTTCCTCGACTGGAGAATCGCGCGTGTGCCATCGCCGACGCCGTCGCGCCTGTCGAAGAAAAGTTTTTAGCCTCGCAAGCGCGCGCGAACGTATGATTTCGCGATCTCGCGACTGCAGCCACACTGCGGATATGCGAATATTCCGAAAAGACGTCCAAGTCGTGATCGGAATGCAGCATTTCATCCGCCCCTATATAACCCCTTCTATTCCTTCAGCTGCTGCTGCTGCTGCTGCTGCTGCTTCTTCCAACAGTGCTATTTCATATCTATATAGATGTGCTTGTGTGCGTGAGATGCAGCAGCAGTAGCAGCTGGTTCCTCTTTTTTTTTATTTGTCTTCGAGACTCGCTCGATATTCCGTTCTCGCTCATTTTTGCACGGTGGTTAGCGCCTTAAAAAGTCCTTGGAATTTTTAACACTTTTATATCGCAAGCGTTGCTATACAGCTGCTGCTGCTGCTGCTGCTGCTGCTGCTACTGCTACTGCTGCTAGGATCGAATCGACTAACTCATTCCGTTCTGCTCGGTCAAAATAAGACGATTCAAAGTGATACATATGGATGAAATGCTTAAAATATTTTAGCATGATTGACTATATATTTGGAGAGGAACATGAATGAGAATAATCATATTTTAGCATGGTTGTTATAGTATTAGTTTTCATAAATAAGTGAAAAAAATTTGTTTAAATAATTGTTTAGTAATAATGTCGACTAATTCTTTTTACTTTTTACTTTTTTAGAGAATTTTCTGCTCAATCAAATCAATATGCCTACAGTCATACAAAAGCTACTGAAATACTGCAGGAAAGTATGCAGAATATCTTTTAGCTCATTAATCCATCATAGAATTCTAAACACAGTGCCAAAAGTCATCGAGCACTATATATTTCATTTTGATAGTATATTTGGCTAAAAATAACTCCAAACAATGGAATTTCATAGATTTATAGATCTGTGGCTTGCAGGAAGAACCACTTAAGTGACATTTTGCGAAAAATTTTTTTATGTCGAATTCGAGGTGCTCTTAGTACCCTTTTTCATTGTACAATAGTAGGATTTCCGAAATGCACAAATATTTTAAATGCCAGCCGATTGCATAATCACTTAACTGCGTCTCTCGTAAAAATGTTACCGCAGAACCACTAAGTGCACTCGTTTTTTTTATTTTTGTGCGAGATACGCCGTGTGGAGTACATTAAAGAGGTATAATATATATCTAATTACCTATATCGATGTATTCGTCGGTTTTTTTAAATTAAAAAAAAATTTTTTAACGTTTTTAAATTTTTCAAAAATTGTCAATTTGCAAAAACAAAAAAATTACTGGAGTCGCTCTGATAAAATTCATACGTATTCCTTAGCTGATTCTAAGAACTTATTACTCTTGAAAATTTTTTCCAAAAGTTTGTGGTTTCTGAATAAAAAATTCGTAAAAGTCTTCGTAAAAAATTTTCAATTATAATATGCGCCAGTTTGACCACACCGAGGTTCAAAATCAATCCCCAAATCACGTATCTATTAGGTTTGGACATTTATCCCATTGGTTAGAGGGGTTCCAGATACATTGCAAATGAAAACGTTCTTGAAATCTCGAATTAAAACAAAAAATTGTGGAAAAACTATCCTTTTTTCCTTTAAACCGTTTTTTCTCATAGTTAATAACAATTTTCGAAAATTTTAATTACACCATTGGAAAGGGCATGAGTTAAACTTTAAAAATATGCCCCGCCCGAATTCTTTTAATCGCAAATTACATTAGTTACGAGCCCTCAAAGAAAGTGAGCGCATAACCACTTATCTGCAAAGTTCCCGCAGAACCACTTAACTCGAGTAATTTTTTTAGCTTGCGCGTCGAGAAAAAAACTATTTACAAATGTAATACTACGGTTGTATCCGTATCAGATACCTAATCAAATGAGCCAATACTTAGATCTTTTCTCTGACATTTCGATCTTACGTATTACTCCAAACATTGAAATCACTTTTTCTCGAAAACACGAAAATGTCACTTAAGTGGTTCTTCCTGTAAGCCACAGAGATATATTTTAAGACGTAAAATTTTCAAATTTAATTAAAATTTACCATGAAATTGTAAAAATCCTTTTTAGTTACACAAATTTAGATAATTATCCAAACATTTCAGAAAAAAGTTGATAAATTTTCAATTTACTTTTAAAAATAACTCTTAAAAGTTTCATAAAATTTAATAGCTTACGCAGTAATTATAGTACAGTGAATTACTTCTCATTGCTGTTCCTATACCTTACAAAAAATATCAAATTATGCAATTTGATTAGAGCTGCTTTATTTTAATAATAATATTAATTAATAAAAGAAAACAAAGTTTTTATTATAATATAACTGGGCATGAATAATATTTCACTTCGCCGCATTAATGTCCAACTCGTACGTGAAATTAAAAACTTTGAGAAACAATAATTATTTACACGCCACTAGGAAAAGAGGAGGAGCCAGCACGAATATGTGGGTCACCGTCAGCAGAAAGCTTACTACCATGATCCAACTGCATCCCGCTGTAGCCGCGCGAATCTAATCCAAAGCTCGTCACCGCAAAGAATATCCGAAAAAACGTGCTCTGCTCTACTCTCTCTCTCTCTCTCTCTCTCTCTCTCTCTCTCTCTTTAATTAATTAAAAAGCCAACTATACGCAAGCCGGAGAAACCGACACAGAGCAATAAGACGAGAAAGAGAGTGAGAGAGAGAGAATCCCTCGACGACGACGCTCGGCTGCTAACTTTAACCTTTGATGCGCGAGACTAGCCTCAGGCGCGTTTATATATATATCCGCGATAGAGCGACGTCTGCCGCGAAATTTCGACTACCGCATCTTGCAATATTCTCGGCGAGACGTGAAATCTCCTGATGAGATGATAATGCCGGCGCGACGTTGTACCGCCTGATTTCGCGAGGGAAGAGCTATAACTCCGTATTAGCAGACGAGGCTGCGCACAGGACGAAAGAAATGAATTTCGCCAACTGTGCGCGCTCTCGTCTACGTGCACGTCGATGTAGAATTTGGCGCCTTTTGAAGCGCGCATCGCAGTGTGGAAATAAAAAACGGCATCGTGCAGCTGTCCCGCGCGCGAGAAAATTAATCAAGCGAAATTTCATCGTTTCGCTGCTTGAAAGGCAGGAAAAGTCCGGGGTATAATGAAATTTCCCTCGAGCTGCGCGCGGCTAAATGAATGCGTAATTAGTTTTGTGTTAACAGTTTAATACCCCATTTGTTCAGGGGAAGGGGGGGGGGCACGAGTGCAGCCTCTCGCGCTATAGCGCGCATCGATGTATACAAATTCGAGAGCGCGCGGTTAATTGAATTCTCCTGTATGTTGCGCGGCAGTGTCTCCTCTGCGGAGAGTGTGTGTAAGGGTTGGCTGCGAGGGATGTTACGTTACAGCAGGGGCGCAACCGATATTCCGAGGCTCTCGCCTTAGCTCGCCGGGAGCTGCGGGCCGGGAAAAGAAGGCGAAAGAAGTTAGTTAGCATGCATTGAGTGGAGGTCTCGGGGGTTGGCACGGGAAAGCGCATTCCTTACGTGGTAATTTCTCCAGAGTCTTCCCGCGTAATGCATGTTTGCTTAGTTCGCTCTCGCCGCGCGGCCGCGCGTTCTTTCGACCTCCTTTTCCTCGCGCTCATTTCGAATTTAGGCGAGGCGCGAGGGAAAGTTCGGCGCACTGCGTAAATATTAATTCTCCCTCTAATCTGTTGCCCTCTCTACCCTTCCTCTCCTATACACTCCATACCATCCCCTTCCCCCGCCCCCCGCATGAAAATTCAGTGTATCCAAGCTCTTACCTGTTTGAATTAAACTTTGGAAAGTGTTACAATTTTCTTATCTGTCGCGCGATGTACGCCCCCGCGACTAATCCCAAGTGCTAATTCGAACTTCTCTGTGAGCCGAGAGAGCGAGAGCGAGAGAGAGAGAGAGAGAGAGAGAGAGAGAGAGTGAGACTCGCGAGTGTTACAGAGTTGGAGATAACAGTGTCAAACGTATTTATCTTTTAAATTTCGAGTTGCTGCTTTGGAATTTCTGGCGCGCGCGCGCTGAATGCGCTCTCGGGATGACAGACAAGCGCATGCACGTAGTAATAACGATGCATGCAGCATGATACGAGAGGGAAATAAATTTTCACGCTTGATAAATTAGAAATGTCCGTCCTAGACAGTTCATCGATTTTTTTATTTTACCAGCGACATCGTATTCGCGGTTTTATTTCCTTTTTTGGTGAAGAGGGGGGGGGGGAGAGGGAGCTATTGTATATATAGGTTTACTTTTATGCTGTACACCGTTATGCCGCGAAACACGAGGCGAAACAAATTTTTGAAAAATACACAATGGCTGCGTTGCATTTCTTTATTCCGAGATCGAATAATGCGTTTACATGAAGAACTCGCTGAAGAAATTATGTTCAGCAGAGTGCCTGTTATGTTATGCGCTATTTATACAAGCTTCAAATAAAAATACTGTCAGTCAACTAGACACCCGACTCCTCTGCTCTGTACCTTCGAATTAGATACTTTACTTATACTGTGACCCATAAATTGACACTTCATCCTTCACATTGGTTTTCTGTCAAGCTATGAGTTTAAATAGTGGCTTTATATATTTATTATGTAATTTAAGGGATTTGCAAAATATTGAAAAAAAACCAAATTCAGTATTTTTATTTTTAACTGTTCTGCAACTCTTAAATGAATCATTCCATCGGTGGGCAAAAGTAGGTCTGCTTCAAATAAATTGTATTCAGGAATAAAAATATTAAAATATATCGAAACTATGTACTTTAAACTGTTTCGAGTTCACAACAATAATAATATAATAATATAATAATATAATGAAATAAATTAAGATGAATTCAAAAACAATATTTTTTTAACTTTTTACAAGAAGACGTATATCCTGAAGTATAAATGAAAGCAAAAGTGTAAGAGTAGACTATGCTATACAACTTCAAAAACAGAATAGAGTGATTACTCGTTTCTTTTTTTCAGGATAGAATAATTTTATGAAGATGATATTTATACACATAATTATTAGCTCTAAGTTTTAATTCAATACAGCGATTTGCTTTTTATAGAGGGATAATTATAAGCCATCTAAAAATCCAAACCTATATTTCTTAAATAATTCTATATAAAATTGAAGCAATTAAAACTGCTCACCAGTTGTTTTCTGATTACACTTGAAAAAGGTGAAAATTGGAATATCGAATAAAGAATCCATCACCGTTTCAAATACTAAGCCAGAGCCAATAAATTATGATCACATAATTATTACTATTTAAAACACTAAAAATTCATTACACGTCCCTAAATTTTTGACCACGGTAAATATTACCAGCATGCGACTCGCAAAGACAATGAATTGTTACTATCTCAATTTTAAAGACTGTATAATCTCGACTAGTTGGTGACTACGGTTAATTTGATTATAGTCCGAATTTAATTCCAGAGCCGATAATGAAAGCCGTTAAATTGCAAAAATAAAGCCAACGAGTGCCGCACTCGAGTCCGAGATACGAAAAGCGCGACAATTTATTTTCTACCCCCTTATCAAGCGACAAAGAAAAAAAACTCGTCGATTTTCCCGACGCTCTAACAAAAGCAGCAGCAAGCATTTCTCGCCTCCCCCCCCCCCCCCTCGGCAACACCTCTCTCTCTCTCTCTCTCTCTCTCTCTTTCGGGCAAAAATCAGCAAAGTGCCCGAGGGGGTGGGAGAGCGGACGCTTTTTCGCCGAGGCAGCGCGAAAAAAGTTTCGAGTGCCTCCGCCTGTATGGCAGCAGCATAGCCCAAGCTCCTATGCGCCTCTCTCTCTCTCTCTCTCCGTATAGACGTATACACGTGCAAGCGTTCGAGATGTTGGCTCCCATTGACGAGGTTCTAGCGGCGACGGGCGAGGAGGGGGGGGGGGTTGCAAAAAGAGCGCTAAGAAATCTCTCGGCAGTAGTGGCGCAGTCTTCCCTGCGGGGCACGTTGCAATTGACGACGTCTGCAATTTCCGCGAGTGACCGTATCGTAGTGGCGGCGAAGTCGGCGGCGCCATGCCGAGTGACGTCGTCACGTGCCGCGGCAGAAAGAGAGAGAGAATGAGAGAGAGAGAGAGAGAGAGACTGAAAATACAGCTGCGGGGAAACATCGAAATGAAATTCGCCGGGCGCTATATAGAGAGATCTTTGCTCAGCGACGAGTGAGAGAGAGGGAAAACGTTTCTCTACGGCTGGTGTATACCGGTGCATATACGTGCTTTTATTGTTCGCCGAGCAGCAGCAGCAGCAGCGGCAGCAGCCGAATATTTTCCAGACCGAACGTTCGGACGCGTAATTGTGTATTGACCCGAGAGCGAAACGCGCGTGTTTGTAATCGTTTATTTACTTACAAAAAAAAAAAACAAAACAGGGAAAGAGAAAAATAGCGAGTTTGCAGCTCTTTTCCCCCGGGAGGTTCACGCTGCTCGCTCCTTTTGTATTCTATTTTACTTCTCTCTCCCTCTCTCGCGTCATTTGGTCCTTTCTTCCTCCGTTTCCCCGACGACGACGCTAATTTGCCGAATAACGCGCTCGGCGCTGTCATCGAGGTACTCTCTGTGCGCTTAATTTTTGTTCGCCCCTTTCTCTCTCTCCCTCTCCCTCTCCCTCTTTCATCTCGGACCGCCCGTTTCGGGCTCTGCCAGTTTCATTTGCCGCGCCTTTTTTACTTTCTCTTTTACGACCGAGAGCTCATTCCCCTCGCTCTATCTAATTCACGAGGCTATCCAGTTTTTAACGCGGGAGGACGAAAATTTTCAAAAATAATGCAACACGAATATAAATCTCGATATAAAAGAAACCACAGCCTGCATAACTCACTCCCCCCAAAACGAAACCACAAAGAGAGAAAGAGGGAGAGAGAGAGAGAGGGACGATATACCGATTACGCAAAATATAGCTGCGAATCCGACGCGAAACCGCGGCGTGAAAAAAGCAATAAATACCAGCTCGCAGAGCTATACACAGAGCAGAGAGAGAGAGAGAGAGGAGGCAGAGAACAGCGAATCGTTAGGGGCGGCTCTCTTTGACGCTCGCGAGGCCATTCGAATGCAAAGTAATCCGGGCAATAGCCGGGCGGTAAGTGGCTGCGGCGCGGCCGTAATGCCTCCCGCGCGCTCTCGCGCCTAATGGATTGAACGGAATAAATGCCGGGACCTTATTTGGTTACAAATTGGTCGGTCGGCACACGATGAAGCCACTGCTAGACCGCCGCTTTATGCGTGCTTAGCTCCTCTCTCTCTCTCTCTCTCTCTCTCTCTCTCTCTCCCTCTCGTCTCCTCCTCTTTTTCCTTGCCGCAAGCTCTTTTTTCGAGCAGCCGGCAGAGACGAGCTCCCGGTGAGAATTTAAGAGACCCTTTTTGCAGCGCAAGGACTGCCGAGTTTTTTGCCCCGCGCCGCTCACGTCGGCCGTATCTTTTGTTATATACAGACACTTGCAAATCGTCGCGCTCGCGCCTTCGTTTACGTCGGCGCGTCGACGACGGCGGCGCTGCTGGATCTGGATTATATAGTTGGTAATTGAATTATACTACTCGCAATTTTGCATTAATGGAGCTTTTAACTAGAGGCGATAAAGCCCCGGGTAATTGCATTTCAAATTCAGCGGATAAACTACTTTGCCGTGATCGTTACTCTTGTTTATATACGCCCGTTGCATTTGCATATAGACGTATCAAATATTGTAACTATTAACGTGTACTGTTCGTTTTTCAATTCTGATTCAACGTTGCGCAACTGCATCCGTTACAGTTCAGTACGGTGTGATCAAAGCTTTTAACTAAAAAGCTCGTACACGTGAATACATCGTAAACGAAATCCCTCCTCGAATTTTCTATGATTCAAATTTTGCTCAGTCATTTGAATATTAATCAAAATGTAATTTGCAATAAGCAATCAATGCACAATTTTCAGGCTTTTCTATATATCCCGATCGATTATAAATGCATTAATAATTTATGATTAAAAATTGAAACAATGCAACTTTGATTTATTTTGCACATGGGAACACTCAAATATCCTAGCGAACAATTTTTAAACAACCGTAAATGACCGTAAACGAAGCGTCGTCTGCTCCAAAAGTTTAGGTATATACAATTAAACTGTTTTAGCAAACTATTTCTATTGAGAATATGCAAAGGTAAAGTTTTCCTACTCCAGCATCTATATGAGGAATTATTTATAATTATATACTTTTGATTCGCCACCAAACTTGCACATTTTGTTCTCGGTTTATAGTTCTTTTTTTACAGAAAGTTGAATATTGTGATTTCTCCAGACATACTTAACATTATTTTTGCCTTGTTTCTATAAGACAATAAAATATATTAAGAATTAAGCATTTGAAAAAAGCGGCATTTAAAAATCAAAATGTCCATGAAACAAATGTAACGAAATGACGAACGCTGTTTCCCGCAAATTTTTGGTTCAGAACCACATACGAAGAAGCGAGAATTTTACATGTCGCACACCAAACTGAACTAACCCGAAAACCAAGACCGAATATCGCGCTCTCATCAAACTTTCTCTTCAGCGATGAGCCTTTTTCCGCAAGATTGCGAGCCCTGTACTCACGGCTCTCTCTCTCTCTCTCTCTCTCTACTCTCTCTCTCTCCCGAGCCATCCAATCAGACAGAGACGACAGGTAGCAGCCGCTGCGAGCGTCATTCCCGCCATACATCGCGCGTCTATCTGTCGCTCTCTCTTCTCTCTCGGTCTCCGGGCTCAATAAAGGGACACACAAAGCCCGGATAAAAGCCCGGGGACCGAGGCGCGCCCCGGCGGCGCGCGTTTCGCGAGAGCATCGCCGCGAAATTCCCTCTCGGGCGGTCCGGCGGGCCGACTAATGCGAAAACACCGTCGCCCGCCACGCCCGACCCCTCCTATTTAAATGCGATCATCCTCGAGGCGGATGATTTAACGTCCGGGGATTACATTTGCATGCGACCTGGCAAAATGTTAATCTTTCGCGGATTAACGTGATTTTCAGCGTCACGCCGACGCGCCGAGTTGCTTCCCCTCCTCCCCCTGCCCCCCCTCTCTCTCTCTCTCTCTCTTGGACTATAGGGCTGTATGATTTTTCGCGAGTTTGCTACTGCTGCTGGTGCTCTGTAAATGACGTTGATCCTCTTTAGGCGTTAAAGAATAAGCAATTTGAGAGCGATTTACAAAGAGTGCTTTCTACTGCGGCTGGAGAGATTGAGATCGGCTGATTTCTGTGGGAAAATTAATTTCTCGTATCTCTCATTCCACGGCTATGGTGCTATAATTGAAAGTAATAAAAATTACGAGATAATTTCATGAGAGTCCGGAGAGCGTGAGAAATGGAAAAGATTTCGATTGAAATGTCTAGTCAAATTAAAATTTTTAAAAATGAGAAATTTTTCAAATTTGTATTCCAAGTATGATTGTGGATCGTATACCCAAAATATTGTCGATTTGCTACGATATGCATATGCAAGCAGAATATTTATTGTAATTTTTACGAAGGTTATGATGGAAGAGAATATAATATACAGATGCTTAAAAAAAGAGAAATCAAAACTATTACTGATGTCTGAAAAATATGGAACCTAATAATTAATTGCACTTGTTCACCCATATATATTTTTCGGACTCTGAATATAAATTTTGAGAAATATTTGGAGCTGACGTAACCTACTTTCATCCAGAACAATGGACTCTGGGCATACTTCATGAACTGAGTCACAGCCAGTCGACTCCATCGGGTCTACCGATGCAACTTTAAAGGGAGTTCGAAGTCTATAAATAAGAATATGTTTCATATTATTTATTTATGGTTCGTCGAGATATTACCGAGAATTTTTTCCAAAAAATTATCGTTCAGTATGCCATTCTGATAAAATCCTCTTTTAATACGCAAATCCCAATACGCAATCTCAACGATCTTAAGTAGTACAAATCGAATTTAGTCAGACGCGCAATTAACCAGGCGTAAACAGTCGCTGAATACTTCATCAGTCCCCCTCCTCCCCCTCGTCCTCTTTTCTCCAAAGTTTTAACAACGTATAAAGCGCAGGACACGACATATAGTATATCTCCGAAAACTGCCGGCGAGACATTAAAACGTCTCTCGTTAGCATGCGACTAAATAAACACACTCGTCGCGGCAAGTGCGCGCAGGAAAGCGCAGGAAAGCAGCGCCAACGCCAAGAACATTTACACCGGACAAAGCGTAAATACTCCCCACCGCCCCAGCGTATCCTGCGCTCCCAGCTAAAATTTCCCTCGTAGCTCTTCCTCGCCATGAGAAATCCTCTCGCAACGAAACATCCTGCAGTCCGCAGGCTTTCTATCTCTCTCTCTCTCCCTCTCGTAACTCATCCAGTAAAATTTGACGCGAGCATTACCGGCAAGATTCACTGTATAATAAGTTCTCCACGGCATATATAAGGATAGCATATCGATTCTTTCACTCTCGTGGATGTGTATAGTGTAGGCGTCGAGAGACGCGCATAATGGAGAGGCGCGAGCGCGTTTTTGCCTCAGCTATTTTCGCCGACGCGACGTTGCGTAAGACGCGGGCGTGAGGGAGCGAGGGGGGGGGGGGGTACGAGGGGAGGAAGGGGGATGAGTCGCTCCGCGTAAATCCGCGAGCGAAGAAGATAGGTGTATGTACGTAAGAGGCGCGTGAGTGAAAGTGCGCGGAAGATAAAAGGGATAACGAGGCGCGGAAGAGAAACTGCCGCAATAAAGAACCGAGGGGACCCCGAGGAGACAGAGAGAGAGAGAGAGAGAGAGAGAGAGAGAGAAAGAGAGAGAGGGACAAATATAAGAGGTGGAGAGGAAGGATAGCATTGAATTTTTAGAGGAAAATCCGACGATGGCTCAGAGTATAGGAGGTGCTAGCGCTTGCGGTTTGTAATGTATGCCGAGGGATCGTGGAAATGAATCGGGATGAGGTGGTTAAGTATATCGTTTATCCTCGCTATATTTTTCGGCGACTGTTTAATAGGGGGAAAACGGCTTTATTGCGGGAGTTAGCTTGATGCCCGATTCTGATACGTGTTTCGGGTGGAAAATAATTCGCGTTAGCTGTAAGAGTGACAGCGTAGAATGTAAGAATCATACTTGCTGATGGGAAAATAACACTTTTTTTTTAGTCAAAAATTCACCACATATGAAAAAATTTTGTAGATACTCAAAATACGAAATTCGTATACAATCGTTGATTTCAAAACTGTGCGTACAAACTTAAACCAATATTTCACTCTCCAAGTATTAATATTAACGTTGACAACCAAAGTCGGAGGTGCTCTCTTAATTGAAAAAGTTTGCACGAAGACTCAAACGTTTGATAGAATAGTAAAAATAAAATTTTCAATGGAGCGAAAGCGTTAAAAACATTTTTCATTTTGAATTTTTTCCCTTTTTTTTATTATTTCTCCTTTGATGCTGCAATTTTGTTTGGAGAGAACTGCTCTAAAAGTTTCATAAGCGAAAGATGCCTGCATAGCGAGAAAAAAAGAGGCGCTGAAAAAATCTACGAAACAAGCTATTGTAGAAGTTTTAATTACGAAAAAATCTGACGTCTTTACGCCAAGGAAACTCGTGAAGAACTTTACATGACTGAGCATACGTATTATATAACTAAGTGTACACAAGAACTCAAATATATTCGACGCTGTAATTGTATCCAAATGCTTTCTTGACGTATCAAATAATCTCATTTTTCATGAGCGGCAACTTCGCACATTATTAAGTATCCAATAGAGAAACGTTGAACTCAGACATTGATTATCCTGCCGTTGACACGCTAGTCATTTTCCAATAGGAAATTCTGTTTCAAACTTTAAATCCTACATACTTCATACATCCTTTTTCATCGATCAACGTAAACCTGCATGAAGAAAAAACTTTTCGGTGAATTTCAAGCGCTTAAGAAATTCATTCCAGCTGCAGTGAAAATTGTGATCGCTCGCGAAATTTTTGTCTCATTATTTTTATCGAAATTTTCGTTAATTTTCATCCATCAAAGAAATTCGTCGCAAAGCTCTCTTCCGTTTCCCAATAAAAATTTTCATAATGAAATTCTTCGCGGTAGAAAGGCGACTCGCACGAAAGTGTAAACTACGTGAAAAAAATAAATAAATAAATAAACTGCATGAATAATCCGCGCAATCCGCAAGTGAGAATTCAATCGGCAGCGCAAGAAACGTCCATAACGAGCAAAGTACTCACCGATATCGTGATGTTTTTGTAAGTGACGATCAGCAGAGGATGCAGACCCTCGAGCTTGCACTCCAGCTGGGGCTGCGACGTCGTCTCGCGAACTGTAACGAGAGACAATTTATTTGAATTTGTAATTCGACAAACGTTCGAGGTGTATAAATTACAATAACTTTGGAATATCCAATGAATACTGGATTACGCTCCGGCGGAGCTTTTAACCTCGTTACTCACGCTCCGATGTGTTCTCGGGCCAACAATTTTTCAATATTCAAATTTGCGCGGCTCAAAACTCTCTCTCTCTCTCTCTCTCACCCTCTCCTTTACCACCAAAAAGAATTTCGTATACACAGGTACACAAGTTTCCCGAAGGAAACCTAACCGTCGGACATTAGCATCTCGCTAACGAGAAAAAGAAGATCCTCTCCGAGCGGTTGAAAAATCCTCGTCTCACGAAAGAATCATTCGTACACTCGACGCTGAATAATGCCAACGAGATTTCGAGTGCACGCGTATGCAAAAAGGCTTTATCCCAGTGGTGCGCGCACGCGGGGGCGCATATACGCGAAAGCTTGAAATCGAGAGAGCGAGAGAGAAAGAGAGAGAGGGAACGACGCAGTTTCCGTACGAATGGGTAATGTATGCGCATCGCATTATTACATAAACTGTAATTACGCATACATTACTCGCGGGCGTCGCCGTCGCAATTTGCGCGCCAGGGCTTCCGTCTCCCTCCGACTGTGTGTGCGTGTATGTGTGTACGTGTGCGCCACGGCTGGAGGGAGTCTTTTCACGCAGAAATTATTCTTGCCGCCGCCGACATCCTCCGTCTAATCCCATCGAGAATAATTACTCGGAGAATATTAGTCTCCCGCGAGTTCATTAATATTTTTTATTTTATTTCATTTTTTTTTTTTTTGTTTGAGACACGCCAGTTTCGCGGAGTTTAATTAAGCCCGAGCATTTGTTCGTTTCCCGTTTCTTTTCTTTCTTTATTCCGTTGCCGTTGTGTAGCCGATTTGCCGATCTGTGTATTACGGGATAATTTTCATTTCGCATACACACACACACACGGCGGGGGGATAATGAAATCAGTGGTTAACTTGCCTCTATGCGTTCAAGGCTAAATTCATGCATAGTAAAGCGATTGGAAAGTGCATAGAATATAGCGATTTGGTGGTCGCGAGTGATTTATTTGAAAAACAGTAATAGATTTCGAGGATCTCCGGGGCGGGGGAAAATTAAATGGAATACTGTTAATTAATCGTTCATTGAATTAAGCAGGCTTGGCCTGATTTGTTCAACGGCTGATTAATTAAAACGGACCTCGCGATTTCGCGCGCTCGCATAGAGTCCATTCCAAACGGCGATTCTCACTGATGCGGTTTCGAGGAAAATTAATGCGCCGAGACAATAGGTGCACGTCAATCGCTCTTTTTTCTCCGGCGCAATTCGAACAATATCCCAGGAAAATTCTCTCTTGCACTCGTGTGTACGCGGCCGCATGAGCAGCATCGTAACAGGAAAGAGAACAGTATACTCGCAACAGAGCACTCGAGCTTTTCGTGGAAAATGCGGATGAGGCGCGCGTCGGTGCAAGCGAATTAAAATTTCGAGCGAAACACAGTCCACTTGAATTTTTCAATTACCCAGAAACCCACTCCGGCGAGAAATTAAAATCTCAAAGAGCCTCGCGAGGGCCCGCCCCCAGCCCCCCTCCCACTCCCCCCTTGAAAAAGCCTCCGAAAATGCTCTTCGCGGTCAATGCAAAATAATCGCAGCCAGTGCGCGCAAACTGTAATGAACCTTCTCTCTCTCTCTCTCTCTCTCTCTGCTCTTGAGCTTCTAAAGCTGGCAGAGCAGCGACGGCGGCGGCGGTAGCAGGAGAAAAAGCGGTCGAGCCGCTCGCTCGAAAAATCTCGGGCGTCCGAAACTTTCTCGTTTTAATTATCCTAATGCAACGGGGTCGCTCGTCGAGAGCAGGACGAGAGGCAAAGCTGCGGGAGGTTCCTCTCGCGCGAGCGTTTATGCAAACGACAGCCTAGTCCTCGCTCGTCGTCTGCTTTCAGTGTCGCCGTCGAGCTTTCTCTCGCCCACACCTATCTCGCTCTGTACCAGTACACGCGTTCGTGCCGAGGCAGTAGTGCGTTGAGGCGCGGTTTTCGCCAGTTTTTTTTACGCCCGGGATTTAAATCGAGTTTCGTTTTGATCGCGTTGCCGCCGAGTGTTTCAGTTTATCTTGACTTACGGCTTCCGACCGCCCCTCGGGGATTTGCATTTTCGTTGCGCGCGCGCGCCCGCTCTACCTGTTATTTTTGATAAGCCGCACGCATTTCTACGTGTTACTCTTGGCTTATAAAGCGCCGCGGACACCAGAGACGCTGTTATTGTTTCTCAACTTGGCGTGGAATTTAACGAGTTGCGAATTTTGCGTCGTTGCGCGGGTAACAATCGAGAGACAGATTTTCAACTCTGAATAATGCACCGCCGCGCTGATGGGATGCGCAATCTTGGAGCGAGAGTCACTGCGATGGAAATGAAGAAGTGTCATTTCAATGTGGGCCAAATGTAAATGTGACATTTGACAGTAAAATGTACGTCAACAGTACACGTATTCTCCTTCGTTTAATTTCTTGTACGGATCCTTCGTGATAATCGCCCGCGAGATATTTCTATACGTACGAAACGGGAAAATTTGCTCAACGTCTCTCCGACCAAAGAATCACGTCCCAGTCCGCGAGACGGCTGTCCATCAGCGCACAGACTCACTCGAGATTTCTTCGAAATTTTTTAACGCGAAATAAAAAAAAACTATCGGGAAGACGTTACGAGCGTTATACATCCCACCTGCTCTCTCTCTCTCTCTCTCTCTCTCTCTCCCCTCCGTAATATACGTTCTCGGCAACCAACGGCCTCTTAACTCTCGAGAAGAGGCGTAAAGCTAGCCCGAGCATTTGTTGGCGACAGTCGCTCGCGCTTACGTACACGGACCGACTGCTCGCGAAACTTCCCCGTGGAAAGTTGAGTATAGCGCTTCGTTTTTCTTCGTCCTCGTCTTTCCTGTCCTAGACAAACGGGACGATCTTCTCGCGCCCAATTTACCTCGGCACCCTGCGAAAGAACGACGATTAAATTCGTCCTTGCGCCAGAGTTCGTTCATTAATAGTCGCGGCGATGATTAAGACACCGGGGATGGAGAGGAAGAGTGGCGGCGGTGGGGGGGGGGGGATGCAGAGAAAGCGTCAGTCTATTAGAGACTCGGATTCGATTCTTTATGTTAAACAATGGCGAGTCTAATGGCGTAGCTGTGCAGTTCAGGTTAGAGAAAGAGGGGGGGGGGGAACTGTTCGATTATTCGCGGCCCCAACCGCCGGGAATTGTGCAGCGACTCTCTCGGAGTTTTGGTAATGCATGCGTTCACCGGAGCCAACGGTAACTTGGGGAGGATTTTGCTTTCCTCGTCACGGCTTGAGGCTTTCGAGGAGTTGAGACGAATTTTTTCGGAATTTCAAATGACTCGAAAGTTGTAACGTGCAACTTGGTATCGAAATTTCGTATCGACCGAAGAACTTTTATTGTTAACCAATATGTCTTACGAGCGTGCTGTTGTCTTTTATTTTAATACTAATTAAGAACTATAAAATGATTTGTAGATTTGGAAAAAAACAAATGGAAAATAATTTTGTGTGAATATGTATTTAGAACTATTTGACTTATTGAAAGTTTATTGGACTACATCAGTCTTGATAGTACACAGCTTCATTTGTCACGCGTCTTATCGCTAATCCCTACTTACGATTTCGTTTTTTTTTCCCCAACAGCTAAACGAGTCTGATGATGAACGCGCGAACGAAACTTTGTGCTATAGTTGCATATAGTTACGCATGGTTACGCCAATACCAGTATACACATAATACATATGCGCCTACGCATGTACGCGTATACATAGCCTTGAATTATGTGGAGCGAACCCCTTCGAGGTCTATGAATTCAATAATGCATGATAGCCATGGATCACTTTATCGATCCACGCAAATGCTGGCATACCGCAGAGCACACCTTTTCGAACAATTTTTTGTGTTTCAGTCATCGTCGGACTCCCTTCAGCCGTTTCTATCCGACACACAGATATTCCACAGGGATAATTATTAAAAATTTGTATTCCATGAGCCTTACCGCATTAAAGTCGCAAGTGTAAATGGAATTTCCAAATATTATTTTGAATGTACAGATTTTAGATATAAATAAGCTTTACGCACACGGAAGTAAAATATTACTTAAACCTAGTTACACATCTATACATCGTAATTTAGTGGTTTTCACACCTCCTATCGACTTTACATAATAATAATTTAATTGATCGAAAGAACTGAAAAATTTTGAATTTTCATTCTTTACGCGCAAAACTGTGCGGCGCGAAGCGTATGTAAACCTCGCCGCGCACGAAACTCCACAGCATTAGCAAAACTCGGAAAATGCGAGAAATCCATGTGACCCAAGGGGGGACTGGGGCAGCCATCCCTTCTTCCCATTCCATTCATCGACTCCTCTCGAGAGCATCGCAAATTCAAATAGCCAGACACAGAGTAAATATTGATCCTTAGCCGTTTAAACCAAACTCAGCTCTCTCTCTCTCTCTCTCTCCCTCTTGCAACACTCCCGAGACACAAGCCACCCGCGGACAACAGGGAAGCTCCTCGAGCTCACCCAATGTATCTATCTGTACACACAAGCTTCTGCTTCTGCTACTGGCTGCATCCGACGCTAAAGGGATATTCCTCCGCACGGGCGCGGAGATAATGCGGCTTAAGTTTCGCTCGACTGCAACACTGCTCCTCGTCTTCTGCTGCTGCTTCTTCTTCTTCTTCTTCTTCTGCTTCTTGGCGCTGGGCGGAGAGAGAAAAGGAGACTATAACGTCGAGATAGCCATCGTCGGAGGGCAGCAGCAGCAGCAGCAGCAGGTTCGACGCGCCGCCGCGGGAAATTGGATTTAAAGTTTCGCGCTTGCGCTCGGCCATTATAAGTTATAATGAAGCCCTAAGCCGAGAGGCTTGACCGATATTATGCCGGCCAGCTTTGCGCGAACGCGCCGCGCCAACGTATGCGTACGAGAGGACTGCGGCCGAGCTTAATGCTCTGGTGTTTATGGGGCTGCGTCGACGCTGACCGGATGGCTTCGGATTCTTGTTAAAGCGGAGCTGCCGTCGGGTTCGCGCTTCTTCGGAATGACGATCTGCAGCCGCGAAGCTCCGCGGACGCGACGCTGATTAGAAATGGAGTTTCGAGGCGATTCGTTCGAATACTACGTGGCTTATATGATCGTGCCAAGTTGTGATAAATGATTTTTATTGTTTCGTCAAGCTGCAACAGTTGGTTTTTTTTTAAAAAAGTTCATCTAATTCTTTCTTCGGTATTAAAACCAGTTTGCAAGAAATTACGTAAATTTGTTTGAAAAGTTGAAAATAAGTTTTTTAATAAAAAACAGTGCTACGCTTAAGTTTCAGCGCAACTTTCAAGGAGGAAAATGAGATGTTAAACGTAGCACTTTGCTTAGACGTTCAGAATCGCGCACGCCGTAGAAAAACATCAGTGAAAAGCATGTCACAGTGGTAATAGATTTGTGAGGCGAAGAATCAGTATATTTAACTATCCAACAGCTTTAATTGAAGGTCTAAATGATGATTGCTTAAGTATATAAACTATTCTACAGCTTTATAAGTAAAATAATGCGCGAAACAATAAAAACAGTAAATTCTTCGTATCATCCTGGAGGAAATATGAATAAAAAAATAAGCACCGTCTAGACGTGAAAGTCGTACTTTCCGAATAAACATATTTCCAGACTGACAGCCATATCCTGAGAGAGGAAAGAGACCTCACACGAGCTGCTCGCACGCACGCCAGAGCAGCGGCATTGTTTTTCGAAGCACGAGTCAAACTCCCATACCTATTTCGTCTCTTAGGTTTACTGGCTTTACGTATCGAAGCTCACGCATACAGCCGGCGTCTTGAATTCAAAATCGCGTGTACGTAGCGCGAGCCGCGCGCTGCGAATCCTCGATACGAAAAATATGTACTGGGAAATATAAGGGTCGGTGTATTATACAGGCAGGAGAGTCGAGAAGCAAACGTATTTCCTCCGCCATGTGGGGACATGAACACGTCAAAAGAATTTTGTCTTCGAATTCGCTCTGACGTCTATGGGACCGCGTCTGAAATTTCTCTAGTGATTTCGAGAATTAGAATACGTAATGCACGGGGAAGCGAGCGTACTGCGGATGAGTGAGTTTTTGTACTGTAAGTAATTTTCCTTTGACGTACACATCGCAAAAAAAACGTATCGTCATCTTTCCAGAAGTCGAAGTCAAAAGTCAATAATTTCTTTTAAAAGATGACAATTTCTTACTTTGAATTGTTTTCTGTTGCTTTCAAGTGTCTGACAAAGAACCATTACGACTTGTTACTATTTTTAAAAGCTTAAAAGTGATCATTGAAAGAGAGTGGCTGTAGGGATTCGAAACTAAGTTCTTATCTACACGACTAGAAATTTGAAGACAAAAAACTTTGTCTGAATGGAATCGGTTGGTTACAAGCTGAAATCTTAGGCGCACAACACTTTGCACACGCACACACATAGACACACTTTTATATG
Source organism: Philotrypesis tridentata (assembly GCA_018906965.1). Classification (NCBI taxonomy): domain Eukaryota; kingdom Metazoa; phylum Arthropoda; class Insecta; order Hymenoptera; family Pteromalidae; genus Philotrypesis; species Philotrypesis tridentata. The sequence goes on from JACCIB010000002.1 coordinate 1,605,368, forward strand.
AGATTATCAAAAAAAAAATGCTTAGTTTCGTAATTAAACGGCTTAAAAATTCATTTCGCAGCTTCTCAAATCAATTTTAAAAAAATCACTACCATATAAAGTTTTCCCTGATAGGAAGCATAGTCATTTTAATGTATGATATGATTTAAACTGAGGAAAGATAAATATATTCCAAGTTCAAATCTGTAGATTCAAATATGAATATTTTTAAGATAAAACTGATATTTTGTTCATCAAAGTTCTGGTTTCCAAAACAAAATACTTATCAAATTTTTGGCATAGGACTATTTGATAACAAATTGCGTTGAAAATCAAACAGTAAATTCCTACGTACGATTAATGAAAACAGAATTAAAGTTCATCGTGACTTTATGATTCATAAAATTATAGCGTCTCTAATAAACTAGAAAGCTAAAAATAATAAACTTTATGATTTCCAAGAATTTATTTTACTTATCATCAGATACTTAATTAATTTTCTTAACAGCTCGTTACTTTTCTTAACAAACCATTGATTTTGTTAACTTGTATATTCTTATCAGATCTTAAGAGAACACAGATTTTCTTGTCAGATCATTAATTTTCTTATCGACAACAAACAGAAATATCATTATTTGAAAAGAAAACATACCTACAGGAATAAATATGTGGGTGCAATCGATTTGAATTAGATTATAAATTTTGTTTCTGTGTCATTCGGATTTTCCATTTTACGTACACTCGAAAGAAAAAATGCTTTGATGAGAAAGACACTTTTAGGTTCGGAAGGGTCGTATCTCTCAGCATGTAAGTACACAAAGCCGACTTTCACAGTCAATCGACTAATAGACCGGTAATATCGTGTCCTGAAAACATTCAAAGCGCGCAAGAAACGAGACTTACAGCTCGTAAAACCGCGACTCCTCCAACTTTTCTCCTTTCTTCCTCCGCGAGTCTCCTCTCCGACGTTATATGAAATTACTTGAAAAAAAGCTTCATTTCTTCGTTCAAAACCAGCCGAGATACCAGGACAACAAACGCTACTCGGTGGGTTTAATCGCGATAAGGCAAAAAGCCCATCTCCGTTTTAATGCCGCACAGTCGGTGTTGTTGATTTTTTTTTCGCGCGCCGCTCGCGTATATATATATACCTGTCGGCGTTTTTTCGTTGGTCGCGCTCCTTTTTTCCCTTTTTTTTATCTACGCTCGTTGCACCGGATTTTACGGGGGGCTAGGCTCGCGCGCGCTTAAGTATGATTGTGAAGCCTGGCGTCGTTAATTTGCATGTAAAGAAGCTTCCTTCTGATAATGAATATCAATGCGGGCATTTTCGTTGACTCTCGGCGACGATGTTTAATTTAGATAGTAGACGATATCACCACGTGTGCGCATGTAATTATATATATATCCCGCGGTTGCAGCATGTTCTGAACCTTGAATATTGCGAATTTCGGGCTTTCCTAATGCGCTGATGTGGTGGAGTAATACGACGATTCTGTGAAATAATCAGTTGTTTATACGTGTACGCCGTGTAGAGTAACTAGAATCCAATCACGTCGATCTAATTACAAAATAATCAATAATCAAATAGATGCCCGCTCAATTCACGGGAATCAAGCGTAGCGCATTATAATACTAATTGAATTCAGTTATTGCGCGACGCAATTATTCGCGCTGCTTTAAGATTACTCAGTATATTTACACTCCGAGATATACTTATTATTTTCTATAGAGCCAGCGAGAGGAAACATTAAGTCAGGAAAGACGCTCGTCCTAATTGAATTGTCAGACATTTTTCTCGCATCTCGTGACGAGGATAAAGGCGTAAGCTTGAGTTGAGAGAGAAAGAGAGAGAGAGAGAGAAGACTCGAGGTGGCGAGTTAATCCAAGTAAGGACAAGTAATCAACGCAACAACTACTACTGCCGACTGCTGCTGTTGCCAGTGCTGCGCTACTGCTGCTGCTGCTACTGCTGGCAAGATGCAATGAAAACTTCAGCTTTAAGCTGCATTTAATTATACAACCACGGGGAAACTGTTTGCTAGCGAGGCTCGGGGGATAATTTCATGAACTAAGCATCGAGATATTACAGTTTAGTTCAACTGGAAAAATTGCGTTATTACGTTAGGGAGAAAGTTTCGCTCATCGAGTGCTTCTTTTTTTATCGTTTCACTGTTATCTTTTTCCGCGAGGCGGCAGCGGCGCGGCGGCAGCAAACGCTATACACCGCTACAGGCGCTTCCGGAATAATTAATTCATTAATTAAAAAACTTGCTGTTTTGATTTTTTTCTTAATGTTATTGCATTAATTGCTCCCCTCAAACGGGATGCAGTCGGTCAAACTCGATAGTAAGTATTCTAATTTTTTCAAGGGGGGAGGGCTTTGCAATCAATTAACAATGCGGATGTATGTCCAATTTCAATGAAAAAATGCACTTTTCTTTGGTCTAGAAATCTAAAAAACTTTTTTAAAGCTAGAGGTTTCGGACCGATCAGACTTTCTTCTGTGAACCGAAAGATAGTCAAAAGTGCAAAGGAACATGGGAAAAATTACGAGTAACCATATTTCTGAGCCATTTTACGCTTTTTTTACAGAAAATTAATGCATCAAAACACTGGAATAATGTTCCCGAGGCACCAATAAAATTTCGAATAACACTATAATAAAGTATTACAAAAGAGTTTTAATTTAAAAATGATATGCCAAGTTTCGATGCTCTGATCAAAAGTTATGCCCATTTAAAAAAAAATAATAAAAATCCAAATAGTCAATTTTTTCTTTTTCCTCCATATTAAATTTTCATATTCTATATTTCGCATGTTCCTCGGCATTTTCCATCATCTTTTGGCTTACAGAAGAAAGTCCCATTGGTTCGAAAGCTCTAGCTTAAAAATTTTTTTTACCAATTCTAGACCAAAGAAAAGTGCATTTATTTTGTGAAATTCGACATATACATACACAGACGCGCGGGCGACTGGACTCCTTTCTCCCTTACTTATATTCCTCTCTCGCTCGGTGTTGCCGATTTTTTGGATACGACCATTTTCTTTTTTTTTAATAGATGAGAGCTTTAATCCGTAAGTTGAGCTTTTATTTTTAAGTTGAGTTGCAATTTGATCTGCAGTTAAATGCGAATTCAGTTAATTAATATCATAAATGCGCGAGAGCATCCAGTTGAAATGCACAAAAGTCTTTAATTAAAAATTTCCATGTATATTTTGTATAAATTGTTTAAAATTGGTCGAATACTTCAAAAAAATTTCCATTTAATATTTAAACGAATCGTGCATGAAACCAAATGTTTAAACAATTTCAATAATTCAAGGTTAATGAAGCTACAAGCTATGGATTCTATGCCATTAAGTGGATCAGAACAGCTGAGATACGAAGCTAGGTCGGAACACCACATCATCGATCATGGAAGACAGCTGGGAAATGGCTACCTAGATGTTTAATTGCGCACAATATCCTGTTTGCAAATAGCAAAGCTTATAAATGATACAGTTCACAAGTTCTAATTTGTCAATAACAAGCACACATTTGTTGCGCAGTTACGAAATTCAAAATTTGTATAATCTAATGCAAAAATACTATTATAATTATGTTGAGCGATGATGGAATATATTGCAAGTTGTTGCAAGTATTTTTATTATGGCCGAATTAATTATCGCCAAAAAAGGGATTGTAATTCTTTTTACTCTAGGAGATCAATAGACTCAAGAATAATTTTTAATAACAGCAACCAGGGAATAAGTTTATACGGATTGAGTGCACACACTCGTTCATACATCTATTTATTTATTTATTTACACATTTTGAAGAAATCGGGATTAGTTATAATTAGTCGATTCATTATTTCTACGTAGAAAATTTAATGTGCAATCCTTAGCTAAAAATTGCAATTTTATAATACTACAAAAGCATAACTCGCCCGACAATTCGAAAGTAAAGCCGTATAAGCCGCCGCGCAAGCGCGACATTTATTGCTCCGCAGCGTAAAACCGCAAATTCGATCGGGTCATCGCCAAGCTAATGCCCGCACACGCATACATGTATACATATTCTCTCTAAAATGCATTAGCTGGACATGTAGAGCGGGTAATAGCTGCGACTGACTATTGACGAACGTGCGAGTTTAACAATTAGCCAGCAAGTTCTATGTATATGTATCGGGCGAGCCAGTGAATAATTTATTTTTTTCTTATTTTCTCATAAGCCATGAGCATGGGTAGTGTACAGATGCTTGCGAAGCAAGGCATTGGGGGATATTGCTCCATGAGAAATTCATCGCGGGAATATCCCACGTTGTTATGCTCAAAGTGGATTTTCCGAAATGCTAAGCCGAAAGAAGCTGGATATTCCCGACGAAATCGTGAGCTCGAAAAGAAAGCTTCTTGCTTGAGAAACTTGTTTTTTCATCGAGATCACGAGTCTACATGCTGTGAAATTCATTTTTATGAATTTGAAAAAAAAATACGAAAATGCGTACCAATACGTATGGTGATGTCTAGTATTGAATAACATTGGAAAAGAACTCAGTATTGCAATGAACAGTAAAAATATGTGAGTTATTCATGTTTATCTTTGATTTTCAATTGTTCGTGAAATTTTAAGCCGTAATCGGAAAAATCTATATCAATTCATATACTGCAATATACGCTTTAATTATTTCTAGTAGACATAACAAATACATGATTTACAGAAGGTGCAAAGGCTTCATCTCCTCAAAATTCATCGAAACACGTCATAATCACCTTCAAATTTGCACTCTACCCATATATTAAGAACAAACAAATGAACAAGTGCCCAAGAAACCACCTCGACCGCGTAGAGGCCTAAGAGCCTGAAAATCCAAGAGCCGAACCGCATCTATCGTCGCATAATCAACTGATCAAAGATGCACCTCAAGGCGAAAACTAAAAGATCGAAAAATCCGGAAGCGAGCACCGCGTCGTTACGGACCGGGGGTGGGTAGGAGGGGGGTGGGGGTGGCAAGTAGGCAAATTGGACGATCGGGAGGAGGTCGAGCGTGAAATCGAATTATAATGCTCTCGCGAGAACGCACGACGAAAATGAATAAAGAGAGGAGGCACTCGGCCGACGCTTCGGTGATTCAGTATTATTATAATTGTTGCTGCGTCAATTCGCGCAGCGGCGTAATAGTTTTCGACGAATGCCGCGCATCTGCTGGTACGTAAAGTATATACAACGTCGACGTTGCGGCGGCTGCCAAACGGTTGATTGAATTACAACGGCCGATGGTTTAATTAGCCGCACGGAGTGCGTGGAAGCTTTTAGCATTTTGTGTTTTACACGCGCGCGCAGCGTATACTTTTCGTTAGTTCTGCCTGCAGGCGCGTAACGTATATGTTATTTCGACGAATTTCTACTATTATTAGTGTATCGAGAGGATCGCGGTAATTATATACGTATGTTAATAAGCTCCATTGTGCGGGCAGCGCCGCGTATATACGTATACTTTGATGTACAGCTGTTTTAATAGCAGTCGTTATTTTTAGTGCAATATTATTGCAAGCGCACATCCTCGGCGCACACAATATTGCGATTGCGAACGAGAATGGAGCGCGTGTCGGTGTATATAGCTGCTTGTACAACAATGCATGATAAGCATAATACACGCCGGCAATTTTCTTCTGTTAATCAATCGAGTACTGCACGGTGCAAAACGTGCTTCGGATTAATTAAATGTTCAGAGCCTGTCGGCACTTCGTTTTCGAACGGAGCGTCAAACTTTTTCCGCGTTCAGAAATGGAAATTCATCGCGGTTGTTTACGATTCGATTGCTCCCGATGAAGAGTATAGTGTTTTCGAGGAGTATTCATTTCATTGAAATTTACGAAAATAAATAATTTTAATGTATACCACATTGCATTTTTCTAAAATCTCGACCTAGTAACAAGCTGCATTAAGATTCGTCAAATCTACAGTCGATAAAAAAAAAATAACGGACTCACATTATACGCTCGAGCATCCCGTCTCGAGAGAAGCGAATAATTACAGACTTTATCGACTGAGCACTTTTACGAGTGTGTATACATCAAGATTACATCTCAACAGCTCGGAAATAGCCCTTCCATCCCAAGGTCGCATCCATCAAGCGCATCCACACCCTCGACGAGGCGCTTCACTTCCAGCCTCGCGTATCCCAGACATCAGCAGTCGTCTACTATGCGAACTACCCGCAGGCAAGCACGCAAAGCTCGGCCGCATTGCCAGATGGCAGAGCATCCGATATATCGATCATTCGGCTCTCTCTCTCTCTCTCTCGCGCGGGAGTTGAAGAGTCGGCTGCCCGCCAATGTGCTGCAGTCTATGTATATATTATACACGTATATACATATAGAGAGCGAGAGAGAGAGAGAAAGACTCATCTTTGGGCTTTTCCCGAGAGGAGAAGCTATTGCGGAGTGGACGACACTTGGGGCATTGCTAAAGGGATTTTCGGTATCATCGGGCGACCATCTACTGAGCTTTTTGTCTTTGCATTCTTTTAAAGTCGAGTGCTGCTGGCTTGCGGTTTTTATGTTCTTTTCTTATTTATTGAGTAAATCCTGGAGGAAATCACGGTGTTTTCAATGTTCAGTATTTTAATTAATTAATAACAATAGTGGCAACGCACTTTGAAATATAATGTATAATTCGAATGTGGTAAATTATGTATTTTGTAAATGATAATCTAAAAAAGGCAGATTAATATTTTAACTCCGAAATTTATAATTAACATTTCTACCGCAGGGTGTGCTTGTATAAATGTAGTTGTTTATTTATCATTCATGTGCACCTGCTTTATCCATAAAAAGTTTAAACCCTTCTCCTAACTTTTAATGATTTATTAATTAATTACGTTAACGTATGCCAGAATATCAAATAAGAATACACAATAATAAAAAATTTTAGTATATTTCAAAGTTTAAAAAAAAAGCTTCACATAGTATACATTCACTAAATTTATTCACTGAAGTCTTATTCTCTAATCCTCCAAGTCAACGACCGAGAAAGCTATACCTATATCTCTAAGGCTTCTTCATGTCTCGCAAATGGGCTAAGCTACTACTGCTAAAAAGAAGACGGAGAAGTAGAAAAAAAATAAGCAAACAAATACATAACGAGAAGGAAGAATTAAACGAGGCGTAGAATTCGAAAAAAAAATACAATTTCTTCTCTCGCGACTGACTTTTTCACATCGCTATTGCGCAGAGAGAGAGAGAGAGAGAGAGAGAGAGAGAGAGAGAGAGAGAGAGAGAAAACGCATTTCGCTATGCAAGCTAATTACAATTCTTTGCCGAGATATCAAATATGACAGTTCCAGTTTTGAATTAACCTTTGGTTCAGTCCATCGCAACGCGCAAAACATTTACTTTGCGCCGTGTGCCTTTTTTTCCATTTCGCCCTCGTGGATATAAACAGAGAATTTTGATTACACTCCACGAGGCCCGTGATTAACCGCTGAGTTATTAAAAGTAGATAACACGAAGAAATAAAAAACGTTCTGCGCACGTATGCGAGCCTTAGATCGACCAGTCACGCAGAGTGTGTACGTGTATGTATATATATGCGTACGCCTGTGTTTCCACGAGACGTTGTTTATTTTAGATCACGCGAGAAGTTTCTGCAGGCTGCGTGTATTAAATTTTTTCCCTCCGTTTACCGAGGAGCGCATGTGCGGTTGAAAGAGAAAAAGTGCAGTACGGAAAGTGATGATTGCCCGTTTGAGCTTCACGCCCCTGTACACAAAACGTACGAAGCTCTGAATATTTACATAGCAACAAGATCTGCCCTGCGAAATAGTCTGGCGCGCTTTGCCAACCGCTGATATAAGAAAGTTAATTATAAACTGCGAGCAATCAGTTTTAATTCGAAAGTGCAATTATGAATCTCTGTTAGAAAGTACTTTACTCTCGCATTGAATTCAATTGAAAAGGGTCGAATAATTATAATAAAAAGAGCTATACGTTTTTACTGCCTTGCTTTACGTTGAATTCGAGCGCGAGTATAAGTAAATTCTTTTCTAACATTCGAAACAGAATCGCGACTTTCGATTGAAATTAATTCATTCGAATCCTCTCGTTTCAGCGAACCCTCCCCATGATAGTCGATCGCGAAATTCCCAGCCTGCCGACAAAGCGGACCATCGAACTCGTCGCCAACGACGTCCCCGAAATTGCGCAATAGTCGAAAGCTTACGAGCTTCGGACTGAAAAAAAAAAAATTCCAATCCCATCCTCTCGCCCATTAAAAACACACCTTGTTTGCCATGGGAGAAGCCGGTGTTGAGAAGGCTCAGCGCGACGACGAGCCAACTGGCTGAGGCCAGGATCCTCGGCAGCCTCGGCATCCTCGTCGTCGGCGGTCCGTCGCAGCCTCACTCGACAGAACGCAAAAAAGCAACGAAAAGAAAAAAGAACTCGGCTCGACGAAAGGAAAACGCACTGCGACAAGCCGAGCCGAGGGACTCAGTGCGGGACGAGCCGTCCGTCTACGCGCGGCAGTCGTCGTACCGAGGAGGCATGGCTTGCTGCTTCGTCCCCCCGCCGTCTACATGTTGCATGCGCGCGCGAGTACACACGAAAAATTCACCTCGGGCCTGCGAAAAGCTTCGTCCGACCTCGAGCTCGGCCAATGCGGGACTGAGCTCCGCAGCCGCTCGCGCGTACGTACACGGGGTGGAAAGAGAAAGAGCGAGAGAGAGAGAGAGAGCGCCCGATTATACAACTCCCCCCTCCGCGTGTTTTCGACGCGCCGCGCGCAGATTCGAGCCTCGTTCCCCACCACCCCTCGGCTGCTCTCCGCCGCTGTCTATACCGAGAAAGCTCTCGCGATCAGTCCGACTGTTGAGCTTTGCGCGCAAGCTGAGACGGTTCGGGATAAGCCGCTACGAGAGCTTTTTTTGAGGGACTGATAGGTAGCTTTCTTCAGGGGGTGAGGGGGGGGGGGCGGGGGGATTTAACGAGAGATTTGATGTTGGGGTTTGAATTGAAAATTGATGGTTTTTCAATATTTTTTCGAAAGGTTAGTAAAGGGTTTTAAAATGTGTAAACTTTGTGAACGATGATTATTTTATAAAGATTCGCGGTGGACAGGTACGGAAGGCTTGTTGATCTTTATAACAAGTTATAGCAACTTATGAATAACTTAGTTGTTTTCTTCTTCTGCTGTGCTGCGGTGCGAAATTTAAATTTTTAATCAACTTTCAAACCAGCCCCGAGCCAAAAATATTCGACTAACGGCGAGAAACTTCAGCGACGACCCCGCTGCCGAATAACAATTACGTCTCGCCTGTCTAACGAAATCGATATCTCCGAGAACTCGAACAAATCGCTCGAGACTCACGCACTAATGAGCTTCTCTTGCAATAAAACAAATTAATCGAATCGAACAGTCCGGAAGAAAATTATTTTTCTATCCGTCCGAATGGAATTCTGTTGACAAAAGAAATTCGAGTCGAAGCGAGAATCCATAATAAATCAATCGGAAACCTATGTTGACCCATTTCGTATACCAGCAGCGCAGTCGCCAATAAAGCCTCGAAATTAAGACGCTTCCCGCCGAGATTCGCCTGAGCGCTCCCGAGCGCGCTAAGCCTCACGCGGCTTCGACACTCCGCAACACAGCGTGTGCCATTGTTTTGGAAAGACGGGGTTGGGGGAGAGAGAAAAGAGCGGAGGGCGTCTTTGTAGTACGGCTCTATGTATGTATATATGCGCTCGGAGAGGAAGGGAATAGACACGTATATGGGAAACGTTCCGCACTACGCCATGGTTCGGGGCTCGCGCGGCGGCTGGAGCTTTGGAGAAAAGCTCGTAAATTCCCACGTAATTTCTCTAAGAGCTTTCATATATGGCGACGCACGGAATCACGTATCCCAATTTAGAGAGCAAGAGGAGGCGGAGAGAGGGGTGAGGGGGGGGGGGGCAGTGCGAGGAGTGCGGTTCTTTTCCGCCTTAATTGGCCACCCTCGCGCGGTGCGCTCGACTCGACAAAGGGGAATACCCGCCGGGATTTCTTTTGGCCGCGATCATTTTTGCGCGGGGTGCGCACGCCCGTTTTTTCGCTCTCGTTTTTCTATATATATACAGCATGCCCCGTGTGCTGTCTCGCTCGTTAGATTTTACAATTTTTCTAATAGCACTGGAGCACGCGTTTGCTTTGGCACAGAGAGAAGGTGGATTCGCGTTTTCCGTCCTGTTTGCCTTTCATTCCAATACTCTTACTATTTGAATAACGGAGGTTCTATTTACAAACTGACGAGGAATAAAGCTACACTGCGGTACGATATTCTCTTTGCCTCGCAATAACATCCGATATCGCTGTTGATCGATTCGTCATTTCGAAATGATGAATCAACTCGGTGTAATTTTACGCCGACTCCCTCTGCACTTCTCTGCCTACCATTTTTGACGCCTTCATCCCCTATATTTCGTGCCTTAACTTATCCAAAGTTATATATATATTATATCTATACACACACGCACGGACATATATATATATATATCCACACAACTGGCATTTACTATCCTCTTGAGTGGAGCTCGGAAATATTATTCGGCGCATGTGTCGGCCAGTATACACACGTCCGACATTTATCATGGGCGTCGACTGCGGATGCGCGTGACTTATCGCATTGATGGGAGGATCTTCACGCTCGGAAAGCCAGAGCTTGCGCCAATTTCTACTTTTCGTCGTGCGGGATTGTGAGAGCTTATGGTTTTCCGAACTTTCGATGAAACTCGTGGGCGACCTGTGGGTCAAATGAATTCAATTCGCGCGAGAGGCCGGTGGGCCGTGACGCGATGACGATTGAATTATTTTTCGATCGAACTGTTGCGCGGGCGGTATATTCAGTGGTAATGGCAGGTTTTGGTCAGACTTGCAATTTTGTGTTCTCCCCCCCCCCTCTCGTTCCGTTATTAATTTATTGAATTTAATGAGCATGATGCATCATTGTTTATAAACAAATACAATCAAAATACAACGATTGCAAAATAATTAAGTAAAAAATAAAATCTAAAATCAAAGGACCGCGTACAACAAAATTAGATTCAAAAGTCGCTTTGATCCTCAATCAATGTATAAGTTTAAAGAAAAGCTCACTTTTACAAACAGCAGTCCCGCGCATTTGTACTAATCGCAGAGAACACGTGCTTAACAAACAGCGCTCTCCGCGCAGCAATTTCAATTTGGCGAAACTGCGCGCATGCAATAGTCAGGCATAAATCAACATCGGTCCAACGCAAAGTTTCATTTAACAGAGCGTGGATTGAAAACAAATCCAGCGCAAACTCATTCGGAACGCGAGAAACAAATTGCCGGGGCAACTAGTTTCTCGATGAATGAGTTACACGAGGGGCCAACTTTGCGGATCCATTTTGCGACTGTGCCACCGACGAAGCATCGTCCTCTTCCGGCCTTGAACTTTCAGCGCCCCGCCAAGTCTCGGAAATCTTGGCCGATTAAGGAAGAAAACTTTTTTGGACTTGGTAGCCGCGAAATTTTCAATTCTCCCCCTTCGAAAAAGAATCGCGCCGACTACAGTTGCCCGGTGTATTAGAGATAGACCGAATGGAAGTTATTGAAGTTGGCTCAAGCCGGAGTTTTGTTTTGTTTGGGGGATAATGGCGGCGAGATACGCTTCCGTTTTTCCGGCCGAAGTTTTAGAAAGCGAGAATGAGGTTTTTTCTTCTCCCAGAGTTTCCCGGTATTTCGAAGTTCAATAACGTTTGATTTTATACGAGTTCCAATAAAAGTTTGCGGATACACACGAAAATAAGACTAAAGAAATTCCACGTTTGAACTTCGTCGGGCAATTTTTTTCTAAGCGAATATTTATTTTCGACCACTCCACACAGGCTCGATATTTTTATTAATTTTAAATTGTCGGGTAAGTACTTACCTTATAGATATCAGATACAGCCATATACTTTTGAAGTCTTGTAAGGCTGACTATACCTTGTCCTCGACTACTCGGAATTGCAAAGTTCTGTGTGATGAACATATACGATCTAGACCTAAATAATAAACTACGAAACAAACGTGATAGTAAACGAAAAATCGACTATAATAGTAAAAATAATGGAATTTACAATCGAGCATGACACGTTCCCTTAATTTATATCCCGTAAAATTATCTACAAAAAACTTGTCGTTAACGTACTACGCAGTTGCAAACACTTTAAAAGTCCTCGCAAGCTCATTTCAGCGCGTTAAAATGCATAAGTTGAATATGTTACGCTCGCGTTTTATTTAAAACTTGCCGCTTTTAATGCCGCCCGCGTTAAAAGCTTGCATACGGCAAAGCGCGAAAAACCCTCGATCCATAAAGCAGCGCAATACCGACGCGCATTAGTCACTGCATCAGCAGCGTCAGCCTCGTAAACAAAAATATAATCTACTCCCCTTCCACCCCCCCTCCCCCTTCCCCCACCGCGAAGCCCGGGACTTCAGAGCCAACATCATTAAAAAAAATGCATCTCGCCCAGTCTCGATAAGCACGCGCGCACGAGCTTCCAATAACAAACAGAATAAAAGAAAATTCACGGCCGGTAAGCCGAGTGTTCACCTCCTCGCGATATTCCGACCCGAGTGTAAAACAACGCCGACGTCGATACAGGTATGCATATACATGCGTATACATATATACATGCGCAGCGGGCGTAAGAAAATAGCGAGAATCCATCGGGCTAATAAAGCTTTTCTGCACCTCTCGGAGAGAATTCGATCTGCCCGCCTAAGACTCTGGCGCGCGTGTTCTCGTATTCCCACCTCCCTTCCTGCGTGAACAGCGAGAAATACGCGCGCGGCGTATCGACGCCGTTATACGCGAGGGAAGTAGGGATTTTATATGCTTTCGGCGAAAGAAAAAAAAGTGCACGCGGCGGCGGGGAAAAAGCGACTGCCGCTTACGCAGCGAAAAATATCGTCGCTGCGGGCAACTTGTGTTTCGCCGAGGAAGGCGACTCTCTAACGCCGACTTGACATTACGGCTTTTCTTTTGTTCTGTTGCCGGACGCGCGCACCACCTGCGTTATGGTATTAGAAGATTAGGTCGTAAAGGAGCCACGCGTATGTGCTCCTGTATTTGCGCGCAAAAAGGGGCGACTTGCTACGTACGAATTATGAGTTTCTTTTTCATACGAACACCGATGAATGCAATCTCGCTATGCTGCTACGTTGCAGTTGTTAGAAATTATAGTATTAAACTGTGCGAGTATGAACCTCATTATTTAATTTTGCATTTTAGCTTTATTCGTGTTTTAAGCAGTCGAAATAATGCTATAGATATATATTTTTGAAATTGTTTACGGTAACGTCAAAGGCTTTGGCAAACGTATGGCGCGCATGTAGATAGCGTCAATATGTGAGTTAAACGGAGATAATCGAAAAAGCACACTAGCCTCAAATCAACTGTATAAGAATCGCGAGATGAGGAACGATTACGTTTATCGCGACTAACATCGTCGTGAGGGAGTGCGATACCATCGCATTATCCTTTATCGATTTCATCGTCGTTAGCTCGAATGACCCCGTAAAGATATCTTCTTATCTGAAAAGGAAACTGACGCGAGCATTTAAGACAATGGAATCCGGAATTAGAAATTTCCGGTCCGCGAAGATTCCAAGCCGGATTTATTGTGGCTCATTATTTCGTGACTTTCTGCCGTTTCGTAGCTCACGAAATAACGGTGTATATGAAGCGCAGTCGAGCCCTCGGGCTGTGCCACAGAACTCGAATGCGAAAAATGAAAATTTTTTACCTTTCTCTCTCTCTCTCTCTCTCTCTCTCTCTCTCTCTCTCTCTCTCTCTCCTGCAAACTTGAAAAGCCAAACAATTATCCTCGAAAGTTTAACGGCAAAGCCCTTGGCTCGTGCGCGCTGAAAGCCTTTCAAACACACTAACTAATCCTTTACTAAAATCATAGCCGCGAAATTCGGGTTAAGCTTGTTCCGCAATTTTCTTCGGTTTTTTTTTTCTCCTCCGCTTCACCTCTGTATATACACCCGTATAGCTTTGCCACCTTTGCCATCAAAGCTGCATCGCTGTACGCGTGTGCGCTAAAACTCTCGTCGATCAAAGTGAATTCCGACACACACGCGTGTATCGCCGCAGAGAACGAGGGAGAGAGATCGAGAGAGAGAGGGGGGGGAGAGAGAGTAAGCGAGAGAGAAAGAGAGAGAGAGTAGTGCTTTAACCACGCGAACTTATCCACGAAAGCAACTTTCTCTGGCTCATAGGAAATGAAAAAGTCGAGAGCTCGGGAGAAGAGCGATAAGAGGGATGAGGAAGACGCGAAACTTTGGAGATTTCCGCAAGCTTGAGCTCGATCAGAGCGAGAGACAGAGAGAAAGAGAGAGAGGGAGAGAGAGAGAGAGAGAGAGAGAGTGCAAAAAGAGAATATGGAAAATCGCGCCAAAGTTTTGCAATTAACGTGACGGAGTCGCTCTGCTGCGCTAGTGGGGTATTCTTATGATGTATTTTATCCGGACTACGGCATCCCTTCGCATTGCGCACTTCCTTCCTGACGTATTTATAATAAAGATTACAAGGTAGGGAGAGAGCGAGACAGAGAGAGAGGAGAAATTTGTAGGATTTTCCTTTTAGTGGAAAATGGCTTCTTGCGCGGGCAAGAACTTTGTGACTGCAAATGATTTTTGCCGCCGTTCAAGTAATATAGAAATATAGAGGAAATAATGAATGAGCTCGAGTACCGTTCAGATACTAAAGTAAGTCATAGAAGCTAAAGTAAAAGAGTTCAAGTTATTTAATTCAGTCGAATGTGAAGCCCTATAAGACTTATAGGAGCTGTGCCATACCTTTCATCGGATTCCCATACCATAAATGGATCCTGAGAGGGCTCCAGTTCAGTCCGCGTTGTTTGGCTTTCAACAGGGAAGGCGCTGTAGCTGTCAAGATAAATGTTATCCTTTTAAATTTATCTCGATTTCCGTATATTACAATCTACAGTAATATCAGTACGAGAGGGCTCTTTTTCCACCAAAGGTTTTATTATCGCCTGTTTATAAAAATTTGTATTGAAAAGGTGGGCAACCGTATCGACGAAACATTGTCCAAGATGTTTAATTATTAATTGCAGGCGTGGGCTTACTCTCATGAGGTCAAAAATTGATAATCTGGATATTTAGAAAGTAAAGCCAAAAAACTTGAACATAAATATTAGAAATTCTGATTGGACAATTCAGCACACCTTTACGTAGATGCTTAAGCTATATAAGGATAAAGACATGGCTCAATTGGTAGATCATCAGGCTAGTAAAACCAAAGGTCCTGGGTTCATGCCTGAATCTTGACAGTTTTAGAGATGAATGCCTTTGTTTACATATTTGTCCGTACATCTGAGCTCTAGTGGTTCGGATTCCACTGAATTTAATAAAATTTTTGGCCAACTTTTGGCCAGATAAAAATTTGATAAAATTTGATAACATTTTTTGCCAACTTTTGGCCAGATAAAAATTTCATAAAATTTGATAACATTTTTTGCCAACTTTTGGCCAGTTCGAACACGCGGGGCCATTTATGACACATCTGGTCGCGCGTGGCTCGGGTTCGAGCGAGCAGGTCCGCTTTACGATGGTACGATCGGGTCGAGCGGTAACGTGCGAGGGGCCTGTTGTCAGCGGACAACGAAGCCTCTGTTTTCTACTTTTTTTGGCGAGTATGTACGAGTGCGGGCGTGAGTGAGAGCATGGAGAGGGAAAATTTTCAGTTTTCCCGTTTTGAATGAGTGCAGAGTGACCGCAGCGACACGGCCGTCCGTTTTCAGCTCTCAGACTGAGCGGATCTTCGTATATGAGCATTGCTTTAATACAAGATACTTTGAAAATTCTCTGAGTTTATCTCACCCAGCTTCTATAACCTACTCCTACATATCCTTTATATACAAATAGTACGGTACAGTGCTGAACAGAGGCAATGCGGAGCCATATTAGATTCGTACGAGGAGTTCAAAAGAGTGTAAAAAAAATTAGGGCAAAGGTTTATTTAACATATCCTTTACTACAAAACGCAGATCACTCAGCATTTAAAAAAGAAATAATTTGCGTCAATAAAAACTTGCGACTTGCAATCTCTCTGTGGGAACTTGATCATTCAATTACTTATCGAAAGGCCATCATTTGCATCTCGCTTTGACGTAATCGTTCAGTCAAGTCTGTCTCGTACGTACGGCTGTAGCTACATGCACACGACAAGTTGCAAGCTCGGCTTTTCGAACTGGAATACTATTGACCACTTTGACGGTGGACGAAACATATCCCAACTACTATCGCTCCGCCTTATCGCATCGCTTAATGGAAGCAGCCTCAGAAATATCAGCCTACGTGTTAAAGCTTTGTTTGGTCGAATTTGTCGAAGGAATAAATAGGAAGTGAGCGTTGATTAAGAATTTCCACGTGGGATTGATATACGTCTAATTACTGTCTACAAATTTCTTCAGATACTGATTTATACAACGTATGAATATAAAAGCAGAAAATATTATTTAAAATACAATTCTGATTTATTGTTTGCGATATTATATATCGATTTAGTTTGACACTTGACATTTTTACGATACAACATCGGTCGATTAATTCTTGGTGTCTTTATGATGCATAAAATTCATCAGATCAATCAAGACAGCTCGAACATCGAATTTCCACATGTAAGCAACACAATCTATGACAAATTTATTTTTAATGCCAATTTCACAATATATGAAACTTGTAAAATAAATACATTTTTTTTTCTTTTTTAATTTTGATTCTGGTTGAGTTATATGAAATATTCTACTTCTTTTCGTTGACTTTGTTGATTGCGACAGATATAGAAATTCTATAAAACTGAAGAGATGCTGGATATTTCCACAGATATCAGGAAGATAACAGGAACATGAATGCCATGAAAATTGCAGAGAAATTATCCAAAAAATTATGAGAGAAATTAGATTAGATGTCCTTGTGTTCTATAACATATGTAATTATAGCGGTTGTTGAAAAATTCCTTGCTCACGTTCAAGCACGCGTTAGACTTTCAGGCTTTTCTCTTTTTTTAATTTATTTACATTTCGCTAGATAGTTTGCGAAGCCACAGCATTTTTTCCCGTCGCCTTTACAGGTTAAACTTATTCAAGCTATGTAAATTGAACAGTATTCGTCTGCTGTGGCTAATAAATCTCTAATTTTTTAAATTATTTATAAAGAAAATAAGGAAGTAGTATCGAACTTGTTCGTTCTGACTAACTTATAACATTAATGTCTTGTAACATTAATACGATCTATAAAATTTAGGAATCTCTTCGAGAAGAAGCAGTCGAGTCCCCCAAGTTGAGTTTACAGCCTTTAAAACATGAAACGTAGTTTCGAAAAATGTAACGTAAACGTGCAAAGCTAGCGCTATAAAAATCTCGAGTGCAACTGTAGACTAGTATATTTACTTTTTTATGAGCCTTGCCAGAAAACTGCCTTTCAATAAAACAGTTCAAATTCTGATATACTCCTCAAATACTGTAATTATCGAAAAATTATTTTACAACCTGAAATATTCGAATATTTAATCAATATTGCAGTAAATTATCCAGTAGCATTATAGTGTACCATGTATATTGTATAACTTCAATTTGGAACAATATAATGAACAAGTAACTAACGAAAATACTGAGAAAAATGAGCTTTGCATTGCACTGTTAACGAAGCTTTCAACTAATTCAAAAATTCATAGATCTCATCAATGCACTGACTAGATCTATTATAGTTACTTCGATTTTCTAATTTGACTCGAATCTGCATCCTGTGATCTTGATACTGTGCGACTTTGCCAACTTCGTCTGTGACCGAGTCTATGACCCCTCTCGACCCTCTAATTCAGAAACCTTGTTGGATTCAGTCGATAATCAACGAGAATTAATCAGACAGCGGTCAGTTACGAGCTACTTACCCTCGCAAACACAGATAAGTGAATTGATTACGTTTTACCATCAGAAACCTATGCTTCGTCACTGAATTTCCGCACGTAATCTGCTCCTTCGAAAAATGAAATTTTCTTTAAATCATCCTCGGCTGCTAATAATATTAAAACGAATTGCTCGAACAGCGTACAGAGTCTTCGCAGAATCCAAAATGTTCGTCTCCATTGTGCAGTAATAAGGCACACACACACACGTGCCAAGTACTAATTTCACGCGCAAACGTCTTTTCGCGGCTTCCGCATTCACGCATTCCCTAACGAGATAACTCGATTCGAGGGAATAATGCCTGTCACGTCGTCGACGGCGCTCGCTGTCTAATTAGCCGACTACTTCGCAACGCCTTTCCACGAGCGATACATTCGAGAGTAGTTGCGCCAAATTCAAAATTCCATTGTCGCACTCGAGTCAGATTTCGAGGGATGGGAAGGGGGAAGGGGGCGGCAGGTCGTTGCGCTATTTTCGAAAGGAAATTCCGCTGAACCAGTTCCACTGTCACTCATACCTATACATACACGAGTCTTCGCGAAATTGAAGCTGACAGCGCAATAGCAAACTCAGGTTGGCTAATTCGTTCAAAAAAAAAAAAAAAAAAAATATCCCGTCGAGCTCCAAGTCATCTCAACGCTCGCAACACGACTGTTCGGTCCGAGCTCAAGCAAATTCAAAGAGCTTTTCCTTTGCCTCGAGCTTTTTTCTCGGCCACTCGCTCGCGCGAGAATGGAAAAAGTCAATGTAGCGACGGGACAACAACGACTACGTCGACGTCAGTCGACGAGAGTCACTCTTCTTCCGCTACACAGAGGAATTCTTCCGCACACGCGCCTTCTTTGTAGTTCCGGCCAGAAAGCTCGTTAATAGAATATCGACCGGATATCCTTCCCCCTCAGCCTCCACCCCACTGCGCGTAAGCGGAAGATTGGGAAAAGGATAGGTCGACGACAACACCGCGCGGGAATCAAGGGACATCCAGAGTCTCTCTAGACTCAAAAGACAAAGCGTTAATTGCGATCGGTCGAGCCCTTGGGACCGCCGGTAGTGCGCGCGCTGGAGAGCTGCTGGTCCTAAACAAATTTCATTTCCTGCGAGACCGACGTTTCCGAAGACGAGCGCGCCCGATGCTGCGGACGACAATTTGAGGCTGTACCGATTAAATTGCTGGTATTGCCGAGTTGAGGTAAGATCGCCTTGGGAAGAGGTAATCTGTCCGGTCGTAGAATTGATCAGTTTTGTAGTTATTGTACGGAGAGGCTACATTTATGGGGGCAATTTTTGGTGAAGTACAGAAAAGAATTTATTCGCGCAAGGTGCAACCTGTTAATCTTGAAATTCAAGAGAAAAACTATGTTCGTGTAGGCTATTTGACATAATATTTGGCATATTAACTTTTCAAAATATATTTTCATGAAATTACAAATAACTTATACGTTTTTGACATTGCTTCTGAGCTCAGGCAATTGTTTAAAACATTCGAACAGATTACGAGGAACATAAAGTAAAATACAACTTCTTCTTTTCGAACATACTTCGATCCGAAAACTTTCCAACCTCATTTACCCCATCTAATCTTCACGAAGAATTTAGTGTTCTTGGTATTATCAGCTATCGTTTCACGATCCACTGTCCCTCTCACAATCATTAACAGCCATATTCTTGTAGAACCTCGGTTACAAAAATAACAGCAACTCGGCCAAATTTCATCGTCCCGCAGTAGTTGCTAGTCTAAACTGATCCCAAGTCGCCGGATTTTCAAGTACGCAGCGCACATCCCGGCCAAAGTCAACTTTATAGGGATGATCCTCGCAGCCGCGCACGACAGCGAAGAATAATTGACGATCGTGTGGCACAGAGTCTTCCGTCGTTACGAGCAAGAAAAGTCCGCTTCCGGCTCTCTCTCTCTCTCTCTCTCTCTCTCTCTCTCTCTCTCTCTCTCTCTCTCTCTCTCTCTCGAAACTCGGCAAAGCGCATTACATTAAGAGAGGGAGTAATTCACATTTATTTCTCATCAGCGTAGATAACTCAAAAGCACGCCCGACAAATCTCCATTACGCGGCTCTGTGTGTGAGAGAGTGAGAGAGAGAGAGAGACGATTCTTGCGAGCGACGACCTAAACTTTTTTCCCCGACAAAACGAAGGATCCCTCCTCCTCCTCCTCCTCTTCATCCCCTCCTCGTCCATCATTACGCACAATGGTCCAGAAGAGGGTAAACCGATTGGCTGAAAAGTTGAGCCTTTGAGCAAAGGGATCGCGTTTTATTCTTTAAAAATCAGGGAGAAGAGGGAGGACATTTTTCATCTCGTCTTTTTTCGTATTTCCTTATACCCCCTTCCCCCCCCCCTCTCTCTCTCTCTTTCTTCGAAATTCAGCGCCGAGTGAAAGTTTTCGTTTGCGAGTTTCTTCCCGGAGACTGAATAATGCATGGATATCATTGTGTTGTTTCGAAGCGCCCTCCCCCCTCCCCCTCCCCATCGTTCCTATTGGATTTTATAAATTACATCTCGAAAGTTGGGCGAAAAACTTTGCAACGATTATACATCCCCTCTCGCGCCACTACTGCTCCGCACTATTTTAATGAAAAGCCCCGAGACAGAGAAAGAGAGAAAGAGAGAGAGAGAGAAGTCGAGTCCACTCTCGGTCTCTGCGGCGGCGACGACGACGGCGACGGCGAGATAGATATCATCTGAAATGCAAATCGCTTCTCCTCTCCGCTCCCTGTCCTCTCGCCAATTTGAAATTAAAATATCGCCCATCGACACTTTGTCCCCGCCCCGCCGTGCGCGAAGAAAAGAGCTGGTGACGCACCTTTGTAAACGTATGTATACGTGTGTATACAGAACCGCAGGAGTCGTGTGCCAGTCTATGTGTGTATACATATATATATAAATCGAGGGGTCGGGGGCGATCGGTTCGATTGCGATAAAGCTCTCGAGGCAAGCGGGCCGATGACAGCGGCATAAAGACGAGATTGATCGGAGTTTCCTGGGCGGCCTGCGACAAATGGCCTCCCCCCTTTTTCGTGCGCCATTCTTCGGCTGCGACGCGTTATCGTTCTTGCTGTCGTCTTGGCGCGCGAGACGCGCGCGCGATAAAAAAACTTATACTGTGCGCGCAAGGGGGAGTGAAAAGTCGAAGCTGCGAGGCATATGTGGGACGCGAGAGAAAGAGAGAGCGAGAGAGAGGAAGGGAGATTCGCTCGGATAGAAGACTTTTTGGCAGCGGAGGCGGAAAGTAAGAAACAGAAATAGTCAGACACCTGCGGGAAAAATGTGGGGCCGCGTACGTTGCTTGGCTGCGGTTACAACTGACTTTGCGTGTCTGTACGGAAATTATTGTTTTTGTGTAGCGTGAAGTATAATACGTAAGCAATTAACTCGTCTGTAAACATAACGATTTATATACGTAAAGTATTGACGTTAGTTGCAACAGTTATCAGTCCTGGTATATTGTTATTAAAACCGATTTTGTGACAATGATGTATCAGAATGTTAATGAAAATTCATGTTAATGAAAACGATTTTAAAAAAAAATTTCTGCGATCGAAAAAGAAAAGTCGAACAAACACGTGGATTACAGAGAAAATATTATCGAAGATGTACAAAAAAACGAGTATAATTCACTTGAAAAGAACAATTTTTTTTCTTTTCTGCGCATGACAAACGACAGTATTACCGCAAGCGAAAGAAAAAAATCGCAACCGCTGCATTTCCAAAGAGAGATACACAAGAGAGAGAGAGAGAGAGAGAAAGAGATAGGGGAAGAAGAAACGAGATGAATGCTGCGGCGGATAAGAAGAGACGTCGCAGCGGAGAATAATAAATTCGAAAGAGCTCGTCTCGAGCCTCGCAGAGCAGTTCTGCGGGCTCTCCTTTTTTTCACAAAAAAAAAAACAAAAAAATATTCGAGAACAAAGCCCGGAGACATCCCAGACACACACACACACACACACGCACACACTCTCGCAGAGCAGGTATATACACAGCAGTAGGAGACGAGCGCTATTCCAAATTGTTTCCCTTCCCCGGCTGGAATAATTCGGCCCTATACGCGTTATACTCCGTTTCATTGGCCGTCGAGCCATGCGCGAGTGTCCCCTGGATTCCCAGTAATCCACGTGCGCCCTGCGAAGCTGCTACATACGCTCGGCGCGTGCTATCGCGCCCGTAACGAAGCACTAAACGCGAGAATGCCGGAGAGGTGACCGCGGCGGTGGGAGGAGGAAGGGAGGTTGCGCTCGATCATTCGCACTGTAATCATCTCGCCGGACATTTTCGCGAGTCCATGTGTAAGCGCTGCGTCTTTGATGGGTATGCGTGGGATTAAGGAGAAATTGCGAGTGTGCTCTGGCATAGGCGGACTATCTCGGTTTTGAATGCGCAGCTATATGGAATTTTGATTGTTTTGCGAGGATCACCCGAGGCACCGGTGCACTCGTGGGGATGCTCGGGTACTTGGCTGGCCTAAATTGTCTCTGTGTCGTGCTTTTATGGGGTACGAAACTTATTAATTGTAATGTTAGGGGAAAGTTCTTTTAGTGGGGACTTGTTGCGAGCAATTCGAAAAATAATCATTTTACTGGTATAATGCACGCGATATAGAAACTAACTCTCGCAGCTGACGATTAAGAGGACGAAACAACCCTAATTGTTAAAAACGAAAATCATAAATAAAATTACGATTAAACAGGTGTAACCAATGATTATAATTGTATTAGTATTTTTACACTAAAGATAGATATTATTATTGCCATTAATTTTATACATATTAGGACCTTTATAATTTTAGTTATACTATTCGCAATTATGTACGTAAACTCCGTTATGGATTTTTTCACTTACCGTAGGTTTTCAGACCAACAAGTTGGTTTAAATACCTGGAACAAATTGAAAAATGTTTCAAGTACCTGTAGTTTTTATGTAAATGTAGGGATTTACATTTAGATTGTTAAAATATTTATGAAAATGAACTCGACAAAATTGTAAATTTAAGTTTTTTTAGATGTTGAAATTAATCTATCGCTCGAAAGTAGTGTTTAATAGAAAAAAGACTCATCGCTTTAAGCTTTTTTACTGTCAAAAATTTTGTAAGCATCCAAATAAAAATCCCATTCGTTAACATGCGAACGACAGATAGTTGAAATATTTTACAACTTTTTCAAGATCTCTAGACATATTCGTTGGAAATAGAAATTAGAAATTAGACATAGAAATTAAAAATCCTATGATAAGAGAAAAAGTTGATGTCGAAGTCAAAAAATACTAATTATGGTTACAAAGTCTATTTTTAATTATTTACTATACTTACTTAATACTAATTTACTTATAATTTTATTTTTTAACTAATGGCAGTGTTTTGTCCTCTTAAGTTTCTCTACAATGTAAAAAATTATACTGAAAATTAACGTAAAACTTTGTAAAGTAATTGATAATTGTATAAAACTAACTCGTAATTTGTACAGGTAATTTATTTTTCATTGTGCGTAACAAGCAAAGGGATCAAGACAAATTTGAGAGGTATACAGAAGTCAGTGTGTCAGTGAAACACCGTTGGCCAAAGAGAATCTAAAGCCTTTGGAGCACATAGGTGTATCGTGATCAAACCATAGCTTTACCCTGACTACAGAATAGCTGGCCGTGTAATGTAACGAGCGAACATGAAAGGGATCTTGCGAATCTTGCGCGCGAAAGGTCAGTATATAGCAGTAGTATACTCTCGAGAGGTATAACTTTTGATCGTGACACAGTGTAATTATATCGGCATATTTGGGTTTTGTTTCAAAATTTATTGAAATGTCGTCTTAAAGCTATCTCGATCCGGTAAATCGATGATGTTCTTTGACTTAGTGGGATAAAATATCAGAAAACGTTATTTTATTATCAGCATTAGGGAAAGAAGGTATCCGAAATTTTGTACAACATTGAAAAAAAATTTTTCACCTAAACAGTTGTATTTAATGCACTATTTATGATAGAAATACTACATAAATCTTTGTTACATTAGCTCCACTGTATCTTTTTCTTCTCTTTTCGTTTAAACACAGTGAAATAACATCTTAGTCCGACTGTTCTATCTCCATTCAAAGTGGATTTTATTCACACAACGTTTTAGTAAAATGTATCAACTCGACTATTAACTTTATTCTATTTTTCTAACTTCCGGTCTCTTGTGTTTACGATGATCAAACAAGGTATCTACACTTCTTTATATATTATCGTTTATCCAATCTCTTACCACTAAAGTTTTATCACTCAATCTCATCACTCGAACAATAACTGTCCAACTAAAATGTTCTGAAAAGAAACAAATTTTCAATAAATTTATTTTATTATATATATTTTCGTATTCAAACCAGCATTAAGCTACCACCATAAATAGTACAATCCAATCATACTTTTTATAACCACTAAAATGATATGACCTCCAATAAATAAAGAAACAATCGTAACATTGATTGCTCCATTAAATTTATTACCAAAATACATGTACAATAAACTTCTAATTATTATACTCAGCCTTATTATCACACATGACTGATGCTCTCAAAATCCTCGTGGGGGCATGATTCCAGCATAGAACGACCTTTTGATATTTCTCCAACTGTATCTTCAAGCTACAAAATTATTGTCAGCTCCATCATGAGGTCTTGATCGACACCGTTTCTTGCTTTTTTCAAGCAATTTTTGCATCCTTTTGCAGCCTTCTCCTGTTTCGCTGTACTTCACACATCGCAACATTCACAAACTCCTGGAGGACATCATTCACGTACGAGCTGCCACCTCGTGTCCAGCTTCCTCTCTCTTTCTTCCTCTCGTCGAAGTTATTCTGCGTATACTTCACGCCTTTCTTTCGTCGATCTCTTTTTATACCTCGAATAATACTGGTATAATTATAAGAGTTTTTCCCACTCTTCTATCAAACTTTCTCAAAATACTTAACATGATAGTGACATTTTATCATCTCATCTCGCTGTAACCAACGAGCGTTTGAGCATTTCAGAAATCATGTTATATTTCTTTGTGCTCATAATCATCATAATCATCATATTCATCATCTTGTATTTTGACAAAACAACACCAATTTCACAAACTTGCGGCCACGCTCGCGAAGTATATGATTCAACTAATTTCGCTATTTTATTAAAATAATAAAAGCTTGCCGCTTCATTATTCTATATGGTTCAATTATAAAGACCGATGTGCTCTCGATCTTATTCCGAGAAAAACAGGCATGTCTCCTTATTTTCAAGAGTAGCGTGAGAGAGAGAGAGAGAGAGAGAGAGAGAGAGAGAGAGAGAGAGAGAGAGAGAGAGAGTCCCAACACGACTCCGAGCAAATGAAATCTATTGAGCGATAGTTTACAACCTGATACCTTGTTGTACCTTGAATCCCGAGATTATGGGTATTTCATAAACATCTATCCCTTGATCTCGCAGTGAATACTCTCTTCTTATAAAAAAAATACGCTATAATAATAGAGCCAAGTGCAATTTCGTATTAGGCTTAATAATTTCGACTAATGTCTGTATAGCAAGGACAGGAAATTGTAAGCTTGAACTTTTCCAAAGAGTACATTTTTACTCCTTCAATCCCTGGCCAAACGAGAGGGGAAAAGAAAAAAATTTAAAGAAATTCCCACGATTTCCTGTTTTTCAGGCCGTTATAGTCCCTTCTACTCGACCAAGTATACAGTAACACAACACAATAGTCGTCGGGAATTTCAACTTGATTGCGCACGCTATTTTTGTACCCGTCGGCATCGTTACCGAGAACTTCTGACCCAAATATAACGAGGCAAACTCTTCCGCCAAGCAGCAGCAGCGGCGGCAGCAGCATATCGTATTGAATTTTCCTACAATTTATTGAGATAAATCTACTTTTGCAAGGGATACGGAATAGCCTGGCTGCACGTGTTGTACAAATAAACTGCAAACGATCTGCACATCTGTTAACGAAGCAGACTCTCGAATAAAGTTTGAGTCATAGGTGCGGCTAACGACTTTTATGAAATAAAGCCGGCGTTTTAGGTGAACGAGGAATAAGTGACTCATGGATCCGAATCTCGGCGCACTTGAAAATTTCTGCAATCACACAATCTAACATTCTCGCGAATCGCCGAATTCGTAATTTTTCTCCTCTGCGCAATACATCCACTACACCTCATGTATCAACACATTTAATAAAACTCCAAGCGTCACAGTGAAGTACAATGGCAACGTGGAAACTCTGCTGACAGCGGCAAAATCGTGAATTTCACAGCGAACCGTTATCCGCCGCCGAAAACTTATTGGGAAATGTCGCTGTTCTCGTGGACAAGTAGAGGGAGCGCGAAAAAATATCGATGCCTACATTATCTCGCTTTTTCACGACCTTTACGGCCTATCGCTTTCGATGTACATCGAAACTGTCGAGTCGCGTCGCTTGTGCATGATACGACGAAAAAAATTCGCGCTCTTACCGGCATCGAGAGACGAGGCTTTGCATATACAAGTTTTTTTTTTCAAGGTACAGTCAGCGACAGAATGATTTATGAATTTGAACAGTTGATTTTTAAAATGTTTTCTTTCCGTGTACGTAGATTGCTGTTGGATTAACCGGGATTTCGATTTCTACAGTTTAACGGTAAAATAGATTAGCCTAGTTTAAAAAATAAACGTAATTTAGTCAACCGATTATGCGGTAAAACACCTGTCATCAAGAAAAGATACTTACGTCAGAGAATTGTGTATTTTCTGTAAAATTTGAGACAAAACTGTTTTGAATGTGTGTAAGAAATACGCGCACTTGTAGAATTCTATTATGATTTCTGCTCGCGCTTAACTAACCTAATTTAATTTCTGACTAAATTAATTTCTGACCGATTAACAAACTGTGTGTATTTGATTGCACAGCTAAAATTTAAAACTTCCAATAACACTGCTGCTATTTTTGAGCTTATTCGTGCAATTTACAGCTGTGCAAACTCGCTTCGCAAAAAACATCACATGATCTAAATAATCACTTTCAACGCCCGTAGCAAAATGCACTAGTTCCTCTGAAGGAGTGACGTAGATTATTAAATTTTAGACAAATTTTATATGTATGTACTTTAAGTGTACAGGTAAATTTTAGCGCTGGAACTTAAAAACTCGATGTCACTCCTTCGATGTCGAAGGAACACTATATTGTCTTATAGAATAAGAAAAAATGCTTCCGGAAATATAGAACGATATTAGGTTTTTCATTTTCGAGATCCTGAAATAAAATTAATTTTATTACAGAATTATTTTTCCTATATTATCACGGTACAGACACGAGTATTAAATGTTTCATATCTGTCATGTATAATTCTTATCTGTCCTATCGTATTGGGTATGCGAAAGATAAGGGGAACTTCTTTGTTAATTTTTTGAAAAAAATATGCCATTTTCCTCAATAACATAATACTATTACCGGTCAAAGAAATGATTTACTGATCAAAAATTTGAATAAAAATGATAAATAAAGTCATGTACACGAAATTTCAGAGTGCGTCTTATATCACATGTTGTCTTCTTTGGCGTTAACTTCACTCAGTGGTTACATTGCATTTTCATCTCTTATGCACCACAATATATTTATCTATGCTAGAGAAATTGTCAAAGTGCGTTGATTGTTTTTTCCTTGAAAAACAAGCGAAAAGACGAATGTCGTCTCCCCGTTCTACACTATCGACCAAAGAAATTTTTTGATAACGCTCTGATTGGCTCATAAGCACTATGAATTGGCTCTATTCGATATATTATCGCTATCTTCTTTTTATAGAGTGATTAAACGCTATTCAGCCTATGTTAAACTGCTGTTATTTCCTAGTGTTCGCTGGGTATAGCTCGAAAGTGATAATATGACTTGGAGATACCAGAGCGCAACATTAGCAGATCAGGAACTTCTCTGCTTATAATAAGTGACGTGAAATACCGGCTGATTAAATTAAATAAAAAATGTGTGCTAAAACGATCATAAATATTTGTTGAATGCTTTAATCCTTTGACCCCTGAACGGACGATCTTTTTATGCTCATTTCAACTGCTATTTTATGTGTGAATCCGATGGTGAAAAAATTGGGACAACTCATTTTCGATGTAAAATTGTCTGATCTTCCGATTAGTGGTGTTAGAATTTTGAAAAAAAATTATATTGACATAGTATTATTTGTTTATTTAACAAAAAACTCGAAATTTGGAATCAAAAACATTACTCATTTAATATGTTAACTCAGAAACCGACGTTGAATTTTTATGATTTGTGAATTTTTTGCGTCCACAGACCCTAACCTTTAAAAACCTTTAAAATCCATGTATTCAATATGACAACATCTAATATGGTGGCTTAAAACCTAAAATTGTTAGATTATTTCGATATTGTTAGTTTTTTAAAGAATAATTAAAAATGGCGGATCCAATATAACGGTTAAAGATTTCGAAAATTGTTCAATTACTATGAAATTCGGTATACAGGAGTTAACAGGGGTTTTTAGGTCGCTTATTACGAATTCATTATCAGTTTTTTCAAATTCAATATGGACGATTCAATATAGCGATCAAAAATCTCGAAAAGTGTTCTATGAAAACTATGAAATTCAGCATGGAGGGGTAATTTTTAAAAAATGAACAATATCGAAATAATCTAAAAATTTTATTTTAAGCCGCCGTATTAGATGCTGCCATATTGAATATGAATCTATATATGGATTTTTTATTCCAAATTACGTGTTTTTTGTTATATCAACAAATAATATTATGTTAATATAAATTTTTTTCAAAACTCTAACACCATCAATCAAAAGATCAAAAAATTTTACATCAAATATGACTTGTCCCAATTTTTTTTACCATCGAATTCACGTTTAAAATAGCAGTTTAAGTAAACATAGAAAGTCACATCCGTTCAGGCGTTAACGAGTTAAGCAGAAAAGTTCCGAAAATTTCTGTTTCCCAACTGCGCTACGGTATTGTACCTGGCAAGTAATAATGATAACAATTTGTTAATTTATTCAATATTGATTTCGTGAATTCAAACTTCCATAAAGTCTCTGTTCGTATTGTTATTCATATCTTACTTTAAATAATACTTTTATCATTGCCCCCTACCGTAACAAGATAGATTTTTTAACATTACAACAGATTGCATCATTTAATATGTAAATATAATCCATAACTCGAAATTTTTGCTGCATTTGCAAAAATCAAAATGAAGAATCAAGTCATTTACATTTTGTTGGCTTTCCTCATCGGTCAGTATATCATTTATTGCAAGAGTATAATGATTTTAGAATTTATAAAACATTAATTACAATTTATATCGTAAATAGGCGATAGAAATATACAATCTATTAAATTTACATTTGCAGAAAACATCGACGCCTCTATAAATCCAAGGATCATAGGGGGCGAGAATACACACATTGAGAACTCTCCGCACCAGGTGTCCCTTCGTCTTCGAGGTCAGCACTTTTGCGGTGGTTGCATCATCAGTGAATGGCATATCCTTACAGCAGCTCACTGTGTTAACCAGGACGCTTTCCCTTATCAGCATCTTAGTGTTCATACCGGAACCAGTAGCTCTAGCAGCAGTGGTAACACTCATCGTATTGCCTCGATCACGATTCATCCAGAATGGAGCCCGGAATCATCCTTCATTAACGACATCGCCGTGGTTAAGGTTTATTATTATTTTGTTAAAATAAAAATTTCAGTGCTTGAAATCAGGACTGTCAAGTGCGGATTTTGGAGATCTTGAGATGGTTTAACAGTGATGAAAGCCACGCGACTATATTGCAAACAAATTGCATGTGTCGAATTTCAATAAAAAATATGCACTTTTGTTGGTCTAGAATTCGAAAAAAATTTTTTAAGTTAGAGCTTTCGGATCGATGGGACTTTCTTCTGCAGGCCAAAAGATGATAATAAATGCCAAGAATCATGGGAAATATAGAACATGAAAATAAATCAAGAAAAAAGAGAAAATAGGTTATTCGGATTTTTATTATTTTTTTTAACGGGCATAACTTTTGATCAGAACATCGAATCTGGACATTTTTTTTTAATTAAATTTCATTGGTACCTCGGAAACATTCATAGTTATTATTATATCAGTATTTTGACCGCGTATTAACTTTTTGTAAACAAACGTATGATGGCTCAGAAATATGGTTGACAGTAACTTTTCTCATATTCATCGTCATTTTTTATCGTCTTTTAGTTTGCAGAAGAAAGTCCAATTGATCCGAAAGCTCTAGCTTAAAAAATTTGTTTCGAATGCTAGACCAAAGACAAGTGTATTTTCTGTTGAAATTCGACATTCTTTTTCCTAAAGGGGAAAAAGAATAAGATTCTATTGAATACACAAATAGAAAAATAAGTGAAATTTTCTTTGTTTGAAAAGGATACTGGACGCGCGTTTTTTTCTGTGATGGTCGAAGGCGTTCGCGCCTCCCTCGCTTCCTCCAATTAGTTCAAATTGATCTATTACGTATTACTGTGATACATACTATTGATTACATTGTATGAAGCATCGATATAGTGTGAGACGTAGCAGCAGAGTAAACAAATAGTATAACAATGTATAATTATAATACTATCATTTAAGTTCATTACAGGTAAAATTATTTATTAGTGTAATCAATCTAAGATACATACGCTATCTACAACGGCTCGAGCGTAACTAACTTTCGTCGATACGACAGAGTACTAAAATGAAGAGCCTAAAACATCCAGATCAATAAAACAACTTAGCATTTTTTAATGCAATGGCAATAGCTATCTGTACCTTTATCGCGATTTGTAAAAGTTTATGTTTCATTCAGTTAATTGATACATTATATTTATTTAGTGATTTAGTTTTTTTTATTTAGTTATTTAATACATTATATTATAGACACATTCGAAGAACTATTAATAAGTTTAGCGAAAGCTACGTGTGCCAATGAATTATTAGCAATTTTCGACTGTACAAAAAATGTTGTATATGTGATTTTAGTTGGCAGCTAAAATCCATTTCAATGAACAGCAGCAGAAAATCAAGCTAGTCAACCACGACGTCGTCAGTGGTATGTCGGGTATTTTAACTGGTTGGGGACACACCACAGCAAATAATGGTAAATGCGCCGCCCAGTTGCAGAAGCTGCAGATGACGCTTCTCAGCAGCACCAACTGCCAACCGCAGCATGCCGTTGTAGTCGATAAGAAACAGCTGTGTGCTTACCACAGCAGAGGACATGGAGCCTGCTTTGTAAGTTATCTAATTTATCGATGAAGCTTTTCAGCTGTTTCGATTGAGTTATAATGTATTTCAAAAATGTTTTATCGACACTTTTAGGGTGACAGCGGTAGTCCACTAGTGACCGGTAGCCAACTTAATGGTAATCACCTTATTGGGAACGTACTAGTTGGTATTGTTTCTTGGACCGCTGATTCAAACTGTGAAAGTGGAAAGCCTGAAATATTTACCAACATTTATGCTCACAGAGATTTTATCACATCTGAGATGAACAAATGAATAGTAATCTCAGGTTTCCCATATTTTATTTATTTAACCAGTATCGATACGAGAACTTATAAATTTGGCTAGACCAATATACAGTATTAATCTAATATATCAAAAAATGTCAATTTATAACACAATGTATATTGGATTTACCAAGAACATCATACGACGAAGAATCAAATTTAATACTCTTTCACAGCTTTTACCTTTTTATCAAAAATCATGCACTCGATGGTAATAAAATACAATTAGGTGCAAGGCTGTTTAATTTATAATTAGTGTTCTCATTTTACAAATCGTCGTATGAAATATAAATACTAAAGATAAATCCATGACCCAAAGAATGTGAACATCTTTTATTGTAAAAGGTTTTATAGAAAGATATTTTTGCAAAATCTTGAAATATTCATTGTAACAACTGTGGAATCGGATCTGGAAAATATATTTGAGTTATCTAAGAATATATTTTTAGAAATAACTTATAATTCGTAGTTTTATAATTCTATATGATTACGTAATATATTGCTACCATATAATCTTATTATACGTATAAATGAAATATTGAACACTTATTAATGTAATCGCCTCAAATCATTATTTGATAAATGTTATGTCGTTTATAAATAGCATTATCAGATTAAAAAATCGGTTGGTAAATTTAACAAAAACTAGATGTACAATATATTAAATCAAAAAATTACTATAATGTATTTTTCTATTTCAATAAATCCACTGTATCAGATAAGTCTTGCGATTACCAAAATATTTTTTTATCTCATGTTTATCAATAATTTCAAAGCTAAAGTTTTCTTACAAAAAAGGTGTTCTAATTATTTCATTATAATAACACATCCGATTTAGTACCACACTTATATTACAAACTTATGTAAAATTACGTACATGTATTAAATTAAGTATGTCGTTAAATATATTAAATTCATAAATTCTGATTACTGTAGTTATTATTAAAATTATTTTTTTAAGTTTCTGCTTAAAATAATTTATTTGTCAGAAAAAGGTGTAGTTAAATTGCAAGCACCCTGTAAAGTATTGTCAACGATATCCAAAGCTTTTCTGTGACTCACGAATGTCTCATCGCAAATAATTACATCGCATTCTCTTATTTTTATTATCAAATAAATGTTTCAACAAAAAAGTTTCAATATTGTCTAACAGAGGTATAGCAGAATTGATGGTATACCTGTCCAAGCTATTGATAAAATTTTTAATTTATTGCTCAAATAAATTAAGATGTTTTACAGTAAATATTACACATTTTCGAATACGATTAAAATTACAACCTAATTTTCGGTAACCGAAAGTCAATTTCAATTTCTGGCGAGTCGGCGAGCGGAGTAAGCAGAACAGGGAGATCTCCCCCCCCCCCCCTCTTCCTTGCAAAGAATGAAAGAATGGTACTGTATAAGAACGATATCCTTAAATAACAGTATATTATGCACCTGCAAAGAAGTAAAATCATTGATTAATCTCGTGGATGATTTATTCCAGCGTTGCATCTAGTGCTAATTTATTCACGTTTAAAAAGAATATACTATGGCGCTGCCTGAATGGGTTGAAATTAAGTCATTTTTACTAATTTTTACGTTATTTTAACTTAATATCCCGAATTGAGGGGAAACTAATTTCTGACACAGCAGCGGCAGCAAAATCATTTTATAAATATAAAGAGATAATGATATATACATATTAATTTGTATGAACATACACGTACATGTGACTAAGATATGTAAAGCGAAAAAAAATCGGAAAAAATACGGTTTTTTGTGATTTTCGTGAAAGTTTTTTTCCAGCTCTTCCGTTTCAGAAAAGTAGAGAATAGCTGGTTGAGGGATTAAAAAACTACCCAATTTTATCGTGCTTTAAAGAAAAAAATATATAGTTAGTTTAATCATGACATGAGTAAAAATTTTCTAGTGTTTTATTAGTTTCACCAAAAATTAATAATCTTAGCATAACATTTTCTAAAAATATTATTTTAAATTGATATACCAGAATAAAAATGCCTTGTGCATAATATAAATTTTATTTACAGCCCCCTCTAAATAACTACTTTTTTCACTGAAAAGCGGGTAATTTCGGCGCTAGTGTGAAGGCAAATAGTATACGCACCACGGAAGTAAATTCGGACAGCCCATATCTCGTGTTTACCAATATATGCGAGATACAGACTCTCCAAGTTTTTTCATCCTTAGGCATGTAATATACTATTTTTTCTCTCAAATTTTCTCTCCCTAAAAAACTTGTTTTTTAATTTTTTTAAATTGCAACTTTTTAAATGAAAAATTGACGGAATAAGAGCTTTTTTACAGCTTTTTAAATTCATTTGTAGTCATTATGGATTAAAATATTTTTATGGATTAAAGATTTTTGATGCCTCTAATTTTCATAGTTAAATTTGGTTTGAAAAAAAACCAATAACGAACAGCGAAAATTTTTTAGTATTGATTGAAAAAAATTCACTTTTCATAATTTTGGACACCACCAATCGAAAGAGCGACTTCGAAAACAGTAGTATATGTACTTTGTCTTCGAAATCCCTTATTTGTTTTAAAGGGTTAAGAATAAGCGTTTAGTTCCCGCTTTTCAAAAGAAGAAAAGTAGCTTTATTTTGGTCGGAATGTGAATAAAGTACTACATGCAACTCGGGGGTAAAGTGAATTATTTCTTTGGGTGATTACTGTCCTCGCTTCGCTCAAGCAGTAAAACTCACCCTCGGGAATAGTCAGCAACTTCAGTCCCTGGTTGTATAATGTACTACTAGATACAATATATAACAAAATTGAACAAAATTTATTTAACAAAATTTTATAAAAAAAATCTGCTTATGTATTTATTCATCGTAATTACGATAAAAGACCGTATAAACGTAAATATTTGTATAGACATCTTATCTTGCATAAATTGGCTTACCTTAATAATCCAATTTTCATCATCTGGTAAATATCGAATGCTTTCATCGAGTACATACTATTTCATAATTTCTGATAAAAGGCATACCTATATAAGGCATACAAATTTTGAAAAGCATAAACTATTTGTCATACTGTAGCTCAAAAAGCAAATATGAAGTACGCTATCGCCCTTATTTTCTTTGCTTCTATAATAAGTAAGTATAAGACTTAATAGAGTACATTAATGTTATAATTATAGTATTCACAAATAGTAAATTTCCGTATGTAATAGAAAGAATGTAGTGTAGTTTATATGGTATATATACACGATGGAAGTGAGTGAATATTTGGATAAAATTGCGAGCATTATTGTAATATCTTGCTTAATTTCATTGAAAATAAAATTTTGGGAAACATTTTTTCGAATAAGTGAAATTCGAGGAAAAAGTTACTTTTTATTTCGGGGGAAAAGCTGTCGGAAAAGAGGTTTTAGAGGAAATGAACATTCAGGGAATGGCATTCGAGAAAATAGTTGGGAATGAAAACATATATCTGTACTTTTATTTCTTGCACACCGGTTATGATTCAATAAATATTACGATATCATAAAATGTATATATTTAGTTTCATACTTTTAAAAGTGCTTCGAAACTAATATATAATTGTTACAAAATATACAGTTTAAAAAGTATTTCTTATGTAGCTTGCCATTCCCTTAAGTTATTTTGCTTTGCTTCCATGACACTGTAAAACTTGTTTTATTCATTTTTCCTGAGAAGCAAGAGCCAATATTTCGGTTTCCCACAAATTCTGAGATATAATATCTATGTTTCCACTGATTCTAACAGCTGTATAATTAGTCCGTGTATTCATCTTTGATTCAGTGCCACGTAGCTCAATTCATAAATTTTTCCATATTTCATTCTCTAATAGTCTTCGTACTGTAGATAAGCAAAGATAGCATTTTTATTTTCATTAATTTATAGCTCCTTAGAAACGTATTTTTTCATTGTAGTCATGGACAGAATGAAAAAAATATTACATGCAATAAAAATCGATTATTCGATTTGGTTACTGATCTACCCGCGATTTTACTCCCTTATTGATTAATGTACTTTTCCAGAATTTTACAAATAAAGCATACTATAAATTTCGTTCTCAGTAAACATCAACGCCGCTCTGAAACCAAGGATAGTCGGTGGTGAAAATGCAGAAATCATAAACTTTCCTTACCAAGCGTCAATTCATAAGAAAGGTCGCCACTTTTGTGGGGGTGCCATAGTTAGTGACAAACATATCCTCACAGCTGCTCACTGCGTCGACAAAGAGCGTCCACCTTTCAGTCATATAATCGTCAGTACCGGTGCTACTAGCTCCAGGACTCTCATTAATCCTCATACTGTAGAAAAGATTACCATTCATTCAAGATGGGTCGCAAGTTCGCACTTCTCCTTTGTTAATGACATCGCTATTATTAAGGTACATATCTCATTATGGTATCTTTTTTTGTATTTCGATGGGTCAACTGATTAATAAAAAGAGTCAGAAGGTTAAATTTTAAAATTAGTAATGGCAAAAAAAATATTTAACAACATTTAATAGAAAAATATTTAATAGTAATTAAAGGAGCCAGACTGTATTCGGTTAATGGGAAAAATTAATAGAAAAAAAAGTTTCTTTGTAAAGCTGTAAAATCATTTTTATTAAATTAGTAAATTTTTTTGCATCTTAAATAGTGCTCTGTCCAATTTATTTTAGTATATCAAAGTGTTTACTAACTTATTAATACTTTACTACGGGAATTAACTTTTTTGTAAAAATTAATTTAATGGTTGGCTTCAATTCCTACGCTAAGAGATTTGAATTTTCTTAAAACAAAAAAGAAAACGAAAAGACGCTAATTGTTTAATAAAGAAAATTATGAATTTTTATAATAAAAATGTTTTGTTCCATTTTCATTTTGCCTTTAAAACAGGTTAATTGAGTATTGAGTTAGAAATAGTGTTTGAAAATGTATGAATTAATAATTTGTACATACTATAACAATAATGTATAACGATTTCAGCTCACAGATAGAATTCATTTCAATGACCTGCAGCAGAAGATTGAACTGGTTGATCACGATATTATCAGTGGTAAGAAAGGTTTTATGACTGGTTGGGGACATACTGAACGCAAAAATGGAAAATCTGCTATTCAACTACAGAAGCTGGAAATGACGGTGCTAAATAGTACCGATTGCCAATCACATCATAAAATTGAAATTCATGATACACAAATGTGCGCTTATGTAAGCGGAGCACGTGGAGCTTGCTTCGTAAGTGATCGAACTAATTAATTAAATAACTTGAATAAAATACCAGCTCATCATAATAATATTTTAATATCACTTCCAGGGTGACAGCGGTAATCCTCTAGTCATTGACAATAAACTCGTTGGTATTGTTTCTTGGCTGTTTAATGGAAATTGTGGTGTTGGAATACCCGAAGTATATACAAACGTTTATGCTCAAAGAGACTTTATTATATCTCAAATGAATAAATAGTCCAACTGATGCTTACATACCTATTTTCTTTAATTTTGACACATCACTATTTGAGGCATTTCAACAGATGGAATACTTGCGTAAATTTGATAAATATAGAATCAAAGCAATTTGTGTGTCCTTGCTCTGACAGCTTCTCAAATTTTAATTTTTAAAGTTTGTAATTCACGTATGTATAAATCAAATTCTTAATATTCACATATCTATTATCCAATTGCAGTCTCTTAAACTCTTTTAATCACAAACAAAATCAAATACAAGAAAGGTAGTTTGTTTCAGATAAAAATGTCATATAGTATTATTTTTGTAAAATCTTGAATGAAACCTTTTTAAAAAGGTATTAAAGAACCACTATATACATATAGATAAAGATTGTGTTTTTTCTTCACACGATACATAAAGTTTATATTGTACGCTCTTCGCGCGTAAAACAGCATTTGTATCGCTTGCAACTCGGTTGATAACTACACGCGATCGGAACAAATCTATTATCTAAAGATCACTAGTATCGCGATTGAAGTATAGAGTACTTTTAATCAAAAAGCGAGTCTATAGATTTTGAAAGCTTGTCTTTCTTGAAAGTGGGTAATAGCAACCGCAAACGATAACTTACATTTTGTGTCAATCGACTGATGGGGATACTATCTTTCTCTCTATACAGAATATAGAGATGTATTCATTCGGCTCTTTGCGTCTCTCTCTTTTTACAATTTTCGTATCCACTGCGATTACATTTGTTTGTTATTTTCCTTCTAACATTCAGGAGACAAGATGACGTACTCTCAATTGCAGTTGCATCATCAATGTCGGGGGATCTATATACAGAATGATTTCATGCGACAATAATGATCAAGGGCGAGTCATTGTCGAAAGCGATGCAAGCGTCTAGAAAGGGATTATATGACTGCCCAAAACGTCATCTAAATGCGAACTTTTACTTTTTTTTACTAAAATGGGAGAAATTTATCTTTAATTTTTTACAAGTGCGGATCGAAAATGTTAGTCTGCAGTCAAAATAGAGGTTCGCTCCATAGAAAGTTTTACTTTCGCTAGGCTGATTTGAAAAAATCAATTTTTGATATAGTTCTGAGAGCAAAAAGATTCCTTTCGATGTGCGCAGTGTGAAATAGTAATTTTCGCTACAAAACCGTAAAGAAGAACTTTTCACACGAAAGTTTTATAACCGAATAAAGTACAGCTTTAAAGACATTTCATAGTAGCCGCAAAATAGTCCGTAAAAACCTACTTTACAGATACTCTACCCTAAAATATTTCAAATATTGATTTTCGCTCCAAAACTGCAAAGTAAAGAATATCCTTCACTGGGGAGAAAGATTACGTTTTTATTAAAAAGCAAATGTTTGCAGCTGAGCAAAATCAATTTAATACATAATTGTTTATAATAAAACTGATGTAGTCATTTTTTCGAAGAACGCATTTATTTCGTTTAACTAAACAGACCATCTGTGCAAAGATCGATTAAACTTTTGCTTGCTTACTAAGTATGTTAATATGACATAATAGACATAATAAATAGAAAAATATTCTAATTTTCCTGATCGTGTGTCATGTATGTAGATTAGTTCGATTACTTTATAAAGAAATCATAATCAAATGATTTGAAAAACATGTTTACTGATTCCCTTATTTCCTCTATATGAAAATCGATATAACATATCGATACACGTGCAGAAGGACTTAAAATATTTTGCTGCCATAATGAAAAAGTTTAACTGACTCCGGAATCATTCTAATAATAATAAAAAAAATGATCTCAATATAGAAGATAGAAGCGTATCGAAGTTTGTCATTTCGCAGATATATCCAATTTGCACATTAAGAACCATCCTTCTGAAAACTCTTATTGTTCAAATATTTGTGGTTAGTAAACGGCTATTGTATAGAATAAAACAGCTAAATTATAAAACATGAAATAATTGTATATATTTTAAGCTTATATAATTTCTATAAACTTTGGATAATGTGACTCCCGCAGAATTTTTAAAGTAATTTTTATTAAGAGAGGGTAAAAAATTTTTATTTTCAAATCTTACTTTGAGTTAGGAAAAAATATTCCAATAAGGTAAGGAAATTGTATTAAATTAAAACTAAAGATTAGTAAACAATAAAATTTTGATTTTGTAGATTCAAATAACGTGGTTTTCATGTAATAAATTTGCAGAAAATAATATGATAAATATGCAAAATATCATATGATAAATATACAAGAAATCATATAATATGTATGTAATAAATCATATAATAAATTTGCGAAAAGTCATATGATAAATATGAAAATAAATCGTAATTAAAATCGATAGAATCAAGTCAAGATTTCATACACTACAGGAATTCACGATGGAAGATACTTAAGAAATTAATTATAAAGCCTTGTCAATCTGAGTTCGAAGAAAAAAATATTTTAATGTAATATAATTATTTCCTTTTAAAGACATTTGTGACAACACAGCGAATTTATAAGATTCCGTTCGCGGAATCTTAGTTTGATCGATCCAGTCGTCAATCAAATATGAATAACTTTAAAAATCCACAGCCAGTGGTTGTCATAATAAAGACTCAATAGATCAATCGATAAATATATGGATAAATCTATGCTGAATGAATTTAAGGGGTTATGACAGTGTTAAAACCTGAAAAAAAAGAAAAATTGTTAGTGTTGAAAAAAATTAATAGATATATAGGTGCTCTAAAAACTATATTTTTGCTTTCAAATACAAGTATTATACATCACTTTTATGCATAAATAATATGCATAAAGTGAGTGTAACATTTAAAAACAATTAAAGGTATTTGCTTACCAAAAATCATGATTTTCATCACTTTTATTTACTTGCCGCATGTTTCTGATGGAACCGTACCATCAATCCTGTTGAATCAAAGTGCCAAATCTTCATTATGAGTCTGGTCTCAGACTAAGTGGAACAGATTCCTGAAAAACACAAAATTAATATAATTAATTAAACATATATTGACAATATTAATAATTATAGTGAATGTTACATATGTAAACATACGTAACATTCACTTTGAACTTATTTTTGCCAATTCTGCTCCACTCAGTTTGTGACCGTACTCATTAGGAAGGTTTTCCACTTTGGTTCATCCGGATTGATGTTATGGTTCCTTCAGAAAGCTGCGGCAAGTACATCAAAAGCATGAAAAAACTAAATTTGAGTAAAAGGCATTTAAAGTTTATAATGTAAATCATACAAATGAACTCAGCTATACTTACAGAAAATATCCGGCATACCTTGATTTGCTTTTGGTACTCAAATATACATACAATAAAGTATATTTGATGGTACGCGCTTGTCATGCTGTGTGATAATAGCATTTAGAAGCTGAAAATAAAATAAAAATTATCGTTAGCTATTCATAATCAAGTTATGTTTATGAATTACAGTTACATACAATACTTACCATTATTAAATACACTTCAAGTTCTTAAAAGGTATGCAAAATAATACTTCAGGCAGTCAATATAAGCTCCCATTTTGCTGGCTTGCACCCGTATACCTAAAAGCAAAAAATATACCAACAAAGAAAAAGCTCATTATGAACACTGTTATTACAAATTAGTTTCCAATACTTATCTGAATAATGTTTGTACTCTGCAGAAGCTCTTGCACTTTTGCAACACCACTATAAGGTTATAAGCATTGCTACAGCAGCTAGCAGACTAACTGCACTGATCTAGTATCTTGGATGAAAAACAGCTGTTTGGCTGCTTTCTGCTGCTTTACAGAAAATTCTACTATACCGATCAAACAGAAATCTTCATTCTCGACTAGACGCTGTGAGGCACAACCTATTCGAGTGGCAAATTCAAATTTGTTGAATGCCTTTACTTTAACACATTGAGTTTAGTAACATAAAATCACACATAGAAAAATTAATTTTACAGATTTTATTTATTTTACGGAAATAATTAAATTAATAACTCTTGAGAAAAAAACGGTTTGTAAAACGGTTTTTAAGTCATATTTTCAGTAAGATTTCTCATGAAATTACTCTGTAAAAAGTGGGTTAGAACAATCCTTTCCACAAGTTTGGCTTAATTAAAATATTTAAAAATCACGATTTTTCAAAAATTTACTTGAAACAGATTTGTTAGTTTTTTGTTAATATCTTCGAGGAAAATTTTTTTAGCCAAAAACGGCTTTCAGGACCATATTCTACAGACTATTAACTATGAAAAAAGTGAATAAAAAAAAATGGGTATTTTCAAAATTTTAATACTGTCATAACCCCTTAAGCTTCCCACCTTGGTAGGAACGTTAAGTGATAATTCAGTAACAGTTGACTAAATTATATTGACTTACTCGACGATTTAGCAAATTGTTAACCGTAGTACAAACTTTCAATTAACGAACAATTACTTTTTTTTTCATTTTAAAAATCAGGATTAATTGTTTTAGATACTCGAAAAATAAAGCTTATTGTTAACTGAATCTAAATTTTATAACAGTATATAGAATTTTAACTTTCAAAGTTTTAAGGTTATCCGCAACCTTTGAATTCTGAAACTAGAAATTACTTTTCAAATTCACTGTTAATTTTAATTGAATTGCAACTTTCTATACAATTATCCTCTACATAATATCTTTCTTAATACACCTGGTATATACAAATTTTTTAAAGAATGTTCTCTCAAACAAATGAAAATCCCTACATTCATATGGAAAATAATAAAAATGTAAACAAATTTTGAGCTCATTTCACCCAAACGTACTCTTGGAGTCCTACAGACAGTGCCAAAAGTGATGACATATAGTCTATTCTGGCTTGAGAGCAGACTCAAAACAGCTAAAAATAAATAAATTTCATTACTATTTAGATAAAAACTGTGCCAGTTCAATTAAAATAGACTGAGAAATAAAAAAAAAATTTTTAATTGCAGATTGTAAGATTTCTATGCTTAACAGCTTTGTATATATTAAGGGCTTTTCAAACAATCTAATTGGCGCAATAATAACACTATTAATGTTTTTTAAAATATTTTATTTATTATTAGAAGAAAATAAATAATTTTTATACTTATTATAAAGACTTAAAGTTTTATCTTTTTGAATCTGCACTTATACAAAAATAAGTTTACTACAGTACATAATTTATTCCTGTATATTTTGATGGTTTATTGTACCGCTAACTTGAGATCACGTAGCAAGTGACGTCAGAGGAAAAATCCTAATAGACTTTTGATACATACTTTGCCCTGAAACTGTTGAAATTACCTTATGAACTGTTGCGCTAACCAAAATTCTATCGTTGTGTACAGTATCAACGCGAGACCCTCGGCAGACGTTAAATTTTTTTCTGTTGCTGTACTCGAATAAATATGAGAAATAAATATAAGAATAAATATGAATAACTATGAGAATATGCGTAATTTGAATTTAAGCCCCATAAGAATATATGTATAGTTCTGATGCATTTTGTTTCACGGGTTATAGGCCTATAACCATATTTATTTTCTCTTAAACAAAAGAATGGCTTTTCAATTAAATGCTATCAAAGTTCAAGAACATTTTCTCGCATCAAAAATTAACACAGTTCAGTTTATTTACGAAGACTAGCATGTTTCAAGCATGTTTCATAAATTCAAAAAATAATTAAAAAAAAAGTAATTCACAGATTTTTTTTCGAAAACTACGGACTTTATAAAAACTTCATAACATTAAACATGGCTTGAAATTCATCAAAGAATGTTCTCTATTTTTTTCAGAGTCATTTAGAATACTTTGCAAAATTTTAATTTTATGACTTTTCGAAAAATAATTAATAAAAATAATTCATAATTAATTTAAATTGTACCAATTCATTCTGAAAAAATTTGAATATTTTTTGAATAATTCTAAGATTTTTTATTCTTACAAAATTTTTATGAAATTCCAGTTTTCAAAAAAAAAAATCTGAACTGTGCTACTCTTCGCGGGAATAATCTGAACCGTGCTAGTCTTTGTTAATAAAATGAACCGTATTAATTTTCGATGGAAATCTGAAAGGTCTTCGAACGGAACAAAGATTTATAATCTCTTTTTAAAAAGTGATGGTCTTTGTTGTGAAGCATTGAATACACGATTCTGACCGACCAAACACAACCTAAAACTGCGAAGCACGCATTCAATTTCTTGTGTTATTAAAAGTTACTGAAGGCAGCTTTAACAGGAGCTAACTACTTTAAATTGATAAAAAATTGAAAATTGAATATTATTTTTTATTCTTCTCAATGTTTTTTAAATAGTCTATTAAATAATATCACAAACTTATAAAAATCAATTCTTATGTATTCCATATTAATCTCAGGTGCAATCAGTTTTCGAAGACAATATTCTTTTCCACTAGTACCACAAACTTTCTTTAATTGTAGGAATCGAAGAAAACTTTTTTAAAGATTGATTTACTTCAAACACCTTAACATAGTAAAATTTATAAAAGTTATCTATCATTTTACGAAAAAAATTATTTCAAAATTTAAAAATGCCAATTACCATGTTGAAATTATTTAAAACTTTTACAAATAAAATTTATTCTCAAATTATTGCACTCATTTCCAAATTTATGGTATTTAAAGTAATCGATCTTTCAAGAAGAATACTTCGATGCCTATACCCGAATAAAGAAAAATTGTGGTTCTAGCAAAAATAAAAATTCTTGATTTTGATCTTTGAAGATTGCTT
Source organism: Philotrypesis tridentata (assembly GCA_018906965.1). Classification (NCBI taxonomy): domain Eukaryota; kingdom Metazoa; phylum Arthropoda; class Insecta; order Hymenoptera; family Pteromalidae; genus Philotrypesis; species Philotrypesis tridentata. The sequence continues at coordinate 1,648,979 of JACCIB010000002.1, forward strand.
GTATCTAAAATACGCCATACATAGGATTTTTTTTTAATTTTGACATAATTTATGAATTTATAATATTATTTAATACTATTGAAATGCATGAAGAAAAATAAAAAGATAATATTAAAACTTCCATATTTTGAACATTTCAAGTGGTTAACCCCCATTAAAACCTAGAAATTGTAAATGAGATTAAATTTTTATTATAAATACTTTTTGATAACATGTCTGTATTTAATTAAGCGCACCGCTCGTCAATGATTCTTCACTGTCTGAATGGTATAAGGTCATGAAATAAAAACTCGTTGTTACAGACGACAAACCATTTACTCATCGCAAACCTAATAATGTTTGTGACGACGCATACGTTGAAATGGCTTCTTATCTTAATTCTATTTTCATTATTCTAAGTTAAACACCACTTTTATAATTCAATCTTGTAATGAGTTATATACTGATAAGGGCTTGCCTATATAAAGCATTGAAGCATAGAATGCCTTTAACCTTTATTGCTCAATCACTAATAAATACAAAATGAATTGTGCTATTTCCTTCATTTGTTTTACCTTCCTTGCAGGTAAGTGAATTTATGACTAATCTATATATCTAAAATAATTTTGGTTTTAAAATATTCATATAAATGTTATCCTTTGTCCCTATTTCCGCGATTTGTTGACATTGTATCAGATAATTAAACGTTGCGCACGAAACACTTCATATATTACTAGAAATTTTCATAATAAAATATCCAGACAATAATTTGTATATTTCCAGGAAGCATCGAAGCTTATGTTAAATCAAGAATCATAGGGGGCGAAGACGTAGAAATTAAGTACTATCCATATCACGCATCGCTTCATCGTCTGGGTAAGTACATATGCGGTGGTGCCATCGTCGGCGATAGTCATATTCTGACAGCTGCTCACTGCGTTCGGGAAGACACACCTCCTTATCTCGATCTAACCGTCAACACCGGCACCAGTAGCTCCAAAAGTAATCAAAAAGCTCATCGTGTTAAATCAGTCAAGCTTCATCCAAAATGGACTGGTTGTTGGGATACGTCGTGCAATCATGACGTCGCTGTTATTACGGTATATTATTTTTGTTTCGCTCAAAAGAAAGATTGAATATGCATTCACGCGTCCAGATATCTATGTATATATTCGTGGATGGAAATACGTACGTTGGGATGATAATATATTTCTCGGCATGTTAATACAAATTAATTTTATGTTGAAGTTTCAACTTTCAAGAAATTTATATTTTGTTTTTGTTCAATAATGGGATAAATATCAGTTTAAAGAGAAAAAAAGTTTCAATAGTTTCCAATAAAAAAATTTACTTCAGCCTTTACAGCTTACGTCCTGCTCAATTCTGAGGACGATATTAAATAGTTGATATGAGTATTTTAAAATGGAAAGAGTTTTAGTACGATTGCAGTAATAAAAATATTTCTATAGCTTCAAAAAAAAACTTAATTTTCTAACCGTGAATCTTTAGAGGGGGTTTATGGGGACAAACCCGGAAAGTTATATTAAAAGTGCTTTATCAAACTTATAATTTATAATAATTAATATTTATACTTAAATTAAAAACATTTTCCGCCTAAGTTTTACCAAAGGTTTTAAAAAGGAAATTAAGATGTTAACTATTCAATTTCGTTCGCAGAATTGTGCAAGACGTAGAGCACCTTCGGTAAAGAACATTTCCAAATGGCAACAAATTTATGAAAAGTAGATGCAATCTTTTTTAATGTTCAGTATCCTGAATTGTAATAACAGAAAAGTTTTTTAAAGAGATCGTTTTCTTTTAGCCGTTAAGCCAGGCTTAATCCCTTAGTACGAAAATTATGAATGGGATGTGAATATAACGAAAAATAATTTTCATTTTTTTTTTAAATATTCTACTCAATCAAATCCTTACATTCATATGATAACTAATACTATAACAATCATGTAGACAAAATTTGAAACCATTTCATGTATACGTACTCTTCGAATCCTATGGGCAGTGACATAAGTCATCGAAAACTGTGTATTCTGTCTTGAGGGTATATTAGACTCAGAACAACTACAAAAAATTTAGTTGTACTACTACTGTTTAGGCACGGCGCAACGCGGAAATGCCTTACAATTTGAAAAATTGTAATGGAAAATTAACCTTGTTTTATATCAAAAAATTATAATAAAAAGGTAACTTTAATTTATTATATTATTAGACCTTCAGTGAAACATCTGCTAAGCTTACTTTGAGATTAATTGATTTTTGCACTGACCCTAGAATTTCAGATTAACAAATAGATAAAATTGACCTTTTATTAAATTAGTATATTATGCAACGGGTACGGAAAGGGTTTATTTACGTACTAGTTCCATACGATATTTTATGCTACTATAATCTGAAAATCAGCAACGAAGTTGCGATTTTTAGATTAGAGTGGGATAAAATAGTACACGATACACGCATCCTGAGTAATTCTTCATGACACGACTGTAACCTCACTCGCTATACTCGTGCGGTTATACACGTCGTACCGTAAAGTACGACTTATGCCACTAGTATCGTAATGTACTATTATAGGCCACTTGTATCGTAATGTACTAATGCCGCTAACCTAAAAATCGCAATTTCGTTACTGATTTTCAGACTATAGTAGCATAAAATATCATATGAAACTGAACATAAAGGTTTTTTTTCCAAAACTCGTTGCAGCACTCGCCTTCCCTTATTCTGTAGATTATCCTATAGGATGCCCTGCACGCGATGCGTATAATTTCTTTGGATAAAATGATATTAATTTTTCTGTATTAACATTTGGTCGTCTTAATTGGGCTTAATAATGCAATAATAGTTAAACGCCACATTGTAGAACCAATAATAACGGAACGAAGAATGTAGCATGTTTGTTGCTTACAATTTCAGCTTACAGGCAGAATCTGTTTTGATGGCCTGCAGCAGATGATCAGATTGGCTAGTCACGACGTAGTCAGCGGCGCGAAAGCTACTTTGTCCGGTTGGGGGCATACCACTGTGAAAAATGGTATATTCTCTGAGCAGCTACAAAAGCTGCAGATGTCACTACTTACCCATACCGAATGTCAACCGCGACATCCTACCATCAAAATTCATAAGGAACAGCTATGCGCCTTTCGTAAGAAGGGACAAGGAGCCTGCATGGTAAGCTACCAAATATATCAAGATATAGCTCATGAACTGTAAAATTAATTTCTTATACATTCTAACAATGTTTAATCGAATTTTCTAGGGCGACAGCGGCAGTCCTCTAATCGTTGGAACCGAACTTGTTGGTATTGTTTCTTGGATTGCTGATGGAGACTGTGCCGGTGGTATCCCTGAAGTCTTTGCGAACGTCTATGCTTACAGAGACTTTATCACATCGGAGATAAGTACATAAATAAAGGTAGAAGAGACTTCATGTATGTACATTAGAATGTACATTTACATGTTGTATTTGATACAATGTTACATTTGAAATTTATCGAACAAATTATGCTTAATTGAGATAGACAGAAAATATACGAGTTTCGTAGTGAAAATATGAAAGTACTGAGCAGAAAAATTATTTTAAAAGTTTAGAATAATTTTTTAAAATAATTTTGTTAAAATGTTCATATTTATTTCTGCAGTGTTCAAGATTGTGTCATCGAAATATTACACAATTTTCCTTATGTATAAGTTATTCCGAATGAATAATTAATTTTTTCAACGTATCTAAAGGCATTAAGAATGAAAATGAAAATCGATAAATTACGAATATATTTCTAATGAAAGCTACTAAAATCATACTCTCAGTAAAGGATTTTATAGTCGATTGTAGCTCCGATCTAAAGAGTGAATAAGATTCTCAAAAAAATGTATGAACACATTTTCAATTGTATTGATTAAGAAATTGCGTATATCGATTATAGTAAATGTATTATGTAATTTGAACAATTATACTATCCTCTTTAAAAGTATAATTGCGATCTCTAGCTTCTTTCAACAACTCTATCAGATAAAAATGAATGATCATAGACTTAAATCTCTACGATCTTCGAAAAATCTGTTAAACTTAAAATGTTAAAATGTTAAAATTGCTGAACGTTAATTTATGGTTCTGATTATTGCTTCATTTTTTTTCATTTACACTTTCTCAGTTTTGGACTGTTTATTTTATGAATGAGCTGTTTTGCATGTTATATTTTATTGGCTACATCGAAGTAGTAGTTCTACTTTTTGGTAACCAGTGTCAGTATGCGTAAATGTGAATCGAGATGGCTCAACTAGGATATAAAAGCCCGCGCCTTTTTACAGTGCATTCTATTCCGAACTTTATGTTCCAATAATACATTGTGAATATGTGTATTTATGTGATCATATGATGCAATATATACATACTTCCAATACATCATCGGAGCACTTTGTGATGATCCTAAACATCACGCAACACTATAAAAAATTACATTCTGTACGTGTGCCTTCATGCAGATACTTTCTACAATCAAATTTCGAAATTCTGTTATCATGAATTTTCCATGAAAGTTTTAATTTATAAATCTTTATAATATCTGAATCTAAATTCATCATTTGATATGATGCAAGAACTTGAATTCGATTACGTAATTGTTACTTTATGTTAATGAATGATTTACACATATTGTTGTGCTAATAAATGAATAATAATGTTATTAATTATAATTAATCGTAACGTCGAATATTTCATAGAATTATAACTGATAAAATCCTTACTATATAACGAAGCATTCAAAATCATTAAATCTTTGTTACGCTATATAGACCCAAAAATAAAGATGATAGCGAATTTCATTTTTTACTTTATCTTTCTCGTCGGTAAGTACCCGATTAATTTTAATATAAGATAGCTTATACTAATATTTATCAAGATAACGATATTTTCCATTAAATAAAACAATGTATAAGAGTTAATCAATAAACGAATTTCCAAAAGTTCATCGCAGATATCTCAAATTTTTTAACGAAATTTTCCCCAAGTGTTCTCTAAAATTGGCATTCTGACGTGACTTAAAATTGGGATATATCTGTATTGCGTGCTTCAAAAATGTTCAAAAATATGCACATTTTCAAAATTTTTGTACTAACTGCGTATATGAACAATATTTAATATCAAAATTTTCAAAACTATTGAAATTCTTCAAAATTTCAAAAATTATTGAAACATATATAACTTTTGTTTATATACCAACTGCACGATTTCGAAAAATTTAATTATATATGCATATGAATAAAACAAAGGTAACTCATTTTTTTTTTTTTAATTTAGTTATATAATTCGTAACAACCACTATTCGTTTCTCTATAAAACTGTATGAAGTGTAGATTTAACGTTTCACTAATATAATACACACATTAAATTACTAATAACCACACATTAGTTTACTAATAAGTTTGATGCAACTCTAACAAAAAATCGCAACTTTGTTACTTGGTAAATATGCTATTTGCAATTAATAAATTGGAGCGACGATGATTAAATCAGTAGAGCGTTGGACTAGTAATTCAAAGATCCTGAGTTTTAAGACTGGGAGACTTTTTTGTTTACATACGTGTTTGCTTATATATCTGAGCTCCAGTCGTTTGAATTCCACTGTATATGCAGCGTGTAATGTCGCTGTACATAAGACTATAGATTTCCGTTTCTCTGTGCAAGTTACTTAAAAAGTCAGCGTAGGCAATGCAGAGCCACGTAAAACTCGTATCAAGACTTGGGAAGGCCGTAAAAAGAATTAAAAAAAAATAAATAAAAATAACTTTTCATAAATCCTTAAGATAAGTTGATCTTATACATACCAGGAAAAATATCACATCGTATTTTTAGAAACATTTTAGGATATAAATTAGATTATTTAAACTCCTTGAAACAAAATCATTTTCTATAATTGTTTTCATTTTCACAGGAAGCATCAGTGCCACTCTCAGATCAAGGATCATAGGTGGTTTAGACGCGGATATCGAAGACTTTCCATTTTTGGCATCGATACGTATTCGAGGTAGCCACTATTGTGGTGGTAGCATCATTAGCAAAAAACATATTCTGACAGCTGCACACTGCATAAACAAGTTTTACGTTGCACCCTACGAAGATGTGAGTATTCATACAGGTACCAGTAGTTCCAGAGAGATTGGACAATCTCACCGAGTCATCGGGGTCAGGGTTCATCCAGAATATGTGGGAACTATGGATGCATCATATATTAACGATCTTGCTCTTATTACGGTACGTATTGCTATAGAAAAAGTGTGTAACGAATTAGGATAATATATTGATAAACTTATTTAAAAATTATTTAATAACGAGCATAATAACATTTCACTATCATGCATTTGCAAAAAAAAAATTCAATCATATAACTCGATTCCAACTGCAATAACGATATTTTGTAATTTCAGCTCGCAGATGAAATTAAATTCAATGATAATCAGCAAAAGATCGATTTAACCGATCGCGATACCGACACAGGTGTGGAAGGTTACTTGGTCGGTTGGGGAAAATTGGTACCAAAAAAAGATGTTAAAGTTAGCATCCAGTTGCAGAAACTCAAAGTGACGAGTCTCGATTCTATTGATTGCCAAGTACTGCAACGTTACAAAATTCATGATAATCAAATTTGTGCCTTCCAGAGTAAGGGTCAGGGCGCCTGCTTTGTAAGTTAGGAAATTTATCGATGAAACTCTTGAAGTATGATCCATAAGTAATATTTTTAATTATCATTTGTAGGGTGACAGCGGTGGTCCTCTAGTCATTAATAACAAATTAGTTGGTATCCTATCTTGGATCTCGGATGGAGACTGCGCCTCTGGTACACCCGAAGTCTATACAAATGTACATGCTTATAGAGCCTTCATCGATTCATTAATGAATTCATGATATTATTTATAATATTTTATCAAATAAATTCGTTTTTAATTTAATAACGTAACAATTTTCATTGTTGTCAGAATCCAAAAAATAAGTACTTTTCTTTGATGTTTCATTTACAACAGAAAGAAAGATAAGATTGTGACAAAATTTAAAAAATACAAAATGTACAATTTCGGAATCTTCAAAAACTCGGACGAGGTTAAGCAAATTAAAGGTTTTAATATTTATTAAACATATCTATTATACATATACATATATAAAATTTTACAATTTATTTTGAACTGAAATTATTTTTTTCATATTAACACTTTCACTGCTACATGAGCCAAATACGTGTCATGATTTTTTACCTCTCTGTGCTGCGTGACACACATATGGCTCATGAGCATTTTTTTAGTTTAAGTGACCGCAGTACGCGGGGATCGCATATACGGATTTCTTGCAGCAATTTTCTTGTAAGATAGGTTAGTAAGAGCTAAAGTATTTACCAGGAAAGTGAATATATGTAACGGTAAAAAAACCAAACGAATTTGAATTCGCGAATATTTCAGTACAACGCGTGAGCATATAGCTAAAATAGTGATTCAAAAATGCTAAAAATTCAAAATTTACAGTGGTATTTCAAGTGAAATTGTAATCAATCAAGCTTAATTTTTCTTAGAAACATTCCTAGCTTATTTTCATAAGACTTCATTCAATAAATAATGGCACGGTCTAGAAAAAGAAAATCTGCAAACTCTTTTATTCCCGCGAATCATCCTTTATTTCCAAAACGTTTTCCAAATGAAAGAAACTTTTATCAGGTTTGAAAACATTTTAGTAGTTCAACAAACAGTTTAGTAGTACATAAATCTTAAAATTATACGTTTTTTTATCTATAAAAAGGAGAGAGATGAGCTTGGTTTTTGTGGATTTGATGAAGCTTCATTGAATGAGTCCAGGAAAAAAATGATATTTATCAGCAATTTTTAACTAGCAATAAACCTAAGCCAAAAATTATCTCTATAGAGAAAACTTCTTTTTGTTTAAAAGATTTAGGAAAGAATAAAAAACACTTTCAATATAACTCTAACTTCAATGAAATCGAAGCCTTCTGCAACAGCACCACAAGTAATACAAGATTCTCATGAGGTAAAATTTTAACAAAAATTGAGCATCAATATTAATTTTTAATAAATATATGTATCATATAGGAATCAGATTCATCAGAAAGTATGAATTATTTTTATGGATTTCGTGAAACCTCTGAGAGAAGCTGTAAAAGCTACATGATTTTAGAAAAAATAATAAACAATTTGATGGATAAATCAGTTTTAAATAACAATTTTGAAAATTCAACAAATAGGCATTTAAATGATACTAGTGATGACTCGAATTGCAGTAGTGACAGTAGTGATAGCACATACAATACAGAGGATGAAAGCGATAATGGCGATGTGAGTAATAATGAAGATGATCGTAATAATGAATCTGATGATGAAAATGAAGTAGATGAAGATTTGTTGAGATTTATTTGGGGAGAAGTTACTCAAACCGTACTACGCTTATCAACTTTTGACGGTAAAGTTTTAAAAGATTTAGATGACTGCTCTACTGTAGGTGAAATTTACGAGCAATTTATTTCGAATAATATACTGCAATTAATTGTCACAGAGACTAATGAATATGCAAAGCAATATCATAAAAAAAATAATATAAAAAAGAAATCTAGAATATTAAAGTGGCAGGAGTTAACCATTAATGAATTGAAGAAATTCTTCGGGATAATTATAATAATGGGCATTGTAAAATTACCACAATTAAGTCACTATTGGGCTAAAAGTGATATTTATGGGGTCGATTTAATTAAAAGGACGATGACTAGAGATAGATTTCTTCTTATTTTAAAATTTATTCATTTTTCGGATAATAACTGTGAATCAGGTAATCGGCTTTACAAACTTCAAGCTTTTTTAGATGCTTTGAATAACAATTGCAAAAGTGTATTTGAACCTGGTAGTGAACTTGTTATAGATGAGAGTATGGTCCCTTGGAAAGACAGACTCTTTTTTAAACAATATTTGCAAGGAAAGAGACATAAATATGGTGTCAAATTATATAAAGTTTGTACCACAAATGGTTATTGTTTACAAACAATAATTTATAGTGGCAAACAAGAGGGTAAAAACGAAAAAGGTCATGCTCATTAAGTAATATTTGAATTAGTTGAAGATTACTTAGGCAATTATAGAACATTATATTGTGATAATTTTTATAACAGTATACATTTAGCAGAAGACTTGCTAATGAACGATACGTACTTATGTGGTACTCTCAGAAAAAATAGAAAAAATATTCCATTGGAAATTTTGTCTACAAAATTAAAAAAGGAAGGTCATTGGAAAACAAAATGGCAATGGTGTAAAGGTTTTAAAGTGGAAGGATCGAAGAAATGTTCTGATGATCACAACTAAACCTGATCATAAAAAACCTTTGTGTATTCAAGACTACAACAAAGCAAAGAAAGGTGTTGATTCATCTGATCAACTTTCAGGATATTATACTAGTCTTCACAAAGGAATCAAATGGTATCGTAAAACTGCCTTTGAATTATTATTTGGTACTGCATTAGTGAATGCCTGGATAATATATAACTCCACATCAGATGAAACTCTTACATTGCTAAAATTCAGAGAAATCCTTGCAAGAAGTTTAATAGAAGAATAACCAATGGAAAAGCCTCTTCCTAGAAGATATAAACATGCTTTAGAAACCAAAAATGCTAGAAATAGATGTATAAAGTGCTACCAAAATCTTAAGAATCTGGGATTATCTGCTAATCAGGCAGGTGCAAAATGTAAACGTGTGAAGACATTTTGTCCAGACTGTCCAAATGAGCCTCACTACTGTCTTGAATGTTTTAATAAGAGTCATAGAAATATAGTATAGAGCAAAATGTTAAACTAGTAAAAAAATTTTCAATAAAAATAAACTAACTATAAAATAATTTCATTAATTTACCTCATGAGCCAATAGTGTGTCATGTAGCACTGATGGAAAACAGTTTCCTACAATGCGGCATGAGCCATATATGTGTCATGGCACAATTTATATAAATTATGTTTTAGTACTGTTAATATATCATTTTAGTGAGTAGATTTGTTAAAAAAAATTTTTTTTTAAAGGATTAAAAATTTCGCCATTTTTAAAAGCAAATACTTCTGCATTGATAGCAGTGAAAGGGTTAATTACGTAACTAAATAATTACATTTTTTAAAATAATTACAATCATTTGATTACATGTATAATATCACTTTAACTTTAGAGAGATCTTACTTACATTAAAAAGTTACAATACTTCAAATTAACATAAATCACAAACGTAGTGTTTTAAATTGTAGCCGGTAGTACAATTTACATAGGCTCAGCCTTGGCACTCCAAACATTGCATCAAATCTTCAGAAAATGTCTCATGACATATTATGCATTCGATCACTTCATCGAGTTCATCAGCAATATTCATTGCTCTATTCTTTTTTTCTTTTTGAATATTGATTATCTATTTTGATTTAGTTTCCATTTTGGATTTCTTGCTTTCAGTTTTTCTTTTTTGATTAATCGTTCAGCTTTTCTTTTTCTGCACAAGTTTTTTTTCTTCAGTCTCTTGCTTCTTAATTGTCAGTTCATTAACGTATACATCAGATGCTAAACTTTCAGATTTTTGTCTTCGTCGCCTTCTTTGCTTATTAGTTTTTCTCTTCTGATGATTTTATTGAAATAATTGAAACTATTTTCAAAACTTCTAATGACAAGGGCTCAGATGTACTGTCTGATGATATTGACGGTTGAGGACGTATTGCAGCACTATCCAAAGTTGAACCTATGGAGATAAATTGCTATTATTACTTAAACATTGATTTAAAACATTGAATAAATTTGACTGTTCCAAAAAAAACTTACTTTTAATTATGTTTGCTGATTAGTGGGTTCCGGCTTTTCATGGTCATCAGCTGCAACTGCAATACTCATTTCATTGTGACTTGTGGATTCTATATTTTGATTCAAAATTTCTTCAAACTGAACCTCTAGTTCCCTAAAAAATTGAGCAGGTATAAAGTTTTCTTCTATATCTTTGGATATCTCTGGATTAATTGGCTATAAGCCTGTACACTTGAAAGCTGACTGCGCTGAGTCCATACGATAAATTGCTGTAAAAGCAGTAATGACTAATCAAGAAATTTCTTTTAAAGAAATTTTCAGCGGAGAATACTGCCTTATCCATAAATTGTAAGCTTGGTTATATGCTGATTTGAAGGGTCGCATGATGGCACTGTCCAAAGGTTGCATTTTATGCGTTGTGTGGAGGTAACGAAAGCATCTGAACATTGTGTTCCGTTGCGTTCAAGATGCCTGACAAATCTTTGTGACTTGCATGTCCATCTAATATAAGGAGAACTGGGGATTCTTTTGTTGATATAGTTTTTGACACGAAAATTTCAAACCAGTTTTTAAAAGATTTGTCGGTTATCCATCCAATTTCCTCTGCTGCAAAATACTTCCTTCAGGTGCATTCTTTAAAATTTGGTCGATACATTTTTTATTTGGAAAGATGAACATTGGTGGCACAAACATAGTTCCAGTAGCATTTATAGTTAATAACACAATAACATTTTTGCTTCTTTCAGCAGCTGTCAACGAACTCACTTGCGTCTACATTAAAATAAGTTTGTCATGAAAAATCTTTCTTACAGTAATAGTCTTATAGTTGATGGTAATAAAATAAACATTATATTACGTTTTTAATTCCGATATTGTCCAACGTTTTGACAACCCTTACTGAGCATTTCCAGCAGGATACCTATAACATTTTTATTCTGATTTCTATATATCTCTCTATCTGCTTTTAACAAGGAGAGTTCTCGCCCGTACTTGTTTCTCGCTTCCAATATGTCCTGGTTGACTTCGAGTCTTATTTGTTATGTATGGAAGTTTTCACCGTTACAAAGTTTATTCTTAGAAAAAGCAAATTTAAAATTCTAAAACTATTTCAAAAAGCTCAATCTAGGTCCAAACGAAATTAGGGTTGGTGAGCAGAGCGAACAGAGGAGGAAGCCCCACTAGTTTCCCTACGTTAATACGTAATTAATATATTGTCGAACAATGTTCAAACTTTGAAGTTATTTATTTTATCGGTTTCTTCAAGCGAACTAAAAATGTTGACAATACAAACAACATGAAACAAAATAAGAAAATTCCATTAATTTTGACTTGTAAAGCTGATTGTAATTAAATGATTAAACTGACTTATCTGAAAGTGAAGTTCTATCTTAAGGGGTTATGCCTAAGTTGAACCTGTAAAAAAGACATTAATAAGTAATAGGCTGAAAAAAATTATTTATTAATAGTATAAAAAAAATCTTTCTACTACTTCAAATATAGGTATTAAACATATTTTTAACTATTTTAAAAAAATTATATATCTATATTTACATTGTAAACAATTACATGTATGAATCATTAATTTTCAGCACTTTTTTCCCTTTGCCGCAGGATATCTTAGCATCCAGATGATGAATTGACACCAGACAGGATGTAAAATCTTCTGAATATGTTTCTTCACTGCTTGAGCGGAAGACTTTTCTACAAAAAATAAATTTTAAATATTTAGTAACTCATAAGATGATTATATCAGTAATTATAGTGAATATTACATATATTCACATACGCAACATTGACTTTTACCTTGTATTAGTCAATTCTGCTCCGTTCAAGCAGTGAAGAAACATATTAAGAAGATTTTCCATTCTGTCTGGTGTCAATTGATCATCTGGATGCTGAGATATCCTGCGGCAAAGAACCTAAAATCATAAAAATGGCAAAACTGAGAAAAATGCATTTAAAGTTTATCAAGATGCTTATGTATACTTATCAGGTAGTACTTACATGAACTGCTTAGCATATTTTTCTTATATTTTGGCATAAGATACCTACATATTAAGGCATATATAAAGACCCGAGTGCTGTATATGTAGATATACCAGTATCGAGAGCTGAAATTAAAATATAAATTTTTGATACGCATTCACAGTCAGTATGTTTCACATGAATATAATTGTTGGTATTGCTTACCCATGACTTTCCAGGATTATTAACAATCACAGTAGACTTAGAGCTGGTTGGAGACTATTTATCACACAGGCATCTTGTACACATGATAATTATAGCCCGTACACCTAAAAATCAAGAATATACTCACAAAGAACAAATTCTTTACAAATCATATGTTGTTTATAGTCCAAACACTTATCTAAATTTGAAGACTAGTAGACTCAGAAGCTATCACAACAGCACAACATCCAGCTTACACTAAACTACAGACAGCAGACGAAACAGCTGATGTCTGACAGTCTGAATGCAAACTCGACTAAGTCGGTAAAACAGTGATTTCCTTTTCCATATGCTGTAAAGTGTCTTTTTTCAGGCGGTAATATAAATTTGCACGAATATTTTTTTACCCCTTTATAAGTTTCATTAAAAAATTACAAAACTAAATTTAAATCCTAAATTTATTTTATTTTGAAAATTCAAAATAAAAATAAAATCTACGATTTTATAAAAATTAGTTATTTACAGTATGTAATGATTCAATAAATAATATATTTTTTTTTTTTAAATAAAATTGCGTTTTCAAAAGGAGTTTGTAAACACATTTAATTTTACATTTTCTATGAAAAAGCAATTGTTTTAAATAATCAAAAGTGCTATAAGACAAAATATCAATAATACGCAATTTTGAAAAATTGTATTTTTTTAGTATTTTGCCTATAACTTTGTAACGGAATTTTTTCGGACAAAAAGGACTTCAGCAGCGTATTCTACATTAAATTTGCCTTTAAAAAATCAAATAAAAAATTTTTGATTTTTTTTTTTATTTGATTTTTTAATAGCAAATTTACTGTAGAATATACTGTTGAAACTCCTTTTACCCGAAAAAATTTCGTTACAAAATTATAGGCAAAATACTGAAAATATATAATTTGTCAAAATTAAGTATTTTTCATATTTTATTCTATAGCGCTTTTGTTTATTCAAAGCCATTACATTTTTATAGAAAATTTAACGTTAAATGTGCATACAAACTCCTTTTGATAAAAGACAGTTTTATTAAAAATAACACAAATTATTTATTTATGAATTATTGCATATAGTAAATAGCTCATTCTGATAAAAGCATAGATTTTTTTTATTGTGAATGTTAAAAATAAAATAAATTTATCTGTTTCATTAATTTAATCTTTTTAATAAAATAATAAGCATGCGTGCAAACTAAAATATTTTTATAAATTACCACCTAAAAACATGGTACCATACAGCATATGGAAAAGCCAATCACTGTTTTACCAACCTAGTTAAGTTTGCTATCAGACAGCTCTTTCGTCTGCTTGATCTGCAGTCTAGTGCAAGCTTGATGTTGTGAATTTTGATCTGAAGTGAAAACTTCTGAGTGTCAGTGGTGTTTAAATTTAGATAAGTATTTTGGACTCTAAATAACACATTATTTGTGAAGAACTTGTTCTTTGTGAGTGTGTTTTTAGGTATATAAGCTGTCAATGGCATGTGAACGATAAGGTACTTCTGTGTTCGATGCAAGGTTAGATATTGTGGAAGTTGGCTGTAACTATTAACAATCCTAGAAAGTCATGGGTAAGCAATACCAACAATTATATTCATATGAAACATACTGACTGTGAATGAGTATAAAAATTTATATTTCAATTTCAGCTTTTGATATTAGTATATCAATATGTGTGGCACCCGGGTCTTAATATATCCCTTAATACAGGGATATTTTATGCCAAAACACAAAAAAATATGCCAAGCAGTTTCTGTAAGTACTACCCGATAAATGGAAATAAGTTTCATGTATAAACTTTAAATGCAGTTTTCTCAAGTTTTGAATTTTTGTGATTTTAGGTCAGTTGCCGCAGGATTTCTCAACAACTATGGGACCGATCAAGCTGAAATTTTTTAGAGAACTCCAGGAAGCCCTTCTTCACTGCTTGAACGGAGGGAAATTGGCTAAGGTAAGTTTAAAGAATGTTAGGCATGCGAACATATGCATAATTCACTATAATTATGAATATTATGACCTTATGTGTTTCTAAATATTTAAACTTTTTATGTTTCAGTAATCCCTTCCGTTCAAGCTGAGGAGAAAGACATTTACAAGATTGTCCATCCAGTTTGGTCTATATTCATCACCCGGATGCTGAGAATTCATACGGCAAAGGGAAAAATCTGATCAAATTTAATACTTCACACATGGAATTGTTTGTATAGTAAGTATAGATATATAATTGTTTAAAAATATGTAAAATTACAATTAATATGTATACTTTAAGTAGAAAAAAGAATTTTTTTAATATTACTTATAAATAATTTTTTTTTTGCCTAATAACTAATAATTTGTTTTTTTCAGGTTTAACTCAGGCATAACCCCTTAATTGTATATAACGCTTCTTCTGAGAAAAAAAGGATTAAATCATCTTATCTGATAGTGAAGTTCTATCTTAATTGTATATTACGCTTCTTCTAAGGACAAAAATAAAGATAGTAGTGTTATTATACTTAAAATGCTTTGTGTACAACAACAAATTCATTTCTTAATTTGTGTGGAATCCAAACTATTCATAAATATGATAACCTTCCGTGAAATTTCAGTATTATGCAAGTAATAATTCAAGTTTAGAACTAATTTCCCTGAAACTATTCAATTGCTTTATGCAAACCCGCTTTCAATTTATAAATGTTAATTACTGAGATAGCAGCTTGTGTACTAGAAACTACGCTTTTATATCTAAGAAGCAAATTCGACTATAATCCCACAGCATTCCTAAATAATTTCTCAAACCTTCTCTGCTGCACCTCGACTTTTGTCTACAGAGAAGTTCAGCGAACCCGCATTTTCACCGTTGGCTTAAAATTTCACCTCTCAAATCTCGAACCCCCAACATCGCAAGACATAAAACCAAAATACAATAAAACAAAGTAATTCATCACCTTCTTCCGCGGTGTTGCAGCAAAACAGAAAAAAATCAATATACAATAACGAAAAAAGCCGAGTCTTTGTCCCTATGCACACAGCTCTCGACGAGTGAATGAGCCATTACACGCTTCTCTCGCGATAGTCATATACAGAGAAACAGAAATACGACGCGACGACATCCGCGCGCTCAGCACCAGGGGATGAACGAGAGAAACGCACGGTGCACGCATCGCGTAAAACTTTTCAGAGTTATCCGCAGGACTGCAGCGCATAGACGCCGTGCATTGTGATTACTTGGCGCGCATCACGTATCGTACCGAGCGGATGCCGCATCATAATGGCCAGACGTAAAGCGCCAGTCTCGTTTATGAAGGCAGTAGCACGATTCGCTTACGGGGCGGGGCTACGTTGACTTGAATTCGCGTTTGTCCACGCACTGTATATATGTGACGGAAAAGTTACAAAAGATTTTCTTGAAGGCACACCTACCAGGTCTGTTTTTTTCTCGTACCTTAGGTCGTTCTGAAAGAAAAAAAACTCGCGTGCATGGCCGATCGTAGGGTATGCTTTTTTTACCGGATTCAAAAAGACTCGAAAAATTGAGACATAATTAACAAAAAATGAATTCATAGATTTCTTTTCCCGAAAACTATGGACTTTTGTAAAAATTTCATAAGATCAAAAATTTCTTATAATTCATCAAAGAGTGCTCCCAAATTTTTTCACACTGATCCGATACAATTTTTTATTTTTCGAAAAGTCAAAAAATTGAAATTTCGAAAAGCGTCCTTAAAAATTCTGAAAAATTTGGGAGCATTCTTTAATGAATTTCAAGACATTTTTGTTCTGATGAAATTTTTATAAAAATCCATAGTTTTTGAGAAGAAAAATCTATGTATTCTTTTTTATTGTTAATGCTCCAGAAAAAAGTATACACTACAATTGATCATGTACGCGAGTTTTTTCTCTTTTAGAATAATCTAAGGAACGAGAAAAAACGGAACGAGAAAAATTTTTTGCAACTTTTCCGTCCGAGTTGTTTCCGAAATTTTGTGAATTTACACGTATGCACGAAGCATATATTTTTACTTAGAGATTTGGTATTTCGTAAAAATCATTATACTGAATTCTCAAAAAATTTTACTGTTACTTACTATAAATTTATTTAAAATACATAGTTTCACTGTGTATTAGTTGTTTAAGTATTTGACTATTACATGTGCATTGATTTAGCAAGACGTTTAAACAACGTAATGCGAGCAATTTTATGAAAAAATTTGATAAAGTTCCTGCCTCAGCGATGTAAAATAAAATTTACTACCCTATTTCTCTCGGTGTTACCTTTTTTCTTTTCTTCAAACGCACAGCAATTTCAACTTTCACGAGAGAAAAATCACTTTCGCGCAATAGCGTGTCGTAACCCAAGTGCATCTTACAGCAAAATGGAAAGCATTAAAAATATTTATTTTACAAATTCCCCCGCGCACGGGAAAAAACTGCGGAAAAGCTGGCATCGAAAACGATAAAACTCTCCGAGGAAAAAGGAAGGGAAAAAAATCCAGTTGAATGAAATAAAAGCTCGGACCAGGTGGGAGCACAAGTGCCCGCCGGATCTCGAGCATATCATGTTTCCAGCCCTCCCCCACGAGATCCCCAGGGGAGACAACAATGAGCGACGACCCCCGCGGTTTCCATATACCTTCGCTCTCGCTTTTACTTTCGTCTCGCGCGTAAATGCATCTTTTTTTTCTGCAAAAAAAAAGAGAAGAGTCATTCACCGCTTGATAACGACTAGATGTTTAAAGTCTGCTGCTCTGCTGAGGGAGAGAGCGCGAGAGAGAGCGAGAAAGAGAAAGATACTGCGTAGTACTTGGAAAGACGCGAAAAAAGGGAGGAAGTCGAGGAGACAAAGGCACTGGAGAGCGCAGCGGAGCCATTAAATCAGCGAGAAAACGAGACGAGACACACAAGGAGCCCTCGCGACGAAGGGAGAAAATGTTTGATTAATTTTCTTCCTGCACTCGAAACTGCGCGCTGCGGCGAAGTGCGCGGTACCTATCACGCTGCGGAGTGAAAGCGACACAAAAAAAATCTCTCCGCGCGATCCGGCAACATTGAAATACACGTTTCAATTACGATGGCCTAAAACGGTTGGCTTTACTATAGACAGCACGCCCGCGGACACCGGCGGCCAGATCGCGAAATGAAAAGTTTCATTAAAAATTTTATTCCCCCAGTTACTTAAGCTTTACGAGCCATTCAAAACGAGCGCGCACTCGTATACGCTCGCGCCAGGAAAAATCCGGTATACATCTACACATACGCGCGCGCGCGGCATTAATGCAAGATCGCAAAGCGCGCGCTGTGCGACTGTAAAACACGCGCGTAGGCGCAGCACTGCAGGCTTTTAGGACCGCGCGCGCGCATCGGCGTTGAGTAAAAGCCGACGAGACACTGAAATATTATGAAACTCGTTTGGCAGAGCTTGAAACGCGGGATATATAGTTCGTCGGGGACGCGTTTATTTGCGGCTATATATAGGAGAGCGATCGGTGATAATTGCGCGCTTTGATTTATACGCGTACGCGAGATTTTTCGACTGCGAGCGCGCGTTTCTCTTTGGAAATGATAAATATTTTCGAGTCGCGGCCGCGCGAGCGCCAGCAAGAGCGAGATCGTCGTGGAAAATATTTTCCACGGGGGTATAGGATCAGCTTGCACGCGATGGAATTCGCAGTCTCTGAATCCGCAAACGGTCTTCCTGAATTCTTTGATCTCTAATCACGCGCGCTTTCACTCCGGCTGTACGTTGAATAAAAAAATTAGCGCACTTTTCTTTCGATAAAAAATTCGTTTCAATGAAAAATAAATGCAGTTTTCTTTGGTCTTTAGAATTCGAGAAAAAAAAATTTAAGCTAAAGCTTTCGGACTGATGGGACTTTATTCTGTAAGCAAAAAGACGATTAAAAACGTCGAGGAACATCGGAAATATAGAACATCAAAGTTTAACGGGGAGAAGAAAAAAGAGAAAATTGGCCATTCGAGGTTTTATTATTTTTTTTAAACAGGCATAACTTTCCATCAGAGCACCTAATTCGAGCTGTTTTTTTAATTAAAGCTCTTTTATTGTACTTTATTGCAGTGTACTTCGAAATTTTATCGGCGTTAATATTTTGATACATTAATTTTTTGCAGAAAAAACGTAAATGGCTCAGAAATATGGTTCCCAGTATCTTTTCTCATGCTTCTCGGCATTTTTTATCATCTTTTGGCTTACAGAAAAAAGTCCGATCGGTCCGAAAGCTCTAGCTTAAAACACTTTTTTATTTCTAAACCAAAGAAAACTGCATTTTTTTTAATTCGACATACACATAATGAAGTGCCATTGCGTGACTTTTTATCACTTGGGCTTTGAGGATATTTCTCGTTAATCAAGCTTTCGGTGGTTCAGCTCGATATATTCGCGACTGTATCCAGTTATACAAAGAAGGCAATAAAAACTGACAACTCAATGGCGCGGTAACGATCGGGCGTTCTTTTTGTTTTGTTCGGATGTTACAGATTCTGCGAATGAGCTTTGTTCTTCGCCCTTGTCGTGAAACCAAACGAGCAGATTTTATTATGGAGTTACAAAACCTTTACATGCCATTCACGCTGTTTCACAATGTTCGGTTGTTGCGTCGAAACACCCATTAGGTGGTCCATTAATGCGCGTATTGATTGCCAAAGAATAATTGTCGCACGTATTTATTTGGATTTCAATATCGGACATTTGTTAACAAACAAATTTGTTGATTGTAAAATAGCACACATTGACTACTGGGGTAATGGATTTGTTCGTACAGCACAGCGAAATCGACATTTTTTTCTTACAAATAAAAAAAAAGTATCACTCGTAGAAAATAGGTCGGGCTTATCATGACAATATGCTATATTTTTTGTTGAATGATTACAATACAGCCTAT
This sequence comes from Philotrypesis tridentata, assembly GCA_018906965.1. Lineage (NCBI taxonomy): Eukaryota > Metazoa > Arthropoda > Insecta > Hymenoptera > Pteromalidae > Philotrypesis > Philotrypesis tridentata. Next base: position 1,668,858 of record JACCIB010000002.1, read on the forward strand.
AATATCATTATAAACCCTGCTCCCATTAGTACAAAATATAATCAGTTATGATTACAATACCTATGTTATAATAACATTCGTCGTAAATTATGATGACATTATGACAGCCCTACTGCATTTAATAGCAAAATGACTATACCAGCGATGAAAATGAAAAACAAAACAGTTCCACTTTAATCCGGCAGGAGTATATAAAATTTCCCTTACCTTCTCGAATGAGAAAAGGGAGAAAACAGGTAAGCAGCTCTGTTGGCCAGGCAACAAAGCGGAAAGATCTCCTGGCCGTATCCATTTAATTCAAGCGCAAGGCGGAGAGTAACGCCTGTACACGGGAAAATTCTGATCTTGAAGATCGATTCCCATCTGACTGCGGCGTGGAAAGTGGATCCATTTACATCCCCTTCTGCACATGGCGTACAGCGCACAATATTTTATTCAGCCACGAAAGACGCACGCCGCCAGTCATAAATCCTCGACAACGAGGCACTGGCACGACTCCTTCAAGCGTTACCTTGACAACAAAATGAAATCATAAAATACGCCGACTGAATGATGCGTTGTCCTAATGGAACGACGACGAGACACGTAAATGCCTCGCCGATTCGATTTTAATGGACTTTCTCTCTTTCTCTCTCGATGAAACGTCGACAAATTTGCACTGCTTAAAGGAACAAGGCAGCCCTATTACTTTAAAGGAATGAAAGTTAATGCTGTACCGTAAAAAGGAATTCTAATAATGTGACAATTTGTTTGCTTAAACAGCAAGACAGTACCTTTAATTTGTGGATCTTTCTGCAATAACTGGCTTCTATTACTGGGTTTTTATATTATTCATTTCATTTCCCAATGACAAACGTATGCAACATCCAAGAAAAGTTATGGTGGAAATCTCGACGACAATGTCTTAACCTCGATTTCGAGCATCACTAAAATGTATTAAAATAAATATTCCTGTATAAGTCTGAGTAGTCCACTAAGTTAGCATCCAAGTGTACAGCTTAGGGTTTTAAACGCCGTGCCATAGAGGAAGTCTTAGGAATTAGGACTCGAGTATGTAGAATATTTTACAGCATATATCTGGGTGACCTAAGTTCACTGCTGCAACGCTTATCGTATTCTAAGCTGTCCATAATGGCAACAGCGTGAAGTTGGCGATTAGCAAGGCAGGTCATGCAGTTGCCATAAAATCAAATGGAAGTAGTGTATTCGCTTAGCAAGGAAAAAATTTTATTTTTACCATAAACTTATTGTTGATATGTGCAACTATGAGTCTCTTTGACCCGAGATTCATAGACCAGAAGAACAGGAAGCATATTCCATAGATAAACAACCTATTATTCTAAATTGATCAATAATTATGATGAAATTTATCTCGCAGCTATCAGTTCGCTCAATCATGCAACTGCTCGCTTAGTAAGGGTGCTACATGTACATGGTGATTTGCCACATTGAAATATACGCAGAGTCACGAAATAAATTAGAAGACATATCGAAATTTCCAAATCATCAAATCAATCCATGTTACGCACACTCAGCGCAGAGAATCCGGAATATATATAATAGTCTCATCCCATATCGAAGATCGGAACTATATACACAGAGTAGCGCATACCTCGGCATCGCACACGAATAGCCATTATACGCGCGTTTCCCCGCACATCCGTAGGAAAGGAAGGCAAAGTGCTCGGAAACGGCTCCGCAAGATGGAGATTAGACACGATATTTCTATCAGGCTAAAGCCGTAGCTGAGAGAGAGAGAAAATCGCGTGTACAGAGAGCGCAGAGACGACACATGGAAAATCGAAGGGGAATGTGATCAGCCGGAGTAAACACGCCCCGAGAATTCAACGGGAATTTAAAGCGAAGTCTCCTACTTCCGAGCTTTCTCGATTCTTACGAGAAACCTGCGACGAAGGTATGTATGCTGCTATATACGGCTCTGTCGGCGGAGGTGGAAGAGGGGATGGGTAAGGGGAATCAGAAGATAAAGTACGCGGAAGAGAACGTGGGAGACTTTGGAATGCCAAGACTTATTAGCATGTTTCGACTCGGCTGCCTTCCATATGTATTGGCCCTTTATCTCTCTCTCTCTCTCTCTCTCTCTCTCTCTCTCTCTCTCTCTCTCTCTCTCTCTCTCCTTCTCTCTCTCATTTTAGCTAATTTGTTGTTTACGCGCAAGTCTTTTCCAATAATGAATCGGCTCTCATTTGAAATTAGTTGGAATTGAATTGGAATTCATTTTGTGCTTCGTCGGAAGGTTACTGTACTCAACTATTGTACAAAATGAGATTTGATAAATGAAATGCCTTCCTTTAAATAGAATGAAAATTTAATGTGGTAAAATCCATTTTGCTTTCTATTAGCATTAATGATTCTCTTGTATTTAAAGTCGTATTATTATTATTTCTATAAAAGTAGTGTTTGCGTGATAATTATATCGTGACTTGTTGAACATTAGTGATTACAATTTTGAATCTAGATAAGTTATAAAATATTCATTAAAATTATTTAATTAATGTAAAATAATAATTTATTTTGGAAAATTAATTAACATTGAAGTAACTAATTGTCTTACATAAAAAGACATAAAATGCCGCTACATATCCTTCCGCAGAAATGTACGGACTCACCTAGGGATGGCAATATTAGAAAAAAATATTTAAAAAAACAATATTTTTAAAATCGAAATTTCAAATAAAAAGCATTAAAAATATAAATAAAAATATAAAAGTAAGAATATAAATTGAAATACAAACATTTTATTATAAAATTATTTATAAAATTCAGTGTAAATTTGAATGATAGTTTTTAAAATTATTTTGACTTAATTTGCTAATACTTTGTTGGCATTAACTTTAAAAATGAAAGTTCCTGAAAGTGGTCGGAAGTAAGTTGATTTCGATTTTGACACATAATTAAATCTGCAGTTAAAAATAGTCTTTCAGAGGAAACTGATATAGCAAAAATTGTCAGGTTACGAATGGCTAAATCCACCATTGACAAATCGCGATGAATTTTCCAGAATACTAATGGATCGCAATCTTTTGAAATAGGCATTTCGTTAAGATAAGACATCAAGAAACTAAAGTATACTAACTGCAATTCGCTTCAACTGCTCGAACTCGAGGTGCGAACGGACTGTAAAGTTTACAGTGTAAATCATTCACAAACAATGTAGTGTACGTATAGATACAGCTATCTCATTGTTTCTTTCGTAGTTCGTGCGATTCGTCGATGCAAAATTTGGAATAAATATCCAAAGTTGATATCAATAATTTTACATCGATATCCCGATATATCGATGGCAATATATCGATAAATAATAACGATATAACGTATGCAAAACATCGATATTACTAAATATCGCTCATCTCTAGACTCATCCCACAAAAAGCTACGACTAAGTAGCCTACCCCAAAGAATTATCGATGATTTGTACACATATTCCTATATATACATAAGCCGGCTTTCCGAAGCACGCGCACGTCATCGTCCACATTTCGATATATATCTACAGAGCGAGAGGAAGAGAGGGCAGCTCGTGTAAATGCTGTGCGCGCGCGCGACCCCTCGAGCGCGTGATTGAAGCGTGAATAGCTCGGCGACGCAATGAATCGGTCCACTTGCCGCGCGCGCGCTCGGTTTTGTGCGCGATGATGCTGCGTGTATTGTGGGCTGGACTCTGCGTCTGGCTGCCATGGAATATCCTTTATACATGCATGTACGGCGGCATGCATCGCGCGACGCGCAATGCTTAGTTATTATATGGCGAGATTATGGATCGGAATATACGTCATTGTCGAGTATTGATAACCGAGTGGGTTATTCGCGGAAAACGAGGGGGGGGGGGGTAGGGCGCGAGTCTGTGGTTTTGTTCGCTTTGAGTTCGATGAGCGCCGAGAAATTAATCCTCTTGGTGCGTTTCCTAGTCGTCGCGAATTAATACGTTGTGATACCTGCGTAATCGCAATGGATGAATGGACAGATTGACAGTTTTTTTTTTTTTTTTGATGATGCTGTGGAGAGCGTGATTTAAGCTCGGTTTAAAGAAGTAATGTGACGCCACTGGAAGCTGGAAGGAAACATAATTTTACTCGTAATTTTATGATCAGTTTTAACTGACAATGTAATTAAAATACCATAATTTTTCAATGCTACTTTTGTCAAATTGATACTAAAAAATATTCTAGTCACTTTAATTAAAATCCCTACATTTGTGAAGCCGATGTTCTGCAAACTAGCGTTAAAAAATTTATTTTTGGCTCATTTCACCTAAAATCCTACTGTATGGACATTGGACACTACCAAAAGTCATTGTGCACATTGTATTCTGACATGAGAGCAAGGCCCAAAATACGATAAGAATCTTAATTTTATGTATATCATACAAGTATATATTTTTAGATTTTTAGAGCATTTTTTGATAAGTTGATCACACATTTACACGCCTATTTGTATATTCAACGACAAAGTTTACTGCGCGTCGATCGCGGCAAGAGGAGTCTTTTTTTTCATAAAATTCACTCTGACTAATAAAGTGGCAAAGTCAATCTTCCCATATCTATGTATGCGCGCGATAGCAGTAAACGACTACTTTGGGTTGTTCTCTAATATCGTACTGCTTTATATTTACGATTATTGCTCAAAGTTGTAACAACTTTGCCTGTACCAATCATAATAAACTTTATAAACCACTGTTTGCGTATAAATTCGTGCGTACGCGCTCTCTGCTCGAGCCAGCTCGCATAGCTGCAGGTGTTCCAGCTAATTCAACCATCTGCATAAACAAGACCACTACCTGAAATGCCGAGAGTCGATAGCGAACGCGCTACGTGCGCGCGGCCGCGTCTCCAAAACTATCTTTTTTCCCGGCCTCCTTCAAATGACATCGAACCCTCTGCACATTTGCAACTGCATATGTTAGACAATGGACAAACACCCACATTGGCTTGAGACATATGTGAGAGAAGTATGGAAGAAAAGTCACTTATTGACTGCGCGGAAACCTTTCCCGAGAGAGCTTTTCTTGAGGCTTTCGCCCTCAGATCATTTCGGCGCTCCGATCCTCAGGAAATTGTTTTATGAATTTTCGATGTCGCAACCAGCGTATCGTCTTCCCGCGCTATGATATCATTTTTGTCTCCGCAGTTCAGGCTCAGACAGCGTAAATAAGTAACGAATGACTGAAGCTTTTTTCTCGTTGCAATATAATTTTTATATCCGAAATGCGAGAGTTTTTCAAAAAATTAGTATTTATCAAGTGCTGTTAATTTTTTTATTTTACAACTCAACGCAGTTAATTTAACTTACGCACTTAATAAATACTTTTTACGAGGACTTAAATATACAGTAAATTTTTTTTCTGTGAATGAAACTAGGCGAGCGAAGAAAAAATGTAAAGTGCAATGAACCAAGTTTTGATATTATAATGCTTTTGTTAAAATAAATTTATCCACAACTTTTTTTTTTCATAAAGCTTTATTGAAACCTAATAAAAGGCTTATTTAAGCTACACAGTATTTTGGTTTACAATTTTTTTGTACATTAATTGGATTTTTGCTTTAATGACATATATATATACGCATTCTTACACTATATATTTAAGTTGCATTTTTCAAGGAACGAGAAGACACTCTGACACGCTGTAACATGAGGCTTTGCTATTAGTTTTTCAATACAATGAGGTTCTTTGAATTTTAGTTTTTTTAAGTTTTCTAGTAACTCTCCTCTGTGATTACTATAAAGATTGCAGTGCCATATAACGTGGTTTAGGTCCTCCTCTGCATATCCGCATTTGCAATGCGGAGAATCTATTATTTTGATACGATGTAGGGAGGCGGCCAGATTATAATGGTTTGATCTCATTCTGTTTAATGTCACGATAAATTTGCGGCTGAGTTTTTTTCTAGTAAACCATGGTGCTCGAGAATCTGTGTAAAAGAAATTAAAATATTGTGAACCCTTAGTTTTGCCCTCCTCTTTTATTATTTCAGCAGACATAGAGCCTTCTTTTTCCTTGAAATTTGCGTACAAGTCCGTGAATGGAATATGCAAGGAGTCGGTTTTACAGTATGTTGTAGCCTCTTTGGCAAGGTTGTCAACTTCCTCATTGCCTCTGACTCCCATATGTGAAGGTATCCAGTAGAACTCGAGAGAGGAATCATTTACAGTTTTATGCAGAAATTGGTTATACTTGGCCTTTATCTCTAAGATATAGAGGTTGGTTTTAGCTGTCGCTTTGGTAGAGCTTAGGCATTGAAGGACACTTAGGGAGTCTGAGAGAATGATGAAGCTGAGATTCGAGTTATTTAACGCTAAATCGAGCGCGTCTCTTATCGCTAGGGCTTCGGCCGTGAAAATAGATGCACTTTCAGAGAGACTGTTTTTGTAGCAAATATTTAATTAAGGACAGTAATATAATAATATGCATAACCGACGCTGGGTTGACTAGTAATTTTGCTGCCATCAGTATAAATGAGGTATTATTTATATGCACTTATGTCATCGAAGTAATTGTTGAGAGTGAGATTTACATTTTTGGATTTTTGAATTTCTAGGCCGTAGTCTTTCTTGAAAGGGATAGACGTTAAAATTGTTTTAAAGTTGTGAGCATAAATGGGGTAATTATTTTGAGAATAAATGCTTTTACCGAGGCTTATGACATAGTTAATACAGCTATTGACGAGTCTATTTCTTTTCGGAGGTGGTTTTTTTTTGTTTCTCAGATGAAAGTATTTTTTAACGTTTTGGCAAGTTAGAGAGGTATCGTTCGATAAAATCTTGGCTATAAAGCACTCGCCTAGGTATTGAATGCGTTCTCTTATCGAAGGTAGCTTAGACTCGGCTAATAGAATGTTAGTAGGCGTCGAGATGCGGTAGCCTAGGGAGCATCTTATCGCTATATTTTGAATTTTTGTTAACTTGCTCGCCGCGGTTGCTCGAGTTGGATAGTAAATAAACGAACCGTATTCAATAATTGAGCGAGTATAGCTTTTATACAATGTTAACAAAGTATCAGGATCGCAACCCCACCATGTGCTGCAAAGATATTTTATTATATTAAGCGATCTCATGCATTTCTTATGTACAGCATCGACCTGAGATAGGAATGATAGTTTAAAATCGAATATTATTCCTAAAAAGCGCGCGTTGTCTTGTGATTTAATGGTGGAATTGCCGACTGATATTTCAATGTTGCCTGGTTGAATATTTTTATTATTAAAATGGATAAGTACAGTTTTGCTTGACGAGAGGTTTAGACCGAGTTCAGACAGATTTTCACCGATGATGCGGATGGCTTTTTGAAGCATTTTTTTACCCCACTGTGTAGAACCACATTTAATGTATAGTGCCACGTCGTCGGCGAATTGGGAGATACATATCGATTTTGGCAGATTCTGCGTGATTGCAGCGACGTATAAGAGATAGAGTAAGGGACTAAGGACCCCACCTTGTGGGACTCCTTGGAATACCAGTCTGAACTTGTCACCAGCATAATCGGTGAAAATATGTCGTTCGTGCATTAAGAACCTGATGAACTTGAGGAAGTTTTTTGAACATCCAATGGAGGCAAGCTTTGTTAGTAGTATGTCTATAATTACATTATTAAACGCACCTTCTACATCTAAGAACGCTGCAAGGACTTCTTTTTTCTCCAAAAAAGCCTCTTCGACTTTAAGGGTTAAGTTCATCAAATTGTCAGTGCACGCTTTCCCTCCCCTAAAGCCGTATTGTGATTTCGGAATGTGGTTGTTGAATTCGGCCCACCATTGTAATCTGTTTTTGAGTACGGTTTCGAACAGTTTACAGCAGCAGGAGGACAGAGAGATAGGACGGAGACCGGTGCCACCGCTTTTAGGGATGAAGTGCATGAACGAGATCTTCCAGCTTTTCGGGAATTCGTTTTTAGAGTACATCGCATTAAAAATGTCCAGAAGGATTAACTTAAGTTTAATTGGCAATTTTTTTAGAATTTCGAAATCAATACCGTCCATACTGCAAGCTGATTTATTTTTTTTCCCTCTAGGGCTGCATTGAATTCTGCGAATGAGAGCTGATCATCAAAGAACGAGTTTGTTTCCACGCAGTCTGGTAGATCTCTTGGGTTTGTGGGAGCACAGGGTGGGCTTATTTTGTCTAACACTTACTCTGCTTTCTTTTTTAGGTCTTGTAGGTTTTCCCTTGAGCTTTTCGGTGTAACTTTCATCCAGCTGTTTTTGAAAATTTTGCGTTGATTGAAAACGTAAGCTGGGTCTGTGCGAAAGTTTAAGGTTTGCGCAAATTCCTTGAAACTTTGTTTTTTCTTTTCTTTGAGCAATTTTTTTGTTTGCGCAGCAATTTTTTTGTATTCTATTAATTCAGCTAGGTTTTTCGTACAGTCCCATTTTTTGAAAGCTTCCTTGCGCAGTTTCATAATATGATCGCAGTCAGCGTCCCACCAACGAACAGGATTTTTAATTTTTTTATTTTTTATTTTCTTTTCAGAGAATTCTTTTCTAGGAGTACAGTTTTTTATAGCATCAGTAATTTTTTCCATCAAAATATCGTACTTTTTGCTCGATGATAATTGATCATGTCATAACTGATGTCTGGAGAGTTTACATTTATTTCTGCGAAAGCAATATTTTTTCGAATTAGTATTATTATACCTCCGGCTCTGGAATGAGTGCGGTCTCTTCTGAACGTCAGGAAACCGGGGATGCGGAAGTCGTCTTCTGGTGATAGCCATGATTCCACACACACGATGATATCTAGTTTTTTAGAGGCTACGTCGATGTCTATCATGCGCTGCTTTGCGCTTCTGCAGTTCCAGAATAAAATTTTTATTGTCATTTTGAATATTATGAAGAGGTGGTTGGTGTGAGGTCTTCTGAGATAGAGCTGCATTGACTGTTTGTTTCTTCTAGTTCCGAGTTCTCGAGGCGTTTTTTGATTCTATTTATACGATGTCTTAGGTTGGGTTCCAGTATTCTTGAGTTAATGTCTGAGAGCTGAGAGAGGAGAGAGCTTACGTCGTCCGTATATTTGCATGCTATTTCATGTACATTTCTTTGACCGTATGTTTCTTGCAAAAATTTGGCCATTTGTTGGAGATCTATTCCAGGGGTAGCTACGAAGAGATCAGATGCAGGAATTAGCTGCGTACTGATTTCTTCGAGCGAGGCATTTTGAGGCTGTGCAACTATAATTTTCTTATTGTCACTTTTCGTTAATGTTATAATTTTGTTGGTTTCAAAATCGTGAGTTTCCGAATATGTGCTGCTGGACGAGAGCGCTTTAGAGGGCGGTCTTTTGAGAGGGTGTTTTGGAGGAGGCATATTTTTCTCTGTTTTTTCGTTTTTATCTTCTTGGATGATGGCTGGAGAAGCGTTTTCTATTGAATTTGTCAAGCAAAGCGTTTCGTTGGTCTTTGCATGTGTGGTCTCTTCTTGTGTCTGGGATGAGCTATTGCAATGCTTCGCAAGATGTCCCTCTTCGTTGCATACAAAGCAGGTGACTTTTTCTGTAGATAGGTATACGTAGTATTTTGTGTTATCGTAATTGATTGGAAGGACTGGAGGTAAGTGCTGAACGTCATCCGGATTTATGTACATTTGCCGTCTAAAACTGAGAAGGTGTGTGAACCCATTTTCATTCATGCCTGCTCTAATATACGTAATTCTAGAGACAGGTGTAATATTTGCTTTATTGAGTTCTTCTAGAAGTGTTTCATTCGAAATAATTGGGCAAACATTAGACATAATGATACGCTTTGCTTTCGATATCAGTGGTCGAATTTCCAGTTCTTGGCCTGCGATGTTTATTTTGGTGCGGCTATCTGTTAGTTTATCTGCTAGTTCCTTGGTACTGAGGTAAATACAAAAATGGCCGAACGATATGCGTGAAATAAATATCAAGGTTGTAGAAGGAACGATTTTTGCGAGCTCTCGGGCGTATTCGTGGACAGAAGATCCTTCGATTGAATCGATGATAATTGCCTGGTCTTTGGTAGGAACTTGTATTTGTTGAGCCATTTGTGCGTAAGACACTTTTGGGAGTTGTTGTGACTGTGAGGTTGAATTTTGAAGACTTTGAGACATTTTGTTAGGATGGAGGTGGACAAGTGCTCCTGCAGCCAGAGGCACCTGCTGTTCTCCGAGAGAACAATCGAAATCTGATTTTCTAAATTAGCATTGTTCTGTCCTCTATCTTTCTTTCTTGATATCATGCAAATTACTATTTGATAATGCAAACTCAATTTAGCATATAAAATTTCATCAATGTAATATGTAATATCAATGAAAGTGCAGCAGAAATTCAGTCAGAAATGCTGGTCAAAAATTAAAAAAAACTGAATATAACATGGAATTTTCGTGTACAAATTAATAATTTTTTATAATAATTAATAATAATATACTTAATTCTTAATGTTTGCTTATTACACACACGATAGCAATAATGATAAATAAAGAAATAATACAAGCTATAAACAAGTAATATATCAGAAGATGATACAAAGACAATCGAAATCTTGGAAAGTAGAGCAACTCTAAAGGAAGAAATACGTTTCGTACATTTTTCTTTGTGAGAGAACATATAGCTTAAATTTCATAATTCTTTTTTAACTCATAACAGGAGACAAAAGATTTTTTCCAAAGTTGTATAACATACTATTAACCTAATAAGTCCATGAAACTTTACAATTATTTATCCTGTGCTTTGCCTTATATTTCTTCTACCACATTAACATTTCCTAACTGTTGAAATAAAAACAATTTGTTCAACAAAATGTAGAGTTATTTATAAATTTAATCATTTATTCAGCGCATGTTCAATAAATCCTCTGTGAGTGTAGACGTTCGTGTAGACGTCAGGAAATTTAGTGTTACAGTTTGGGTTACCGATCCACGAAAGAACACCAACGATTTGATTATCGACAACAAGAGGACCGCCGCTGTCACCCTACAGATACCAATACCATCAATAAAACATCACATGAATATTTATAAATATACAATTCAAAAAATATCAAAATTTATAACTTACGAGACAGGCACTCTGTCCCCTGGGATGATCGGTGCACAGCTGTTTCTCACGAATTGTGTAACGATGTTTTGGTTGGCAATCGGTGCTAGTAAGAAGTGAAAACTCCAATTTCTGCAGCTCAACGGAATATACTTCCCTTCCCGGTACGGTGTATCCCCAACCTGTCAGCATACCTCTCTGGCCGGTGACAATATTCTGACTTGCCAGTTCGATTTTCTGCTGTTGTGAATCGAAACGTATTCTATCTGCGATCTAAAATCAAGCAAAAATTAAATGAATTGAAATTAAATGAATTATACTTTGGTAATAACTCATAATCATATCCCTGTATAAAAAAAGTAGTGATTGGATATTGTGAAGCCAATATTCGCGGCTATATGATTGGTTAATATAGTGCGCATGCGTCGTAACTGTCATTTTCAGAATTTGAATGTAACTCATATTTTTATTTTTAGTTTTTAATTTTTCGGTATAAAAAATTCAAAAATAATTGTTTTAAAAACTAATTATATATCACGAGAAACTAAAGAATCAGAGTTAGATAAATACTCTAACTCTAATTACTAAAAAACGCATAGTGTACCTTAATGACAGCAATATCATTGTATAAGAATGTGTCCCAAGTGCCAGTCCATTCGGGATGAATCGTGACATGAGCGATGAGGTGACAATGACCTGCACTAATGGAGCTATCGGTACCGGTGCTAACACTCATATGGCGATAGGGTGGAACGTCCTTTCTGAAGCAATGTGCTGCTGTAAGGATATGCTTCTCACTGATGATACTACCGCCGCACAAGTGACCACCGTTATGACGAACTGACGCCTGGTATGGGAAATTTGTGATTTCTGCATTACTGCCACCAACGATCTTTGGTACGAGTGAGGTTCTAATGCTCCCTGCAAACATAAACGTAATAGGTAGATTGAATGTTAGAAGAAAATTATGGGCAGTAAATTTTTTATCCAAAATTTTGTTGGTTATAATATTCATTTTTAAAATGGTATATCTTCAAGATTTGTTACACACTACACTAGTTTCATTGTATTGCAACACTTTGTGCGTTTACCAATAAGGAAGAAAAAGAAGGCGAAGGAAATCACAAGCTTCATTTTGATCGTTGTAGCTGGACGAGGACGAAGTTTTTGTGGATTGCAAAACTGCTGCGGCTTATATAGTAAATCTTTTGTCAACATAAATTATATACGCATGACTAAATGAATTTAAAATATTATCTAGTTTATGAGAAGAATCTATCTTCCTGTTTTTTAAGGAAAAACAATGGGAAAATATATTTTAATGATGTTTAAAAATGTTATATTACAATAAGTCTTACACTTACCGATGAAGAATAAGGAAAAAGCTTTGCAAAGAAATAATGATAAAACGACGAAACGATAGGTAATGAGTTTTTATCAGAATTATGAGAATAATGTTGGCAAATGAATATAAAGTAGAATCGAATTGAATATAATACGATATGATACTTACTCAACGTCTGTATTAAAAAAAAATGTTATCAAATCCAAGGTTATATACATCTTTGAACACATTTTAGTGTTTCACACGTGTGAAACAGATTTTTCATAAAATAATATCTTGTTCGAATCATATTTTGTTTGATTTCATCATATGGAAAGTATTTCAGTTTTAATACACACACCATACTTTATACACAGCATGAAAAAAAAGTATTTATTTATTTATTATTGTAATATTCTACCTATATGTTCTCACTATACTGTAGATAAAATATTTATTTAATAATGGGATAAAAACGCTAAGATGATAACTTCGTTTCCCCTATAAATGTATGTATTATAAGATTTACCTTTGTTTTACTGCTTTTGTTGTCCTCGTCTCTTTCCTTTTACTAATTTGGCATATTTTACGGCCGATAATGATATGGCATGATTTCAGACCACAATATGGCATATTTTACGGCCTATGATCTGAAATCATGCCATATCATTATCGTGATTACTATCGTCAGGGCGACATAAGTTGATCGGGATGTACCCTACATGGTGGAATCACGATCTCACGTTATGATGACGTAAATAAATCGGTATATGCCTTAATTATATCTGTGGCTTCCCGGCAAAACTTGCTAACTTCACTTCTCATAAAAGACGGGTTTGAATGTTCAAACAGCGAATTAGTCTACGAACTAGTCTATTTTGCATAAATAGCACCAGAACACGATCTATCTGACGCACTTCTCGCAAAATCAATGCTTTTCTTACAGTAGTTGAATTCACTTTTAAATCACAAATAATATGAAAGTTATCATATTTAAAAATGCCTGTTTCATGAATTAATTTCGTTCGTGACTTAATTCTTTAATGATTGTTATTCTGCATTTTCAATTGATATCAGGTGATCAAAAATTCCACAAGAAAATATAGTTCTATGAATTTCAATTTTATAACAATATAACAGTATTTTATAGCAGACCCTATAACAATATTTGATAAATATATTTGTTTGTCTTGAAAATTAGAGTCTCTATAGAATCCAAAAGCGAATATGTCGTAATATTAGGCGCTGAAGAATCACAATTATAGGCTATAATGGCTTCATTAACTTTTAAGAAAAATATTAGTATAGATAAGCATCATCCTGAATTCTGAAATCAAATATATAAATCAAATATATTAATTTTTCTTTTTAAATAATATTAATTTATTTGGATGAACTACTATTTGCTTTTTTCTTTATTTATAGTAATAATGTCATTTATATATATATCTATAATTTCCAAAGGTCCTAGATTATGGTTTTTTTCTAATTTTTCAGGATTTCCATCCCTCATCTCTTATTACAAAATTTACTGGTTTAATAAATCTGTGATATTATTTTTTAATTTTCTTATGAAACGATGAAATTTTACGTGCTAAATTAGCAATATCTTTCGTATTATAAATTAACTTTGACAAACAGTTATTAGAAGTAAGTGATTATTCTGAGACTTTGAACTGTGCTAGTCTTCACGGGGGCGAGGGAACGTGATAACTTCTAAAATAAACAGTCTATTAATTTGAATTAATGAGTTTTATTTTTATACACTTCACAAAACACAACACATTTCTATTATACTTAATTTAAAAATCTTTTATTACCTTAATAGATAATATAAGCAACTCACGCATGGAAATATCACAATTCTGTGGCAGTGCAGATCGTTACTTCTTTTTTTCGTTCACGTGGGGCTCGTGAAAGACGCCAAGATACCATTATACATAAAAAGAAAATATCACGATTCCATAACATATTATCTCAATCACTACACTGAAATGCTCCCTTTTAGAAGTCCGTTGATTTCGTTAATCCAAGACCATTATTATATTATTATTCTTATTCTTACTTACACTTATTGTATATACTATAGTATTATATATAATACTATTATTCTTAACTTCAAGTATCATTATGAAAGCGATGCAGAAAAAAAATTATGACATAATATGACTTGTATCAAAAATTAATTAACTTGTTTTTCTTTTAAGAATGAAATATCAAAATTTTTCAATCTGATTAGTCTATCCGATAGGTCTATTAATGTAAACAATTTTCTACATATTTTTCTTTTTTTCCTACTACAAAACTTACTCATTTCCAAGCTGAAGATCGAAATAAAGTAAAAATTAGTTCGATAACACTTTATACAAAACTTATTTCACCTATGCGAAGTCTTTTATAAGTTCACTCATTTATTCATCGCACATTCAATAAAATCTCTATGAGCGTAGACATTTGTATAGACATCGGGTAAGTCACTGATGCAGTTTGGATTACTGACCCAAGACATGATACCAACGAGTTGATTATCGGTAACTAGAGGACCACCACTGTCACCCTTTAAATTCGAATAAAACTAATAAAACGATGCAAAAGTATTTAAACAATCAATTAGAAAATCTCGAAAGCTAACTTACAGTGCAAGCTCCTTTGGCCATGGAACGATCTGCGCACAACTGTTTCTTACGAATTCGGAGACCATGAAATGGCTGGCAATCTGTGCTAGTAAGAAGCGTAAACTGCAATTTTTGTAGCTGAATAGGATATACTTTTGTGTTTGGGTCGGTATATCCCCAACCGGTTAGGACAGCATTCTGACCACTAATAACAGTTTGACTAGCCAGTGCAATTTTCTGCTGTTGTGCATCGAAACGTATTGCATCTGTGATCTAAAACCAAGTAAGTAAAACTTAATTCTAGTCTTTCAAGAATCCGTAATCAAAGGTTACTTCCAGAGTGCAGATTATTTATAAAAACATTTTAAGTGTTTAATAATAGTTTCATGCAAAAGCTAGAATATACCTTAATGACAGCAATGTCATTGTATAAGGATGTGTCCCAACTGTCGATCCAATCAGGATGAAGCGTGATGTCGATAATACGGTGAGATTGGCCAGCATTATTGGAGGTACCGGTACCAGTACTGACAGTTAGGTAGTCATACGGCGGAACGTCATTTTTAACGCAATGGGCAACTGTAAGAATATGTTTCTCACTGATGATGCTACCACTACAAAAGTGAAGATCTTTAAAACGAATCGATGCCTGGTACGGGTAACGATTGATGTCTGCATCACTACCACCAATGATCTTAGGTAGAAGCAAACCGCTGATGTTTTCTATGGACATAAATTTAATAGTTTTCTTTTGAATATTAGAAAAAAATTACGCACCATCGATTTTGTATCTGCGACTTTCTTAATATATTTACTTCCAAAATTGTGTAGATTCAAGTTTTAATTATTCTACATTATCAGAATTGTATTACAAAAACTTGTGAATTTACCAATAATAAATGAAAAGAGGACGAACGAAACCACAAACTTCATTTTGATTAATTAATTGCTATTGTAAGAATAATTTGTATGGTTTACGAAACTACAAAAACTTATATAGCAACACTTTTGTCAATATAAAACACATGTATATACATGACTTGAAATATTTAATTAATTTCTAAGAACTAAAAAATAAGAATTGTAGAAAAGATAATGAAAGTTATATAAGCAGTCTGCGCGAACATCTATGCTTACATAGACTATGTCATTATGTAAAAATTTAAAAGAAACACGTTCGTCCAAAAAAAAATATTGGGATAAGATATTTGTGCGAAGTTCGAAAATACTGTCGTCTCAAGGTCTAATAAAGGGTAAAGCCAAAGTGCAAATCACGAGTAAAGGATTGTGAAGGTGAAAGGTGAAAAATGGATAGCGGAGATCAAAGTGGTGTTAAAAAATGGAGATTTAAGAGGGAAAGAGGGAGGGTTAAAAGTAATATATTTTGTATTATCTTGTATTATTGTATATTTTGTTCAGTACAGTATAATATACGATGTAAATCTCGATGGTACCAACTTTAAACCACAATATTAAAAGGACTAACTTAAAATGTCATCAAAAATTAAAAATTGCGAATATTATTTTTTTTCTTCTTAATTTGTTTAAATGATTTATTAAATAATATTAGAAACTCAAAAACGATGTAAAAAAACAAACTATTTTTATACATGCCACTTCGAAGACCAGAACAATTGACAATTTTTATTTTCACTAGTAACAGCCTTTCTTTATATGTTGACATCTAAGAACACTTTTTTAATGGTAAATTTACTTGAAACACCCTAACTTAGGAAATAAGAATAGGAATATAAAATAAATTGCACTGATAAAAGTTGTTTGTATTTTTATGAAAAAATTTTATGGAAAATTTAAAAAATGCCAACTATTATATATGAAATTTATTTAGAACTTACAAATTAAATTTATTGTTAAATTAGGGTATTGAATGTAAATCTATCTTTAAAAAGTATTCTTCGATACCTACATGGTAAGGATAGCTACCTAAAGGAAGGCTGTGAAAATGAAAATTATTAATTTCGGCCTTCGATTCTACCTGGAATATGACATCTATGAATGATTAAATCCAGAATATGCTTCACATGTATAAAGTAAATTTAATAAAATTTGTAGAATGATTTTTTTTTTATTTTGACAGGTAAAAATTATATCACATTTAAAGAAAGAAATAAAAATAAAACTAGTCGATCTTGAATCAGAATGATACTGTGAATAAGTTTTCGTTTAATATAAGTATCATAGTTCCCCAAATTGTAACACTTGCATTAAGATAAGACTAATAGCTTGCTGGGGTTTACAGTTCATTAGACAATAAAAATTGTGCTTTATTTCAATTCAACTTCTGTACATACTAATATCTATATATTTACATTTATATACATCAATGTCTTCTATTGACGACTTTTTAATAGATTCTGTATGTCCGGGGTCCTCGTTGCGGTTGGGCGATTGCTCCGCCAATAAGGACTCTTGTGCACATCACCGCTGGGTCCATCGATTGAAGGTGCCGAGACTGATAAAGTCATTGGACTGTCTGTTTTAGATCTCCCTTCATAATAGTATGATTGGTAGATGGAGGATGTTGGTCATAATGTAGTTCTACACCTGTTTATTATTTTAAATTGTTTAGAGTATTTTTACTTTGACATCAGACGATCACGTGATCGCTACCTTAGGGGTACAATAAAACAGATTTTGTATGAAGATCAAATGGGAGAAAAAGTTTAAATCAAGATTAAATAAAAAGTAAGTTCCCAATAATATTTTCTAGTAAAAAAGTTACTGTAGTATTTATATTTACTTATTTTATAGTTGGGAATAGATGATAAGGTTATTTTTGTGTGAAAAAGTTAATGGAAAAGATTTACTCCCAATGCCTCTGACACTAGATGGTATAATTATTGTTGTTTAATTTTCAATAAGTTTATCTAAATTATTTTAGTAGATCGTGGTAAGAAACTTCTAACAGATTGTTCGTTTATTCGTATTTATTGAAATAAAGGAGGCAGCTCTCGTTCTGACGTTTACCGATTGGAGATAGAGAGAGTACTGTCTCGACGAGCATCGGCGGAGCCGGGAGACGAGCAAGAGCGGAAGAAATATTGGGCAAGCAGGAAAAGTGCCGTCGACTGATGACGATTGCTGCCTGGCAGTTATGACTTAATCCGACTCCCTTGACCCTATCATAAATGCTTGGTTTCGGAGCATATGCTGAGTGCCCCTACTCTTGCTCGCCACATGATGTTTTGCAAAAATGTAATTAGATAATTACTATCAATCAAGTAGTAAATGAAAGAAATGTTATGTATGTAGATGAATGAAATATGGACATTAATGAGAAAATAATCTCAGAATTTAAAGTAAAGATTTCTCATTTTTCCTTAACTGAAGAATCATTTTTTGTAAATGGTCAAAAACAAAGTTCTTCACTGGCTTAAATAATTATAAGATGCTGTTTTTCCTAAATAAAACTATTGTTTAACATCTTTCTCAAACAAGTTTAGTTGTTCTTCGGACAAATAATTCTCACACTAATGAAATTGAGACTAAATTTACCACCACAATATTTGTTTCACAAGTTGAACTCTATAATACCAATTCCAATTCGTTAATGTTTGTGAGTATTAATTTTATTGAAATGTGTTTAGATTTGGTATATCTGTTTATACGATTGGAAGATATTTCAGACAATGCTTGCATGCTATACATATAATATTGAAACATCTAATCCATTGACTTGGTAAAGAAACCATACAAGCTACAATGTCAACATGTTTTAAACAGGTGTTTGAAACCAAGATCACTGCAATTTTAAATTGTTTTAATGTTTTATTGAATGCCATTCCAATTTATAGTCTAGTGCTGAATTTTGGTCAAATTATAAACACGTCTCTGTTGAACAGAAGAGTGAGTTTTATTTCAGAGAGCTAGGGTGGTAGACCAAACGATAAAGTGATCTTTGAAAAGTCTCTAATCTTGGACCATATTCTGTCTGATAATGTTATTTTGACAAATCGGGGTTTCTTAATGCAAAAATCTGAGTCTTTCAAAACAGAGCTTAAAATTCCTGCTTTTACTATAGGCAAGAACAGATATTGAATAATTAAGAATTTAATCATCTCTTCGAGCCATAATTTTTATTATTGCCAACATTTCGAGCCCAGTAAGGCTCCTTTTCGGAGCAAATAATAACAATGATGCTTTTTAAAGCCACATACTGACGAAAAACCTGTATCGGATCGCAAAAGCTTAAGGACCGACTTGATTCGAAAGTGTGCAAATATACAATTTTTACAAAAACTCCCGGTGTCGCATCACCATCTGGACAAATGATTCACTTGCTGACAGCATAGTAATGACTCACTTCTGTAACAGTAATAGGGAATATTACTTCTTTTTTCTAAGCTTAAAATCTTGAAATTGCATTATTACAATCAGATTCTTGTGACTTTACTGGACATAACACAAAACTTTTTTTAGACAACGTATTATAGGTAAGGGACGGATCTTTTTGTTTATCTTTCAATAATAACATTTTGAAAAAACAAAATATTTTTATGAAATCAATTGAATTTTATCTTTATTGATGTATATAATAAAGTATAATAAAATACGGTTAACTTTATATGCAATAAATTGAAACGGTTTAGTTATTGTAGCTATTCTCTTTTACTATCTTTGTTTCGAATATGAAAATAGTTACAGATAACGTAGTTTAATAATTATTACTTTGTTATAAGCATTCAAAAAGAATTTTAATTAATAAGCCAATATTATATATATATATATATATATATATATAAAATTTAATAATATATAATTTTTTTTTAAACAATCTTATATATAATTATATTATATTTAAATATTTAATTTATTAATATTTATTTATATATTTGTTCTTAATTATTTAAATAATTTATTATTATATATTAACAATATATATATACTAGTAACGTATAATTTAATAATTTTTTTATAAAAAAATTAAAATTATAGTGATTTTATTTATATTAATGATTTTTTAAAAAATTTAAATTTAATAAAATTTATTTTAAAATTAATAAATTTTATTTAAACCATAGAATGGCTAGCGTGCAATAGGTACTGAGACCAAGCTATTCCAGGAGTCGCGGATTCCATTTCCTATTTCTTCCGAATTTCATCAGGGAGAGTATTTCAGATGGATTAGATTTTTTTAAATAATTTTTTTTTACATATATGTATACATTAGTTATTATAATGTTTTAACATTTATATTTTACAAAACATAAATACTTTTCAACAGTCACTTTTACAATAACTTAAAACAAAAATTTGTTCGAAATACTTAATAAATATCTATATTATATACGCCAAGACTCTCAAGAATTTGCGCTTTTAGTCATTTCAGATATGATGAAGTCTTTGTAAGCATAGACGTTCGTATAGACATCAGGTTTTCCACTCACACAATTTTTATCACCAAGCCAAGAAACGATACCGACGAGTTGGTTAGAAATGACTAAAGGACTACCACTGTCACCCTGCAAGAGTCAGTAAAACATTAGAATATACATAATTGATTATATTGAGACAATTCAGGAACTGTATATCGATAAAAGTAACTTACGAAACAAGCCCCATGACCCTTTTTATAGTAAGCGCACAGCTGTTTCTTGTTTATTTTGACAGTATGCTGCGGCTGACAATCATTGTTAGTGAGAAGTGTCATCCGTAGCTTCTGCAACTGGGTGGCGAATCTACCGTTATTCCCTGTTGTATGTCCCCAACCAGTCAAAATACCCTTTGTACCACTGATGACTTCGAGGCTGGCCAAATCAATCTTCTGCTGCTGTGCATTAAAACTGATTGCATCTGCGAGCTAAAAATAATATTTACATGGTTGACAACGTGTTTGTAATAGACTCGATGATGTACGAAATGGAAAAACAGTATTACATTTTAAAATGTTAAAATACAAAAAGATTTTTAAGCTGCACCAAGCCGGCGTACTCAAACGAATTTTTAATCAGAACCTTAGAATATTGAGTTATTGAGGCATACGAATATATTTGATTTTATGCAAAAAGTGCACAACATTTATGTAATGTATCTATTATAGTATAGTTATACCGATTACATGCCTATAGCTACCAGATCACAATGCAAGTGAACGCAGGGAGTCAAGTCACACATTGTCAAGTGTCAACATAAGATTGTAATTGTATTGAATAAACTATATTTCACCAAAACACGCACAACTTATTTGATATGAAGTATATCACAACTGACGACGAGGATTCGTTTAATAGAAAACAGTTAGTAAAATTATATATTCGCACACGTGTGAAGCAGGAAGGTGTTTAGCTCGTGTACGAAGAAATATCAGCTTGGTGAAACACAAATAACCGTAGAAAAGTACGGCTAAATCTTATGCAGGAGAATTAGCTAAACGCAACATATTACTAAAACCCAATCGAATAACGATATATCAACAGAAAAAATGTCAAACGATAATATGAAGCTGGACTTTTGTTTACGAAGAGGTGACTGGAAAATTTTCATGGGACAATTAGATTTCTATTTCAAAGATAAGAATATGAAGGATGAAAACAAAACCGCGCACCTTTTAACAAAAGTAGATGAAGACGCCTTCAAATTGGCAAAGCAGTTAGAGTTACCGGCAAAGCTAACGGGAAAATCTTTCGGCAAAATAAAAAATAAGCTAACAAATTATTTAGCACCAAAACTATTAGAAGTAATGGAACGTTGCATTTTCAATAAAGCCAGTTAAATTAAAGAAATTATCAATGAATTGTAATTTCAAAGAATTAAAAGCAGCTTTACGCGATCAATTTGTTTAGAGACTGAAAGACCACAGCATGAAAGCAGATTTATTTAAATCAAATTCCGCCGATGTTGATACCGCATATAAGGAACCCAACCCATCGCAAGGGAAATAGCAAAGAAAAACGCGAAAGGCTTATACGCATCGGTAATGTCAGAAAATTTTTAATTCATAATTTAAACGGTGTAAACTCATAAATATGCAAACGAATCTTAAAATGTATGATGGCAGAACGGTACAGCCGATCAGGAAATTAGTGATGAAGCTTTAGTAAACAGTTGTAAAATTTGTTTAGTGAATCAAAAGAAACCGCCACATTCTTAACGCAAAACGGGATAAAACATAGCGTAACGCATCCATGCCATCCCCTACAAACGGCGCAACTGAGAATGTCGCACATACATTGAAGGATAAAGTCACAAAAATAATTCAAGGAGGAAAGACAGTAGAAACTACAATAAACACGTTATTGTTTAACTATCGAAGTATAGAGTTATAGAGCACTGTACGATTAAACAAACTCCAGCATACCTCATTTACAATCGAGAGCTGCGAACGCGTTTCGACGAAATATAGCCGAAATGGTCGATACTAAACAACAAGCACAAATTGTAAACAAAAATGGCAAACGCAATATTAATGTATCGACTGGAGATCGATTTCGGCGTAAGACTGAACTGAACCGCGGGCAAAATGGTAAAGGAGAGTTATCCTTCCACATACATAGTACAGCAAAAGCGTCGCATCGATCAGATCATTAAAGACCAATTGTCAGTTTTTATTCCAATGCGTTCCGAGATAATCAAATTTAAAAAAGGCGGAGAATTATAATATATTTATAAATAATAGTAGATACGTCAGCGTATTGTTACACCGATTATACACTTATATAGATAACAGAACACTAACACGCAATGAGTCAAGTCGCACATCGTCAAGCGTCAATATAAGATTGTAATTGAATTGAATAAACTATATTTCACCAAACCACGTGTAACTTATTTGACATCAAGTATATCATAGTTTATTATTAAACAATTATATAGCTTTAGACATATGCATAACGAAAGGTGAATATCTCGATAACCAAGATCTTCTGAACGGAATTACTTGAATATTTAAGTGCATGGAATTTTTATACAAAATTGTAGTCCGATTTGAATTATTTTTTTAAAGTAAAACGCATACCGTTATAACAGCAATATCGTTCAGAAACGATAAATCCCAGCTACTGAACGACCATCCTGGATGAACCTTAATCGTAGCAATACGATGAGAATTACCAGTACTTGTGGAGCTACCGGTACCGGTATGAACACTAAGGTGCTGATAAGGCGCAGAGTCTTGGTGAACACAGTGAGCTGCTGTAAGAATATGCCTTTCACTGATTATGGCACCACCACAAAAGTGACCGCCTCGTTGACGAATCGATGCCTCGTACGGATGATCCTCGATATCTGCATTCTCGCCGCCGGCAATCCTTGGTATGAGAGAAGCGCCAATACTTTCTGCGAATAGAAAGTTAATAAATAATCAATAATTTCTATTGAGTATTGTAATAAATGTTAATACAATAAAAAAGATATTTTTGATTTTAATTTTTGCTTGTATGTTACAAACGATTTATGAACACTATAATGAAGCTGTTGTGCTGTAATAATTTTTGAAGTTACCAATCAGAAAGATAAGAAAAACAAAGAGAATTCCACACTTCATTTCGATTTTCGTGTCTGCAGGAAGGCAAAGATATTATATGTTCCAAATTTACAGAGACTTATATAGGTAAGCGTTTGTCAACATAAATTATATTGAACTTATTTTATCGGAAATCTATGTGTTCTTCCCAGAGAAATACGAATAATATTGACGTTCTAGGAACTGAAAAAAAATTGAGATAAGCAGTCTGTATATACGTCACAGCTACGTAAGTAAAAATATTTTATCAGATTTCATTCTACACGATACACGGGATGGAACTGTTAATTGAGTAGAAAGTAATAATGTTTAAAGAGGAAAAACGAAGATAATGCGAATTTGCGTATTGCTGAAACTAAAGTGCATTTCTTAAACGGAATATGTCATGCAGAGATACATAATGTTAATGGTAAAAATACTTCATTCTGACTGCTCGTGGCAGTTCAGTTTGAACCTCGAAGCATTACACTTCGTGAATTTAATATACAAACAAAGATTTAAAGTATTTAAGTATTTCGAGTTTTTCTTTCCCTCGTGTAACTTCTCTTAATCGCACACGCACACGCATACACACACACACACACACACACACACACACACACACATATATATATATATATATATTCACGCGCCATAGTGAAGGCGAACAATGGGTGATGAATATAAATTAAGCATTCTGAGAAGGCAGTCAAAATTAAGAACTACTCTTTTGAATCGTTATTTGACGAATATTTACATAGGTTTCTCAAATAGTGGATCTCTGTATTCTCATTGATAAAAAATATTTAATTACCATTTGAATCTTATCGAACGGATGGACTGTTTACCGTCTATGTTAATTCCGCATACTCCACCTCGAAACATCTTGAAACAGGAAGTTAAAAAATTGAGCCCATCTATTATGCCACTTGTTCCTCCTTCCTTGTAATTTTATGAACCAAAATCATACGACTTATTTTTTTTAATATTGTATTACTCAATTTTTAACCGAAAGATAAAGAGTTTTAATTTAAAAAAGGCTAAACGTGATGGCTCGGATTGAAATAGCTATAAACGTTGATAAAAGGGAAAGACACTGATTTTTGCCTTTTTTCAAGTGCTGGTAACTTTTAACCCGATATCGATCCTTTTCCACAAGTCTTGAGCAAGGATGCATGCAAGCATTAACGCTATACATTTTTTTAATTAACGAATTCACGTTTCATTGTTGTAAACTACATATATGCTTTGAAGGATCGTCAAAAAAACGGGTTTGAAGAATATTAAATTTAAGGCATGCACAATAAGGCAAAAAAATGGAAGCTAATAATACATAATAACAGCACATAACTCATACACATAAAAAGTCTATTATAATAATTGAACACTGATTTTAATACAAAAATTGGCTTTTTGCTGCTGCATCCTTCAGGGTTCCTCGGGCGTAAAGGGAAATATAGTATATTACTACCCAAGGCCAGTAAAATAAGAAATGTCTCAAATCACATGTAATTGTCGGCCGAGGCGAAGCCGAGGTAGACAAACATGTGATCTGAGGCTTTCTGATTGACTGGCCATGGTTTGTATACTATTTTTCTTCTCGACGTTGCCAGAAAGCGGCAACTTCAATTCGCGCAGCGGCCAGAAAGTTGACGCTTTCCGGCCGGAGGGAAGAAAAAGTATTTTCGGGCGTTCGGGCGTTAGGTTAGGTAGGTTAGGTTAGGTTGAAGGATATCGTACTGTTCTCCGGTCGGAAAACCGCACTCCGCTCGGTGGTCTTAGGCCCATTGCGATACCCTGTGTATTAGCTGAAAAGGTGGAGCTAACCTATTTCCTCTTAGAGAAGCATTGCCAGCCTCTCGCGAATTTTACGATCCTGTCTGTATCTACCCCTGATGCCTCTTCCATGCACTCCAAAAAGCTCTGGCCCTAAAATTCAAGCCTTTTGCTTGCCAGAGCTGGGCATCGGCAAAACAGGTGAACTATATTTAGCTTTTTCTTCGGTGCAACACTCTGCAGATATCGTCGGAGGTTTTTCCCCATCTTTTGAGGTTCACTCCGATCGCACAATGTCGTGTGATTACTCATGTGATCATGTTGAGTGTCCTCTTCTTGTGGCTTAATAAGTCACTTGTTCTTATTTTGTTTATCTCTGACCATGCGCTGTATTTTCCCGCTTTGAGCTTTGCCAGCTCATTTGCCCTTGTGTTCCCTTCGACTCCGTAGTGTCCAGATACCCAACAGTCTGACTTCGCCTTCGCAGATCCATAACAGCGGATGTTGATAGCAGCTTGACTATCTGTGTAGATTGGTTGCCTTTGCTGGCCCCTATCTTTTAATAGTCTTGCCGCCTTTTCTATAGCCAGGATCGATCAGTCTTTCTAGTAATTTTAGTAGAAACGATGAAAGGCTGATAGGTCTGAAGTCCTTTGGTGTTGTATGGCTTGTTTTACAGGCTCCACCTCCTGGCACCCGGGGAAGTATGTATTCATTAGTAGCTCTAGAGTTTCCTTTCTTGTTTCAGTCCATGATTCATCTGGCCTTCGGATACTCTTTAGAACCATTGGTTCTTTTTTCAGCACCTTCCTAAACCTCGATGCTTCATAAATGAATGTCCTTAAGGAATTCTCTGAAACTTTTCATCGATTCCCATTTTGTTTTCTTTGTTATTTTTATACTAATTAAAGCCGTTTTTATATATATTCCAGCTTTTTTCCGTCTTTTTCCTTCTTGCTCTGCCAGGAGTTTCCTAGTTTCCTTCCTTTGTCTTTTCAGGTCCGCGTTCCACCACGGATGGGGTTTTTGCGGCTGTGTCTCACAAGGCAAGTTTCAAGGAAGGCTAGCTCTAAAATGTACCCTAGTTCTTTGACGTCATTCCGGGTCTCTGATCACGTGGGATTAACCCCGGCCTGGGACTGTGCCTTTGCACCTACCTTTTCCCTCACTATCTCCGAGAATGTTGCCCAATCCGTCTTTTTGGGGGTTCCTAAATACCCTATTCAACTCGGCGTTACGATTGATGGTGAAGAGTATCTTCCTATGTTCCGAGTAAGAAACTTTGGGTGATACTCTCCAGTTTTCTGTCGGTAACTTACCTGTGTTTGTGGCCAATGTCAGATCTATTACTTCTTCCCTTATCCTATTTGCAAACATTGGTACATTCCCCCTATTGCATATTATACGATTTGTGGAAAGTATGTAATCAAATATTAACTTACCTCTTTCGTTGATATCTTTACTTCCCCATTGGACGTGGTGGCCATTTGCATCACATCCTATCGCCATCAGTCTACCTTTGTCCGTGGCTTCCCTGACTAGACTTTGGAGCTCTTGTGGTGGGGTTTTTCCTCGTATGACATGTACGATGATACGAAGATCAGCAGAGTGTTGTTCCCCTGTTCGTTTGTCCTGTGTTGTGACAATAGTCTCTAGTTGTGGGGAGATATCATGTTCTTTTTCGTACCACTTTCTTATTCTTTCGGATGAACTCTCTTTCTTTCTCCGTGAGTCCACCCTCTTTTTCTCTCATTCTTTTCAGAAAGCTGACCGCGTTCCTGTAGCTCTTTCTTGCTTTCTGGTCGCGGATAGGTTTCTTTTGTTTCTTTTCGCCTTCCTCCTTTACGACTTCGGCGATCGCATCAAGGAGCATTCTTTCAGTGTCCGAGTCTACTGATTCGACCTTGTTTCCTATGGACGATATTTCGTCCTCGGATGCTGCGGCGATCTGCATCTCTTCCAACTGTCCGGTTATGCTCCTCGGACCATCCTTGTCGTGCGGAATTTGGGAATCCCTACTTTCACTTGTATCATCACGCGGTATTCCCGTTACCAAGTGCTGAATAACGGGTGCGTCTGATTCGAGCATTGATGAGCTCCTCCCAGAATCTGAATGGAGCTCGGCCGCTTTTACAGCGGGTGGATTTCCTTGAGGGTTATCACCTGGGTCACTATTTTTATCTTTACTTTCACCTTTGCTGAATTCATTGTCCACGGTCACGTATTCTTTATTAGCGACTAACTAGAGAGACTGAGATTGATCTCCCGCTCCCACTACTCTCCCTGGTAGTTCCACTATCCGCAACTTATGGACGCGCCCGGTAGCGCGGTAGCATGGAAAAGTGCTCTTCCCTTCAGTAAAAGGGTCCCGGGGGCGTTCGGGCCTTTCTTGAAGATCATAAAATTAGGTTTTCCTTTTCACAAAGATGGAATACTGCGTCGTGTGCGTCGTTGCTATACTCCGACAAAAAAGTTAGCGAATGCTAATTTCAGTGGATTTATAATTTGACATTTAGAACACTCTAATTTCAAGTTGTTTCTACTTGACATACAACAATTGTATATTAATGAATTAGTGAAACAGCTAAGATTTACAAAGGTATCTTTTGAGGATTCGCAACTTCATCACTGTAAATGAACGATAAATTCTTGTTACTGTATAATAACTAACAAAATAAATACTTAAAAACTCGTTTCCTTAATAATGTATCAAGCGAAAAAGCTACGTAATTTTAAGATTTCAATCGTGGTATACATCAGATATGCTAGAACATTATATCTTTTTCTAAGATGTGAAAAAACGAACGATGCTTGTAGGAATTAGATCTGCAAGGTTGTACGTAATTAAACAAAAAACGATAAATATACAGGTAGTTTGAACAATTGAACAATTGAATTTTCACCTGCATTGTAAATCGATTGTGACTTTTTCAACACAGCTCAATTTAAGGATTCATAAATATTTTCAGATCAACCATTCGTATCACATAATCATGAATGCATTTACTTTGCAAAGTTCAATTGCTCCTTAGTGACGAATTAACACCGTATAAAAGAAATAAACAACATCACAATAATAAAAAGCAATGACTTTTAAAAGTCTGAAAAATCCCTACAGATTACATCTCCCAAAAGGCGTGCTTATCTCTCAGACTTGAGAAAAATCGAGAAAAAAAATTCCAATTGAAATTAGAGCTGTATAACCTATAGCAAATCGGCTCGGGAGCACTAATTCAGCCCAACACCAACGCGCGCGCCCAAACTTCACGTTAATCCTCACAGCCACAGGAGCAATAAGCTTGGCTTCACGCACAGAGCCAGATCGAGTGTTCCATCAATTAAAGTTTTCCCGCGTGGCGCGCCAAATACACGTGTGCGTCCCGCGCGCTTGACTCAAACTCTATGTGACCGAATCCACGGAGAAGCGTATATACGTCGGCCTGAAGCGTTGGACGAGACATGTACGTATTCTCAAATTTCCGCAAAGCTTATATACGAGTTTGCCCGCTAGTTATTTCAAGTATTTGATTCATACCGTTCGAGTGAATACTTATCCGTTGTCCTGTCGTCGTAATTTTTAAGCTACGTAAAAGTTTCGTAATACAGAAAGCAGTTGACTTTGATAAAATATTGTATTAAAATGTAGAAAATATTTGTAAGTGCAATCACAGTATTTCAAAACGATCGTATAAACAGAGTCAAAGAAATTTTGCATCTTGTTGGATTTCCAGGTGTTCCAATAAACAGAAACTTATTACTTTGCGAAAATCAATCATTTTTGGTCGTATCTGCATAAGAGTATAGTTTCAAAAAGATTTACTCACATAAAAGCGGAAACGCATTTTGAACATATGTAGTATCAAGCGACTAGTTTAATCAATCCTTCATCCACCATCATGGTAGACAAAGAAAATATTCTTGAAAAGAGAGAAAAAAAAAGCGATTCGTCACCCGAAGAAGCAATGACGCTTCGTTATACGAATCGCGAATGAATATTAATTATGCTAAAATCTCGCTTCCCGAGATTTTATCAGTCTTTAGCTCCTCCTCTACTCGACGTATATATATAGTGCGAAGCATAACGAGGTGATTTCAGCTCCCTTTTGAAAGAGGGAAAGAGAGCGAGAGAGAGAGAGAGAGAGAGAGAGAGAGAGAGAGAAGGCGCGACACTCGATGCTTCCATCATCTTTCCTCGGGCAATATTTTCCCTCGGCGGCAGCATTGAAATATAATTTATCAACATCGCGTCGGATATCGCGCGGAATTTGCATATCGTCCGATAGACGTAAAAGGTGAAACTGGAGTTCCCCCAAGAAAGATATATAGATATATAACGCGCGCGCGCGCGCGCGCGTGTGTGTGTATGTAAGAGTGTGTGTGTGTAAGTGTGTGTGTGTGTGTGTGTGTGTGTGTAGGTACGCGTGATCGTCAGAAGGGGAAGGAAGTGATCTGCGCCGGATGAGGTGAAAAATGATACAGCGCGCGAGAAAAAGGTATATAGATATGAGATGGGCAAGAGAAGGATTTATGAAGGTAAAGACGAGAATGTGCCGGTGGTGCGTGGAATGACGGGAGAGTGGAGATTGAAATCTATATAAAGTCTTGGAGTGAGATTCTATTCTCAAGATATTTTAGTGGTTAATGAAATGTTACAGTTTTAAGGGAACCACGTGTAGTAAAATATCAGCCTCTGGCAAAATCAAAGTATATATATAAAAATTTTTTGTGCTAAAGTTCAAAGTAATTTTAAGAAGGATTCATTTGTGCGGATACCTTAGCGCTATCGAAGATTTTA
The DNA here is from genome assembly GCA_018906965.1 of Philotrypesis tridentata. Lineage (NCBI taxonomy): Eukaryota > Metazoa > Arthropoda > Insecta > Hymenoptera > Pteromalidae > Philotrypesis > Philotrypesis tridentata. Next base: position 1,698,833 of record JACCIB010000002.1, read on the forward strand.
TAAAAAATGGAATAAATGACACACCTCCAAGTTTTCAATTGTGTAGAAAACAGATGTTTTATGGAATTTTATTTGTTACATTTTTTATCTCGAGAAAAAGCTAAGCGAAATTTTGTAAGTATTCTTGAGTTCAATGTAAAAATAATGGGCATAGTATAACAATAGTAAAACGTCAAGCTAGATAAGTATCACGAGGATAATTAAAATTAGTAGTTTGGGTCTAGACTTCAGTTCAAATACAAAAATATTGTTTGAGACACCCACGCGTTCAAAAGTTCAAATATTGATTTAGTTGAAGAAAAATGTCCGTGTACTTGATTACTTATTCTGTAACTGCTAATTTCAGTAGGCACGACTGCGACGCAGGAGAGTCTTGTTTTATCATAATGTTAATATTATTTTTAGATACTCTTTTTATATTGAGACACCACGTTCTGTCTCCAAGGTTATCATTAAGTTTCAGCAGCGATGCATATATTTTATAGAACTTTCAGTATTGAAAGTGCATAAAGTCCAAAACTAATTCATTTTTCTGTGGAAATTTCTTTTTAAAAATTAGTTTTTATTTATTTATTTATTTATTTTTGTTATCACTTGTTGTCGTTCTCCAAATTATTGAAAGGGAAAAAAATTTGAAAAAAAATTGAAAGAAAAAAAAATACTTTTTTCTGAAGAAAATGATCTATGGATGTAAAAAAGTGATTTTTTGATGGTTTGTTTTTTTTATTTCTATTTGCTGCTTAGATGTATTTTTTAATATATTTTATACTTGTAAAGAACGTGTCCTTATAGCATTTGAACTTGAAAAAACTGTGATGTTTAGCCCTGAAAATCTTTAATGAAACAAAATTATTTTCGTTGAACGAAAGATTTACCTTAGAGTTGAGCGTATACGCGCGATTTTTCTGTTTGAAAATGGTTATGTCCTATTTGCTGTGGTTTTGCAAACAAAAAAGTATACATCAGTTGAAAATATCGATATCATCAGGAACGTTGTTTTTGCGTTCTGTGAATTCTATAAAACAAAAAATGTGGTCCGCAAACTATAGCTTACACAGCTCCACATTTCATTTTGATGTAGGAACTCCAAAAACTCAATTAATTTTCTGAATTAATTTTCTTAACTCCCATATACATTAACACAATCATTAGGAAACTATTGCTTCCTTCCGATAGAATTTCGTCAAAAATAATTTTGGTACGTGATAAAAATATATCATTCAACTCGAAATAGACACCGTTGCCTCGCAATTCAAGCTTTTCGTTATCTCAACTATATCTTCAAATTCTGAATTAACCCATACGGGCCACAATTTTTCTCCACTCGCCAACCTCGAGATCTAATAAATCCTGAAACGCATCGCGACTTCTCAGCCGGCCAGCCTGCAGCGGATAGACGTCTATTAAGAAGGAGACTAAGACGAAGAAGAAGCGGCGTCACATCAGAGCCTAAGCTCCCGCGCGATTTATGCCCCGACGCGAGCAGTGGCTTATAAATCGACGCCGAATCGAATTAAAAAGACTCGGCTGCGCCGAGACAAAAGAAGAAAGAATTGACAAATCAGCCGAAGGGGTGGGGAGGGAGAGTCTGGGGGGTTGGAATGGGGTGTCAGTTGAAGCCGACTATACATACCTTCAGGGTTTTTTTTTCTTCGCTCGAGGCGCATGACTGCAAGAGAGAAGGGGGAGGAGAATCGGAGCATTGGATATTCGGGTCGAACGACTGGGCGATAAATCCATCGGCAGGAAATAAGCTTGCCACCACGATTTTCTCTCTTTACGCCGGGCTTTCCCGAGACTCGTCGTTCCCTTTATTCTGGACGTCTCTCGCCTCCGGATCGCTTCCCTTTTTTTTCGCGCGCGCCTCTTTCCCAGCCGAGGTAGCGAGAGGGAGTCGATAGTTGCTTTCCGCGAAGCTCGAAAGGGACGACGCAATCGGAGACTCATCCGGAATGAAAATGCATCAAAGTCCGTCGCGGCATTGTCCTCCGATAGACCGACTGTGTACATTCGTCGCGCTTTTTTTTCGCGCTCAATCGAGCGCGATTTAAGGAAAATACGATTGACAGCGATCGCTGATGGGTAATTGCTTTTCGCGAGCGTTTACGGCCTTGGCAGCGTTACCGCGCGTCTGACTATAGCTGGACTTTTCTACTTGAGCCCCCGCGCGCACAGCTAGACTCTTATCCTTCCTCGCAGAAGAAGAAAAGCATTAATCAAAATCTCTCGGGTCGATTCGCTCTTAATTTCCTAAAAATCTCATTTCCCGATTAAAGCCCTCTCGGCCTCGTGAAGCTAATGACGCACTTTCTCTCGAGTTGGCCAGGAGCAGCAGCAGCAGCAGTCTTTCTCGCTATCGGGCCGGGAAAAAATGTCAATCTAATCCCTTTTTACGGGCCTGCTTTCCGACTCTCGACCTCCTTCGCCGAGGACAGGTTACAAACTTGAGCAGCGCTGACAATTGTCGACGCAGAGACGTAGCCGTATATACATATATATATATATAGAGAGAGAGAGAGAACGCTGGCAAGGGCAAGCAAAAAAAGCTGTAAGAACGGAGGGAAAATGCTTTCAGACTGATTACGATTATGGCGAAACCTGCCCCAGAGATATATCCGTATATAGCGCAGCTCCTGCGCAGCAGTAGCTGTCTCGAAGAGTCGACTGCGCTGCCGCGCGCTTATCCCTTTCTATATACGGCGCGGGTCTCGTTCGCCGGGGCGCTTCTTTTTTCGTGCCGCTCTCCCCGCAGAGGCGACGCTGAGAAAAGGGATTCGAGGGGATTTCGGCACTTGCCGCTGGATTATTATTTTTATTCGAGCGATTACTATCGATCACTCGGGCTATTTTTCTCTGCTTCATAGTCGCGCGCGATTATGGCTCGACAATTTTCGAGACGCTCGATGAAGAGTACTGTATAGGCCGAGACGAGATATCGTTTAATCCAATTTATTCACTCGATCCTCGTACTGCGGAGAGCAAGACGCGCGAATTTCATAAGCGCTTGAGAGAGCCAGCGGGCGCTGCAGCAGCGCGGATAATAATTTTATTCCACTGGCGCACGGCTGATATAGCCCATTAGATTTCAAAGTTTTCGAGAGGGTAAGCCAAATTTTCAGGTCAAGCCGGAATCGTCCGGCGCGCGCACTGCGCGCTCGAGAGGTAAAATTTGCCGAACGAAAACACGGCGTGCCCCCCCCCCCCCGACCTCCTATACTTCTCGTTCCGCGACTATAAATCCTCCCTCGTAGCGGCTCTCGAGCTCGGCGATGGCGATTCGAAAACTCGCCGTGTAACACAAACGCAATTCCATCATACACGCAAGCTTCGCCCGTAATTACACGCGGAAAACGCAGCCAACAGGCCGCATGGTCTACTTAATCCTCGTAAAATTTATTTCTCTCCCTCTCCCCGTCTCACTCTCTCCGGTATATTAAAATTCCCGCACGAGGCGCGAGCTCGATAAAGTCCACGGGGCGTTTATACGCGAAAATCGACTCTCGAGACTCGCTGGCGGACGCATCAGTCAATTTACGATCCATAAAAGGCGCTACATTAAATGCGATCGTAAAATCGCTGCTGCTGCTGCTGCTACTGCTGCAGTCGCACATCGCGTTACTCAGCGGCATTTAGTACATTAAAAGCATACGGGCGAATTGAGGCTTTAATCCTCGGCTACTACTACCTCCAAGAGGCGACTTTGTAGTAACGACGCGAATTTTTTTCCTTCTCTCTCTCTCTCTCTCTCTCTCTCTCTCTCTCTCTCTCTGTCTCTCTCGCGACGCGTACATGGCGGCTTTATAGGAGCACTTCACGCGAGTTTTAAAAGCGCGCGAGCGTCTCGAAGTAGCTGCTCTGCTGAATTTCTCGGGTTTTCATTATGAATAATGGGGTAGCGAAGCGTTGGGTGCTTTTGAAGGAACGACGAATATAAAAATTTATCTGCGGAGTAGGTGACAGCTCGTGCAGGACTTATTAACGCGGGGCTTTCATGGCCTATAAAAGTCGCGCGAAGGGACGGGGAAAAGAGTAGTCGAGAGTGAAGAAGATATTGGAAGATCGCTGCCGCTCGGCTTTCACCGTTGTTAATACACGATCATTTCGAGCATTGCGCTGCCGTGATTATATATGCAAATGTTCGCAGTTGCGACGCGTTGGTTAATCAAGCTCGGATTAACGCTTAATTCGCTGCTCGCGTTTGAAATTGTGCGCAATAGGCAACTGTCTCTGTCAATATTTACAGCTTCGCAGCTCAAATCGCAATTACAATAGTTTCGTGCCGGTGTCCTACGAAAATGATCAACGTTTCATTTGCGAGAGTTCGGTTCACAGTCAAGTCCGTCGCGCGGATAATAGATCACACACGAACATCCTACCACTGATTTAATTAATCCGTACAAATGAAAGTTGAGCCACTTTTAATTTTGATAAAATTAGAGAATGTCAGATATTTTGAGAACCCCTAGAGTTTCGCCGGATGTGTCGCGCTGGCCTCCATTATTCATGAAATTCGGTGCGTAGTTTTTTTAAACAAAAGTAAAAATAAACGCGTTTATACTCGCGTTTAAACAGCTTTTGAGACGAGAGGTGTATAACTGCCACAGGCTCGAGACTCTTTTTCAATAATACACCATCTTTTCCAAAAGAAGGTATAGGAGTCGAAAAAGTAAAAAAAAATAGACAGCAACGCGCAGCTATAAACAAGCTAGCAATTACGCGAGGGAGAGCTTGAACCCTCTTTCTCTCTCCTCCGCCTCCTCCTCCTCCTCCTCCTCTGAAAGGCAGCTCATGCAAAAAACAAACGCAGCACTCCCGTATAATCGCGAAACGGCAACAATATTCAAGCGAGCACTTTCGGCCTCATCCCCCCCGAAAACCCATTACCTTTTCGCACATGCATTGCTCTCGACTCTCTCTCTCTCTCTCTCTCTCTCTCTCTCTCTCTCTCTCTCTCGCTCTCTCTATCTATCTCTCTCGATCCGCACATCAAAGTCGATGAGAGAACGTACACTTGCGCAACTTGGTCGCGAGAGAGACTCGTAGCACTATAGCCGCATCACGTTCATCCCCCCATGCCGCGTACGTATGCGTGTGTATACATATATATATATATATGTCTAGGCAGATTCACGCGGCAGCGAAGAGAGACGAGAGTATATCAACGAGACCGGAACAAATGAAATAGCGTCCAGCAGTAGGGGCCTCCGCGGCTCTAATACTAATTTCCAGGAGCAAAACGAGCGCTGCCTCCTAATTGGACTCGACGAGCGGTGTGGCAGACTTTCGCGCATGTGTGTTTGCGTAGACGAGCGCGCGTTACGGCTTGTTACGGAGAAAGAGTCCGGCTTTTCAGCCGATAGAAAAAGAACGACGGTGAAGGGAAATTAAGTTATTAAGTCGACGTGCGCCCCTCTCTCGTACGCATACGTATCTATACGCGACGATGGAAGAATGCGATGTGTAGCAGCGCTGCATATGGTCTGACGAATGTCTGGATTCTAATCGAGGTTCGATTTTTGTATAGTAATGGTGCGTTGGGAAAAATTTTGTAATCTTAAATTTATCTATTTGTACAAGAGAGTATGAGCTGCGTGCAATCGTATGTTTCAAAGGTTAATTATATTCAGAAATCAGAGATACAGTGAATCGATGATAAATATTTAATTATACGAACAAAATAGTTTGTTGGACTTGAATGGAATAAAATATACATTTTTTGTATTATTAAAACTGAAGATTGTAAAAAAGTTGCCAAGGTTTTTTTTATCCCTTAATTGATTCAAGTTTTATAGCAAAGCTTTTCTTCGTCGATTCACTAGCTTAGATTTTTGTCTATCTTCTTAGATTAAAAAAATAGGAAACATCAAATCGTATGATTAGACATTATTGTACAGCAATAGTTGTTTAAGGATTTCGTAAAAATCGTCACATAATTGTCAATCATTACACTTTTCTTTGATTTCATATTACTACTATTCATTTTTTGCGTCCCCACGAAACGATATTGTAGACACAGTAGTAAAAAAGATAAGATCCAAGAATCTGTGTAACAACAAACAAACGCCTACTGTTGGAGGAAGTATTCTGATTTCAACGCAAATCGCACGTCACGGACATAATTCAATAATTTTCGCTGTCGCACACGCGCGAGAGGTACGCAAAGCCTCGCGCAGACGCGGAAAATCTCGAAAAAGCACAACTCGTCCTTTGCCCTCCGCAAAAGGAAAAGCCAAATAGATGAAGATAATGCGCAGATTCACGCACGCATTTTTTTATTTTTTTGCACCAGCCAGAGCGCGACTATACTTACTCTTTTCGCAGTAACCTTTTGACAAAAGGGCAGACACCTCTTTGTTGACTGTGAAAAATGAGCGTGACGAATGAATACGAACGCGGAGATCAAAGACGCTTTTTTCCTCTGCGGCTTTTACGCCGGCCCTTGCACGCGAGCTGATGCATCATTTATAGGCCCTGTATAGACGCCCTTCTGCACCTCCCACCGTATCATTCGGCTACACGCATGCATCATTCGGAAGTCTAATGCTGCCGGAGGCATTGGGTATATTTGTAGAAGTCGCCTGAGATCGACTTTCTCACTTTAGCGAACAATATACGATTTAGTGAACTCTGCATTTGGCGACGTTATTTTTGCCTTTGTGTGGGCTATGATATACTTATTTTTTTTTTTTTGTGCGAAAATATACCTGAGGTGAAACTCAATTTAGAAACGTTTCCAATAAACGATAAATGATTTACGTAAAATAATGTTTAATTGCGTTTCTGACATACGTTATATGTATCATTGGATATAAGGATACATTTAATCAGAGTTCATCAGTATCAAATGTATATATTCCGCTCTACTATATATTGCATTCTTTGTGAACATAAATTAATTAAATTAATTTAATTTAAATTTCGATATTCCTGCATAAATTTCAACGGCAATAATAATATTTCAAAAACAATGCTTTCAACTTCTGATTAAATGTCATACAAGAGTAAAAGTTGATTCCAAAATGTTTATAATTAATACATCTTGAACCTCAGTATTTGCACTTCGCGATAAGATAGTAAAGCTAAAATTTTATTTAAATTCAAACAAATGTTACATCATTCGCGAAGTGCATAGTATTCTGTCTTCCCGGAGCAATACTACAGCTTTCATTGAGAACCTCTTTTTATTGCCCTATCTCTATCGGTCGTTAAATTAATTGGGCACCTGGCCAAATCCAAATCAATTTCAGGACATCGAAGATCACCGTTTCGAAGACTAATGATTCTTCGATATAAACTTCTCCCAAGGGTCTTTGACCCTAGAACAAATTAAAACGTTCTCATCTGAAAAATTACCTCTAAATCAGGCTGTGTGCAGATATTACTATGAATTCGGCTTTTAGAGGACCCATCAGAAATTCGAGCTCAAAATGAAGAAATCTGAATCTGGCAACTATATCTTTACCAAAGCTTTATTCGTCAAAGAATGGCGATGACATAAATTATACAACGCGACTTGGGTCAACAGAAATTACAAAATGCAAGTCCCAAAGCCACTGCGCCAATTATAATAATTTAATATTAATCCGGCAGAGTTATTCTCGCAAAGCTTTAGAAATTTCTCTTCGCAATGTTTGCAGTTTGCGAGATTCCAAAATCGCTTTGATATATAAACTGACGAACAACCGATGTTTTGCGAATTCCGCCAACTCTAATTAAAGCACGAAAGTACTCTCTCTCGCTCTCTCCCTCTCGCTCCCGGCTCTAAAACAATGTTAAATCAGCGTTTTTGCTTCAAGTTCGTATAAACATTTTCACGAGAGAGAAAAAAAGAAAACCAAGCAGAATAAAAAGTGCAAGTTTACATCAAAGTTACACGAAAAAAAAGTGTAACTAGATTAACGACCCGAGAGAAGCCCTCTCTCTCTCTCTCTCTCTCTCTCTCTCGTATATATATAAGAGGCGGGAGAGAGAGAAAAAGGACACCGCACCTCGAAGCGGTTGCTCAAGTGGTCCCTGGATAGTGCTTCGGTGAAATTTGTAAAGGCCGTTGATTTGAGTGGGTAAAAATCTTGGCGCGGTCTCGCAAGAAATAAGGGTCGTTCCCTGGTGTCCCGTATGAAGATCCGATTTTCAGCCCTCCGAGCGCAGGCAAGCAAAAAAAGCCATGCACAGAGAGACAGAGCTGTCCCGGTGTAAGGCGAGAGGTGACGACTCTACATTTCTCATTGGAGGAAACAATCCGTCGACAGGTGAGATCCCCCCCCCCCCCCATCCTCGCCCGATGGAAATATTCAATTTATTTCGCTAATCGGAAAATCCTCCCGCAGATATATATCGGCCGCCTTATCGCTAATTGAACTTGAAAAACGACACGGGCTAACCCCCAAGAAAGAGAGAGAGGGAGAGAGAGAGAGTGTCTTGGAAATGAGAAAAATACTTATCCACCGCCGTGCAGCGGAGGAGGACGCAGCGAAACAGAAAAACCGCGACGAGAGTTGGGGGGGGGGGAGAAGGGGGTAAGAAGCGGCTTTTCTCCCCGACTCTCTCGGCCAATCAATTTAAGAAGATAAAGCATCCGAGCGCGTCGAGTTTTCGCACATACGGCATCGGATTAGCGCGACGATCGCGAGGAGATATCGCAGCGGCAAAAAGGACGAGCTGCTCTGCAGCTCGAGCGAGAGAAGGAGAGAGAGAGAGAGAGAGATGGAGAGGAGAGGAGAAAAGTCCGGTAGACGCTCGAAGAAACTGCCAACTTTTCGTATACGGTCCGACGGAATCCCCACTGGAGCATCCATTAGATGGTCCGAGCGAAGATTAATGCTCGCAGGCGGAATAGTTGTCTTTCTTCTTTTCCTGCGACGTTGTGTGTATATATACAGTTATACACACACGGACGCGACGCTTCTTCGACCCAGTCGCCTGTATATATACATGCGAATTGACTTGCTTGTGTTTGCATGAGTTTTTCTTTTTTCCAGGAGAAGAACGGAGGGAGGTCTATACTTTGCGTACAGCGAATGCATATTTTGTACACGGTGTACTGCACATGCAGTACGTGCATTAGGGTGACGCAATTGGCAAGGAGGTATTTGAATTCGTTGTATCGATCCACGGCTGCCTCTCCATTCACTCTCGCAAGCCTATAAGAGACTGCTTATAGTTGTAATAATTAGAAGGCCTGCTAAAAGTATAGAAAGTTCAATCACAATGTTTGACCTACCTGCCGAGAAATAAGCGCATTTATTCAGGCATTCTACTCATGCAAAATAAAGCTCCTTTTGATGTGTACATTGATAATGAATGTTACAAAAGGATTTGAAAGCTACAGGGTAAACTGTAATTAATGCAATAGTATATACAGAGTCAAAATTGACGCTGATCAAAACCAATGCAGGGAAACATTATGGGCATGTCAACGTAAATTTTACAATTTATGAGCTTTTAAAATCTATCGTGTACGATATTAATTATGTTGCTGCACTTTAGACTTTAATTAGCTAACGGTTACGACTAACGTTTTTTACGACAATGTCGATACGTAAATTACGTAATATATTTCGAGAAGCCGAAATAGATGCAGACGTAATTGTTATTTATTTTATTCTAAGCCAGATGACAGCCGGCAGTAAGTGACTCTAAATAAATTAAAATCTTGCAGGTGCCGCAAAGGCAATTTGTCAAGTCAATTCACTATCCGTCACAGAACAGATATTACAGAGTATAAACTTCCATGTCCTCTTGCACGACTTTTCCATCCTTTTCTTTTTCCTACGCTATACAAGCAGTTTTCGGGAATATTAAAGATCAAAGAACCCCGAGGGATCGAAATTTGCTGCAGTCGCAGGTTCGATGTAATCGCAATTTGCAAATCGAGGAAAGCTATATAGCTCCATGACATGCTGAAAATTGATGTTTATCTCATGTAGATTAGCGAATTGAATAATCATATGTTAATTCTGTTTATTTTGTACATTATAATTATTGCTTGCGCGACTACCTTGCCAGATGATTTGTAACCTGAGCATTCAATGGATAATTTTAAATTTCAATTCAGCTCTTTTATTTCGTTTCTATAGAGATAATATTACATTTGGTTACATCACCTGATTACGCGAATTACTTAAATTAAAATTATGTACTCACAGTTCCCACTAGACAAAAGTAAACTTATATGTTTAATTGCGTTGGCTTGAGAATATGCTTCTTGGATTATTTAAGAAAAAATTAACGTAAGTGCATACGTTATTCCACGATGTCTGGCAATCGTCGAGTTTACTGCTATAATCAGCTTTGAACATAAGAAATGCACGACGCCCCAGAGTCCGCTTTCATAAAAACTTGCGCATACATACACGTACAATATACAGTATACATAGAGAGAGGTAGAGAGACGAGAGAGAGAGAGAGAGAGAGAGAGAGAGAGAAAGAGCGGGACAGTTCTGTTAAAAGCACGTTACGAGCTGCGCACTAAACTTTTCATGTGACGCATATAATAATAACGCTGTAGGAAAATATACGTATATTACACGTATACGCATGTATATACATATATATACACGCGCGTTCTCGGGCCCCTGGCAATTGGCCATAAATTTCCAGGCTATAAATCCAGCGCTTCTTTCGTCCCTGCAGGTTGCCGGGCTGCAGAGAGAGAGAGAGAGAGAGGAAGAGAGGAAGGACTCGAAGGCGACGGCGGCAAAATTAAAAAAATCATCGAACCGAAGGGAGGGCAGCCCTTATCTGGGAGAAGAGTATAGAGCGCGAGAGCCATAGTGTATATATATGTCGCCGCGCGGCGGCGATGCACAGCTATATATATATAGTCGTACTCGCTTCTCGCAATTGAAAATCTCTCGAGCGACTGCACCAAACAAGCTCTGCACCACCTACACCCGGCTAAACTTGGGGCGAGATTGAACGTTAGTCACGAGATCACATCTGGCCCCATCCACCCCCACCCCCCTCCCCATCTGCGTCCATAACGCTTATCAGTGGCATCCAGAGACTCCCGGCCATTCTCTCTCTCCCTTTGCCTCAGCACAGCGAGAGATACTCGAGCGACTATAGCCGGAGAAGTAGCTCTGAGAATCGCGAATAGCTATATCGCCTGCGCTGTACATAGATATACAGAAAGAGAGGCAGCCGAGCTTCCCGGTTGCACTCGATGCGCCACGGATACGGCAAGAGGATCCGAAAACGACTGCGGAATCGCTTGTATAAGCGGCGATGCATTGTGCTTCCAAGGGTTTAATGCTGGGCTTGGATAAGGCGGATTATTAGCCCGAGGTATATCGATCGGCAATAATTGTTTCTTCGACTTATTGTCGAGGCTCGGGCTTGCGGGATTCCGTGTATAGTTGGCCAAGTCGAATTCGATTGTTCGCGATGAGCTTTTGGTGCGCTTGGAAATTTTCTCGGTTTTTTTCCGTCCCGTCTTGGGGGTTCGAACTTTTTGGGCGAAAGTGCCGATTTTACGGCGGGATCGAGTCAAACACAGGAGAAAGTCATTTAAATAATTTTTAAACAACGGTATTACTTTTTTCCGATGCGATATGTCGTAATAAAAACCCTTTTATTTTCCGCCGCAGTTTTTACATCATGCATTTTTCATGAATTCTCCGGTAAATATATTCCATCAAAAGATTTTCTTTTTAATATCACACATTGTTTTATTAACGAACATTTTAATTTAAAAAGATCGTTCATTTCTCAATATTAATATGATTCTCTCAGAATTAATACAAAGCGTATGCAAATAATACGCGTACATATTGTACATACGAGTATAGTGTGTGTATGGAATACTATGAATATCGAATTCCCTGAAGGGTTTTGCCAACCGTTATTCAAATTAGAATTATTTTATAAATTCGATAGTCTTCTGGCTCTCTGCATTGTTATTATTATAATTATTATTTTATGCGTATATTTTAATATTTATTAACAAAACGTGTAATTTGAGAGAAATAAAGCCACTAAGCAAAATTTCAAACGCGAAATACTTAATCGAATTTCGCTGTATATCTGCATAATAATCATTTTGACATTTCTCTTCGTAACGACGTATATGTTTATCCTTTTGTTATCCAGATAAGGATACATAAAAGCATCTGAATCCATCACCATTAAAAACCGTATAAAATCATGCGCGCAAAAAAAACATAAAATATGAATTTACATTCGCGTCCCTTTTAACTCGTATGTTGTTCGTAAAAAAATAACAGTAAGATGCACAATAAAATTCCTTTTTATAAAAAAAAACACCCAACAGCGACGAAGAGCCATACATACAGTATAGCAATTTACTCGTAAAAGAATAGAAAACAAATACGCAAAAAATCCGTGTATCCTCCAAGAACTTATTAGTTCCTCTTTTGCTGGCAGTAAAGGGGATCTAACCACACAAAACTTGCATATAGCAATTTAAATTATTATTAGAAAATTAAATTATTATTATTATTATTATAAGAAACTATTATTATAAGAAATAAATGCAGTGTCTAGGGGACACAGCACCGTCTACCGTAGACAGTCGACGATGGTGAACGCGGTGGACGTTAAATTAATTTTGCACCGTCAACGGTAGACGGTTGCTTTAGCCACCCTCACTCGACACGGTGACACCCCGTGATCGGTTATTATCGAAATCGGGGGAGGATAGGGATGGTTATTTTTAACAAATAGAGATGCTTTTCTGTAAAACTGTCTACCGTCTACCGTCTATCGACAACGTTCAACGGCGAACGATTGACAAGAGCTTTTTATACACCGTTTATCGTTCACCGTCGACCGTCTACGGTATACACGGTGCTGTCCCCTACACAGAGCCAAATATAAAACAACATTTATGTATGCCATATTCCAGGTACAATCAGTCTTCGAAGACCAAAATTGACAATTTTCATTGCTTTTTTAAAGGTAGATTTACAAAAATAAGCGTAATAATTTAAAATTAAATTTCACTTATAAAAACTATCTATAATTTTTTGAAAGTCTGCCTTACTAATAAAAATGAAAATTGACAATTTCATTTTTATTAGACATGTACAAAAATTGTTTAATTCAAAGTAAGACAAATAAAACAAGTAATGTTTAATTTCCAGCCGAAGATATCGTCTCGTCAGCGAGCGAGGTATTCTTCTCTGCCCCCCCCCTTCCATCCCCATCATCCGGCATAATGTTTCACACTATTCCTATATATAAAACTCGCTGCACCCATTCGCGCGTCTACGGAAATTCAAGCATTTCTTCCTTGTGAAATTTACGCCAGTTATTGTATCAGCCCATTAAGTCAGTTCTATAAGTAGTCGACATTGACGACACGCTTTCGCGCTGATTTATGCTAATGGCGACGGTATAGGGCGCGAGCGGATTCGCGCGCTCAACGCCGCGCGTAAATATATAGAGGAGCTCGCGCCGCGACGATGAATGGCGAGGGGGAACTTTGCACTTCTTACGCTTCCTTCTTCTTCTCCGTTCGCGGGAGCGGGAAATGGACCGAAGTCAAAGGCAAAGAGCCCGCGCTCAAACGATGTTTGCCGAAGTCGTGTTTTACATGAATGCTTTTTAAAGCCGCGCACCCCCCCCCCCCCCCGCCTCCACATACCCACCCCAGCTTACAGCTTCGAGTCGCGCAATTTTCCCTCGAGTGCAACTTGCCCTATTTCAACCAAGTGTGTGTGTATGTGTGTGAGTGTGTGAAATCGCAGTTTTCTCCGAACTACAGCGCGGGAGAATTAAATTTGCACAGAGTGCGCGCGCGCGTATGTGTATTTTTGCGATTAACAGACGCGCGGGCGCGCGGGAGAAAATGACGCGTGTGTGCTTCTCGAAAATTCGTGCGCGCTACTCGAAGAACGTACGTTTTCATTTTCCAGGTGTATACTTATATATATATGTGTGTATACTGCGATATATATATATATATATATATATACACACACACACACACACACACACACACACGCGCGCGCGCGCAATTAATCGAGCGGCTTTTCTGTTTGCTCACGTGTCTGTGAATTTTTATCGAATGATAAACGAAATCGTTTGACTTCGTCTTCGCGCTTTTGAGGAAGAACGGCGCTTGTGATCGCGAAAATTTTGTCGCTGATAAATTCGTGTGTGCGTAGACGTTGGTAAACGAATGATAAATAAATAAATGACTGCGGGCTTTAAGATTGGGGGGATCGAAAGTAACAATGAAATCATAGCGCAAAGCCTTGAAATTCTGTTTTGATACAGCCTATTCACGCATTAAATCTTCATTTCGCGCAAGCTATGAGGTAACTTCAAAACTATAAGCGGTTTTATACATGCCAAAACACGTTTGTAGTTACAGCATAATCTCTAAGTTGAAGTTATTATATACGCATACACCTTAATGTTTGTTACGATTAAATATTTTTGCATACCTGACGGTACAATAAACGTTAATTTCATCATACAAGCCAAATACATAAAGATTCTGTCAATAAAATTAATGAACTTTCAGGTAGTTTCCGCATCCTCATCGGCACCTCAGATTCAGTACGCAGGTAATCGAGGAAAAATTGCTCAGAAAGCTTTTTCGGGAAGCCACAGAAAAAAATGTAATCCTTGCGGGAGATTGTAAATTGCTGTATGCAGAAGATACCGATTGCCTGTATAGCAGTGAAATTCGATTTTACAGACCAATTTGGAGATCGTAAAATAAAATTCTGCCAACACACGCAGTGCGTAAAATAAAAGATTCGGATAATAACCATATATTTTCGATTCACGGCGCCCTTCCCTTAAAAAAACGACTATTATCATAATTTTGCGCATTTTACGTATATCGAGAAGCCGTGAATATATCCATTTTACGTCTGAAATCAAAACCGTAATTGAATTTTACACCTAAAGTAAGAAAAAAAGAATTTCATCACACGATCGCAGCGTACTTATAATACCTGCTCGACGAAATCAAGTTTACTGGATGAAAATAACTATATTTCACGTATATTCGAGTGCCCGAGTGCGAGAATCATATACATAACGTTATTATATTTCGAAAAGCTCGGAAATGAATGAATCCTTTGCACGATCGCGACCTCGATTTTAATACTGCGATCATATTATATTCCGCGAATAAAATCATTTGCTCGTGCACTGCAAACACAAGACACGATCATTAGTTTATGGCTTCGGACGGAGGGACTTTCAATATTTAAAACCATTGACGTGCACGAGCGCGCATTTCGAGCAGTTGGAAGCGCGACGCGGAATATTGAAAAGAAGATCCACGTTATATACGGGTACTTGCAGCAAATGTTACAGTAACCTACATTTGGCATAAATACGTTTTGTAAGGATTGAAAACAGAAAGAGAAATTTCGTGCTACTATAATAGCTCACGTCTTTTTCTAAGTATTTTGTTTGACATCTTAGTTTTTACCATTATACCTCCCGACAGCTATTATATTTTATACAAAATTATTACAAGGAAAGGATATTAAACAACAACAAAAATTCTTAGGGGATAAAGGTTTGATAAGCGATTGATTCCAAAGTACAACCAAACTGTTCAAAATATACCTCTTCCAAAGTAAAATGTTGGCACATTTTCTTATATAATCTACTTATTACATTATATGTATAGTATACATTTTATTCACTGATAGCATAGTACTTTCTTACTTAATTTATCATAATACTGTTAACCAGCAATCTTTACCATAATATTTTTAATGAGTGATTTTTGTGATAAATAAAACAAGAAACTATTTTTCATATTTTCAATTCGTACAATACTTGTTTTAAAAATCTACACTTTGTGAACAATAAATACTGCTCTCTTTATTTCTTTATTTTAGATATAGAATATATCAGTAAATAAATTGTATTCTATTAACAAGTTTATTGTATTAGAAAACTTATCAGAGATTAACATTTTTAAATAGATTTTTTACTATAATATTAAAATACATTTTAATAAACCATATTTTATCTTTCTATCTTAAAAGAGAGGTTGTGCTTTGTCGGCACATATGAAAATATTATTGTATACATATTTGCAATTGTACCCACAAAGTACAAGCTCTTTTTTAAGATAGAAAGATAAAAGGTGGTTTATACACATATCTATATACATACAAATCATCGACAATTACTTTGACTCAACTCGCATTCACTGACTTCCTTTTCACTGTGAATGCCGTCGTTTTTGGCTGTACGTTGCGTTATTTTAACCCAGAGTCCACCAGAAGCACGAAGGCTCAGCCGGAATTTTAAATTTACCTCAGTTTTGCCCTCGACACTACTTAAGTGATACCTCCTGAGTATAGCGCTTAGTATGGTCTTTACCTGTAAAAACGCGAGCTTACTACCTGAAATGCATAAAAAAACGTAACTGGATTATTCGTCCTCTATTAATTGTTGATAAAATCGATGGTTCACGATTGTATGTTCGATTTTACTGACAGAGCTTTATTTATGAAAAATTGATTCTGCAAAAAAATTAATTTATCCATTTTTTAACCGAAAATTCGTTTGAAAGACGTATGTGGATGATTTGTCCTCCATTAATTCATGACAAAACCCATGGTTCGCGCTTGTATACGTGCTCTGTTTTACCAACAGATGGTTTTTTTTACTAAAAATTGCGACTCTCAAGAAATTCATTCATCTCTTTTTTAATATGGGATTTTCGTAAAAACATCGATCTGTCGATAAAAATGCTTCATATGTTTCAGTCGGTAAATCAGTATACAAACAAGATGTACGTAACAGTAGTTTCAATCGATCAATAATTGAAAGGTTGCTAACTTTATTTAGAGTTAGGTATAGAGCCCTACGAAAATAAATTGATTTTTTCTTGAACATTTTAATTTTCTATATGCGCTCCATTTAGTTTAATCGAACAACTAACGGTTTATTTAAATCGCTTTACCATAAAATATTT
This sequence comes from Philotrypesis tridentata, assembly GCA_018906965.1. Lineage (NCBI taxonomy): Eukaryota > Metazoa > Arthropoda > Insecta > Hymenoptera > Pteromalidae > Philotrypesis > Philotrypesis tridentata. The sequence goes on from JACCIB010000002.1 coordinate 1,715,754, forward strand.
ATAAATACTAAATTGATTTACCGATACAGTTGCGGGGTCCCGCGCTGAACGGCATGTAGGCAAAGGGGTGTATCTTCTCCATACTTCCATCACTGAAGCGTTCCGGGCGGAAACTGTGCGGATCAGAAAAGCTATCAGATGACCTCTGTATGGCGATAATTGGTACCATTATTGATGTGCCAGCTGGTATTACACGTCCTCCTGTGAACATTAACATAAATTGTATTGCATAGGTAATGAATATAAATTTATTATATGCACATGAGGACTACATATACAGTTCTTCGCGTTAAAAAATCTTTAAAACCGCTCGTTAAAAGGGTAAAAAATAGTTGATTTTAAAAAAATAATTTTTATAATGCAGGCATTTAAAAAGTACAAACAAATGTCGTACACTAGGCTCACCAAATTCTACGTCGCTTTCAAGTTTCCTACTAATCAACGGCGCAGATGGATAAAGCCTAAGAGCCTCTTTTATACAGTATTCCATCCACTTCATGGCATTCAAGTCTTGCATTGAAGGCGATCTATTTGCATCGCCCTCGGCAAAAATTTTGACCAGCTCCTCATGACACGTGTCTTGCCAGTGTGGGTGATTCGCCAGAAGGAAGGCAGTCATCGCCACCGTTGTGCTCACAGAATCCAGCCCAGCGAGCAAGAATGAACCACACTGGCTGATTATGTCCTCATTGGTGAACGACTCAGGCTTTTGCTTGTTCAATTCAATCATGTATTCTAAAAACGAGAATTCCTGTTTTGATTCTTTCTCCTTGAGAAGACGACGCTTCCTTTCGAGCATCCGTCGGCACATTTCCTTCAAATGTTCACCTTGCTTCACATCCTGCTGGCCATAACTTGTCAATTTGTACAGGATGTCGGGATACAGCCAAGGACGAGTTAATCGATATGCTAGCAAAATTTGGCCTCTGATAAATGATCAAGGAGGATTATTGTAAAAGTTTTAATTACGAAATAATCTATTCATTTTAACAAAACAATCCATGCAATGATGAGGAAGGTGAAATGATGTAACGAACAATTTTTTTGTCTTATAAATTGGTTGTAAGAATTGCTGGCATAATTCTTATGATAATATTTATTCCACCTATAAAAAATGTCGTGACTTGGGATATTGTGAAACCAACATATACGTTCTGTGATTAGTTCATATTGTACACATGCGTCGGTTCATGAATTATTTTTAGAGGATTAGCGTTAACTTTAAGTAATTTCTTGCTTAAAGATTAAAAAACTTACTTTATGACGACCATATCATTCGTATCAGCGTTACCATTTTCTTTCCCCGTGCTAGTAACGTCGACTCCCAGAACTGTTTCTATAATAATACAACAAGCACATAACACGCACCATATACTTTTTCTTGCCAGTAGTAAGAAATAAAGAGTACCAAAATACTGACTTACCGAGTACTATTTGATAAACAAGACTGTTTACAATTTTGGTGATGTCCAGCTTTTGACCATCCATCTTGGCGAGTCCGTCGGTTAGCCTGTCCGCGTATTTGACGTAAGGTCCAATGAACTTTTTTAGTATGCTATGATGAAAGGCCGGTGTCAGAAGCTTTCTGTGATTTCGCCACGTTTCCGATTCGCTGGTAGTCAAACCGTGGCCAAGAAAATTTTGGAAGAAAAAGTAAAAGATAGATTTGTTGACGTGCTTTGCATTACCCAAGACTTTCTGAACATCATCTGGTTTCGTAATGAAGACATAAGGGTAGATTCCTAGCCACAATCGAAATATTGGACCATATTCCTTGTAGGACGTATATGTCAGCTTTTGTACAACTATAAAAAAATCCATTAGTGTAGATTTAGGTGAATATTACAATGGATTGTAAAGGAAGAAGAGCATGTAATTACAAGTGTCACTTGTTAACGCGTAGGCGTTTCCAATCGGCCCATTTAACTGGAAGGCAGTCCAATATATTCTGATCTGATTTTTCAATAGATAAGTCGAAAGCGCGACAATGATCGGTACCACATAAATGCATAACGCTTGCACATCCCACTGGAAAACAAATAACTGTACTAATAGTGCTCTGCACCTCAGCTAAATTGTGTTACGTAAATACAAAAAAAAATTAATAAATTTTTAAACAGAGGTGGGATATTTATCGTGTTTTAGCGATTCAGCTGAATTACGATAAGAAGGCGCGGAGAATATGAAGAAATAGAAGGGCCCGCATTTGATGGCAGCGTTAAATTTTCTTTTGTGCAGAATGAAAATATTTAATGTTATTACGTGTATTATAGTAATTTTTAGCTTCGTTTTTTGAAAGTCACAAATATCACAAGCATATTTATTGATCCTGAGAAGAATTCAATGAGAAAAATCTACATAAATACTATATTTTTAATTTAGATGTTGAAATGACTATGGCTCGAAAGTAAGGTAATAGAAAAAAAATTAATCTTTGATTATAGGCTCTGCACTGTATATTCTCACGTTGTGAGATTTGTATGCACCAAGGCCTTACAAATATTTTTCGGCGTTTTGCCCGATACTATATTTTTAATTATTATTTAAGAATGATGTAAAAATTATTTAAGATATTACACGCACTCACAGTTTGTTTCATCTCTGAACTCATTCTTGCTGTTAGCGAGTCAATCGTCAAAAATCCCGTCCAGCTGCTCAGAATTCATGGAACGCAAGATAAATCTACTCCTCATCGATTCAGCGTTTTTTTACACGAGCTGTGCATACATATTCCAGTATTCGATTTCTTTGTCGAGGTTCACGTTCTCTCGCACCAAATGCAGTCTGCAAAAGTGTAAATTGGAATTCTATTGTCGAAATAAAACTTGAGTCTTAAATGGATTACTAAGATGTGTTTATCTTTTTTTTTTTATTTTTGCAGCCTTTTCAAGTCCTCATGTGAGTCTTATATGGCTCTGCATTGTCTGCACTTGTGAGTACTTAATTTCAGTGCATTGAGTCCACTATTTTTAAGTACTCACGCAGAGCAATGGGGACCTACAGTTTTATGTACAGTGAAGATATACACGTTGTTCACAGTAGAATCCGAACCACTGGAGCTCAGAGATGTATAGATGTTAACAAAGAGGTGTCCCCAAAATCGTCGAGAGTCAGGCTTAACCCAGGACCTCTGAATTACTAGCCCGATATTCTACCGATTGAGCCATCGTCGCTCTTTTATGTGTTTATCTTAATTTATATTATTTATTTAAAATAGGTACTATCAATTCCATTTGAATAATACATGCAAACATGAATACATATGTGTGCATGACGAAATCCGTATTTTTCATTCACTTTTTTGCCCCCAAAAGTTGCGAAAAAAAAATCTCGCTACATCGACCGGGTAAGGTTTTTTCTGTTCTACACGACGTACAGAATAAGAAAAAAATAGCATACCCACCAAATCGATCTTGTGACACTGTTTTTTGGCCATCTTTGTGATTTTATGCAGAGATTATTACACAGTTTTTAGCAAAATATTCTGGATTTTTTCGAATGTAAGGTTAAATGGGCATATAAATAGGCTTGAAGTATACACTAAAAGAACTGTATTTTGAACTCAAACTTGTCAAGACTGGATGCCCTGATCAAAAGTCACGTACTTTTGAAATAAACAAATTTTGCCTCAGACTCCCTTTAGTCTGATACGAAAATTCTCGATTTTACATTTTAATCTTTGAATCTTCGTAGCTTTTGATTCAGTGACTCGATTTTAACTTTTAACAGCTCAAAGTAAAGCTCTTTTCTTCTACTTTTCTGCCAATGGGTCTAAATTAAATTTTTTCAATATAGTGAGCTAATATATAGCTCATTGCATAAAAAAATTTGTATTTATACCTATTAGAAAAAAAGTAAAGGAAAATAGATTTAATTTGACTTATTAAACGTTAAAATCGAGTCGCTGAATCAAAAGTTACGAAGATTCAAAGAAAAAAAATGTAAACTCGAGGATTTTCGTACCAGCCTAAAGGGAGTCTGAAGCAAAATTCGTTTATTTCAAAAGTACGTAATTTTTTATCATTGTATCCGATCTAGATTAATTTGGATTCAAAGGACAGCTCTTTTAGCGTCCTTTAAGCATATCTATATGCCTATTTAGCCTTGCATTCGAAAAAATCCAGAATATTTTGCTAAAAAATGCATAATAATATCTGCGTAAAATCACAAAGATGGCCAAAGAAGACAGTATCACAAGATCGATTTCGTTGGTACATTATTTTTTTCTTACTCTCTACGTCGTGAAGGACAGAAAAACCCTTACCCGATCGATGTAGCCCGAAATTTTTTTTTCGCAACATTTGGGGACAAAAAAGTGAATGAAAAATACGGATTTCGTCATATACAGTCCGAGTTTACGGATTAAAAGCTCTAAATCACCTGAACGGTGCTTTTTAAAGAAAGTACTCCCGATGTTCAAACTGCACGTACTGAAAAATATTGAAAAAGATAAACAGTATGATCATTCGCTAAACATTCATAAAATAATAAATTATGCTGATCGTATTAGACGAAAATTTATTTGTCCCTACAATAACATTTTATCGTATTATTAATTAATATTTGTGTTCATCAAAGAAACTGAAATTGATAGTACAATTTTCTTTATAAATAGTTTTTATATTCTTAAAATATTTAAATTAAATCATAATTTTCGCCAAATATATTACTTAGAATTCTTCTCGACAATATGATTGGAAAAATGCAACCTCTTTTTCTCCACACTGCGCCGAAAGTACCACTTTCGCTCCCGGGCGCCAGGAGCGAAATTGGTAATTTCGGCGCTAGTGTGAAGAAAAATAGTATACGCACCACGGGAGTAAATTCGGACAGCCCATATCTCGTGTTTGCCACCCTCGCCTTCGGCTCGGGTATCAATATACACGAGATATGGACTCTCCAAGTTTTTTCCTCCCTAGGCACGTAATATACTATTTTTTAAGATATGGTTTTCACACTAGTCTACACATAAAAATAATCAATAATTATGTTTGGCTCAATCCGTATTTATTAGCTCGTTCAATAAACACACGGTGTCTGAGACTGACTGTCCACCTTTATTTCGGAGGTTCTTTTATATTGCATAAATTGGGTTTATCATAAAGTGCGTATTACGCAAGTAATAGATTGCTTGATTACAAATGCGTCATTGATCATTGGTATTATTCGTACTTTATTCCAAAGTATTAGACTATTATCCTATGGATCTAGGCCTTGGTTCTCATCGTTTTTCATTTATCGGCGTATAAATCTATAATCAGTCGATCACCTATGCTTGATTCTGGCCCACTTCCTGTCGAGATTTTCAAGTGGTTGCATTATTATTCCGTTGCTAGATGACGTAAAAATGAAATATCCAAATACAAATTTTTCTTGAAAACATTGATCAATTTTTAATTGAAAAACTATAAATTTTCCAAAAACCTCGTAAAAATAAAAAGTTCTTAAAATTAGGTAGAAAATACACCTGAATTTTTTCAGATCGATTCGAACAAAAACACGTCACACATAAATATCGAAATAGTCAAAAAAGACTGTGTGACACGCCCTCTTTCGTGCGGCAACACTATTTTTTTCGTCTTCTGTGTATCCTACAGAACAAGAAAGACGCTGTCCCAGAGGAGCAGGGAGAGGCAAGAATAGTATATTACGTGCCTAGGGAGGAAAAAACTTTTGGAGAGTCCATATCTCGTGTGTATTGATACCCGAGCCGAAGGCGAGGGTGGCAAACACGAGATATGGGCTGTCCGAATTTACTCCCGTGGTGCGTATACTATTTTTCTTCACACTAGCGCCGAAATTACCAATTTCGCTCCTGGCGCCCGGGAGCGAAAGTGGTACTTTCGGCGCAGTGTGGAGAAAAATTTTTTTGTTTCAATTTTCCTATTACCTGAATATTTTTGGAAAATGAATATAATGTCACTGACCCTAAAAATCTTTCATGAGTTTGAATCCATCCATTCAGCGCCTCGTTCAGCGCAAATCAACCTCACCTCAACAAACATCAGCCAATTAAATTTCGAAGCCCATACTCCCGGCGCGAAATCAGTCGGATACCCGATCTCTCAACGATTTCAATTCGACCTGTCCCTTTTAAGCCGAGCCGAGAGAGTCAGCGATCTCGCTGACCGCGCACTTACAGATCGCTGCGATAGCACCGCAGTATCGTTCAGTTTTTTTTCTTTTCCAATACCGCCAAAAATTCAGCGGTGCGGTACACACTGCACAGCCGCCGCGGTGAAGCGCGCGTCGCGGGGGGATTTGCATGTTTCATGGTAGCGTCGTTAAAAACGTCGGAATAGGCAGGCGAGCCCGGAGCTCGCGATAAAAAAGCAAAATGCTGAACGCGAAACAAGTCAAGAAACATGGCATGCGCAACGAGAGGTGGACGACGCGGGAGAAAAACGCGCAGTACCGCGCGATCATCAAGCTTCAGGGTTAGTTTCTTCTTTTAGGTTATATATACATCCGCTGTTTATTTATTTATTTATTTACTTATTTATTTATTTACTCATTTATTTACTTACTTACTTACTTATTTATTCGGACGCTCTTTATACGCAACTTACGAATTTTGCAGCTCGGGAGAAGAAGCTGCAGAACACGTATGGGCTGTCGCTGCGGAAGAAGGTGACCAAGAATCTGAAGCAGTTGATGAACGACGTCGACGACTATCGGCGAATCGTGCGCCAAGTCGAGACCGGCGATAAGAGGATCTACCAGAAGGCTCTGAGGAAGCAGAAGGACATTGAGATACTGCTGGCGGACGCGGAGCCGACGGTAAACGACAACGATCTCGAAAAATACGCACACACGCGAAAAAATAGCTTGTTTCATTGTTGCGCACATGTGCTAAGTGTATAACGGCGAGATTAGGAAGCCTACCAAGTCATTTTCCAAGACTACAGCCAGAAGCGCAAGCAACTGGACGAGCTCCTGTACGAGAAGAAAAGGAAGACGAACCAGATCTGCACGTTGAAGGTATGCGTTTTATTGACAGCTGCGTTACAGTCGGCTTCGACTGTCTGATACGCGGTATATAAAAACGTGGAATTTTCATTGCGACTGCGATTCATTCATCGGCCTCTGAAGCTCGGGAATATTAATGTTGAAGTTGCCCCGTTAATGCTCATGTCTATGTAAAGAATCGAGTTTGGCTCAGTTTTCCTAAGAGGATCACGGCTAACTTTTGAATTTTGTCTCTATATCTCTTTGCTGAATAAAGCATTTTTAAGACGGTGCTCTCGGACCTTTTGTCGCGAAATGCACTTTGCTTCCACTTTCTGCGGCTGTGCAATGCCAACTCGAAATAATTATCTTTGGCGCGCATAAAATATGACGGAATTAACGTTCGCTGTGATTTACTGATTTACGTTATGCGACTTTGCACAAAAAGCATACTTGCTCTTCTCAAGGGAGTGCGATAATCATAGAAAATTTGAACTTCGCGCCAAAATGTTGCAGACGAATAGAAAGCAATGTTTTTATTTTTTAATTTCTTGCCAAATGAAATTAACACAAAGCCACGATTGCAAGTAACAGGCGGATTACGCTGACCTGATCGATCTGGTCGAGAGGAAAAATGAAATCCTTCCCGAGGAAGAGGAATTTCACAAGCGCCAGCAAAAATTGGTCGCTCGCTATCAGGTCGCCTTGGCTAAGCGCAACGCTGCAATATCCGTCGGCGAAACGTACAAGAAGATAATCGTCATTTTGGAGCAGGTATGGCATTCCAAAAAAAAAAGAAATTCCGTCGACCAAATATAATTTACGTTTTTCCGATATACATAGGAGCATAGATTTCTTTCCTTCCGCGGATACATGTGCGTACCGCCGAGTTACAGGGGCGTAAAAAAACAAACTGGTTTACGCACGAACGCAAATAAAAGTATTGAAACAAAGTTTCGCACTGACACTCGACGTTCCATATTCACGAGGCACTGAAAAAAAAAATTGCGCCCAGTCGAAATAGGTCGTGCGTATACATCTAAACCTCTTCTCCTGTTGCATTGATCGAATCATTATTTCGTTCGCGTCCGCTGTCTGTGTCTGTGTGTCCGTGCGTCCATTCGCGTGCCAAACATCCGGTCGCTCTGCTCATATTTTCGCGCGCTTTGCCGAAGAAAAATAAAATTATTGCCCCCCCCCCCCCCCGCGCAAGTTTTTCGAGGAAAGCGATGCCGATCCTTCGTTATCGCGCAATCTCGTCACGTAAAGCCCGGAATTTCGGAATATTCACCGGCTCGCCGGCTGGTCCGCATAAAACACCCCCCCCCCCCCAATAACCGTATATAAAAAACAAACTTTCCCGCGTAAAAGCATTGGAAGCGCGATGGCTGCAGCGTAAAACAAACGGGTGGCAGGGGGGGGGGGAGGGTCGAAAGGAAAATAAAGATACGGAATGGCGAACGCGCGTTCCGTATATAAAAAAAACTCGCGTCTCTTCGTCGACGATTCATCGGCCGCTTTGTGCTTTCGATTGACCTTTGCGCGAGAGCAGCAGCCCTTCGAAGTCACTCTTACATTTCGTTCGACGAACAAGGCGCACATATATAGGGGGCGGAAAAAAGCGTAAAGGCCGCGAGCCGCGCGCAAACGCGAGAGGCTGCGCTTTGCGCAAAATGGGAGCGAAGGCTAAGCTCGAGCTTGCAGTGCTGTGTGAGGTTCCATTAGGAGATAGCCAATCCGAGCGACGCGAAGCGAGGCCGTCCTGTACGGTTGGTTGATCATTCCATTACCGGGCATCAAATCACGATAGTCGCGCGAGGACACCCCCCGCAGGTCTGTAGGTACACGCCGACGACTAATTCCGCGAGAGATCGGAACGACGCTAATAATCGTGCGCCTGCTATACCGATGCTAATTGCACGAGCGAGTATGGAGCTTGTAAATATTTTCTAAGGCGGAGGCGCGCCTGTCAGAGGAACGGAGGGAATGATTTTTAAAACGAGGTCTCACCGAAAATTCTGCCCTGGAATATGCATTTGATTCTTTTTTTTATGGCGCGGAAAAATTGAAAATTTTGAAGAGAAATTGAGCTTTGCGTTATTCGCGTTGATTCTCGCGGTTGGCGAAATTCCAAAATCAGCAGCGAGAAATTTAACGCGTGAAAGCGCACTGAGATAAAAATTAATTGAAATTTAAACTGCGTTAATGTAATTAAAACGGAACAACGCGATTGGTATGAAATGAGCGTAAAAGACACGAAATTAAATTGAATAATGTGGAGCAAAGTAATAAACATATTATACACGTACAATCTATGTACAATGTAGAATTTCATTCATTTAACGATGAGCTAACGTAAAATGAGCAAAGAATGAGGAAGGTATGGCCTCACCACTTGCAGGTCTATTACTACTTGGATAACAAATAGTTAAAGTGTATTTACAGTTTTTCAAACTTGAAGGCAATCAGTACAAGTTAAGTATTAATGTCCGATTTGCGAGCTGTTGGACTGAGTGGAAGGAATCAGAAAGTTTAATAAAAGTGTTGCTTTGTGGCAACGAAGTAACATACTCTGGATTCAGATTTGTGGAAAGGGGTGGAAATATATATTACGAAAAAGCTCGGACAAAATTTTTTAATCTTCTTTGCATTCCCTCATTTATTCGAGTTTTTTTTCACATTCAATAAAATATTTTAAAAATTGTCTTTCATCTTCGAGAAATCGAAAATGAAAATATTAATCGATATAATGAATCTAATTGACCACCACAATCATCCATACAATAATGGTTTTTGTAAAAATTTAGTTTATTAAAAAATAATTATACTGAATACTATAAAGTCTAAGTAACTTATTATGAAACAGACTTAGTGCATAAGCCCGTAATTTCAAGCACACATTTATTTCAAATTTCGTTTTCAACATACTTAGCTTATTTTTAAGTGCGTAAATAAATTAATTGTAACTTCAGTTTGGTTAAAAAAAATTTTCTTAAGAATCATACCTCGACAATAATATATTTGCCATTTGTATTGTTGCCTTTCCAAAAATTTAAATAAATTTCTGAATTACTCGTCGAAGTTGATTGAATATACGTTTTAGTAAAAAGTATTTGTCCACTAAATCTGATCAATTAAAAAAAAAATTGCGTTGAAACCATTGCGTTTAAAATGAAAAAATCAAGACCACCGCTACAACCACACGACTTTCACGAAAACTCGTTTTCGCAAAGACGATCCACAGATCACAATGTAGAAGACAATCCAACAACTCATTAATTTATAATCAATCTTATTGAACAAAAGGATTCGAAATATTTCGACGTCGTGCTGAACGCTATGCACATGGAACGAAGGGACCAGTGTCGAGTGATTTACAACACGACTCTGCTGGGCCAGTTAGCAACTGAGAACCTGGACGACGTTCGGGAGAAGTACAAAGTGATGGCTCAGGATGTCTGGATCAATATGAAAGAGCGCGAAAGAAGCCTCGAAGACGCCAGATTAAAGGCCGAGGATGTTTGGGAGTACGCCAAGTCCCTCGTTAGAATTGAGGCGAGTCTTCTTCACGATTTTTTTTTCTGGACGATCAATGCACAGTACAGAAAATTTATGTAAATAATATCACAATGTACATTGTAGAGTGATACTCAAGTGTCAAAGGCAAAGCGCAAGTTGGCGGTCGACAAGGAGGACATGCGGTTGAGGAAAAGGATCAAACAGCTCGAAGATATTCTGCAGAAGATGAAAGAGAAGTTGCTCATCAAATCATTCGAAGAGCTGTACGACAGGTAAGTAAAAGATTCATTATTTTTGCAGATGTTGCTGAAACAACATTAATCGATCGTTGTGCTGTTTTAACGTAGATTGGAAGAGCAGAAAAAGAAGAGAAAGAAGCTGCAGGACGTGTACAATCGCAGTTTGAAGGACCGGGATTTCGTGTTGAAAAAGAAGAATCACGCTACATTGATACTCCGAAGTTTGGAGCATTCCGTGGTGGCGACTTCTACGCAGTGAGTTAGCTTCTTGCTTATACGGAATACGAAATTTTTAAGTGAAAACCGACAGGCATGACGCGCATCATTGAAATATCTCTAGGTACAAAAGCGAGAAAAATGAGATGCGGAACAAAATGAGAGATGAAAAAAGACGCGAAGCCGAGAACAAGGCTTTAATAGTGGTCCGAGGTGAATTATTGATGAACATAAGAGCCGCTTTGCAAAGTATGGCGTCGATGCTTGTTTGCGTGAAACCTGTGGACAGAACGCGATTCGAGGGCAAGGTTAAAGCAAAAGCTATAAAAGACATCGACGACATAAATCAGTTGGAAGCGGACATGAAAGAGGTGCCAAAAGAAGTGTGCAGCGAACCCATCGAAAATGAAGGTGAGAAATTGTAAACTGTCGCGACAAACGCGAAGAGCCGTTAATAACAAAAATTTTGACGCAATTTCAGGCTTGGCGGTTTTGAGTCAGGTCACTCAAAAGGCGATGATCCTGTTAACGGCCACCGATTTCGAGCTCGATCGCGAGAAAGAGCAAAGAGTCAGAGATTCGTACCAAAATTACATCGCCGACTATCGTTCGAAGATGACGTTCGGCGATGAAGAGCTGGAACAAACGGGTGAGCCGCACGTCGGCGCTGCTGCTTCGTCGTGTAAATTTCAATATTTCATGATTTTTTTTTATTTCTTTACCAGGTATGCTCATCGAGCACGTGACAGTGGACCCCAGTGTGCTTACGCGAGCTGAAATCAAAATAAGGAGTAAACAAATCGTAGAAGCTCATACAAAAGAAGATTGATCTGCTCCCTAGAAATGAAAGACAGAATTTTTTTAACAACTTTATATTTTATTATACAATTTATTTTATAATTATTAAAATTTATACAAAATACATCTATTTATACTCATTTACTCGGCCCCAGCCAAGCCGTTCATTTCTCATTTCCGTTCTTAACCAAGACGGTTGATATCCAGTGAATGGATGTGCATTTGGATACTTCAACGGAGGATCCGGGAATTTGAATGGATGTTCTTTCTTCAGCTTTTTCAATAAGTACTCTTTGTTAATTTGTTTTATGTCTCTGTACTTGTCCATATAGAAGTTAAAAGGCTGTTTTAAAGGAAACCATTTTTGTGGCTTCAAGTAAGGTTTAGGAAAATCATATTCAAATGTTGGCTCTTCCATTTCTGCAAAAAGATTTGTGAAACATTACTACTAATTAACAGTACTCTATTAAATTAATTTTGTTAACTGCTCATCACTTACTCAACGTGTTATGATAAAAGTCCTTGAGGGAACTATCGTAATCGGACTGGAAAAACGCAAGACCTGCTGGTGTTACATAATCTTGGTGTTTACGAATAAAATCGTATGTTTTCCAATTACGCTCTGCGAGATTTAAACTAAAAGAAATATGATGTTTTACGAATCTAAAATAAAAACTTCATTTTTTCACAAGTACATCTGCAGTATAAAACTGATACTTACCAAGGTTGTTCTATTTTGTACTCTGAAAAATCAATTTTCTTGTCCTGTTTATACAGCACAAAGATGTATCTACAGAAGCCAAGACCTTTTGGTGGTATTGGCCTTAAATAATCTATTATCTGTTCTCCTTTAGCAATATCATTTCCTGGGATATTTCCACTAAACAGTATTACTTATAAATTATTCAGAAAAAAGTATGAATAAATAACTTGTCGCTTATTATACTTACATGAACCAGTGACAATACTCGTAAGTGGGATCAGAAAAGTTGCCATCAGGTGTTGTAAGTAAAATCGTATACAGAGAATTAGGGTCAGCATTGTAAGTAACTCTTGGAGCACTTTCCGCTTGATAAGATTTAATTAAATTTCCCCTATGCACACTAGCTAACATTTCCTCATTTCCAAAATCATACTCAACAGTCATTGGTACAATGGGATAAAAGTAAGCGTCTCCATATAAATCATCATATATTCCATAATGTTGAGCTATCGTATGCATTTGATGAGGAGCATTTGTTATATACCAATCCTGTTTTACTTTGTCCAAATCAATATCCACTGAAAATCAAAATACATGTATTTCAATAACAAAAAACAGTTAGAAAATACAGCATTAGCAGTAATTTTTATGATCAAACTTTATCTCACATTGATTAGAGCGAGCTTTCTTTGCCAATTCTGGATCTTTTCTACGAGCAGCTACTTCTTTAGACCAGGCTTTGGTCATTTCAGTCCTCGTAAATTTTGGTACTGGAAAGCCAATATCCACCTTGAAGTAAATCTCTGGATCCTTGTACTCCATTTCTGAATTAAAAATGCACAAAAAATATTAAAAACAGCTTTTATTTTGTCCCAAAATACAACCATTAAATTTAGACCTAACCATAAATTCGTTGCTTCAAACTTCGAGCTTTCGTCGGGTCTTTTCCTCTCGAAAATTTGTAACGAATTTGCATCGAACTCACGGAGTCGATGGATAACAACTTAAAAATTCTATTAGCCATCTTCGATAATTGTTACTTATTTATTATTCTAATAAACGTAAACTACTGTTTAACAATAAAGCCGTCTGCTCTTCATGCTTGCGATCCGGGAAGAGCAATAAACACTACAAGTCGATACAGAAGGAAACTTCTTATTTTCGGCTGAAAAAGCGACATCTGAATGAATTTTCTTTGCACTAATACGATCAAAACGTGATAATCTCTTCTCTAGAATTTCTTCTTTGACGATAAACGATCAAGAAGATATTTTGTTATTTTCGTTTTATTTTAAAATCCAAGTAAATTTATTTTTTATAATTTTATATCCTTCCAGACTTAATATTTTAAAACAATGATAAACAATTGATCGTAATTGTGAATTGCTTCAAAAATATCTAAGAATATCTAAGAATGGAGCAAACAATAATTCTGCTATAAGATAATTGTGCTCCGTTACAAAAAAAGAAATGAATGCGCGTGAAGGTTAGACCACTGGCAGACCAAACGGTATAAATTATAAAATACGTAACTGTTTTTGTTTTCTAGAATATCTCGTTCCAGTGACACTGCACTCCAAAGTCATTTTAAAACAGAAGCCTATTCATAAAAAGTTTCTGTCCATTACATTCTATAGTTGCAAAGTTGAAAATGGTCCTTACAAAATGAGTTTTGGAAATATATTTTTATAGTAATGATTTTAACTCATTATGATTATATAAAGTCTGCAATCGACCGAGAGATTTAATAATCTAAAAATAAATGCTTACTCAATCAAGGCAGATTATCATCAAGTTGAAAGGAATTCGATAAGAAAATTCGATATAAGATAGTATCGATAAGAATACAATAACTAAGATAATAAAAACAATACAAGTAAAATACACGTCAACCTACACGCTGTATTAATTCTATAATAATATCCACGTATGTATAACAAAAACATTAAAACTAGGCCAGAAATAAAACTCTCTTGCAGAGTTAGATAAAAGAGAAAGCAGCAATAAATAAAGTACTAACACTAAAGAAAAAAAGTGTCAAACGGTAACAGCAGTATATTCATTATGCAGTTTGTTATCTACCCATGCAAACAAATTTCCCGAATCGAAACATATTCGGCAATCCACGATGTAAACATCACACGGAAAACACAATAAAGGAGGACTAGCTGATTAACCTTAAGGTCTGCTCAGCTGTATAGGTATATAAAGAGAAGTAAATGTCTTGAGAAAATCATCATTTTTCGTGGCGAGTCAAAGCCGTAATGTAAACTGACAGTAGGAGCGGAGGACGTACCCTATAGCTCGTTGGCGAACGCCCGTAGATGCATAACATCAAAATATAGGTATAAAAGTAGTCGAGGGATTATATTGCAGGTGAGACGGGAAGTCTCAAGGATTTTCAAGGTTCATCTGTGCACCTGTTTTCGTTGCATATTTTACAGTGGCATGATATAACGCTGCTGCTCCAGTTTTACAGCTTTAGCTGTCGCGAGTTATAAGATGACTGAAAAGAAACAAATGAGACTAGATTGTTATTACGATTTTCTCTTATCCGAGTAATGAGTATAGGTGTACATTCTTTTACTTTCAGCACGAAAATTCTCGCGAAAATTTTAGCGAAAATATTGACTACGAAAAAGCGCTGTCTCTGAGGTTTAATTGCAGCCAAAACAACGCAATCGACAATTTCGCGAGTCTACAAGTGTCCTCAGAGAGTTGTATACTGTACATTATATGGTACTCATATTGCGAAGAGCAAAATGATAGCGTACCTATAAGCTAGCATAACAGAGACAAAATGAGCCCGCCGCAGAGTTGCACTGCAGCAGTACTTAGCAGTAGCGCAGCAGCAGCGTTATTGTTGTTGACTCTCCTCAGTCCTATATAAAGCGCCCCTGCCGGCGACTTAGCGCAAAACACCTCTCTCTCTCTCTCTCTCTCCCTCTTTCGTCACTGCCGCGCTGCAGCGCGCGTGCTCTCTCAGCCGACTCCGAAACTGCCCGAACTCCGATTTCCGCGGCAGTTGTCAGGTACACGCTGAACCGCACGGTACTCCCGACTATAGCGCTCGTCGCGCTCTTTCACCTGAAACCGTGCGCGCACGTACGCCTTTCGTTCGTCACTGTTGTTATT
This sequence comes from Philotrypesis tridentata, assembly GCA_018906965.1. NCBI lineage: Eukaryota > Metazoa > Arthropoda > Insecta > Hymenoptera > Pteromalidae > Philotrypesis > Philotrypesis tridentata. Next base: position 1,731,312 of record JACCIB010000002.1, read on the forward strand.
ATTATTAGAAGGGAATAAACACATCGGTGCTCCATTATCTCTCTCGACTCGACGGAGCGCGCAGTGCTAGACGATCCGCGCGAGTATTCTTGTTTTACGCGTCGAGTGACAGCATTATATACACGATACAAGTGGTGATATCCCCCCCGCGCGAGAAAAGGATCCCGATATACCTCTGCGAGCCATAGCCGCATATATACAGCTGTACGGAGTGAGGAGAGTAGAGGGCGAGAGAGAACTCGCGCGCAGGATCACACACAGAGTCTGCGCCAGCGGGCAAAGATTTCATCGAGCGTTCGCTCGTTCTGGATTTCCCTGATAAAGCTGCGCGCCTGCTCCAGCAAGGACCTCGACGCCCATAACCTCGCAAAGGATACACAAGTGTACATACGCTATATGTTGCATACATAGACGACGCAGGCTGCAGACACTCGTGCTCCGCGCGATTGCGCGAATAATAGAAAGGAGAGCGTCGACAACTCGTGCGTTCGCGTATACTCTCTCTCGTTCTCGGTATTACACGGAGTTCAGCAGGCGGAGCCGCCGTTCGATATATAATATACAGTGCGCTGCTGATAATACGCGCGCGCCGCGGAAGAGAGGGAGAGACGACTGGCACTTCGTCAGAGCGACGACGACGACGACCACGACGACGACTCGCGAGGTAAACAAAGGGCGTCCCATCGATTTTTCCTGCGCGCCTGAAATATGCACGAGCGATTCTCCCAGGAGTGACAAAAAATATTTAGTGCTTTCGGGACTGCTGCAATTCTCTCCTCTGTTATACAGCTTGCCACGCTATAGGTATACCTGTACGTAGATTTGAAGCGGAGGAGCTGCGGTGCATAAGGTCGTTGTGAAAAAGAATACGCTTAGAGGAGTGGGGATGAAAAGGATGCGCTTCTGAGTGTGGTGTTCCGGCGGGAAAAAGCTAAGCGCGTCGTCGTCCCTTCACTTCTCTCTCTCTGTCTCTCTTTCTTTCTACGAGGCGCATAACCTCAAAAGGACCTGCATACCGAGAAGACCGTCAATAACATTCTCTCTCACGAATTCCCACCAGCCTATTCTATTGTATACTCGACGTCATATGTATATACAAGCTACGTGTGTGAGTGTGTGCATATATATATAGTATAAAAGGGCATACGGGGATGGCACGCCTCTTATAAAGCCTGGGAGAAGAAGACGGAGCAGGTTTATTGGAGAGAAAAAGATGTACCTATCATCAAGACGGCCCCATCATCACGCATCGCATAGAGTCAAGTGGACGCAGCGCTGTCTCAATAAAACATAGCTCCTGATCGATACACACAACACTCGGGCTACACCATTATCATTCTAGTTCAAAAACAAGCCTACATACTTATAGCGAAGAGAGCACAGCTGAACAATACAGCAGCATTTTACGTTTCGATAGTTAATAAAAAACAGCCAAAAGTGCGACGAGCATCATGACGGATCTACTGATCGGTCTGTCGTCAACGACGTTCAACGGCGTGTCCAAGCCGCCGGAGGTGGTGTTCAGAACGCCCGGAGGCGCGGGACAGCTGTTCCGGAACTCGGAGATGCGACACTCCAGGAGCGAGGACCTCCTGGGTCCGGCGGCCAACCGCAGCCCTTCGCCACCGCCGGTCATAGCAGCCGCGGCCTCCGAGGATGATCTGGTCGCGGCCAGTGCGCTCAGCGGCAGCAGTCCCAGGGCCAACTGTAGTCTCCTGGGGCCGAGGGCTCCGGGATCGCCCGGGATGATCGCGGATAGGGTCGACCCGGAGGACTCCATCAGAGACATAGTTACGGAAAACGATTTGTACAGGTGTGTGTACACGTAAATATTTTTTCTTTTTTTCCTTTCGTTCGTTTATGCGGTCGAACAATTTTTAATGCAATCTTATTTCGTAGGTCTGTTAAATACAAAGACGTACAGTTGAGGATATAGTTTCTCTCCTGCAGTTTCGAATTGGAAATTATTGCTCCTTTATGTAACGGGCTATGTGCAAATACGATACTAATTCATATTTCGTAACACGAAAATACGTGTTCTTAGCCAATCGATTCAAACTCTATTCAAGTCAAAACTATAGCTGCAAACTATCACTTACAACCCTTTGTCCGATAAAATAAAATATTTCAATTTTCGCTATTGTCGGCTCCGAAGCGTCTGTCTCGAAATATTTTTAGCGAAGCGTTTCAATTTCATAACAGTCCATTTATTATTATCCTCGCGAATTTCACAAAGGTCAACGAACGCCTTTTATGCGGTGCCGCAGTTCTCCTGGAGGCTCGCACGCAGCCTTGTTCCTTGAGAATGCACTTTTTGCTGTTATACCCGCGTCTATTCTTCATCAACAATGTATGTATATTGTATATTGTATGTATAAAAAAAAACCGCGATACCCGCGGAGGGGCACTTGTATAACGGCTTACGTATCGAAACTGTACTTTCAAGACTTCTTCTGGTTATAAAACAATTTTATTAAATTTACTCGGCCACTCGGGTTCACTTATTCCATTTCATTCAGTCTTATAAGCATGTAAGTAAAGCAGAATAATTTTCTCCGCGAAACCCCGAGCGACGGAGTGTGTATACGTTGGGCAAACACGCAAAAAAGTAAATATCTCTCCGCGAACAATCCGCGCGCACTCGCGTTACAAGAGCGAATTCCGAAGCACGCCGAAGAAAAACTCGCACTCTCTCTAATGTAAACACTTCGCAATCTCGGCGCTAATCTCGCGCGATAACAAAATCGAGCTCACTAAATAAATCAGCCGAGTCGAAACAAGCTCGGCTCTCGATCCATATCCTAATTCGTTTCTCTCCGCGTACGCGCGCGCGCAGGCATACCAAAAACAGCAGTGAAAAAAGAAACGAAGAGCCGCCGCCGTTCCCATTAACTGGATTCATTTCCATTAATTGAAAATCCACGTCGCCTCTATCAATAATCCTCATTTTTTTCGTTCTCTTTATTCATCTCCTCCGACGATTCGCACACCCATATGCGCGCGCGCTCGTACACACGTATAGGTATATACAAAGCTTCGTCCCGAGACAAACGATCGTAAATTAAAGCAGACTCAGATAAATCGCGTAAAACGCCGCGAGTAAGTAATCCCGACGATGAGAGCCGCGCGATAAATTCGCGCATATACGGATGCATCGTTGCAGCATCGCGGGAATTTCGCCTGCAAGCGCGAGCGCGTGCTTGGTACTTTTTGGTTTTGTCTTCAGAAAGATATGCGATGCCGGCCGGCGTATGGGAATAGATTCCGCCGTTGCAGGCTATATATACGAGCTGCCGATTTTTTTTACGAGACTAAGAAATTTTCTGCTTTGAGAGGCTGGAGAGTGCGGAGATATAGAGACTCTGTCCGTTTTGCAGGTTTACTCAAGAAATATTCAGAAAGGTCGTGACCACGGCTCGGATAGTTTGCATGACACACACAGCGCGCATGTATCGAGGTGTCATTGGTTTTTATATATAGAAAATTCTCGGGGAAAATATATAAGTTTGGAATGTGAATTCTCGTGGCGTGATTCTTAGAACGTGGAAGGAAGAATAAAAGCTTGAATAAATTTCCAATAAGGTTGAACGTATATATTCTTAGCCATACTGGTTTGCGAGAGCGAAGACTTCAATGGAAAAGATAGGATCTGAATATTTTCAAAGTAGGCACTTCTACACTTGTTAGAGCCTTTACGTAAATAGGCGTAATAGTTTCAACAGTATTTTAGAATATAATTACTGTGAGTACACAAGGCTCACGATTTCTGGTATTCTTAACAATAACTTTCGAATAAAAAAAAACTTATAATGCAGCTAAGTAGCCATATTTTAATAACTGAATAAATTAGCAATACAATCCTTAAAAATTTAACTTGTAAGGATATGCGGTACTATTAAAGCCAATTAATTTAATGGATGAAAGCGCTTGCTGTAATCATACTTATTTAGCACTGGTCAGTCCGTGTTTTTCTTCTCTCATGTATTCCGCATATTATTTTTGAATGTACATATTACATGCATATTGTTTTTAAAAGCTTTTGATTTACATTTTCGCGAAATCTAACATAAATTATTAATGTAACGTCTCATTCGCACAGTATAATTTATGAAAATAAATACCGTCTTCCTTCAAGCATATACTGTTACGCCAGGATCTAAATTTATATTGTCGCTACACATATTCACAACTCACTGCTCCAGTTTGACGTACTTCCTCGTCCAGTACTATAGAATTATTCAAATCTGACGAGCAGAAACTGCGAATTAATGATTGAAAGATGGACATTGCGCAGAGAGTGGAGTTATCCTTCTCGGGGAGAAAACCAACAACTGCTCCACTATCTTATTATTTTAGATCTCGCGCGTTAAACGCACACAGAAAACACAGCGCCCATCGTATATTACAGCAAGCCATACAATCCACTCAAAACTCGTTTTACTCGTCTTTCTCGCCGCAGCAGTGTAGCTCAGTCGCGCGACATTACCATAAAACTGCGATTCTCTCTTGGGCTGCAGCCTTGAATAAAATTAAGGCCCGCGCGTAACGCGGAGCCGCCCGGAAACGCCAGTGCGTATACAGTGTGTATTATTGCACATTACACGCATACGCATAATGCGTCTCGTAATTTATCTTCTTCCTCGCCGCGCATTGGTCGCGAAGCTCATTAAAGGTTCTGTCGTTGCTTTTTGCAGGTTCGTCCTATTCAAGAGGCACTACGACAAGTACGTGGCTCTGGCGGCGAGATACGAGGAGGCGAGAGGCCTCGCCTATTACCTCGAGGAGCGCTATCACGAAGTCAAGGTGAGTACACTTGTCGTTCTCTCCATTGTGCTGTTTGCTCGAATAGAACGAAGCCCGATCGTCGTGACGATGGCAGAGAGTACGACGACGCCGTAATATAGAGATAAAACTGCGAGAAGTATAGGAAATCCGTCGTTTCGACAACGTTTCGCGTGACGCTCGCTCGATGCGTATATATACTTATATGTAGGTACATAGCATTGCTGTAAATTTTTGCTCTCTCGCGCTCGAGAAAGTGCGTTCGTTACAGTATTTGCCCGTGTTTACCGAATGTGTGTTTTGCAGGTAGCCTTTAAGGGATTTTATCGCGCGGCGTATGTATGGGAGAGCGTATATAGGCGCAGCTTTCGATCCAAATCGCCAGTCATTAAAGCACCAACTGCAGCAGTCGTCTGGCATTATCATTATTATTAGCGGGCAGGATCTAGATAAATCATGCCAAACCGTTAAAGTCGTGCTCGCGCATTAATCAGGAGCAGCGCGTAATGGACTGTGCACTCTCGTTCCGGAAAAAAATCCGGCTGCCCGCTGGCTCTTTATTAAATTTAGAAATTACCATGTCTCTCGCCTCCGTAAAAGCCGCCGCAGCGAGGCATATATAACGATCGTCGGATCTAGGCTAACGTGCGCTTTACTTACACTTTTCGTGGTCGCACGCCTAGATCGAAATGTCTGGCGTTCTCCCTCGCTCTTTCTCTCTCTATCTCTATCTCTCTCAAAAGGTCTCCCGCGAACACAGTGCGGCGGCCGCAGTCGAATGTTACAACTGCAGCAGCGCGCCATACATAAATAACAAAAGTGAAATCAATTTGAGACGATGTATACTCGGTATTCCATCGAGGCGCTCGTAATATACTTTCATCGCCGCGCAGCTACCTTTTCATTCTTCGTATATACATAGAACATATTATATACTTGCGCGTAATATATGCGCGAGACGTATGCGTTCGTACGAGACTAGCGTCGAGGATTTACGCCGTTACAAAAAGGCAGCCCAAGATGAAATTACCATATTGTGTAGCGTATTACGCACACATACACGGAACTGATTAAGATATAGAAATAAATTTCCAGGGGGGTTTACGGTGCATTATGCCGCTGCTTTTAAAGCGAAATTATAAGGAGAGGCCTGCGAAAAGGGGCCGCCAGGTCGTGCGTAATTCGCTCGCTTTGCGCTGCATGCGAAGTAGTCGAGGGATTTTTTTTTTTTTTTTGCCCCCAAAAGTTAGACGTGCGCGAGTTGTAACAGGACTTCTTTATGCACTAACACCGATGAATCTCGCCGCTTAAATAACGCAAGATTTATAAATTGATAATACAATTACGTGGGTATATATACACTTGTGTATAAGACGTCATCCGCAAGTCTCGTAAATTCTCAACGCGGCTTTTGCGTGATTCCATTATAAGTTCGGAAAAAAAGATCGCCGTGTTCCATTAATTTATGACCACAAATCCTTCGAATCATGAGATACGAGGCGGCGTCCACTTTGTACCAATTTCCGCAATCCAAGCGAACGAGAGCATCGGGATAAAAATCTCGACGTGTAATGAAAGGCTCTTCCGGCAAATGCGTGTATATATATGCTACGTACGTGTAATGTATATATATGTATATAGTGCACACATCCAGAGGAGAAATGAGAACTGCAGTAATAGCGAATGGCCAATTATCCTCATCGACCAAACGATTTCTATATGCACGCATCACAATAAAGGCGCACAATCTTCAACCATCCCATTTTGTCATTTGCGAAAGAGAGAGAGAGGGAGAGAGAAGGAGAGAGAGAGAGAGAGAGAGAGAGAGAGCGAGAGAGGGAGAGAGAAGTGGCTCGATATACTGCAGCAACGGATCGTTTGAAGGAGGAACGATATATACAATGGCCACACTGTATAGCATTATAAGCCTCGGATCGAAGTAGGTGTATACGTGTTCGTGACACGCGCCACGTTGTGTCCCGGACGAAAACCGCTCTTTCATGCTCCAATAAAGAAGTGCATTGTACTTCGAAGTATCCGAAGTGTACAACGCATACATTTGTGCAGCAGACACTTTACACGGGCGGCAGAGGTGCAAGAATTTAATATTGCATAATAAATTGCGCGACTCTGCGACGACGACGACGACGAAGTCGACGTGGTGCTGGCTTTGCGAGCCGGCGATGCTCGTTTCTACCGCGAGAATTAGCGAGCGGCCTGTATTCCTCATTGGTCGATTACGCGTGCAGCGCAGCCTCGGGTTTGACCCAGACTCTGGAAAAATGGAGTAGACGCGATTATGAATAAATTTGAATTTCATCAATTAATTCTAACAAGCTGATTATTGAGCTAATGAAGACTTTGTTGCTGCTGCTGCGCTCGCTGAAGTTATCGCGAAGAGAAAAGAAGTTCGCTCTGGAGAAACTGCGCGTCTATATGGTTAATGCTCCTAATTAAATTTACCAAGAATCGTTGTAAATCATACCTGGAAGATTTAGAACAAAAATAAGTTAGTTATGAGCCGACTTTGATCTCGGCAGTAAGGGCGAACGATCCAAATTTTATACATGCGGAAATTCAGACTCGGGTGAATTTGCAGATCCTTATATGTGGGCATTCATGAAATCCCATCGACGTTCGCTCGGAATATTGGATTTAACCAACTGGGTCAAATGTAAATGCCGTCTAGACTGCGAACAGTTAACATGAATAATGGCAAATCGATGAGATTTACGACTACTTATGCGCTGAGCGCTCTATAGCCAAAAATTCAAGTTTAGATTGACTGAAACTCATTTTGAAAGTATAATCACCGATCTGTGCAATTTTTTTTCGCGGGCGTGCACGAAATCGAAACTTTTCTTCCGGTGCGTGTAGACATAAAATTTCCGGCATCGAATAAAATAGATTGTATATATTTTAATTAATGGGCTTGAAAAGATGGAAAGTGACTGTATACTGGTTTAGTCATCGGCGAATGTATATCACTTAACCGCGCTCAAACGTTTAGCATCGCCGGAAAAAAGATTTCCTCGTTTTGCCAATTAAAACTTTTTCGATTTTGGACTCGTGCAACATAATTCAATTTGTTATCGATTTATAACCAATCGCGGCATCGACTCTCACTCACGCCGCAGTACAAACTTGCAACTCATTAGCACGAATAGACTATATCTACCGGCAATAATCTGGATAAGGAATATCTTCTCGACGATGATGAAGCTCGCAGCTAAAATGGCCGCGCAGGAATGAACGAGCTTTTCTCAAAATCAATTTCTATAATACCAGCGATGAGAATCGAGCACCTGCCCAAGCCGTAGCGCACACACAGCTCCACATAGCTTTAAAACGCATTATGAGGAAAGTATGATTTCTCTGCGCGGAAAATAATCGACCGTCGAGAGCCTAATCTCTAATCGAATAAAGTATCAGAAAATTCCGAGCTGCATCCGCGCGCGCGCGCGCGCAGGGTTAAATTTATTTATGAAAAATGCATGAGACTACACCCAAGCCAGCTTAATTTACCGGAGAAAGCGCGCGATATTACCGTATATATCCATTCGAACGCGCTTGAATAAATTTTAATGCGCGTACGCGCGGTCCGATTAATTCGGCACACGCGCTCATTGTCGTGTGTCTTGCAGTTTGCGAAAAAGCGCTGCCAACGCGAGTCTGCCCAGAGGAAAAGTGTCGCGCAAGCTGACACTGAATATCGCAAGGCCGCCAATGAAAGTTTATGCACTCCGCGCTGCAGCAGAAACGAAAGTCGCGGGAAATTCTATAGGCAGCTTGGTGTGTCTCGAGCATGAAAATCTCGATTTTCATGTCGCGCAGTTATCGTATCCGCATACCTCGTCGCACACGCCAGTCGAGAGCTCGTATACAAAAATACCCGTGAGAATGGACTTGGCGCTTCGTCGCTCGCTGCAACACAATGACTCTCGCAAGGGGGATAAGAGGCGAGTTATTTTTTCCAGCCCCCTCGCGAAGAAGAAGGCGCACAGAAAGAGAGACGACGCTGCTTTTACGAGTCTCGAAGTAAGCGCGGCGTGCAAAATCAAGCGTCACCTTTTTCTCGAGAGCGTAAATGCATACACACGCCGTGAACTTTTCCAGTCATTCCGCGGTGTGGCGCGCGATCGTCTCTGCGCGGGATCCTTCAAAGCCGCGACTTCGTCCGTCGGAGTCGTAAAGCCGCGCGCGCGACGAGGAGGCGCACAATGGATCCTCCAAAGCGATTTATGCGGTAAAAAATCGTGGCATCGCGATGACTCGTCGTCGAGCGAAGACTTCTCGTCCTTCGGCGAGAATATTATTTCTCCGCGACGACAATCGTCCGCCGGCCGGTGACGCATATCTCGCTGCCGCCGCGCATCGGAAAAACGAGTGCAGCGTCGGCTTGAAAAGCTGAAAGTCGACTACACACTGCAAATTTTACTCGCATCGGCCAACTGAATACCAAACGACTTTCGAATCTCGCTCCGCGAATCCGCGCGCGAGCGTTGCGTAACCGCATCGCCGCAGAGTGTGCCGCCCGGATGTTTTCGCTGGCTGCGCTGCAGCCGCGCGATTTCCCCGTTCCTGCGGCCGCGGCGGCGCACCGCCACTCCGCCGAAAGTCAAAAAAAAAAAAAAGAAAAAGAACTGTTCATCCCAAGCGCGGCGGACGAGCGCAAGACGCGCGCGAAACCCCTTTCCGATGACTAATCGCGTCTCTCGCGCGGCGACTCGGCGTCTCGCGCGCCGCGACGAGTCTCTCGCGCCGCCGCGGAGGTCGTAGACTCGGCAGCTCTGCAGCGGCTCGCGCGCGTATTGGTGGCAAGGCCGTTTCGAGCCGCGCATACATATATATATATATATATACACCTATACACGTGTGTGTGTGTTGTATGCGTGGCGCGATGCATGCCGCGCAAGCTGGAAAAAGGAGGATAGCCTCTGCGCACACGAGAACGGTATTATATCGTGGAAGGCACGAGCGCAAGTACAGCGCTGCATCGTGACGTTCTCTCGCTCCGCTCTATTCGCGACTCGCCGGATTCTTCTGGCTCGAGATAGACCGGGATCGGACGATTGTCTGCGCAGAGCCGCGGCTCTCGCCTTTTTCGTTTTGCGCGCGCGCGCTCCATACGCGTCGCGAGAGCGTAGGCTGCGCTTGACTTTTATTAAATTGTATACATAGAGAGAGAGAGAGAGAGAGAGAGAGAGAGAAAGAGAGAGAGAGAGAGAGAGAGTAGGGGGGAGGGGGAGAAAGAGAGTTCGCTCTGTGTGGGCAATGAATCGCGATACTATTGTGATAAGTCGCGCACTTGGACGGTTCGAGTGTACCATCGCGGGGCTGAGGTGAGACAAAAATCTTTCGATGCTTTGTGCGCGGCTGCAGCTCCGGATAGCTCTCTGGCAGCGCGCGCATATAATAATAAGCGATATTGCTTTTAATACAGCGGCCGATACTTCGTATCGCCTCGATTGTATGTGAGGCAACGTGTAATCCGCCTCTATCGCGAGCTCATCAGCCTTTCCCGCAGTGCTCAACGTTACACTCTCGATAATAATTATCGGCTGGCTTATTTGTTGTTTTTTTTTATTCTTGCGCTCGCTTGGAATTCAAGGTGAAAAAATGTCAGCTCTGAATCGGCCGGCAATTTATGAATATATACATACCCGAGAGCTCGATAAGAGGAGAAACCTATCAAGCGCGTTGTGCATATGCATATTATACAGGGAAGAACGGCATCGAGTCTGAATAACGCTCGGTATATGGCCAATGCGCTGTCGTTAATTAAAATTTAATTAAAATCATTTCGATTGTGTAGTTTTTTTTCTTTCGTATTTTCCGGGATCCGAATGACTGGAATAGATTAAAAACATGGATCATAGATTCATATTTTTATACGAAAAAATCTGTAACTGCATTAAGATTAAAGTGTAGTTAAACTGCACTAATTGGAAATACAGAAAAAATGGATTTCTCTTCTCGTACTGATATATCTTATCGTCAAGAAATCATTGCCAATGTTAATTAATTAATCGATACGCTATAATTATATACAAAAACCGTTAAAATCATTTATAAAGCTAAACTTGTACAACAATATTAATAACTGTATGATGTAAAACATTTCATCCTATACTAAAAATTAAATGTAAATTGGATATGATTTTTGAAAAGTTCGCGAATCGCAACTTGCAGATTTTGTCAGTGTACACTTTTTAAAACCTTTTTAAAGTACTGAACTAAGAATAAAAATTCGCTTTAAAATTTCCATTTTATTCCCACATCGACTGAATGATAAGCCCTTCAGAACATAACTATGCGAGTATATCCATACTGATCTTCCCTATAAACCAATCGCCATAAAGCGCAAAGACCCCAGAAAAAGGCAAATCATCCCGAACCAAAACAAGTAACTCCGCTTCCCGGCGAACACGATTTAAAAGTCACTATCTTATCGTGAAATTCTTCGATCGGCGAGAGACCGCGCAGCCTATAATACACAGACTCCCGCTGTATTCGGGCACTGATACTTATTTTATATATACGTATATATAATAGAAGATCGAGATACACACAGCGGTTATTCATGGGCGCCGCAGACTTTCTTTATACCAATAATATTTTTTTTTCACAAATGCGCGCAAGGAGGTTAATTTCAAAAGCTCCTTTTATATTTGTACATATACATGCAATTGTATACCTAATATACATACTTATATATATTCGCCGCAAAACGACCAGACGTTTAATATCTCGGCGAGCGATCGCGCCGAGGAAAAGTTTAATGAGTATACTTCGCGATTGAATTAGCTCTCCGCTGAGTTATTAATCGGCGCTGTGTACAGTGTTATAACTCATTTTTATTTTTTGGAACTTGACGAGTGCAGTCTCTCGGATTAATTTACGGCCGACTTGGGTGTTCGAAGATGGATAATTTTAGCAGCGCATCGACATCCTCGCTTTTTCAGTCTTGTATACCTACATCGTGCAGCGATGATCGCGACTATGTATTATCTAAACATTTTGAAGTGCGCGAGATAAAATTTTCGTGCGCAGCGATGCAAATCGTTATAGATTATTATATCTGGTCTGCGCGTGTGTATTGTGTACACTATGTATACGGCTGCAGCGTGTACACATAAATTGTCGAAACCGCAAACGCGTCGGCCGGTGCAAAAGTAAGAGCTCACGATCTCGATTTAGAAACGATATCATTGCACGCGCTGCGCAAAGTCTCGAAATAAACTCATTATACCGCAGTCTACCTGTCGATCTATAAAGATCCTTCGCTCACCTCTCGGCACACCTCTTCTCTCACATCATACATACATAGCCAACCGCATATCCATACAAGCAGACACTGTGTGAAAAGCCGAAGCTTATCATGCGCGCGCAGTTGCCGCACATTCGCGGCTGTCGTTCGTCTGTATATATGCGCCTGTAGCGAAAATCCATTACAATAGCTGCGCGCGCGCGCGATGGAGATCTTTCCTCCGCGACTGCGTTGCGCCACCGCGATATATATACAGCGTATAGCGTGTATCCTACGGAGTGTAATATACCTCGCGCAAGTCGCGGTTCAATTTCTCCGTCGAAGCTCGCGCGCGCTGCAGCGCGGCGGCGTTGCGAAGACCGTTGACCCCGAACGAGATCCACGGCATATTATAACTGTGCTCCGGCGAAATATCCACCGCGAGAAAGTCTCAATGGTCTTTCTCCGCGAGTCTCTCTCTCTCTCCGGGAATATATATATGTATATGCGCATGGCAGAGCGCAGTTCTTGCACTTTGTTCCCTCGAGAGAGCGCCGGGAGAAGAGTTCCGCGAGCGCGGCGCACGAGCCGATGCTTTCGTGGGAATCATCGTCCGACTAGGGGAATTAATTCGCTACGCGAAGCAAGTTTATGTACGCCGTTGGGTTTCCTTCAAATTGCACCTCTCCTGGCCCCCGTGATTGTGCGCGGTCTCTCTCTCTCTCTCTCTCTCTCTCTCTCTCTCTCTCTCTCTCTCTCTCTCCAAAAGTTCGTCTATAGAAGAGGGATTTGATGGACGATTAATGAGGTGTTCGTAGTACTGGAAACTTTAGATGCTGTGAAACCGTGATGGATGAATCGTATGCGTCTCTGTATACGTATTATATGTACTGCAGTAACGACTTTATAATTATCTAATTGTTTGTCGCCTACGCGAAGAGGATACAGCTAATCTTATCTCCCGTTGCGGTATACATATACATAAATGCGTATATCGTGACTGATACACGCTATCTTGCCTTCTCTGTCGACTTTATACTGAATTTACATTGAGATTCGCGTCGTTCACACTGCAATTGTATTTACGAGAAAAAGAAATGATCTCAAGAGCTATACGTATCTTCCGCATGACGTACTTTTCTTTTATAGAGAGAAAAATCACTGGATATTTCGTGTATATACTCTCTGACTCTTCCATTACCCTGCATTATATCCAGCTCTGATTGTCGAGAATAGCGACTAGTCTCCCTCGGCGACTAATTTATTAGACATCGAGAGTCGAGCCATTACGAAAATTGCACAACAAAGCGTATACACAGCCGTAGAGTCATTACGAGCCATAAAGCCCCCCCCCCCCCCCGACGATTATACGCGAATCCAAAATCACTGGGCACTTGGCCGCGTGTAGCGACGATAAATAATCCAACCCTCGCAGAGAGTGCGAGAAAGAAAAAAAAAGACTAGTCGAGATCATAGACGTCTCAGGACACTTCACTTTCTACACCTCATCGCATCCCATAAATCGCACGCGGGCTCTCGCTTTTCCCGGCCGCCGCCGCCGCGGCGCAATTGACAAGCTCCGGGTCGCTCCTCTCTCGACGCGCGAAATTTTTGCCCAAGCGCCCCCCCGTACGAGCCGAATCTCGTAAATCGACGAGCTACGACCTGGACTCTCTTCCGCGTGTGTTCGTCTACCTGTATCAGTATGTGTGTGTGTGTACACGTCTACGCGAGAAAATCGCCAGAGGGACGCGCTTGTAAATTATAATCTGCCCACTGCTGCAGCGGTACACGCGCCGGCCTGTCAATCTTCATCGCCGCGGCGATACTGTCTCTGGCCGAATATTTACGCGGCTTTGAGGATTACACGCGGACTTTCCAATCGCCGTGATGCAATGGACGTTTTCTTTTTTACTTTTGGAAGAAAATAATAATAATAATCGCGTCCTATGTGCGTCAGCGCTGACGGATGAATCGATACTTCGAGGAGAGAGAATTTATGAGGTTTTGTGAATGAATATGGAAGGTTTTGTTGACGATGATGCCATTGTTGGGGGCTTTTCAGCGTTGCCGATGTATACGTTTCAAAGTTTTCCCGCGAGCGTACGGGATATTTTGTAATTTGAATGGTGCAATATGGTCGTGATGCACTGCCGAGAGAAATGATTTTCAAACGTCAATTTTCGACCTCTTTACACTCGTACATACATAAAGCCTATACAGAAAAGAAAGTATGGTTACTAATGTGGGATATTTACGGGGAGGAGGTTTGAATAAGTCTCACGTACATTTGAAACATAATTAAAATATATTAAAAACGTACATGAACATCTTTGTCTTAGAAAATAATCACGCGCTCTCGGTTGCTCTTGATGTGCACTCTTCGGTGGCAAGCATCAGACTAACTCGTCCTCTCGAACTTCAGTCAGCACAACAGCTACCTGGTTCTTCATCTATGCATCTCATTCGTACATAAACATTCATACAATAAACTAATAAAACCTTTCGCTCCTCTGTACTCTCACTTTTTCATTCACCATTCCTTTCGGCTCACTTTATATTTATGACACCAGGGAAACCCCTGTGCCCGTCTCATCCCTTGTCTTAAGCTTTTTACAATCGCGCCATACCTGCATATACACATTTGCATCTGTCTCTCTATCCCTCGCACTCGCTCGCACACACACTCTCTCTCTCTCTCTCTCTCTCTCTCTCTCTCTCTTATACGTTTTACACCCACACTAATTTCTAATATTATCAAACCCGGGATACGATGGTTCAAAACTAGGACACTCAAAAAAATGATCCAAAGGATCCAATAAAATTTCACGCGTAAAAAAGAAAATAATGTTGTACACGTACCTTGAAAAGTTCGCGAACGTCAACGACGCATTACTATCGGACTCTTTTATTTTTCCAACTTTGCGAAACGCTTGCTTTGACCTTGTTTGCAAGTGGATAAGAGCACGAGGAGGATTTGGAAACTCTCTGCGCAGGAACTGTATACCGAAATGGGTTTACTGCGTTTCCGTTGAAAGAGTTGCATGTACCGACACGATGAACGAAAAACGAATGATGTGCACCAAAGTCGAAAATAACTTTTCTATACGTTGACTTTCGAAGAGTGGTTTGTTAAATTTTCTCTATTTTCTTTTTGTTCGTTTTTTAATTATTTTTTAAAAATTGGATGCTACTATTTCTGGAATTTCTCGGTCGTTAATAAGTTGATCTTCACTTCAGATCGATTCTTTTGATCATCAAAATTACTGAATACTTCTCATCATCTTTCTAAAGCCTTCGATTTAAGCTTCGTAAAGTTAAGCAAATCGACTCGATAATACTTGGAGTTTATAACCAAGCTATGTGTAAAATGTGTATGCATATGGCACATGCTTTTTTTTAATAAGTTGCCAATGAACGAGCTTCGTCTGCTCACTCTAAACGGTTTACCACAACCTGTTTTCGCTCGTAAAGATATCCCTTATAAAAACCTGCTACTTATATAGGACGTAAATTCTGCGGAGAATTTGTATTATGCAGGTACCAAAAGCTGTGAGAAAAATTACATTTGTGCCTTCGGTATCAGCGTTATTAATTCTTGATCAAGGGAATTTATATAGTAGGCAACATGAGCGATTGTGACCATACCTCGAGCGGCAATCATCATTGTTTGTTTACAATTTACAGTAATTTATTTTGATGAATTATTATCTCGGAACACGTACAGAATTTTTCTTTACTAAAATACTATAAAAAATTTTACTTTTCCAATTATTTCATATGAACATTCTGAACGAACAATTACATAAGTATAAGGAAACTTAATATGAATAATTTTAATAATTATATCTTAGAACCGCATTTGCATGCAATAAACAAGTGTTTATAATTATTATTTATGATCAAAAAAAGTGTTTGAAGGTTAGGGAAATCAGCACAATCTAACGGAGGATCCTTCATCTTATAGGACTGTGCTAGGAAGCAGACCGATAACAATGAAACGCACTGCACCTGACTGTGAAAAAAATCGCAATAAAACGCAAAACCAAAAATCAACCAAAGTAATAATTCCCAAGTAAAAATAACAAAAAGTAAAAGGTATTGAAATGAATCTCTCTCTCTCTCTCTAATTATCATTATGCCATTATAGGAACAAACGTTAGCGCGACAAAAACATCAAAAGCCTTCTATATTCATCTATATATTTTATATATATAGGTGATGCATCGGAAAGTAAAAACCATCACCTCGCGCAACGGGAAACAAGGAGAGAAAGAGAGAGAGGCTCCGTAGAACGTCGAAGAATATATATAGCTCCACGGAGAGTAGAGCTCGGTGATCTGGGCTCGCGTGACTCATGAGCTCGCGAGCGACTTTCAAAATTACGTGTCAGCCGGCTGCCGCGCGGCGGAGAGCGCAGCATAGGTATGCGCGCGCGCGCGCGTACATGCGCATGTATAAGTGTGTACACAGACCCGGAAGTCCCTGGTTCGTCTGAGCCGTGTATTATAACGACGTCGTTTTCGCGCACTGCAGCTGCAGAGCAGCGCCGCGCGGATGGTAATGACGCGGCGGGAGCCGACTGACGGACTGTGTCCAAGAGAGATAGAGCTGCTGCTGCTGCTGCTGCTGTTGCTGACGACTTCTCAGGTGTAATGCAACTGCTCGACGGATGGATAGGATTTAATGCCTGGCGCGCGCGCGAAAGCGCCCGTAAGGATTTCCAAGAGACGCGCGCGGTGAGCGCGAGATGCGGAATTTGTTTTGCCTTCTTAGAGCTGCCCATTGTTTTCGGAAATGTTTGCTGATGAGATCTCGGCGAGATTTTACGGTTATTTTCGGCCTTGCAGCGTTACTTGGCAGGAAGCCCGATATGCCCGCCTTTATGATTTCGCGTTATTGTTGCTCGAGATAATAAATGATTGCCTTGTAGTCCGCCGCAGTGGGGTAACGCGCGGGGATTTCGTCTACAGCGCTCAGAGTTCGTTGGACCCCCAAAATGCACGAGTGCGAGGAATGCCTGCGCGCTTTTGCTCTTCGACGAAACGCTGCGAGTCGAGGCGGACTTTAGGTGCGGAAAAAGCTAGCTGGGAATGGCAGAGTACAATGAATTGTTAACGTATTCATGAAAGTCTAAGGATTATATGAATTCGCAGTTTATTCAGTGAGATTGAGTTATTGAAAATTGCAGAGCTTGCGCTTTTACTGTATATATTTAAGTTTCTTCTGCTCGCTTTTTCTTACCACACTGATAGAGTTGCGATTTTATGTATATATAGGCAAATGCTTTATCGCGAAATTCCAAACTTCCAATTATCGATTGCCCAATAATGGCAGATAATTTATGATGGAATTTTTTTCCTCCACGAACCTGTTTTAAAATTGCCTCACATCAGATATTAGCTGCAATTATTCCTTTTATTCGCAAAGAACTGTGTCCGGCAGATTCAAAGTAGTCTACGCTGTTGCGTGCACCTTCGTACGATTGAAACTGTTTAATTTGATTCGAAGTTAAAAGTGTAATTTAATGGTGTAGTGCCTATATTAGCTTGACGATTCAGTGTCTGTTTCTTGCGTAATTCCAAAGTGAAAGTGTAGATCGTAGGAAATGCAAAGCAATCAAAGATGTTACATAGCGCAAATAATTAGACAAATATAATTACGTTTGATTCTGAGTTTACAAATAAATTTCTCTATGAAGTCATCAGCATATCAGGTTTAATTGCTTGGATGCGCAGTGTTGCTACAAGAATCATGCGAACTCATCACCTTTCATCTTTTCCAAACAAACATTCAAACGATGACGAGACTCCATCAGCAATTAAGGCACGTTCGAAAACTCGCGAACGATTCCATTGCTTAGCGCACACAGCTACACATTTTTCTTCGATAATTAACCTTCAAACGTATCCTTTTACAGCTCGTTTTAAATGCCCTTTAACATGCATCCGCAGCAGGCACTAAACAGAAGTTTTTCGAAAAACGCGATTGCTCGCAGTCATTTCCATACACGAGCCAATGCCAAGCTAAAAAAGAAACACCCCAAACCGGCATGCATGGATTTCTTAATACTCGCCCTCTTCAATATCGTGCCGAGTCACGAAATCCGCGCACTTACCCTTCACGCGGAGCTGCCGAAGCTACATCCCTCTTATTAAAGCTGTGACTTCTCACGCTTCGCGATGTATCAGTTCCGTGAAAAAGTGCCCAGCAATTACGGGGTCAGACTTGGCTGTTATCGCGATTACAGAGCCGTTCGAGTTGGCACGCCAGCGCCAGTCGATGCTCCTCCTACATCGATATACTTACTCGTGTAATGGCCAACGTGCTGCCGATGCTGCTGCTGCTGCAGTTCTAACGGCTGATGTAGCTCGACTTTTTTCATTAACCCTTCTGCTCTGTACTCTTGCTGTTAATAGGGCGAAAGAGCGAGGTCGAGCCGAGCGGAAAATTGTCGAGCGTGGAAGGGAATTTACCTTTGGAACGGATTTTTCTTTTTCTGAAAATGTTGACAATGTAGGGCAATGTGATAATATGTGTCTCCTATATATTTATGCATTTAAAAATATTATCAAAGATCATCATCAGATTATAAAAAGATTTATAATTAAAATTAAAACCACTTTTTTCAAAAAGTACTCGAAATCTTTTTTAATTTATAATAAAGAAAAATTTCAGGCTTTTAAAAAAAAAACTTTTTTTTGTAAAGGTTATAACCAAGGCTTAACTTCTTTAGTATTCATAATGAAAAGTGAGGAAATACAAAACTATATAGAATTTAAAATTTTATTGCCTACTTGCAGCTGAAAAACTCATGAAAGTATTATATTTTTATTTTAAGTTTCGTTTCATTATACTATGCAACAATTAGTAAAAGTGCCAATGAACTTTAAAACAATGTACACGAAAGTACTGAAAAAATATACGTTATTATTTTTATGAATATTGCTTGAAACGATGCGTCTCGTCGTACAAAGTCACTATAATTAGATTCTTCACGAAAAGTGCAAGAATTCAGCAATAATTAGGCATCTCTTTGCGAAACGAAAGTGCACGTCTGTTGCCAGAGTTAATAATAATCTTTACGAAAATTCGTCATGCGAAACACGGCGAGTCGGCGATTGAGTTAGCCGATGCGGACAAAATGAGACTCAGCGATTCGATGTAGTCGTCGCATTAAAATTAACAACTATGAATTACACGCGAGATCAATCGCGATTGCTACAAGTTTCTAATTTTTATTTTCTCACTTTATCCTCGTGTATAGGTATATCTGATTTCGATTTTCCTACGTACAATATCGGCCGATGCGGAATTTGCATTCCAAAATAAATCTGGAAAATTTAAACATTTCTAAGATCCAATCTGCATCGCGATTATATCTCCAATTTATCGATCCTTAAAATTAACTTCTATATGTCCCGGAAATTCAAAGCACGCGAGTGTAAAAAAAATACGCCTGCATCGTATATCGAAAATCCTGGAAACTTACGCCTCATACACCTCGCGCAAAACAATAACTCCACGAAATCCCCATTAATTTTGCAGCCCAGAAAAAAAACGCGTGATTTATCACGCCAACCTGACGACCTCTGTGCCCACACAGCGGGTTATACAGGCGCAAAGGAGGGAAAACGAAAGTTCACGCGCTCGCGCGTGCAGCGCATCGGGGAGAAGATTTAAAGCCCCCCATGCATCCTATACCGTATTATATGCGTGTACGCACGCCCGTCTATACAATTTACGCAACATTATCGATGCTGGCAAGAGCGCGCAGCCGATCGTAAATCGTTTTCTCCTTAATCATCTAACGAGCGGCTATATATACACGAGCACTTGGAGCAGCCGCGATTTTTCTCGGCGCGCGGCGTGCCCGCTGCGGAAAAACCGAGAAAATCAAAGCGATGTTTACGGAAAGAGAGGCCGCCTCTGCGCGCAGCATGCGAATACACTCGAATTGTTTTCTTTGCGCGCGTATAGTGAGGAAAATGGACCGATCTGTGCCGAGGAATCTCGCGTATTCACGCACGCGATCGGGCGGCTTTCCGCGAAGATATAAACCTTTATTTCGCCCAGCCGGGAGCGAAAGAGAGAGAGAGAGAGAGGGATAGAGAAAGAGAGACGTAGAGGTTCCTACGTGCCGAGAATAGATAAGATGGAGAGGTATACCTGTTCGGTAATAGTTAGCCGCAGAAAAAAGTGGAAAATTGTTTGCGTAATGTTATACGTGCGTGATATAAAAAGATAATGAAGATGTGTCCATTAGGCTGCAGTTGAGCGGTGCTGGAAGGAAATGATTTTGATTGCGCCAGGCTTGTAATGAATGACGCGCGCGCGATCGGTGAACGCTTCCTTTAAAAAGTTTTGTTCTAACGTCAATGTAAATATCATGAAAAAAAAGCTTTGTTAATAAAATCGTCTATACCTTCGAGGTTTTGCGTTCGTAACAAAAGGTCATTTTAATGGAAAGAGTACGAAAGCAAATCTCCAATTTCCCCGATGCTCAACTCATCTTTTAACCTCGTTTCTCCTTTTCATTATTGTTGCAGGTGAGAGTCCCAGAAGCGTATGTAAACTGCAGCTTTACCTCTTCGAGCCGTAAGTCCGCACCGCAACATCCGACAATCCAGAAGCCCAAGCCTGCGCTCTCTCTTCTCCCTAAATATCTCGTCTCTAGATTGTATACAGCGCTCGCGCGCGGCAATTTCAAAATCGCGCTGTTACGCGCACAAGCTGCGATTAAAGCTCTCGCCGGCGCGCGCGCGCAGACCGCCACGTATTTAAAATAATTAGCGGGGTTAAAAGCTGTTAACTGGCATCGTCGGGCTCTCTCGCGTAACGGAGCCTCTCTCGCTAAATTATCACGACATAAATTCAGCTGCGAGCTCTATAGTATATAGCATCGGAAGGAAAAATAAGAGGAATCGGCCGCTATACTACTGCAGCACTGCTGAGAGAGAGAGAGAGCTAGAGAGAGAGAAAATTCAGCAATTTCCGATGAATGGAGAGGCCGCCTGCACTCGCGCGCGAGATATAATCCCGCAAACGCGATCTCTGCTGCGCGCAGAGAAGGAAGTGCGCGTGACGAGATCGATTTTCCTGGGATCGACTGCTCCTCCTCTTCTATATATCGTGTCTTTTTTTGCGGCCAGTCTCTTTCTTTAAGCCGGAGCTACTGCGACCACGTGTGTACATCGCCACCAACTGCGGCCTCGTCTGCACGCGTATATAAGACGCTGGCTGTACGTCTATACGGAGGAGAAAAATTCCTGGGCTATAAATCTCGGCGGGTGGAATGACTCAAGAGACGAGACCTGCGAGATAATTGACTTTTTTTTCATCGCCTCTCTGCACGACTATGCAGCGCGCAGCCTCGTCCATTCCTTATAGCGATATATATACATTTGAATTCGCGCCGCGATTTTGCGCGCGACTCTTTCTGGCTTTCCGAGATCGGCGGCCTATATTGTATATGGTATACTGCGATGACCGCAGAGAGATTGTACGGCTGCGACGATTTCCATTCCGAGAACTGACGCCGCTTGTACTACACTGCGCGCAACGTGTGGATCGTGGCTTTCAATGAACGTATAATCAGTGCTATGATAGAGAGTGGCGATTGAAAAAGTTGCACCTTCCTCGATTACCACGACTGTATATATTTTCCGCTCACCTCGCGCCAAGCTCTTCCATCTTCGTCACTTTTCAATTCTCTCGCTCACGAGGTATCCCAGAGACTATACGCATCTCGCCAAGGCAGATCTCTCGAGGGCAATTAAAACGCTCGAGCGTCTAATTGCCAAACGCGCGCGCGCGAGCCGATAGTCCCATAAAAAAAGCTTTCCACGTTTTATAACGTACCCTCTCCCCCCTCCTCCGGGGAAAGAGCAACGCCGTCTTTTCCCGCGCGCGGTGCGTATACGCGCTCTCGCAGCGCCGAACGGAAGTACGGCCATAAATTTTCGCTGAAAACCCGGCAAAAGGGCGTGTGTGCGTGTATCTATGCGTCTGGTATACGCTATGCGCGCGCGCTCGTCGCATCGCGCGGCGAGAGAGAGACGAGCGAGTATACGTATAAGAAAAGATATACAGACGCGCGCGCGTGCATCGCGATATCTCGCGGCCGAGGAGGAGAGGACTTTCTAACAACCTGGCGAATTTCACCGGGGCATCTCTCGTGGTTTTATTTAGGAGCCGAGTCACGCTGATAAATTGCGCGCCTCGTTCTTCATACACACATACGCGCGTACAGTATATACACATGAATATACAAGATACATACATCGCGTAGATACGTGTACGTGCGTCTATATGTGTACAGGCGAGATCGGCGCAAAACAGCTCGGGACTTTCGTCCTCCGCATAAATCGCGGAAATCGACGAGAGGAGTACGCGGACGGCAAAGAAAAGCAAGCTTGCTGTATAGGCTTGGTTCCGGCCGGGGAAAAAATTCGGGAGAGCGCGCGTGGGTGGATGGATTTATCTACGCGGGCTGCGGAGTCTATGTGGGCCTGTTGCAGGTGAACTTGATTTTAGAGTAGGCTGCGAGACACGGGAAGTGGGTGAGAAGATTTTTGGCGAGCTACTTCGTTTCCGACTGTAACATGCACTCCGCGCCGGGGCAGAATTATGGAGATGTTATTCAATGGAACATATAGAGAGAGAGAGAGAGACCATTAAGATTGCAAACGAAAGATTCGGTGTCTTGCGCTCGGTGAATTCAGGTGGCAATAAATTTGCGAATCATATTTATACCGGGATCGTAATATTTATGCCTTATGTTCGTGAATCGATACGGATCTTTATTGGCACGCAGCGCCGCTTGTACGCGAAATTCTATGTGCGTCACCGCTCGTAATGAAGATATATTTCCCTTTGAATTTTCCTATAACGCCTATCCCATGGATACGTGTAGAGGTGAAGTCGTAAACAATCGTAACGGTTCTGCAATACTCTGTGATAACAATTTCTTTTTGTTTGCATTTCTATGAAGCAAATCTCGCGTGCCATTATATACCTTCCACTCGCTCTCCTGATACAACCGGTTATCCAACTCGGCAAATATAACGATAGCGCGTACACACATGCGTTGTCAAACTTCTCGCGATGCTGACATTGTTTTCTGCCGAGTTATCCTCCGGCGATATAGTATACGGCGCAAGCGCTATTTTTAGATAATGGCATTACGTCGCCGCGGCTAACGATAATCTCACATGTCGTTAACTGCAGACTGCACACTCGCCACGCGGGTATAACGCTCTCGCGCCAGCTCTCTGTGGATTTCCGCTCGGGAAACGTACAAACTCACGCTCGCGCTCGAGGAGCGCAGAAACGAAACAAAAGAAACGACGAAAGACGCCGACTCTACGATTAATTCCCTTCTCAGTACAGTCTCTGCATTTTTCGCGCCAGTTTAACTCGGCGCGACGGTAAAAAAAAAAGCCCGAAGTCAGAAAGCGTATTACAGCCGCCACCGGCGTGTATATCCATAAGAAATTAGAAATACTCGCAGCGCGCGCGAGAAGGTGCGACCCGTTTATTTAGCACTTGCTCGCGGCTCGGATTAGATAAGATAGTCTGTATATAGGTGCACAGTTCGGAGAACTTTCGAGGATCTCCGCGAGTCACGAGTCTGCGCTGTAACCGCAGAGTCTTTTCTTCGAAGCTCGCAAAACCTATATACAATGTATATGTTCGTCTGGAAAATCCAACGCAAGTCGGATAAAAGCAATCTCTGCTCTCTCTCACTCTCGTACGGTATACAATGTATAGTATATAAATGCGCTTGCGCAATCGGGAGTAGCTTGGGAAATGTATTCTGTACGCAAACCTCTCGACGAAGCCTGTAAACAACTGCGGATAGTTTTGCGTGAGGATAACCCAGAGAGAATTTCATTGCGTAAAGCGCGGGGCGATTACGCTGATATATAATATCGGAGCCTGTTTTCGCGTACAGAGCGCGCGACTCGCTCTATACTCTTGTAATTGATGTTGCTGGCATTATAGTCGGAGGAAATTTTCGCCGGGCTTGGTGTAGAGCTGGAAAATGCGAGAAAGTGTTGTAATTACCGCAGTTTCCGCGAGTTTATCGTGTTTTAAGATTGAAAAAAAAACCAAGAAAAAAAGACACTGCAGTCTAGCTCGAGGACCCGACTTTCTATATAGATGTGGGATTGGCTTTGCATATAGGAATGCTGGTGTTTTTGTTGTAGGTGTTACGTTTCTGTGTAACGAAGCTTCATTACGCTCTGGTAAATATATTTGAACTTTCTCTCCTGTATTTGAAATTAAAATAAATCATTTTTCTTGGTAAAAAAAAGAAACTTGGAGTCAAAGCGAAGTGAGCAGTGAGCAGCACCTGGCTGTTTAATTGTTCGAGAAATGCGCGTCCATAAAGAATAATTTTATACCTAAAATTTAATGTGGATCAGAAATTTTTGCTTCATGGACTTGTAAAAATTGCAGATAAAAACTTACGAGCGATTGAGATCAATATTCTTTTCACGCTGTTTGATATTTCATCGGTGTACCCGAGGGTGTACCTCGTGTCCAATATCTAATCGCTCTTTGTACCTTTACCTGTGTACCTGTTGTGACTCATTGCTGTGTCTAAGTACAGCGATTTTCTTTACACCCTGCTCTACCCCATCGCGTTCATCTGATACTCGCCTCGTCACGATCCTTACAGTGCACAACATATACTGCGAATACCCTATTGCTTATTTGCAGGACTTCGTATCTTACAACAGATACACTCATCCTACCCGGTAAACAATAATAGGATACTTGTAGGGAATGTTGTATGATGGTAAGACTCGCGAGGTCTATCAGTAGGTCAAACAAGTTACAAGAACTAAAAAATGAATATAGCAGAGTACAGCATGTGTTACAAGAAATGCAATTAGTTCGAATTAAAAGAACTGCAAAACATATACAGATTTGTAATCTTATTGCAATGTTCGCATCATTTCGTTTATAATTTTTACGAGTCTGCGATTGGATTCGATTCAGTATCTCTGTACGTCAATTTTTGACACTTATAAATGAAAAAAGGAATCTTTACTCGTATCATTTTCTCCGCCGCTTCCAAGTAAAAGCCTCGGTTCTGAAATTCCTGACGAAGCGCGCGCACGTCGCTCGAATTTTTCTCCCGAGTCAGTGAAAATTTACTCCAAAACGTGAGTTCAACTTCAGCTTCGACGCGCAAGCAAAACTCTTCTCACATCGGAGTACGAAGAAGTAAGTCACACGTAAAAGTAACTCCCGATCAATTCATACAGTTTAACCGTTACTTAACTCCCGTATACATATACCAATAATCGATTTCCGTGTATGCTTCTCGTCTCGCAGCACACATTGACTCCTCGGCGTACAAACGAACGGCTTTTTTACTTCTCGCGCCGGAGCACGCGGCAGCCTCGAATTAGATCCACGTCAGATAATAAAACGATCATTCTAGAAAAGCAATTCCGTGTACACTGCTGCACGATCCACGTGCATCGCAGCCCAGACGCGTACTTCACTTCGAACGACGCATTGTGTCTGTTCGACTTGCAGCGACTCGGAGCGTGTAAGCATTTTTTTTCCCCCGACTTCACTGCCATTGCCGGCGGAAAAACTCGTCGTAACCTTGTCCTCAAGTGAACGTAAAAAAAGCGTCTCTCTCTCGCACTCGAGTGTATACGTGATCTCTCTCGGCACAGTTGGACTTATAATTAGTCATTTTCTTTTGTCGAGCGCCAGTTTTTTTTTTTTATGTATGTATGTCACAATTTTCGTTGGTTGAAAGCATGTGAGTCTGTTGTGCGCAGGATGTCGGGTGTGAAGTGTGATATATGAAGCGGGGACGTGATGTTCGACTGCGTTCACAATTTTCCGGGGATGTACGAGGCACAAGGGGAAATTAAAAATGATGAAAAATATGAAATTCAATTCAATTGTTGTGCTTTCGAAATAACTATATAAAATAAAGACTAAATTGTATCGCGAAGCCTCGACGGCGATGTTTTCAGAACAGCTCGCTCTCTCAAGGCCGTTCTCCCTTGGAAATCGATTTTCCAAAACGGAAGCCGACACTTATCTTCCCCCCTCGACATCATCAGCCAACAATTATAAGTCAACTCCACAGCGTATGTACAAGGCGCTCGGCACATGCATAATCAATCCCCCCACTCGATCGCCTCTCGGCATCTCCGCCTTAATGAATTTAAAAGTGGTCTTTTCCTCCTCGAAGTCTTCCAGGCGCGAGCGCGTACATATACGTTTTAAACATCCTCGCGCGCACAAGCCCGCCGCTAAAACGGAAAGCTAAGCGCGGCGCAACGATAATATTGCAGTTGTCGGGTCTTACTTACAGCGAGCCTCTTCTCACGAAGCGACAAACTTACGTTTTAATTAAAACGCTCCGGCCGTCTCATTACGCGCGTAATCTCGTGTCATCGCGCGCTACACACCGTATCATCACGGGCGACTCTTTCGCATATTATCCAAATTAAACCGGTCTATTTCTTTCGCCGCGGCGATGAAAAAGGAAGAGCCACACGACGATTTTTCGCAATTCCAAAGGGACGTCGCGTCGCGCCGTGGAAAAGGAGAGAGAGAGAGAGAGACGCATTCCTCGCTGAACTCGGAGAGGTATATAGAGGGGAGTCCCCGTTGTTGTTGGGAAGCCATCGTCACCCGCGCGTCTGCTGCTCTCCTTTTTTTTCCGCGACGAGTCGGACCGTGGGAGCTCGCGACCTCGTGTGTGTGTGTGTGTATGTGCGTGTGTACTATGTTGTACTATATATATAAACGACGACGGCGCAGCTATATACTGCAGCCGTTTCGAGGTCGGGGACGCTGGAACAGTTATGTAGCCGAGGAGAGGAGAAGGAAAGAGACCCACCTACGACTGGAATAATTAGATTGTAATGTAGATGAGGTACGGATGATGAATTCGAGTGCGATACTTGGTCTGTCGTTGGTTGGGAAGTTCTTTTTTGTAAGCGTAATGTACATTGAACTTGCCGCACATAAAAGAACAACTGGCTATTATGTGCTGCTCTTCAATTTTTGTGATTAAGAACTATACAACATACAATTTACGTCAGATCATCAAAATCTTGCACCTAAAATCTTAAACTCGCTTTATCACTTAGATTCAAATATTAATCTTCAAGTTGGCGCCGTGCAAATAACCGGATGTACCGCCAAATCTCCCATTAAATCGCACCATTACCTCTCCACCGAATCAAAACGCGTCATTATAAATGGACCTTAAAACACTCGAGTATCTCTTTTTTTGTAAGAGAACGAAGTGAAGAAGTGAAGCCCGGTTATTTGGAGCGCATTTAAAAGAAATGTTGTTCGGGATACTGTTTATATGAGAAGCATAAAGACAGTTATTTGGATAGTGAACTCCTCGGAGGAGATCCGAGTTTAATTTCCGAATCCATATACGTACCGAGAAGTTAATTAAGGTAAATAGGTCTGAATTTGGGTCAGCCGCGAGGAAATGTAGATCAAATCTTTTATTTTTACTCGAAGCGCGCCGGCTTTTAATTGAAGTATATAATATGATTATACACTATACTGTTATTAAGTATATCGATCGAATGTACTATTTATTTAAATTTCACTTTGCCGCGAACGCTTCAGTGCGTCTCGCAGTTATTTTTTCCTTGAATAAAAGCTCGCGGCCTGCACAAAAACCGTCTAAATAAACACAGTCCCCTATAAAAGTGACACTTAAAAATCGACCTACAAAGTTCCGCTGGCAAAAAACTATCGAAACAATTCGACATCTCGTCTGTATACACACGAGCTCCTACACGTATGCGCGTGACCCACATGATCTCAATCTCCCAAAGAAAACACTTTAAGTATGCATGCAAGAACAGAGTGTGTTTTCTCCGCGACCAAGAGAAAAATTCCTCGTATGTACACATACGTCTGCGGCAAACGGCATCGGCGGCCGCGCCGGCGACGACTTCCCCTGCAAACTGCGCGAGACTGACCGAAAAAAGCCTCGGCGTCGTCGTGGCCGGGAGCCAAAACAATGCCGCTATACACAGGAGCTTCCGTGGAAGCGATCGCGAAAAAAAGGTGCAGCGCCAGCGCGAAACCGTAACAGTGGAGCGTGCGAGAGATCCAAGTCCAAGACAGCGCGAGTCGCGCCGCTGCTGCTGTTACAACGCGCGTATGTACGCGTATCTGTATATACACAAGTATATACGTATATACACGCGCAAGTGCAATTAAACGGGACGCGACAAAGAGGTACAATCGCGACTTCGTCCCGCGCGCGTGTGTCGATTATGAGCGCCTGATGCGTGCGTGAGAGGGGAAGAAGAACCGGTTGTTCTTTCCGCGGCGATTTTCAATTGATGCTGCCGCGGGATTCGCGCGCTTTTGGAGGACGAAGGTATACATATATATACGTATACTCGCGTGCGTGGGAGAATCTCGACCGGCCGAATGTGTTTATGTGTGCCATTGATTCACGGAGGCGGATAACGGGTTCGAAAATGCGCGGATGTTGTGTACACGATGCTGGTGCTGCATTGATGATGATGATGATATGACTGTGTGTTTTTTTAATTTTTCTTTCGGAGTGGAGCTTGACATTTGTGGGGGACTGTTACTCGCGAGAGGAATACTTAGCGAGTATTCATTTGTTTTTAAGAGATAAGGGAGTTCATTTGGAAAGTTAGAATTGTTATTGGTGTCGTGAGTATAAAGGTAGGGTATGCGAGATAAATGTGCTTTGTGAGGGTTTGAAAGCAATCTCGGTGAGTACGAAACTTACACCTTAAAACATGTTTCTTTTTATTTTTTTCATTTTTCCATGTTACCGTAGGATTCAGGGTGTGGGCATACTGTGGTTAGTGATCGGGATTTTCTAGTAGTTCATCATTTTGAATTAATCGGAGGGTCATGCATTTATAATTAATGCAGAAAACATTTTTATTGTGAGTCTTCGTACAGATGAATCATGTAGATGGCGTTTGAAGGAAAACGCTGAGATGCTAATTCACGTACTGAAGCCTATAGAGGATATAATAAAGCCTATTAGTCATCAATGTAAAAAAGATACAAACCTATGGAACGTGATATAGATCTACTGTAATGAGTCATGTGGTAATTATTTCTATACCATGATGATACACTGCAAACTCATTAAATCTCTTTCAATCATAAATTTAAATCGTCATTTTTCGTTTCGCTTTTAACGTACGTTTCAATTTGACGTACTGTATGACTTCTCCTAATTATTGCCCCTTATCTTACTTGTCAACATCCATAAAGAACCATCGAATTCCGTTACTTCACAAAGCACTTCAATTTCCCATTGACAATGAAGCTCCTTTTTTCTTCCGCACCACAATGAGAATCACTGTGCGTCGAGGCATCAATTTTCGACTCTATACCACACAAGTCGTCGCCAAAGCGCATATAGAAAGCCATTCCACAAGCATTATACATGCAAGCAGCACAACACGTATATCTCGTTTTCTTCTTCGCTGAGAATTTTCAACGACTTTCGCGACTTACGATGACGTCAGCCTCGCCGTCTCGTGACGCCGGGACGACACGAGGTAAGAATCCAAAGATAGATGATCATTTCTTATTGCGTTGGGCCGTCGGGTCATACGTCGTCGAGAAAATCGTACACGTAATTAGCACATGTGTGCACCGATTGTAAAAGTAAAGTAATCGCATCAGTCGAACGATTATGTGCGCACTGCAGCACACAGTAGGCGGTACAAGAATCGTACATCACATGAACACGGGCACGTGTGTTTTCCGTTTCAAGGCAATAAACCGCGACCTAGACTCCGGCGATATTTTTACAATCCCATCGTGTCGTCTCCGCGAGAATCGGAGGCTAGAAAATTATGTGTCCCGATTGGTATTAAGTGCGCGTTTACGGCCACGGTGAAAATTGCTATGGCATTCTTCAAAGACCGGCTTTTACATTCTAACGATATCGACGTTTTTCAAGTATGCATGACACGAGATACACATTTTTTTCTGTATTATTTATTGTACACACACTGCAGGCACTGTGGCTGGTAGCTTTCTAACTGCGAAATTTTTTTCGAAAAGTACCTCACTAAAGCCAACAACGCGTTATTATCTCCTTTTTCGCATTTTTTAAACACAAAAGAGACACGCGTACGCACCCGTACGCACCGCTAACTGTGCTTGTTAACCTGCGAGTAGCAAATACAATTAAACTTCTCGTCCATTACTCGTATTGTTGTATAATGTATATACTTGTAGTATATCATAAGAGCGGCATTAAAAAAATGAATCTCCGCAGAAAATCTCAGCGAATTTCACCATTGTAAATATGCTAATTCTAAAAGGCTTCGCGTGTTTTCCCCTAACGCTACACCATGTATAACATATAACAATAAAGCCGACAATGCCGCCACACCATAAGCCGGAATTTCTCTTCCTATCCCGAGCGGAATATCAAATTTTTGCTTTCGTCCCTGATTAAATAATAAAGAAAAGCTCGTTAGCGCGAAAAAAAGGAAGACAAAAGAAAAGTCATCCACGCACACATTGGATGCTTATCTTCCGTCGACGAATTTCCCCATTGAAATATAAAGCCGTGTCTGCTGCTACTGCTGCTGCTGCTGCTGCTCCAATTAAGGCCGATCCGCAACGTTCGCTCGCGCATTTATTATTGGCGGAGCAGAGTATGACGTTCAGTGCGGCTGCTGCTGCTGCTATGTATAGTGCTCCATTGTGCCTCGTAGATGCAGCCTTTGTGTATAGAGGAGTCGCAGACACAAGCATTTAATTCTTTTTCCGCGCGAATTGGACGCCTACTTCGCGCTTGACGAACTCGTCGGTATGACGATCGATACCGTGTTGGGTACAGAATACAGCGTCGCAGGCTATATTCCTGTGTTAGTCGATTGCAGGTCTCGTGATTTTTGCTTTTTATTCCACTGGTCTGCGAACTATGAGATATGGTGAAGGTTCGGTGAACCACAGCCTAACCTCTAGTACTATTACGAGGTTGACTTGTAGAGATGATTAATAGAGTAGTTGCGAAATGCATGAGAATACCGAGAAATGCAGTTGTAAATTCACGTGGGTGTAGCATGAGTAGCTGCGATTTACGCACGTTTAAAGGTTTTTATGGAAATTTTAATATTGACGTAACACGTACATGTCACACTTTATAGTGTGATCAACGTAGTATTTTAAAATGGTTCAATCCTATAATCATAAGAAGAAAATGTAAGCGTCTCTGTATTGACAAATACACAATCAAAAAGAAAGATTGACTGTTCGTACAACATGTAATACCGCTCGATATTATTCCTTAAATTCCCAATCGCGCCACAAACGACTGCAGTATAAAACAAACATTCCAACAACATATACCCAAGTACCTATCGAAAAAAATAGACTCGTCCCATGCCTTCGGCAGCCACAAAGCAGGCATTATCCGCCTCACAAAAGCTTGTCAATAAAGCTTTAATCATCTCCGCTCGTTCATTCGTTCACTGGGACAACCAGGTCGGCTCTGCGTGACGGCGCATCTCCACATCTTTCCCTCTCTCTCATTCTTTCTTTCACCGATGGCACAACCTCGGGTTCAACAGCCACCTCTGGATATGAACTCGGCTAACCGCGCGTTCGTAATCTTTTCGAGGAATATTGAAAAAAGCCCGAGGAACGCAGACAACGCACGCACAGGAGAAGTAGAGAAACAAAAGCCTGCGCCACCGATAGCAAAACATTCTTCAGACGAGATATTATGTGCATGGGAATCTCCTTCTTGGCCTATAGGGTGCATGTATATATTGTATATTGTATATTGTATAGGATGCGAAACCGACACTCGCGCAAATCGATGCGTGGGTAAGCCTATATGCAGCGAGGACGACTCGGTAAGACGAGAACAGTGCCGCGTGATGCAATGCGTTCTGTGTACGAGCGTGTGTACCTGCTCTGAGGAATCTTATTATTTATGGGAACGCGCCGAGGGATCGCATCACAGTCGAGTGTGAACTTTGCGTCCCGACAGGTGCGTCGTACTCTGATCATCCTGTCTCGCATCATGTTCAAGAGTTGATTGGCTCTTCTAAATGTTTTCGGTTAGTTTTATGAACTTTTATCTTGATATTAGTGAATTCTAATAAGAGTTGTGATTTAGATAAATGACTTGTAACACATCTTTAATCTTTATGTTGGATAAGTAGACTATTTTGGATTCGTTCACGTCAATCGATTGCAGCAGCTTCCAGGTACTGATTCATATGAAATTGCTCAGCTATATAACGGTTAGATAATTCATTCAGGAAAGTACGATGTGTAATTTCAAATACACACCTTGTGTACAACTTTGCAATTTAATTCATCATCTTTATGATGAACACTTAATGGCATTACCAACCATTCTGAAAATGGAAATTACGTGTTCACAGGTGCTTTAAATTATCAGATGTTACAGCATGTTTATGACAACAGATCGCTTTGTTTCTACTTTATTCTCTCTACTCGAGTATTAGAAAGTTCAGGACTGCCTTATGAGATTACAATATACAAAGTCAAATATCAGAAAGCTATATTGTTGAAATTAAATCTGCCGCTAGAAAAGCTCAATCGAACGCAGATGTAACTTTCACATTCTTAGTTTCGGGCTTGGCAGAAGGGTTATTTATATTAAAGCAATCCATCATATGCGAGCACGGCTACTGGATTTCAGTGACATTGATGGATCACTGCGATCGTAAAATATAGTTGAGAAAAAAGATGTATCGAAATCTTTATTAGATTGTAATTAATAGCAATGTAACAACGCACCTCGACTATCATCTGTCTAAAAGTAAATATAAATCAAGCTCTGTTTTATAGTACGCCGATATCGCCTATTGTGGAAGAATGGTGTAAACGGCAATGATCTCTCTGAACTATTTCCATGTTAGAATGTTGGGTGACTACTTGGTATAAACAGGTGATGATGTATTTAAAAATTGAAGTACCAGCCACACCACAATAGCAAAATATAAGACTCTGTCTTATTGACATTTCTTAGTGGTTAATCTGATTTGCTCAAGTCAACTATAATTTTTATTAAAACCGATTGTTAAATTATACGTAGATACTGATCCTAGTGTTCATGGATCTACTCCACTATTATAAAAATAACTATATTCGACAAACGACAAAGGATATC
Organism: Philotrypesis tridentata; assembly: GCA_018906965.1. NCBI lineage: Eukaryota > Metazoa > Arthropoda > Insecta > Hymenoptera > Pteromalidae > Philotrypesis > Philotrypesis tridentata. The sequence goes on from JACCIB010000002.1 coordinate 1,764,530, forward strand.
AGTCCAACTGTTTTCAAGCAAGCACTCCCTGTTCGGCTTCACTCTCGTCGCGCCGCTCGTTTTGTCTGCGCATTGTAATACATAACCGCGACATAAAAGACCAGCCTAGATCTCAACATTCGCAATCTGACTGTCACCAAGGTAACGCGTCTAGGATTTCACGCTGACACTCGTCAATCCAGATCAATCGCTCTCGAAAAATCCACCAGGAATAACAAGACAGCGATCCGTCGAAACGCGCGCGGGCGCGCGCGTCGCAAGAAAAATTCGCATGAAATTAACCGAAACGAAATAACTTGCGAAACGCGCTCTGCCGCGTGACTCTTTGCGAAAGACTATCTTTTGCCTCGACGAATTATAAAATTATGAAATAGCCTCGCGGTATAGCTGATAGTCTCGCATAACAATGCTCGCACATACCCGTTGCCCAAATGCGTAATCCTAATGAATTTTCAATAAGGCGTGTCTTCGCGCGACCTCGCGCCGCTCTTCCATAACCGACTCGCGCGATTCGTTTTCGCTCGCGCGCGCGAGATGCGATGACTTGCAGCTATTGCAGCCGGCGCCTGCGCACGCGACCCGCGCTGTACTATGTGCAAAAACAAGAGGAATCGCAAGTGAAACCGGAGTCTGAGAGACACGCGGATAAGATAATTGTTGCGAAAAGCTTGTATCGACGCGACGGCGGCGGTTCAAATGCTTTTTGCGCTCAGCTGCCACGTGATGTGGTAATTATTTTATGTACTTCTTTTTTTTTGTAGAAAATTTCGAGTTAATCGATCGTGATGTTTTGCACTGACTGTGTAAAAGAAGTGCGAGCTAATGAGTTGTATACGGTATAGATATATGACGCTGCGTTTGCTGGCGGTGATGAAGAGAGAGAGAGAGAAAAAAATCGAGAGTTTATTGACCTACTTTTGCATGGCGATTTCAAGTTCAACTCAAAGTTATTTACATTGATGTTTATACGTACTTGGCGATTTTCTGACTTCTTGACCTTGATTTGGCGCTATCTGTTTCCGATGTGAAAATAATGAGAGATCGGTATGAAACGCTTTTTCCTTCGCGAGAAATTATTTTCTCCTCTAGTATAGCCGATCCTCGTGATTACTGGAAACCGAATCGCCGGTTTCAAGTTAGACGAGAAGTTATCGATCTTGTGCTCCAGTTTAGACTGTAATTTAATTGAAAATTTACTTTGAGCATTAAATCTCTAACCGATTTCATTTCTTTTTTCTGTTTCAGGTGAGCACACGTGTACACAGAACACATGCGTATAACTACTTCTAGAAAAATCATCAGCTCATGTCTCGTATACCCGCATCATATACGAGGTTGGGATTCGCTTTTCTTTATACCTTGATAGCTGCGACGATAAGCGATGAGCAGCTTTGCGCTATCCATTCCGTACCTGTAGAAGTAAAATTAATACCCCGAATAACTTCTGCAGAGAAGCTCCTCCAACGACACGACATTCAAATTTACTCCTCGTAAAAACACATATACAAACCTATTCGTATATCAACCGGAATCGTAAAGCCCGAGCGCGTAGAAAATATCCGTGTAAAGAGCGTCGGTTCGCGAGACGGCGAATCGCTTAACGCTCCATAAATAACCATTTAATAATCCGATTCCTCTCGTCGTCGTCATCATCGCCGCTGCGGGGAAAGAAAAAGTCTCTAGCTCCTTATATCGAATTAAATATCCTTCTCGCGCAGAGCGCACAAATACCACAGCTCGTAAGTCTTTGGCGGGCCGCTTTCACTGATAAGCTTTTTCTCGCGCGCGCGCATCCTTGGGATTGCAAGCATCTCTCGTCTTGTGTAATTAGGCGCGAGTATGCGCAATCGGCTTGTAAATTAGAACGGCTGCCCCGAGAGAGTGTGGGCAGTGCACACGAGATCATTTGAGTATATATATACAGCGCCTGGTGTGCATGTAAGGGGATCGTTATCGGCGCCACGCGTCTGACCGCTAATAACCTCGTGGAAAGTCGAATCTTGTCGCGTACTTCCGAGCTTCTGCGCATATTGACTATCGGGATTATAAATTAGGGAAAAATCGGCTTTGTATGTATAGGCTGTGAGAGAGGGATTTCTCTTGCAACTGGCGCACGCGAGGAGGACGGCGCCCAGAATTATGTGGATTTCAGAGGTGCCGCGGTATAATTATTGGGAGGATAATTAAATTGTAACGATACGGTCTTTATCGCGGCGCATTAATTACAGGACGATTGCAGCGGGATCGAGAGAATTGCAGCTGCCGTCCGCGGCGGGATGTGTGGAGGATTTCATGCTTTCTTTTACGAGCAGTAGTTCGCGGTTTATTTCCTGGCGAACAAAAAAACAACGCGATCTTCCTGATTTATCCGCGACACTAAATTAATAACGGAATACATTTGTACCGGTATATACAATAAATAAATTACACTGGAGTACACGCCTTCTGCGTCGAGTTCGAGGTCCGGTTAAAAATTACAATTAATTCAGAGTCTCTTCCTCTGTCCCGCAAGAAGAAAAAACGAGCGTTTGCAGACGTTCCACCATTACGAACGTAAGCCAGAGTGAATGTGAAGTTCACTGTTAGAACAAAAAAACGCATTTTTCAAGCACACTCATGCTTCAAATTAAATGCAGAAGCTATTAAATTCCGCAATAAAGTCTAATATTTGCATGAAGTTTTATGTATAATTTTCATAAATATTCATGAGAATGATCGTTAATTTTAATGCTCAATTGGTGTGTACATCGACGTGAGTCAGAAATACATTTTAACCTAAAAATTAATGCACGATTTTTAAGAACACTCCGAGGAACACTCGTTCGTCCCGCAGGTCACGAGAGGAATTAATGCTCTCGCTCGAGTCCCCAAAAGTGCGTAACAATAAGTCAGCCAGCGCAGCGCCACTTGTTCGCGAAATTTATTTCGTCGTTATTGAAACAGATTGCGGGTGGTGTGCACCGTTTTTTAATCGTTCCGCGTGGTTACTCTTCGACGAAGTGTTAAACCAGACCCGGAAATATCGTTGTGGCCGGCGAAAATTATTTTCACTCGGCAATAAATAAAAATGCCTATCTGAAGTTGCCTAACGGCTGCGGCAGCTTGTCTGCATGATATGTTTGGCTTCCAGCTCGATTTAAAATTAAGACTCGATGGTGTAGGATCCATGCATGCATATTTCAATAAGCATATTATGAAATGTTTCCCACATAGTATTCGGTATTATGATCGAGATTATGGTTTTACCGGTTACGTCAAAGTCGTAATGTTATTATTTTACGGTTGTTAATATTACAAACTGCTTGGTTACCAAAATACATAAATTTAATTGATAATAGAAGGCACTTTAAATAACTTACATATATTTTTGTATTTTTACTTTTAGACTCAAAGAATTCACATGCACGCTGAAATCACACACGAAATAATAAACAAGTTATCAAAGAACGAATAAATTGTGATAGTATATAGTATAATTTTTAGACCTAGCAAAGCAGCTTATAGTTTATTTATTGATTACATTCAACGGCCTTGTTTACATAAGCCGCTCTTAACAAATTACTCGTAATAATACCTAAAAAAAATCATAGAATTCACAATAATTATAAGATTTTGTTCAGATTGACGAATTACTTTATTCATTCAATGCTTGTACCATATTATTTTAAAACATTTAAACACACCAATGAGACGGTGTACTTCTAATTACACGAAATCTAAGATAATTCAAGCACTCAAGACTCAAGCATCGCCGTAATTTTACAGATAAAAATATATGCCTAAATCAGCAGAATCCTTAAGAATAATCTTCGAAATTTCTCTAACCCACGCGTATACACGGCTTTCTTACATAACGCGCACCGCCTCTCCGTCTAAAACTCTACGACACAGCGCACACTCTCTTTTATACGTCTCGCACCCGCAGAGAGTTTATGCACACCACACGTACGCGACCTTTCACTCTCATCACTCGCGCGTTATTTTCTCCCCCGTCCACATGCGCAGCTCGCGCAGAAAGATTAATTAGAGAAGATAAGCCTTTCTGCGGCAGCGCAACGGGAAAATCTGGACGGCCTCTATGCACAGCAGCAGCGGCGGCGGCGGCGGCAGCAGCAGCAGCAGCAGCAGCCATCGTCCCTCTCACTTTGCTTTGATAGACAGTGGGCTGCCGCGCCGCCGATAATTAACGACGCGTTCGTTCGACGGTATAGGGCCAATTTGAGAGAGGCGCGACCGCGCGTAATTGACGTTATTACTCGGCTCGCATACATATAGGAGGATAGAAAAAGCGCTGATGTGCCTCGAAATTGAGCGTCGATTTTTTCCGACTCTATATGTACGCACGTATATAGATACACTGCGTGAGCGAAGCGACTGCATCGAGTCTAGATCGTTGATGAGAGAGAGAGAGAGATGAAGAGGGAAGGGGGTCGATGCAAAGGCGCTGGCTTTGAGCGCCGCTACCGGCTCATTACGGGACGATCATGCGTGCAGCGCGTAAGATGGGCAAACGCGTGTTATGTAGCGGACCAAGTGTGCCGCCGCCGCCGCCGGTTTGTTATTAGAGGCGTTTAATGGACGCTTCTAATTTCGTGAGGGGGAACATAGCGGTCGCTGTGAGCCAAGGCTTTTCTTTTTCGGTTCTTTCACATCGGGCTGTACCTATATGTTGGAAGCTTTCTTCTTCTTTTTGCTCGACGGGCACGAGAGGATAGAGCGCGCGCATTTCGAAACGTTTCGCTGTACATGCGAGATTTGACGTGAACGTTGCTGGAGAAGCGATTGCGCGTGGGAGGAAGATGACAAATAATTTATTCGATATAATTTATGAAGTCATTGTCTCCGTAGCGATTATAATTGGCCTGCGATCAGACTGAAAATGGCGATGCGACCGCAATTGCTGTGCGCGCTCGTAAGACAGGAGAGTCATTACGCTGATGCCCGTAAGAGTTTAAAAGCGAGTAATAATTTGTGTGCATATAGTATAACTGTACAACAATGAAATATTAAGCTAAGCCGCGAGTCCATTATTCATGTTTTTTTTTTTTTTAATATAACAAAACATTATAAAGCGTGCGACTCATTCTGAGCTTGATAAACAGCATTATCAACTCGATAAACAACTTATCGATCGCAAACAGCGGATCGAGCGGAAGATATGTAAATCATGCGCGTTTATTATTTTTTATACTCCTTCAAAGCCCGACGAGATCTCCGCTCACTTCCCGTTTATTTGCAATCGATTAAAATAAACATTACGACTGCCATTAATATATCTGTGTCAATGCCAGGGTAGACGCGAAAAATGCAAACAAAGAAAAATTTACGTAACACACCTCACACCGCGTGGCTTACTATATGCAATAATAAAATACAACGTTTGCAATCACCTCCCCCCGCCCCTCCACCGCCTAACGAAAACCTCGTAGCACACGGCTCCCACGAATTTTCTCGATCCTCCGAAATTCCGCACGCTTTCTCTCTCCTTCGAGCACCTCGCTCTGAAACCTTCAAATCCCGTCTCTCCCGCATCCGCACAGATAGAATCCAAATTCAAGTCTCGCTGCTGCTGCTGCTGCTGCTGCTGCTGCTGTACTCCGAGCTCGCCTAGCCCGGAAAAACTGCGGCTCGGCGATTTACCGTATCGTAAAAGCGAGAGATAGCCGCCGGGGTCGCTAGCCCTCGAGTGTAAGAAGCCAAGCACTTTTACGATCGAGCGGGTAGACCCGAGAAAGAGAGAGAAAGAGAGGGAGAGAGAGCCTTTACGGAGAACGGCGCGGTATAATGAGGCTTGCGGATCCGCTGCTCTCGCTTCGAGTCCGCTGCGAGGATTAACGGCATTTATATTGACAGTCCCCCCCGGACGAGGATCGCGGAAAGGCTCTCGATATCCGGCTACCTGTGCGCTGGACCCGACGACGTCCACGTGGACGGCAGATTTTTGCCAGATGCCCCGTATACCTGCGCGTCGGAGAGATGGGAAGATGCGCGCGGCGTATTGACGGATGAAGCGAGGATGCGCGCAGGTATGAAAGAGATTTAGGATTATTGCAGCCGAGGCTTTTCTATGTAGGTAGGCCTCGTCGACGCGTGTTTTTGTTTTCGGGCGTATGCGCATGCGGCGTGCATAGAGAGAGGAGGGACTTTTTGCTAGAGTGAAATTGCTGAATTTGTTTTTCAAATTTTACACTCGACTTTCCATTGAGAGCGATTTTTACGCTAACGCTGATTTATGGAGATGGAAATTTCGTATGTTTTAAAGATCAAAAAGGATCCGTGCTTTATCCTTCTTAATTCGAGTCTTAATTTCTTTGCCAGCTGCCGTGTTAATGCTTAGTTTCTTACTGCCACAGCTCGTGGCGAGGCTCGTGGGATTTCACGATTGAAATCTGTATATGGCTTTGCCAGTACAAAATATATTTTGTTCACGGAATAAGTTTTCCACTAATTGCAGATAATGATGAAATGAATTGAAACGCTCGTTGAAACGTCTACAACAGTTTCTCACGTGTATTTCCTACTTTAATATAACGACTTCAACGTCGATACTAAACGCGCAACAGTCTTGAGTCTTGAACTATGCTATTACATTTTGTTACGTTTTTTTATCGCAGAAACAGAAGGTACAATTTATTTCAAAACGCTTATTGGCCAACAAGTGAAAAACTTTTATTAAACGTTTGAGACTGCAGTAGCGCATCGGCTTTGAAACTTTCGATCCTCGGCGAGAGAAGTCGAGTCGTCGATAATTTGAATGAGTTGCCTGGCAACGTCTTTCATTAATCAGTTATACCTAGGCGTGAGAAACTGCTTTATCAGTTTGTACGCGCAGGAACGCGATTCATTAATCGATAATTGATTCGACGTGGAAATTACTCACGGGAAGTATAGATTGCATTTGTACTACTGAAAGATAAAAAGAGAAACGTTCATCTCTCAGACTAACTGGAAAAATAATGATTGATAATTTTTAAAAACATTTAATTTTGGTAGTAGCTTATTTAAACATAATCAATCGTGTCTCAGTTATAGAAATATAAATAAATTTTCACGCTGTTGAAAATAAGCATTTTCTGGCCATGAACCAAAACACGAAAACCGAATAACACCAGAAGTGTTAGAAAATTTTAAAGAACACGAAAAGGGGAAACAACTCTAGTGTTCGCTCTGGTGTGAGTCATTGGGATACTCGTGAGCCCTCATTATCCTCGTCCCCCAACATAACAATTCCGTCGTCGTCTTTCTTTCATTGACTTTTCCTGTTTCTTCCAACGTCGGTCCTGGTCTTCGTGATTACTACAGTGACGAATTCGGGCAACAAATATCAGTACGAAATGGAGTTTAAAGTGCTGACGTGCATTTAAGAACATAATTTAGAGGACGAAAATAACGCCTGTAGCGCGATTGTCTCGTTCTCGGAGTCGTTGTTCAAGGAAACAAATTTTCGAGCTTCTCAATTTTATGTCGCGCTATACCAAAGCTGTTTTATGCTAAGCTGCATAAAAAATTGAATATGCTCGCAGTAATATACTTGCAAAATTTCAATATAGTTATATAGTGATTAACTGCATACAATTAATAAAAAAAAGAAAGCACGATTTGATGCATTTGTATGCCAATGTGGCATAATTCACTTTCTTCGTGAAATCATCTTTACAATAGCTGTTCTACTTTTTTTCATCGTTTTTATGATTACATGCTATTGTCTAGACTGCTGAGATATAAATCTTATGCACTACACGCTTGCGATTTGTAAAAACGAAATGTATATACTTTTACTTGGCGCGCATTGTGATGTTGTCGATTCGCTTATTGTCGACTATATATACAGTTCAGAGTTGAGAATTTCCCGTTGCATATCTTCTTTAATTACAAAATACATAAGATGGGGCAAAAAATTTTACACCATCTTATTATATTTTTTAATTAGCTTTAAGCTAGAGAATTCACAACTTCCTGTTTATGCATATATGTACAAAACACATCGTAATCAACGTTTCTCAGCAAAGACGCTTTTCAAGCGCGCGATATGTGCACCTGATAAAAATACCTTGGGATGATTGTAAATTAAACTGACGTCACTCACCGATCCAACTTTCCTCGAGTTTTATTGTTCGAGAATAGATTTCACGCGTCCGCCCACGACCTTAAAAGCCTTTAGGCAAATGTTAAAAAAAGAAGAAGTACAACGCGCGAAAGAGAATATAGCGGAAATTTTACGCTTCAAGCGTTGAATAAAATATCGAATAAAGCCTCTCGCGCCAACGCGAATCTGCCGTAGAAAAACTCATTTTATGCTTTCTTTGTACGCGAGGATAGAAAGTGTGCGTATGGACGCGAGGCGAATTTCGTGCAACACTGTTATATACGACGAGAGAAAAAAGTACGTGTATAATCTATACATAGTGACCAGACGCGTCGATATCGTACACCGATGATGTTTCAAACGAATGGTAAGCAGTAAAAAAAATCGAATAAAAAATCCCTTCGCGACGAAATGAAGTTTCATTACGTATACGTAGAACTTATAAATGGCCATTTTATACAGATATGGGACGCCACCTTGCGTCACTCGGACGCGTAAAAAAGTAATGATGTAAGGCCCGTTGTGCATGCGGGAGAGCGAGCGAGAAACGGAATGAAGAGTGCTTAAATTTTTTTGCAGACTATCGTCGGGGGTAACGATCGTTTCGCACCTGAACGGATAATGCGATGTTTCACGCGATCACATGTCCCGAATTCCAAAGCGATTGGATTTTTCGCCAAGCGTATAATTGGTGTACCGCGCGCGTTTTATGTATACCTTACGTGCAGACGGCCATATCCTAATCGAGAAAGCAATGCACTCGAAATTTGAATAACTCGTTAGCGTGTTGCATTCGTTCCGAGTTGAGTTCTGCACTGCTGCGCAATAATTACCCTCCGCGGGAGATTAGCGTATGCAGTAGAGTACTTCTCGAACCAATAAACTAAAAAGATCAAAATTACGCATGAGAGAGCCATTAATCACCGTCAAATTAACTCCATCGCCATTCTCTCTTTCTTCCTGAACAAAATATTTTCACTTCATTCGAGTAATGAGATCGCGAGTCTCGATTATATCTCTGTGTGTACATCCGCGATTCCTCTCTATCTCTATATACCTCCACGTGTATTGTAGGCATACAGAGAGCACCGGCTATATATCGTCAAAAAAACAGAGACCGCAGTTACGTAAAGGCCTCGTTAAATCCTCTCCGGCGGCAGAAAATCGATTTTAAATCGCCGGCTATATAGAGTCCCTGGCAATCGTGCCCGGTCGCAATTAAAACGATTCTTTTTCCCTGCCTATACGCGAGAGGAAAATAAACGAGTGTCTCAGCACTCGCGCACATCCTCAATTTCGCAGCCGGAAGCGACCTCGCAACTTCCCCTGTTTCTCTACGTTCATACCGTGCGCGCGCTTTTAATTTTGCCGCGCAAAACAACGGCGCGCGCACACACTCATACCGATTGTAGCGCAGGATTTCTCGTGTATAAGTACGTATGTATACCTGTGCACAGGCACACTCGCGAGTTTGTATAATACATATATATTAGCAGAGCAATGAAACTCTGCGAGCCGCTTGGTCATTGCCATCGCTGTGTGTAGAATCGCGCATATCCGGAGCACCTATCAACCGCGGCGCTTGTCGATTCGAGGGGAAAAACGCGCGCGAGACTTTTTGTAGGTTATGTCGATCGCTTGTGTACGAGTATACACGAAGGGACGAGTTGTATATCGCAGTTCGTTTCCCACGCGAAACGAGTGCCATTGTGTACCCGACGAGTTTTTCCTGCCCCGGTATTATACCTAAACTCCGCCTATAGGGTGTATTACGTTATAGAGAGGTATGACGAATGGAAAATAGGCAGAGAGAGAGAGAGAGAGAAGGAAGGATTGTATATAACAATGAAGACGAAGGAATTATGGAACGCCGCGAGAGAAAGATATGGTATAATTCTCCTTGCGCACGAATGAGTTCGCTGATTGTGTGTAGGTATAATACGAGAGCAGTTCGAAAGAATCCCAACGATTTTTAACTTTTTTACCGACCGTCGGTTATTATCGTTATTATACGCATTTGCCCTCTCGCGATTAGGCTTAACCTTGCGTATCTTGCACGTGTATCTCGTCTCGGGCTTCGATTTCTCCTTCGACCAACTTTTTTTTCCATTATCCGCCACAGAAATCTTTTAGTACCTCATAATTAAATAAGTAGTTTTGCCTAGCGTATCCGCACTCTCGCCGCCCCAAGAGACGTTGGATATTAAAATTCGTGCACGCACACTCCGGAAGGGTTAATGCCGAGATTAGCGGAGGTGAGCGTGCGTCCGGGTAACAAGAGCTATATACGTACACATCAAAAGACTAATTTCAAATCTCCCGCGCGGTGTACTTAAACCGAAAAAGATAGCAGCAGTCTCGCGGCACAAGGTGCTCTCAGTCCAGAACGAAAAGCGTGCTTCCTCTTCTCTCTCTCTCTCTCTCTCTCTCTCTCTCTCTCTCTCTCTCTCTCTCTTCTCTCTCTCGCCGCAAAGTAGCAACATCGCGCGGCTCTCCCTTCTAGTCTGCTTAAATAGTAAAACAAAGCGAAACTGTGCAGGCCAGCGCAAACTCCTCGCGAGACAAAAGATTGTTCCAGCGCAGTACTTCTCGGCTGCATTCCTGCGCCCGAGAAGGTGCACGGGGAGATATAGGATGCCGCCAATTAAAAGTCGACGCGTATAGCATGCTCCGCTCTGAATATATACTATATACGCATCAGCAGAAATTATGCGAGCGTCTGCCTGCTGCTGCTACGCTGTTACTGCTGAACTCGGGAAGCCCTTCGCCGAGAGATCTCATTACTCGCCACGCTGCGTCTGGCTAATACACCTATGTGCTCTGCTCTCTTAGCATCGTATATATATATGTGTGTGTGCGTGTAATCGAAGCTCTTGGCGAGATAACTATAGTGAAGGATGTTATTTTTCTTTGATATTTTAAGAGTAGATATTATACAGGGTTGTGAGGAGGATTTTTTTATGATTTAATTCAGTGAGAGTTTTGACAATATTTTCTTTTCTGCAATAGGGTGAGAAAACTGTTTACTCGCTGTCGTAAAACTGTGCATACGCGGCAAATTTAAAAGTTGAAAATGGGTTTCTGGCTGTGCTATTTAACGATATGCACAACTTTATACCAGAGCTTCTAGCTTACGTTGAGTTTGAAATTACAATATTCACTTTCTACTTTCGTTTTTTATAGTTTCCCAAGAGTGCTTTTACGCATTCAATGTAGCTCTTGCTATATGTATAAATATTAATTTACAATTAATCGTTGAACTATTTAGTTATTTACGCGTGGTTGCAGAAGCGATTGGTGCGTTTGATACCATTTGATACTCAGTCGCTTTTAACTCGTTAACTGGCAATAATTTGTAAGAAATTTACATATAAAATAACAATCATAATAGACTATTGCTATTTATAAACGAATAATACATATATTAATCATTGATAGATAAAATTTTTGCTTTTCCTCTACAACATCTTCATGAATTAATTTAGAAAGAAATTCACGAACCATTTCAGATCCGTCCCGTAATTAACTTGCTAAATTCATTTGAAACTTTTTCTTATTAAAAAATTACGACGTCAACGGCGTGTTTAACATTACTCATTAAAACACATGCAATAAGCTGGGATAAAAAATGAACCATTTATATTAGGCTTATGTTCTAATTAAATGTAAGCATTTTTCAAAATCGTTTCTAAATATGATGATTACCTCTAATGCAGCTGTACTATAGTAATTGTATAATCAACGTAATAAACATTTTCAACTTCATAATTAGCCAAGGCTCCTACCTCGGCTCCTACAGGAGAAGTAATCTCTCGAGTAATCGAATCGATTCCGTACTCGAAAAAGCGTGTCCAAATCATAGTACACGGAAACTATAAAGGCCTTGCCGAAAATACTCCACTCAGTCGTGTATCACGAGGCACCTCACGCAAAAGCAATATTACGCAACGTCCGCAATGGAAAAAAAGTAACGCGATAAAACTAGCAGACGTATACACACATCAGAGACAGCGACTGGCGCGTAAAAATGCCGAGACTCCCCCGCGCGTATGCGATTGAAATCGTTAATTAGCAGAAGATGAAAATGAAGTTCCGGCGCACGCACGCGCGCGGCACGATACGAAAATGCGCAAGCTGCCACGCGAGCCGATCTCCGAGGCATAATATTAACGCGAGAGGCACACGATTCGCACGCGCTCGCAACTTTATTCGTTGTAAATGCTCCATTAAAAGAGTTGTTTTTTTTATCCGCGGCGGAATAATGTTTGCTATACGATTTTCAAGATAAAGACATGCGTGTAATTTGATCGCGTGAGGTCGCCTGTTATTCATGGGATGCGTATCAATTGTAGTTTTTTTTTAACATTTTTTTTATTGCGTTATGTGTACATTGAGTTATTTATTGGAGGTATTAGTTGAATCAGTGTCGAGGATTCACGATTAAGCTTTTTTTTGTATAGTGTTACGATGTGTACAGAACCATATATATAGAGCTAAAAGTAAATCTCTTTATCTTTATCATATTAATAAAAGAGTTTCAGCTCTATAAGCAATGAAGTGGAGAAACTTTTGCTTACTAGCTGTACGAGTTATTCTAGAATTAGTCTTTGATTTTAACTCGTGGCCAAGAACAATGAATTTTCTTCAACAAATACCTTTTACCATGCATTAAGAAAAACTTTTTATCCTCTGTAGAATAAATCGTGAAGTTCTTAATTATTAATTTAAAGCAACAAAGTCTGTATGACACAGCAGCAGAAGCACTATTTGTCTTGAAACGGCAAACTTGTCGCCTCGAGTAACGGTGAACTGCTCGTCCCTCCGGCAAAAGAGTTCGACGCTCCGCGTTCCCGTCGATGGTTGGAAGCTCGTTAACGTCGACGCTGGCCAGACCATGACGACAAAGCATTACTGGAAGACGCTAATCCAGAAGACACGAAACTGACTGACTCGCCTCTCATGGCGATCGAAATCCGTTTAATTTAATAATACACGCCTTGATGCACAATCGCTTGCTGCAATTAAGAGTATATATATAAAGCATTTGACATCTAGATGAATATACCCAAAAGGAAAAATATCTCATGATATTGTGAAAATCATGCTATTTTTTCCCCTTCTTTAAATGCTCATACATTTTTAATCAAGTGGTCGTTTACTACGATATTTCTTTTTAATTAAAGCTTTTTTTATATTCTGCTTTCTTTTTCTTTGGTCATAATTGCACTATATACAGATAGTCACGTGATGGAACTGCAATTGTAATCAAAGAAAATGAAAGTAGAGACAGAAGGCTTAAGTTTGAATATAATCTCAAGTTTAAGGCCTGTCGGGTCAAAAATTTAAGCATTTAAAAAAATGACAAAAGTCAGTCGGTTAATGCAAAGTTTTAATAAATTTTGATTATTCAAAATTTTTTTTAATGCTGATAACATTTAACTATGCCATCTGATCTAAACAAACTATGCTTTTTACATACTTTATAAATCTACATGTGTATAACATTTTTGGCTTAGTCCCACCAATATTACGAAGAATGCATACAATGTAATATTTAATATTTTGTGTTTTAACTACGAAATAAAAAAGATTGAAAGACTAAATAATACATGCGCAGTTGCGCACGTAATGTACAAAATACAAATAATACAAAAATAATTCATGATTCCTAGAGCCTTGCTTAAGCATCAATTGATATAGTACTGAACGCTCAAGACTCCTTGAATGCATACTACTTGCTAGTTTTAAAATATATCTTTGACTACAACATGGTTCTTTTACTACAAGCTCTTGTCGGAGTTTCCTTTGAATATAAAAATGTAATTAATTTTCTAGTAAAGAATTTTTCTAATTATGCTTGGTCACAGCTTGAACGTTTTAATTGTTGCCATGAATTCTCTCAAAACTAATTAAAATTGTTCTTACTCGGTTAGAAATTATGAGAATTATACTGCATATAATTGCAGTTAAGTAGGTATATTGTGAAATTTTCAAAAAAAGAAAAAAATGTAGGTGAATGATGCAGCCGAATCTGTTACTAAGCAATGACCTACAATCAAATAATGCATCCGTAAAATATCTACATTTTTTTGTTTCCAACAAAACCACAATAATATCACTTCTTAATAATTGGTTTATTAATTATCATACTTACAATTTACGCACGTTTAGCTTTTTTCCAAATGAAAATTAAAAGTTCTGAGACGTACTACGACTTTCAGTTATTTGAGACTCCATAACTTTTCTGGAACTTTTTTACCGACCCGCATACACTGCACCAGCTTCTTAGAGGAACTCGGAGTCAATTTCGTGAAGAAAGTGACGTTTGAAACTAACAATTAGAAAGTCTCAGAAGGCTTCGAAACAACGGAGACGCGCGAGAAAAACTAGCCCGCAAACGAAGATTCTTGAAGTTTTTGCAATCGTCCGAGTTTGTTCGATTTTATCAAAAAGTGAACGCAGCCTATAGCTGTAACTTCCGATTTTTTTTAACGATTGTTCGAAATTTTCTCTTTCTAGGTTGGTATTGTTGTAGGTGAACATGTATTTCAATTCATAGGAGACTATACAACTTTCGACGTTAAAATTTATTTCAATAATCTATATTCTACATAGATGTATATAACCCACAATTATTCAATACCTGTTGTTTCAAAAGTAAGCTTTCATAAAAAACGATTATAAGAATTCGAAAATAAAAAAGTACAGTCGTACAGTAACAATTTAATTTCTACATATGTAGGTTCTAAGAAAACAAGCAAGGTCTTATTATTTGCTGAAACGCTGTAATACATCCATATACAGTTTGATAGATGATTAGCCTCATTTTTATTCCATGCAATTACTCATGCAAAGCAATAATTGATATTGATCGCTTAGCTACATTGTTAAATGCATTTTATTATATTATATTATTTTATTTTAGTCTTTTATTTAAATAATAAATTGCTTTGGTTTAAAAAGTTATATTCTTAAAATTAAACTTGACAATTGGAAGTCGAAAGAAGTACAACGAATATTATAAAGTTAAAAATGTTTAAAGCTTGCCCTCCTCCATTATTCTGCAGACTCCAATACTTGGCTTCTCGGATCGAAAACAATAAGCCTCCTATTTTTTCAATTCTTCGCATGCACAACAATGTTATCTGTTTAATTACTTCTCCCATATAATCCCGATTACGCCTTCAGGTACCCGCACACACACGTGCGTGCACACACAATAACCTCGCCAACAAAAGAAACTCACACGGCTTATAAAATTTTTCCAGCGTCTGTACACGCCAACCTAGAAATCCACATTCTCCACCAATGCAGCAGGTAGCGGCATTCGTGACACAACAATCGCCAGATCAAATTTATCGATCGCAATCTCGTAAAAATCTCATAGCCGTTCCATTATCTTCGACACGCAGTAAAGTACGGGAAACCCATCGACAACATGTCTTTCGCGCGCCGATCGGCGCGAAAGAAAGTTCCCTCGTAAATGCGTATATATAACGAGCATCGCGGATCGTCCATTTTTTTAACATCGAATTGTGCACAGCTCGAAAGAAAGAAGGTATATCTGACCGCTTTCCTGGGCGACCCGCGAGAGACAAGAGAGACGACGAGGACGACGATCTTGATGCGCGCTCGAGTAGAAAGGACAGGAAAAGGCGACGAGATACGTTTGTTCATAAAGTCTGGGAGGTGTGAAGCGGCGAGTATACGAGCAAAAAATTAACAGCTAGCTCGCGATATCTCGTCGACGAGCAAAAAAATGCACAAGTATGTGTGTGCTTTATTTCGCTTCGCGCTTCGAGTTTTGATTATACAGAATCGATAATGTAAACAAATCCGTGAGTCGATCAAACCTTTCGCTCGGAAATCCATCATCTCCAGTTGTACTAATAAATAATGCGTCTTAAACGTCGCCTATCACTCGTATAGAGTGACATAAGCCAGACGCACGCGCAAAAATTTGCATCTCAATCGAGCGAGCCATTCGGAACAGCCAAACATTTAAATTCGCAAATCATTGGCCGGCCACAGAGAGCGACGCTTGAACTCGAAAAACGAGAGCCAGAGCTCTCGTGATGAATGGCTTCCTTATGCATAACCTTCGCCACAAAATAAAGCAAACGAAACGTACCTTCCGAGGCCAGTCACACTGTGTCGCGTTTCTGCGTCTATACCCCACCCATGAAACGTATACACACACTTTCATGATGTACACTCGCCGCACCTATTTCCCCATCCCCCGATTTATGCTCTTCCTGTGCAGTGCGGTGCATCAGCATCTCTTTATTTCTTCTCTCTCTCTCTCTCTCTCTCTCTCTCTCTCTCTGTCCCTCTCTCGACGGTATACACCGAGGTATACACATATACGTATGCGGAGACTCGCTGATTCGTATTAAATTTCGCAGGCGTGGCGCAAACACTATGCACGCGCATAACGAGCCGCGCTAAGTGCATTTTGATGAGCTTCCGCAGAGAGAAAGAGGTGACGTTTGCCGATCGGCGTTTAGCAATTTCAGCCTGTTTTTTCGCAGCTGATATGCGCGCGCGCGCGTCGCCAAAGGCTATCTTTTGCGTCCCGTGTATAGTGACAAGAGACCCATTTTCAACGTTGAGCATTGATTCAGGGCTGCTTTGCAATTACATTGACGAGACTATATGATGACGACGACGACGACGACGACGACGACGACGACGACGATAATGGATGGAAAGAAAGGAGACTAGGTCGACTCGATCTTGGAAAGTTTCGGAAGTGCTTTTAGCGCTGTACTGTACGCGCGATGCGGTTTTGCAGTGCCCGATGTCTTTCATTTGCACAATTTTTCCAAAGCACACGAAATGTATACTATATACGCATAAATATAAAGCAAACAGTCGGAGTCGGGTTCCCCGAAGATCCCGAGAGTAGGAAAAGGATACGGTCGAGCGATTAATTCGAATGACTGTGGAAGAATGCGCCGATGATTACGACTATTTCAATGCCCGAGACGTAATCATCGTTTTGTGCATGCGCGCGCCTTCTCCAAACGATCCTCAACTTCCTTTCACTGCCGACGATGCGTCGGAGAAATTTCAAACTCCCCCCCTGCGCGTGTGATTCTACTGATTGTCCTTATAACCGATTCGAAATGTGTTCTACTCTCGAGCTATGTGATTCGCATCTCGTTCGGGTCGCGCATGTACTTTTTTGAATATACCGCAACAACGTCACTTGTCATTGCCAACAATTTATTCTACGCGTAGACATATTCGTTGACAGCAAATCGGAGCGCACAGCTGTCGACCAATCAAATGACCCTTGCAGCGCTGGTAAAAAGTCTGATTATTACCGAAAAAAATAAATCATTCGCATGAACAGGACGTCGTTAAGCGTGACCTTTGGTAACATTGACATTGCGCAGATTGGCCAAAATGCGTTTCTCTTTCCCTCGGTAATTTTTGTGATCGAGAATAATTGCTTTATAGATCTATCGATTTCACCGGTGAAAAGGGGGGTTACCTCTTACATTTATTTTTTAAATAATTTTCAATCCCATTCTTTAATCATAAGTCGTTCGTTACACGACTACTTCAACGTTATCAACAAAACAAAAAACGAACAAAACTGAATTACGTAATTCTGTTTGACAGGCGGAGCGGGACAAGCTGGAGGAGACGCGCCAGCAGCTGGAGCGCCGGCTCGAGGGCTGCGAGGCCGAGCTGAAGGACAAGGAGGAGGAGCTGTTCCTCCAGCTGGAGCGAAGCCTGCGCCTCGAGGACGAGGTCGAGCGCGCGCGGCAGGAGCGCGAGGCCTGCCTCCTCGCGCGGGAGCGTCTCGAGCGCGAGCAAGCCGCCGCGCTGCGGCAGCTGCAGATCCAAGCCGCCCAGAACGAGATCACGAGGAGATCGCTCGAGAGGGCCAGGCAGGAAGTCGTGCGACAGGCGACCGTTATCAGAGCCGAGAGAGACGCGCTGGAGAGAGAGGTTTGTTATATACTTGCTCTTTCTTGTGTATATATGCGTTTTTTTTTTATTTTAGTCACGCAGTTATTCTTCATATCTTGTAAGGCGAGGCATTAAGAGAATTAGCGCGAGTTTACCTCAGAATTCGTATGGGTTCTGAGCGACAATAGTGCGAGAGAAACCATATACTCGGCGGTTGCGTTATATACAACCTCTTGTAAGTTTTGTTTTGTTTGTTGCCTCAGAGTGGATAAGACGGGCTAAAATATACGTCCTGCACTATAAATTATGCGTCTGAGATGTGTGCGCAAACAAATATAAATCATTATCTCTCGCGCTGTGAAAGTCTTTTTCTTTTTGATACACCGTCAGATGTATTGCGCGATATGATATTTCAATCATATATGTACCTCGTCGTGGCATAAAATTATTAATCCGAGCCAATAAGCGGATTAACGTCAACCTCAATCCTTTTCACTGTAAACACACAGTCGCGCTAAACTGTTCTAATAAAACAAAATTACACGCAGTCCCGTTGACGAATCTCACGTGCATACATCCATCAGAAACGTCTAACCGCACGAAAGCTCACGCCCACGTGCATAAAGTACAAAGATAATCCTCGAAATCCCGCATGGATTTTTACACCTCATTCGAAAGTAGGTCACGCGAGCGTCAAAGTGGCCCGAATAAGCCGAGTCCGATATGCGTCCAACCCAACCCCGCGGCGGCGGCGGCGGCAGCAGCATCCGCGGTTCCCCACAATAACGTGTAGTGTCGCTGTCCGTCTTCTCGAGAACTTTTTCCTCGGCATCCTCTTTTCCCGCGACTTGACGCTGCAAAGCCTTGGCTTCGCGCGACACGCGAGCCACGTTTCCGGGTGGCTGCGGTTGCCCTTCAGACCGGAGAAAGCGGACGACGCGACAGGGAGAAATTATCTGCACGTCCTGGTGGCGATGTAGCTGCGTTTTTATCGCAGGACAGAATTTTTGCGGCTCGAATTAAACGGGATGTTAATTAGCCGTGAGTTACTGACTCGTGCGGGCGAGAGAGAAAAAGAGAGAAGCTG
This sequence comes from Philotrypesis tridentata, assembly GCA_018906965.1. Taxonomy (NCBI): domain Eukaryota; kingdom Metazoa; phylum Arthropoda; class Insecta; order Hymenoptera; family Pteromalidae; genus Philotrypesis; species Philotrypesis tridentata. The sequence continues at coordinate 1,783,627 of JACCIB010000002.1, forward strand.
GGAATTAAATTTGGTGTTTTATAGAGTTGAAGCTTCTGCAGAGATATACCTGGATATACAGTATACACGGTATCGAGAGCCTGTGGCGAAAGGATGTGGGAGGGAATATTGTAAATATGGGATTTCGATTCATAAATTTTTAAATAGTATTTTATTTTCGAAAAGTTGGATTCAAACATTCAAATGAAACTTTTTCTGGCCGATAATACATGTGCCGGAGAATAGTTGTGTGTCATTAGATTTATTGTCGAGAAAACTATTAAGATAATTCTGCAGGTAATATATACGTAGAAAAAGAAAAATATTTTCTGTATGTTAATTAGCTTTGAATGCATCAGATATGTCTAAAATAAAATACTTGATATTTCAAAATTTTACACCTCTGCTTAAAAAGTTATCAGCGTTTCTTCTGACTATAAATTACAAAGTAAAGCACAATATCATCAAATAATAGTTTTCTAAACAAGTTTTTCCCAAGTTTTTTTATAACCAAAGTATACTGAACATCCAAAATACGGCGAGCAGGATAAGTCCCCGGAAATACAATCTTTTTTTTTATCAAAAGACGCCGAACTCCATTCGGAAAATCACTTAAGCTTTCCAAGTAAACATTCCCACTGTAAAGTCCCTCGGAAAACTGTCCCCCCAACCTGCCGAAGCTCCGCGCGCAGCTTTATTTCGAGTCTGTTGACTCTGCCGAGGCGTCTTCCCCGAAAAAGACCCATTGAGCCTGGTGCGCGCGTTACGAGACTTATTAATGACTCGAGTATAACTCATCCGCACAACGTCGTTTTGACAGAACGAGACGCTGAAGGAGAAGCTGCGACTGGAGCAAGACGAGCTGGGCGAGGAGCGTCGCCGCAACGAGGAAGGCGTCGCGGCGCTCGCGCACGAGGCGACGACGCTCAGGCACGCGGCCCGTCATCTGCGCGCCGCCGCCCTCCACGCCACCTCTTGCCGCAGGCGCAGACGCTGCTCGGTCTGCCTCTACGCCAGGCGCACCTTCCAGGACGTCGACGACTTCCGCGACGAGTGAGTATTGCATAAGCTCTGCGCTCTTGGCTCGTTTGCTCTGTGCTCTGCCTGCTTTGCTTGGCTATAAATATACGCTCTGGAGTAACGATGCGCTGCTTGCCTGCACGTAAGTGTGCAGAGTATGATTGAAGAGTTGTGTGTTGTTGTTTTCTTTTTGTCTGCTTGTGTGACGATGAAAATGTAAGCTAAGGGTCAGGTTAAAGGAAGAGCTTTGGATATGCTGTAACTGTTGCGTCTTAACGTGCTAAATGTTCTTGTGTACTCGTCTTATTACTGGCTTATTATTATGCTTTGTGTGAAGTGCAATTTAACACTTTTCGTGCTATGATTCAAACTTACGTACGCTTGCGAGTCAGCAATCGGAGTAAATTTGAATGACATGTTTCTTTCTTTATGAAAAACCATTATTTCATTGTATGTTAATATGCAGTTTTTATTTATTTTTAATAGACAATTTTGCGTTAACAATGTGGAACACGAAATTAGCAATAAAAAGTACACAAAAACTTTTAGACCGTAAGTAATTCGAGTAATTTTTTTTTTATATAATTTACCCAATTTTTTTCCATATTTGCAACTGATACATTGAAGATTACGCTGTCGCATATAGTTTAAAACTTTGAAGTAAAAATTTAAGCAACTTAATAATTAACTGTTAACGCCTACGATATAGTGCTTGATGTAAAAATAAAAAGTGCATGCCTAGATAGCTAACGTTAATGAGTAAATTCTCTGAAAATTCTGCAACCCCTGGTTGAAAAAATAACAATCCACCCAGAAAAATCGTTCGTCGACGAAAATGAAAACGTGCCTTTCCCCTTGCAGTGGAAAACTTTTCAAGTGCCTTCAAGCGCCGATCCAGGATCTGCGTACGTGGCTACGACCCGGTACACCGGCAGCCCTGCCGCCTCTGCGCACCAGTTCGCCACTCGAACGCGGCATCAGCTACATAGACGACTCGGGTACCAGTTCCGAAGACGAGGCCTACTCCAACACTCAGGCAGCCGAAGTTTCACTGTCCTCGACGGTCTCAAGTGCGCCGCCCACTGCAAGAGCTTTCTCCTCGGATTCGGGGTAAATGGGATTTGTAGAAATTTGTACACAAGTTGCACTTATCCCCGCAAGCGTCTAACTACTTGTTAAATTTTTTTTTTAGATTCTCCTCGGAAACGGGCGATCGCCGTTCGCGTTCGTACGAGTGCGGCGGCAGCAGCCGTAAGATCAGCGAATCTTCGGGCAGCGAACCCGGAGACGCTCTGGGTCAACAGTCCCAGCGCGTTGGGACTTTCACGCGCTCGCGCTGGACCTCCTCGTTCCGTAAGCTCCTCGGGCGCAAGTCCAAAGCCAAGGCTAATGCCACAGCCCAGCCCGAGACGTCCATCTAAGGACGTGGTCGAAGCCTCACCCCCACGAGTTCTAGAAATGTGCTCAAAATATACACTAATTCTTAACGGTAATAATAATATACATATAAATATCTACATATAGGTACTGGTAGCCGATCGTAATCGCGGCATTTTTTAGGTCGATCATCGTAGAGAATGTGTTATAGGAAGTCTTGATGGACCATGATCACGCGATGCAAGGTTTCAGCTTCTTGTCATATAGGATTTGATTTGTACTCTCAGTGACTTTGAAATTGAATTATGTTTTATATAGTTTGTGTAAGTTGGTCAAAGTATTTTATTATTTGTATATGTTTCCCGACGTTAACGAATCAACGCTTAAAATGAAATTGTTAATCTGTTGTAAATAAATCGCAAGCAGAATTCCGTTGTGTTATCTGCACTAAGGGTACAAATCATTGTAGATATTATGTATATATATATAAAAACTTATATATCTTTTAAAATAGACACATTTCTTGCTTCAGAAAATAACTTATATTGTAATAAATAGTGCAATCGTTCCTTGTTAAGGCTTAAGGTTATGGTGATTGAAAATATTATGAAATTTGAATAGTTTTTACAAATTTTCGTTTTACAAAATTCTAAAATAATGTTGGTAAAGGGATCATTAACACATGATATTGGTGCATTGTGTGTTGCACATGATTATGGAAAACAAGATATTATCTTTTTGTAAATTTTTGAACAGCCATTCAGAATATGATAAAAAATTAACTATACATTAATAACAAAATTTTATTTGCCACGTGCAAATATTTACATTTTTTCAGTATTCTTATTTTTTAATGAATAAATTAAGTTTATTTAAAAAATCAATAATTAACAAAAATTATACAACAATTAAATAATCTACAGAAAGAAACGAATATTTCGAAAGAATACAACATAGATATAATATTTGTTTGTACTGACTATAAGAAAAATAACAAATTTCTTATACACGCCCTATGAAATTTTATCTTATGAAACTGGTTATAAATAAGAGTGAGCATTAAAATTTTCATTACCTTGCATCGAGTGATTATTTCCATCAATAATTGTATATTTTCGAAAACAAAATAATTATTATAGCTGTCATTTTTGTCAAAAGCGTAGTAACGATAACTATATACGCAATGCAATATTTGTCAATAAAGCCTGAAAAACATTCCTTATCAATTGACAATGAACAAAAACAGAAAACCAAAATTTTAGTTTGTGGATAATAAAAGAAAAACTCTGCTTCATATTTATGTTAATGTTTTGTCGACTACAGTACGTTTCGGTTTGAAGCAACTGTGATAACAAAAGAGATTGTTGTGCCGAAGAAATTTAAGCACGGGATTAAAAGAAAGCGTCTTGAACGTAATAATGATGATGCTAAAATAACTTTTGAAAAGTTAAAACTAAGAAAGAGACATGATGTTCTGCATTTCAAATAAGAATGCCAAGTGAGACTTTCAGTAAAATCGTCCAATTTTTTGATGGTGAATGTAAGAACGAAAGATGGATTCCGATAATGAGTAAGATATGTTAAAAAATCTGCCATCTCTCCATTTTTCTTTCTTCGTCAACAATTTATGTTTTTGCTATCGTTGCTCAACGAACCTCGCACATTACCTAATATTAATTTACTTTTGAGAATTACTTAAAAATGAAAATTCCAATTACAAAAATCTATAATCGGAATCTAAACTGCCAGCTGACTGTATAGAAAACTTAAAAAAGTGTTTTCGATTAACAATGTAACGCTAATAATTCTATAGATAGTATACAAAAGAGAACTTATTTTCTAGAGCAGGCAGGAATTGGAAAAATCTTTTTAGAATAACTCAAATGTTATAACAAATACATAAGAAGACTGTTACGTTGAATTCAAAGATGTTGTCAGTAAGTACTTAATAATGTCTCAGCCCAACTTATGTATACTAATGTGCATGTATTTATTGAAATGATATCGTCATCTTTGAGAAATAAATGATTTTCAAAGTTTTACTTTAGCGTTGTACAAACATGCATTTACAATAATTTATTGTCAGAAGTCTCCTCATTTCGAGTAATAAGGTTACATTTTTCTCGTGAAAAAGATGACGATTTCATAAACAGACTTGTTATGAAATTTCGAGAAACACGAGCTTTTCGGACTACATGAACTGTAGTTTCTCCGTTACTATTAATCTATGTAAAATATCCTCATTAAAGAAAAGAGGAAATATGTAAGCCTTGAACAGCAAAGATCCCGATTGATCAATCAATATACATTTTTAAATCCTGTGCCTTAGTGCGAGTACTTGTTAATTATTCCATAAAGTTAAACAATCTTATCACTGAGATTTTAACCATTTCCAACGAATTTCCAAAGACCCAATAAAGTCTACGTTTTACATCTTGTCAATAAGAGAATACAAATACGCCTAAAAAATTATTTTGTTACCAATGGCAATCTGATAGTAACTACAATCATTGTGAAAGGATTATTTTTAAAAATTTGTAATCCTTTCAATTATAATCGACATTGGTAACACATCACATTAACACCTTATTTACATAAAGATACATTTCAAAAATCTGTGTATACATTAAAAATATCAACCTATCAGGTTCTACTAGAAGTTATTAAAATTATAATCATGTTGATTATACAACATAAATTTCTATTTCGATGTTACTATTTAAAATGTATATTTTATTTTCATGAAATTGGTTTATATGATTAGTACACCGCAAAATATTCGTAACTTAACTTAAAGTATTAATCAAACTAATCGAATCTCCACAAAAATATAGATTCTGGTTGGTTTTGTCGATATCTCAAGAAATTTTGATATTATATATTTCTCTGAAATCATCGACTCTTTGCTGTTTACGCCACAGTATAATATTAAAAAAATTAGAGTAAAGACAAGGTGCGCAAGGTTACATATACCTATTATCAAGCATAAAACAAAAATTTACTTGAGAATGATTAGACTTAATCATGTTAAAGATAACACAAGGTTATTATTAGTTATTACATTTACATTGAATTAAGCATTGTATCGAAACTGTATATTATTATTCTATTTAGTTAGGATTTTGGGAGTCTTCGTGATGAACAATGTTCTCTAAACATAAGTTGTAATTTATAAGTTTAGCTGTAACAGATGCATTTTCCTTTTCCGTTCATCTTTTTACGTTAGGCTGTAAGGTTTCGAGACATTTTTTCTATATCACGCGAAAAAACATTTTTTTATTTATTTTCGACTGCATTCTTTTGATTTTTAAAGTGAAGCTCCACATCAAAACTGATCAATTAAAATTCTAATTTTACGAAGTTCCTTATTTAATATTTAAATAGTTTATAATAAATTTGCAACGTTGCCAATCAAACGTTTTAATACAAATTTTAGTTTCCAACTATTATTTCGAATAAAAAGTAAAGAGTTTCTCCTAGATCTCTAACTACAGAACTCGTTAAAATGATTAAAAAAAATAAGTGTCGAGCTCCACTTTAATGAAGGAACGATAAAAAAGACGAACGAAAAATACTTGTGTCCTAGTTGCGGAGCAAGAACGGGAACGAGCTACGTCTCTCTGCCTCCTCGTGTTAGAACGAGGGCGATAAAGAGGATTGTTGCCGAATTTGTTTTGTATTCAATGGACCTCGCAATAATCGAAGAGTTATGCTTAAAAATGTAGAAGCAGATAATGTTTTCAATGTTTAATTTTTAACTGACGTGTAATACTTTATATTATTTTATACAATTCTTAATTTTTGTGAGTACTATGATAAAATGTTGGTAGTCACGATATTTCAAGTGATTATTTCAACCGCTTTTTTAAAAAATTGGATTTCGACCAAAATTACATAAATTATACTTGTGGATCTAAATTTTTTATGAAGTAATTACTTGAAAATTCGCTAACTATATACAATTAAAGAAGACCAAAATATACCTTAAAAATTATATTTAATTATTTTAAATTTTAACGTTTGTCGATAAATGTAAACCTAATTGTCTAATAAAGTAGCTCAGCTTCCACATTTTTAACTGAGTCTAAGTCTTCGATTGTTGTAACAGATTGAAGCAAGAAATGTAAACGTTGTGACTGTGTACGTAGAACACAGAAAAAGCGATCGAATAATATACTCAATGTTGCTATTGTGTAAAACTGATGGTTCTATCGTGCAAATGCATTTTCTGAATTGTGCGTTAAAAATCAGGAGATCCATATGGCATTTCAGCGAGTACATTGTAATATGAGAAATAAAACTATTATTATTACACATTAAAAACTCAGCAAGGCTACTCTCTGAATTCAAACCCAAATATAGACATACGATACATACGCCTAGTGCAAATCAACGCGATGCAAATGAATAACAGGCTACTGCATTTTATGGAGTGATAAATCACGTAGCCTAATACTTCAATCTGCTCAATTTAAACACGCGCCTGTGTATTTGCAGAAAGATAAGTTTATATTTTGAATCCTAACATATCTCTTATTCTCGCAAGTTGGCTGATATTTATTCATCTTAATGCGAAACAAACATGTCGGAAGACTTTACAACGTCGACTCGCGATGATTGTTTCAATGAATGGGCCTTAAAATTCAATAAACGCCCTTTTCAATTAATTACAATTATGTAAGAAATATCATACTTTTATGTCTTATTTAGGTCTTGCTAAAAGTCGTTTACAAAGTAGTATAGTACGATTTCTTAATCTTTGCCATACTTAAATTCTTCAACATACAAGTTGGACCCGCATGTGCTTAACAAAACATAATTATAACCGATTACCCACTGCTTTATTAATAACACTCAATCGTAATAGAAGCATCCTTTTAAAACACATAATTCCAAAAAGTTGCTGCGTCCCAAGCATTTAAATGCTCCGTAACGTCCTTTTAAATTGCAATCGCGACAGAAGTAACCTCTGGATGGAAGCCTGCTCGATGTTTACTAACAAGCGCGCACATAAACAAAAATCAGCTGACGCTGCCGAACTTACCGATCGAAGCCGCCGGGCCACACCTACCATCGATCCGGCCGCCAGATGTCGCCAGCAGCTCTTCTCGGCGCTCGCGCACGCATGAATAACCCGTGGTATATACATGTATACTTTCGCTGGCGCACGGGTTTCCGCGGGTTCAACGTCGCCTCTGAACAGCAGCCAGTCAGTCAGTCGCCTCTGGCCCGTCGCACGGCCGCCAACCTTTTTTCTCCGCTCCGTCTTTCTCTATCTCTCTCTCACAGCTCTGTCTTTCTCTCTCACACACACGTATCACTCGGTCCGTATATCTCCGTCTCTCCCACTTGGTTCGCGCAATCCCGCGAATAGCCGCAGAGAGAGAGAGAGAGAGAGAGACACACACACACACACACATTTTGCTCCGAAATTCCGCGTGCAGGCTTTCGCGTCGTCCGCAAGGTGTGCATATATAAATACAAGAGACGAGCCGTACAGATACATCGTGTCCCCGCGCGAGCGCGCGTGAGAGAGACAGCGAGAAAAGAGTTTTGCTGCAGCGTGTTTTCATCGTCGAGGGGGAGAAGTTGCGGAGAGCTGTGTATACCTACACAGCAGACGCACAGGACGGTATTCGGTGCGCGAGGAAGAGAGAGAGAGAGAGAGAGAGAGTCTGGCTACTCTTGGCTTATCATGCGGAGGAGAGCCGCGGCGTAGAGAGACGCCCGTCCGTCCCGACTCTGCGTAAACAGCTCTCTGGTGTACAAGTGCGTGTGCGGAGCGGCGGATGCAGGCTCCTGCTGCAGCTGCTGCTGGAGGACTCTCCACTCCGGATTATGAAATGTGAGTGAATTTCCTTTTCTCTCGCTATATCTTTTCGGAGCAAGTGCGGGAGAGATATGTTATACGCGAGATGTACGTCTGTTAGGCTGAGGATGTACATGTACAGTGTGATGGGATGTGCGTGCGAGATGATTGTCATGGAGGAAGGAGTGAGAGAGAGAGATGGAGAGAATCGCGGTTTCTTCGACGCTGTGTCCCTCTGGATATCTGGGATGCAGTCGCTCTTGGGATTTTAATCCCAAGAGGCGGCCGCCGAGGAGAAGATAGTGTATTAGGATCTGCATTGTCGGAATCATTGTTGACCTTGTTAGAGTGCAAAGCTATTATTGTCGATAGGTGATTCGCAGCTAGAGTTTGCCTATAAGAACACGCATTTCCAATCGCGCAGACGTGTTGCAGTCAATAAAAATTGATCAGCCTCTCGCCAGCAGCGAGTATGCTAACGCATTCAGGACATTATAGGTTAGAAAAGAGCTCCATTATCCCCTCACTCGGCTTCGCTCGTCTCTCTCTCTCTCTCTCTCTCTCTCTCTCTCTCTCTCGTTCTCTCTTTTCTCTTCTCGAGTGCCAAAAAATATAAGTATCCAGCGAAGAAATGGGTCGAAAAGCCAAATCGGAGCAGAGAATATTTTTCATACAGCGATACGTGTTTTTTTGGTCTGTCTCTCTCTTTCTCTTCTCTCTCTGTCTCGCTCTATTCGTCCATCGCCGGCGTGTTTCACTCGTTTGGTATGCAGTCGTGTGATTGAGCGCACGATGCGAGCGAGAGAAAGACAGAGCAAGATGACGAGTCTTTGCAACTCTCCGTGAGTTTTCCCTGTTTCTTCATACACGCCGGAGTCCGTTGCATTGCCCGATCGTTCCCAAACAATCCCGGAACATGTATAATGAGCGTTATTGCTATATATAAACATAAGACTCGAGGTAAACAGCCGACGTTATACGTATATATTTGTACGGAAGAACGCGTGTCCGGACTATTTATAAACGTCCGAATTTCGATCGGATTACTTGTACTCGTCGCTGCGAATAACATCCAGTGCGTATGAGCGTCGGCATATGTCTACGCATCAGCAATATTATTGCTGTATACCGCTCGATCTATTCTGTATACAGTTCGGAAACTCGAGTGACTTGTACAATTGTCGCTAATGTGCAAGTGTACATGTTGGTCAGTTTTGCGTTTATCGCGCACATACGTGCCATCACAGTGAGAGAACGCAGAAGACGACTTCCGTGATTGCGTGCGCTGTACCTATATATATGCTCTGGTACCGATAAGCTTGTAAATTATAGGGAACCATTAGCGAACACTCGAGCCCCTATTTGTGATCGTTAAAGAAGTTTTACTTCACGTGTCGGATGCGGCGCGTGTGCGACTCTCAGGACATAATTAGTATTACAGGCGAAGTTTGATTTTCGACGGAGATACATTTTATATACTTACGTATATACAATATCGACGTTACGAAATCGTGTATAACACAAACCGAGCTGTTATTTATGCCCAATTAAGCGATACACACACACACACACACACACACACACACACACAGGCACGCACATACGCACACATACGATTTCTCAGAAATTCACAGAGCGAAATGATTTTTTTTTCTGCCAAACAAGGCGAGCGCGTCGCGCGCGGAGGCGAATAAATAATCAACAATTTAGGCCAGACGCACAATCAATTCGATCCGAAAAACGTCCCTCGCAAAACGCCACAGAAAATATACGCGACTCGCGCACTTGTATGCAGGAGGCATCATCGTCCGCGCACACAGCAACAGCGAGCGAGCCAGAAGCAGACAGAGAAGAAAAGAAGTGCAAATACCCGCTCGCGCGCGCGCGCGCGCGCTCCAGCGTATATGCAGATTTTTATAGGAGCGGTCGGCAATAGGTTCACGGTCGGCAATTACGACACGCTCTCGCTCTCCGCACAATGCATCGACTTGTTCACTTCTTCGTATATGTACACATACTGTATATTTTCTCTCCTGTATATATAATATATATGCAACATACGTATACGCATGTCGTTTATACATGTAATGTGTATACTTCATTTTCGCTCTCTTTTCGCGCGCGGCTCGACAATATTTATACACCCGATAACGCGCGCACGTCGTTGGGAAGCGAGGCGGTTCTTTTTTTAGAAAAGTAAGCTCTGACTACGGAGAATTTTTCTTCCGCGGTTTCTTTTCGCCGCGGTATATGCGAAGAGGAAGCTGCGCATATTTTTTCGCGTATAACCGCGATAGATCGGAAAGTAGACGGGAAAAAAATATTTTCGTTTTTTTTTCATTATGGCTTGGCGGCAGGTATTCTACAGCTTCAATCGGCTCTGATTGATTGACATAATTATATTCGTATTCATTAGTTTCATGCATTAATGTAAAACAGAGCATTTAAAATTTATTCACGCGAGGCTTTATCTCTTATATTGTCTATACCTGGCACTGTATAAACACTGAAAGTGAAACCAGTCGATTATTGGATTCTGATGATAACATCGGCCTCATAATGGCTGTTATCTTTTATGCTTCGCCGGTAAAAGGTTAAAAAACTTTTTCCATGTTTACACATAAGCACGTGGTTATTGTTGTGGATTGCGCAGAGTCGAATCCCTGATTTTGGGAGATTCTAGAGTAAATATAGAGGATGATGACAAGATATTTCTGATACAATTTCGTACACAAACTCGCACATGTGTCTCTAAAGGATTTACGCAAATCGTTAAAAAAACTGGGGCATAGTTGTATACGTTGAGAAATTAATTATTTAATTTTTTTAGTATTAACTGGGAATTTTATGAGAAGTCGAGATTTATGAACTGTTAAGAAAATTGCAGAAAATGATGATAAGTATTATAAAAAAAAAATTATTCACAACCTTAAATAATCGTTTAACCTAAAAAAAGAGTCGACTCATATTATGTTAATGATCATGTGATCACATTAACTTTCATAAAAACTTTTTGTTATTAAACATGACATCTAAACTATACGTTAATTATCAATTAAATAAAAGAATTATAATAATATTTATTATCCATTTATTATCCGTCTAAAAAAAGCAGATGGCTTAACACAAAATCCCTTATTTTTTCCCCCAACCAATCAATATAGATGCGCGACATTGATATTTTTTTCGCTTTCGATATGAAAACAGACCGCGCTCTTTAAAAGCCCACGTCACAGACGTAAATCCGGCCCGTCACTACCGAGGAAACACTTCTCCCACATCTCTCTTTCTCTCCTATACACACACCAGCCATCGATCGATTTCCCCCGTCGACTACTGCGGAAAAAATAAATATAGCCAACGTCCGACAACACATGTATAGGATGATATTCAACGTCTATACGTATACCGGCAGCAGACCTCGTATAGTACGTATACAGAAAAAAGAACACTAAATGGAACTGATTCGCATTTATCCGGCAAAGATGAGCTGTCCCGGCGCGATTTCCCGAGTTATCGCGCTACACACTCCGCAGTTAGGCGTTATCGACCGATTTTTCATCCTTTTATCGCGCGATGTGTACCGCACCCTCGGCTACTTATTCTCTCTCTATACAAAACGTTACGCGCATCGCGCAGCTTTTGCGAGTATAATCAGGCCGCTATATTGGCTCGAGATTAAGACAGTCCAGTTACGATCTCTCCGCGAGAGCAATTAAAATTATATTATCCCGCAGTTTATGGAGCTGCTTTGCATCAATCTTAATTGCTCAGTAGGTCAAGATTGATGCGATATTAACTACAAACTGCGCTCTCCTTCATTATATACTCGACCGAAATTTCCAAACGCGATCTCGCGACTGCGATGTTGCTGTGAGCGCTTCGCGCGCACGCACACGCTGAAGCACGTGTTCTCGCACGCGAGGACGCGTGTGAGCATAAAAATGCACAAGTGTACACAACAATACACACATCGAAGGAGAGAGAGAGAGAGAGAGATCGAGCAGTGCTTGCATAAAAAGGCGACGAGTCGCGAAAGTATCTTTCCCCGCATCTCTCGCAGTGAATGGGATGCTCCTCTCTCGACATAATGAGTCTCGCGAGACAGACCGATGGCGCAACACAGCGAATCGTTAGATTCGAAGCTCGAGCTTATTGCAGACTACAATAATAGATGAGGCTCGTGGATAAGCGCACGGCTTTTTATATTATACGCGCGCGTTCGCTTTCCTTCTAATCGGAGTTACGTAAGGACACCGGCTCTCTCCCTCTCTTTCTCTCACTCTTTCTCTCTCTCTTTCTCGCGGCTATTATCGAATAATAAAATTCTTTTGTAATTTAACGGAGACGCGATAAGTGTCGCCGATAGCAAGATCGCATCGGAGAGATATACACGGGGCGCAGAGGTGAAAAATTCATAAAAAAAAGCGCGCTATAACGTCCAACGGAGTCGATTCGTTTCACCCCTCTCGCTATGTAGATCGCCTACGTATGCATATTTTTAGACACACTGTATACGCGCGCGACATTAACGCTCCGCTATTAAAATACGCGCTCGTGTAGTGTGTGTCCCTCGCAATATATAACTTTCCGCCTAAAGATATATAATAACCTACATAATTATATTAGGCGTGTCTATAGATATGCTCATTGATACAGCCAACTCTAATAATACTCTCCCCGCGCGCGATACTTTTTTTCGGCTTCTATATATCACCGCGCGCGCATTATACGAGACAGCGCGTCGTTGAATCGCGATCGACGCAGCTCGCGCGTACACACTACACACATATCTTATCCGAAATTCAAAGAGTGTAAAATCTCGCGACGCCCACGCGATTCCGCGCGTGGATCCGAAAAATTCTAAGCCCACGAGAGAGTCGCACGGTAATTGGTATACTGTTGTGTGTATAGATATCGGAAGAGAGTGTCAAGCTTGCGCTCGCCGATCGGTGTCGTATACATTTTATATCCATCTTGCGATCGTGTGTATAGATGCGGAGGCGCCGGAACGTCGGTCAGGAGATGCCCACGCAAGTGTAATGCTGCGCTAGACACACGCGACGACGCAGAGAAAGGCCGGGCTCCTTTAGGATTTGCGCAAAAGCCCGAGGCCTAATATGGCTTTCGAGTGTCGAGAGGCGGTTTCGTAAATTGCTGTCTCTCTCTCTCTCTCTCTGTCTCTTTCTCGCTTGCAGTGCAAGTGACGCAGTTTCGGAGATTTATATATATATCGAGTCTTGCGTACGACGACTTTTAAATATAAGTCTCGATAGTAGAGAGAGAGAGAGATGAGAGAGACCCGAAAATTTTTAAAGCCGAGCGATATCGCGCGTGGTTCTGAGCGCCAGATCGGGAGGCGGCTTGTATACAGCACCTATATCGCAGTGTCGCGCGAGTGTATGTATATGGCACAGCAGCTAGTCAGGAATTATTGCCGCTGCGTCCCAACGTAATGGCGCATACAACAGGTGAGATAGAGAGAGAAAGAGAGAGAGAGACAACAAGGTTTTCAGAGTACAGTCCCCGACACTCATTCGATCGGCTGTAACGGTACATGCATAATGCGAAAGCACATTGTATTATATTTCGCCTCTGTGTGTTTTTTTCGCACCTCCGTTATGGTCTGATAAGCTAAGCTTTATTCCGCTTACAGTATATTTCGCCTCAATGAGCTGTGCGTTTTTTTTTCTCTCGGTGCGCCGTACACATTATCACACGGAAGTTATAATGCTGCTGCGCGGCTTTGTTCGTATACTGGTACACATATCGTATTATGCACTTATCGGTATATCAGTTGAAAATTGATGAAATAATTGACCCACATCGCGAAATTTCTATATGCAGCAGCAGCGGCGCAAACAAATTGTCAAGAGGGAAACGAACTCTCGCGCATTTACTTTCATCGGTCATCGACGCGAGCCCGTGTTTGTCTAAGACCCCGACGCGGTAAATATATTCCTCGAGAGATGTAGACCAGAGAAGATAAGCTACGAGCCTCCTCGACGTTCTGCTTCATCTCTCTATTTTTTAGGATACTCCCAGCCGATATACAGTATATACATTCGATTTTATTCGAATATAAAAAATTTTCAAGGGCCCTGTATTTCTATTAAAAATGCCCGCTTCACGCAAGGATAGAGCAAAGTCTATTATTTTGTAAAAATTCAAATTTCCACTAACATTTACTACAATATTTTGAACGTTAAAGTTGTATATTTTCTCATTGTAAGACAAACTTGAAACATTATTAAATGATGTAGATAAGTATGCCTAAAAAACGACTATTACATATTGGTTTTACGTAATTCGTATATATATTCCGTGTGCTATATAAGCAAAATCCTTGCGCTTATTTTGTCCACAGAATTATGGCGCGAAATTTGAATTTTTCATTGACTTTGACGAGATATCGTTGAGAAACGCAAATTATGAAACTAAAGACTTCTCACTGCCAATAATATGCTTTGGCAAACAAGACGCGTAAAATCGAGAGAACTGGTGCGTTAAATCGAGCGAAAAATTAACGTTATAAATTCTTTACGTATATACAAGCGAGCAGGCTGCACGCTCGGCATCGATTTTCCTGGCCTGCGCGCGTAATTACAAATTTACCTTGTCCGTATCACGCAGGTATCAAATGGCCACTTAGTACTAAGTAAAACGCTGCATACACGCCGTAAAACTTCAACCTCGTACACAATCTCGTTTCGTATAACTCGGATAAAGAGAGAAAAATATGTAGAACCGTCGCGAAACTCCCGGAAAGCTCTCGCGCGCGTTTTTTGCCACTCGGAGCGCTGCTGCTGCTGCTGCTGCTGCTGCTGCTGCATGCGAAGTCCGCCGTTCGATCGATGCTGGGCGTCAGCTGACTCTCTCCACTGCAGCTATGCGGGAGGAAGTTCTCGGAGCTTGGCTTCCCGAGCTTCGAGGCAGCGTAAGTATATTATACGAGGGAATTAAATCCTGAAAATATTGTAGGGCGCGTACGTACGTTTCAACTTGGAGAATGTATACACGTATATCATCTTGCAGAACTCCGTATTACACTGTATTATAGGCACGGCGCTAATGCCCTGCGTTCCCCTTTTTTCTGCGTCTTTCTCTCTCTCGAGAGAGAGAGAGAGAAAAAAAAGCGCGAGACTTTAATGACGCAGCCGCGCGCGTCTACGAAAAACAACCATGAATTTCCGCAGCATGATTTAGGCAAATCAGCAGAATCGGAATTATACTTTGAAAGCGCAGCGTGTATAATGCATGTATTATGTATAATGTAACGGAAAGAAGGAATATAGCTGCTCGAATGAATAATTAATGAAGATTGCCGTCCCTTATTATCGAAATGGACCTGGAAGGCCGCAAGTACGCGAGCAATGAACGCCTTCGTAACATATAGACGTACCAAGCCTATTATTCTCGCGTATGAATCGTTCAATAAAAAACACTCTCGTATTAACGCGCGTATATAAAACGCTCGCGTCTATATATGCTGTCTCGGATCGACCGAGAACTCTGCGCGCACACGACACACGTATACGCGTATACACTCTTTAAAAATAATCCTCGAAGACGAAGTTGCACAATCGTCGGCAGCGCTATAAGTATACGCGCTCTCTGCTGCTGCCGTTGCTGTGCAGCCTTACTGACAATTCAACTCGACTCGCCGCGATAAATCAGGACAATCCAAGGCAACCCTAAAGAAAATTTCAAGCCTCCCCATAACCCACACCTGCAGCAGCAGCAGCAGCAGCAGCAGCAGCAGCGGCGGCTCTACACCTTCCCGCCAGCGGAATTCCAAGCCGTGCTCTCGAGTGTGCCGCCTTGCTGTATACACACGTAAACATATCTATAGACATATAGACACACGGCTTCTCTCTCGCTCCTCGCTCTCGTGTGCAGTTGCGCTCTTTCGAGCAACTATCTGGAATCCGTGCTTAAGCTACTCTACTCGCGCGCGCAAGTGCAGGCTGCAGCAGCGGCCGTAGAAGGACGAGAAAGGAGGCAGGCGCCTCTCTCCATCTCTCGTTTGCTAAACTCCTCGAGGGATATTATATGCACGCGCGCGCCTTTTTCACTCGCTGCGCTGCGCGAACGAGCGCGCGGAGCGAGCGCTACCGGAGAGCGTTCAGGTGCACGGCATGTGCAAATGGAAATCTCGGATGATCCCCGCGGACGAGTATAGAGAGCCTGAGCGAGAGAGAGAGATGGGAGATCGCGCATTGTTTCGCCGCGCGCCAACGGAATTTCCGAACATCGATATAGGCTGCAGAGCTGTGCGATCGAGCGATTATGGATTTTCTCGTTTTACGTGCGCGTATAATACACATCGCGCGTAGCAGCCTTGCCAGAGAGAATATTTGCGTGTGCGATATTATGCGCGCAGTGCACACGCAGCATCGATTGCAGTGTGCATCGCCCGCGTTTATCTGCCGCGAGTCGTATCGACGCACTTGAGGCGACTGCGGTTGCGCAAGCCTATCCCGGTTATAATAGTCGCAATAAAAAGGAAAACGACGGTGTATAGGTCTGTCACCCGCGAGTGAGGAGGTGATTTCGAAATAATATCCGCTCTGCGATTTTCAAGATCTCGCGTGTATAACGCGACACGCGCACGCATGAACTGTTGCTGCTGCTGCTGCTGCTGCTGCTGGCGAGCAATGCGTTAATAGCGCTTGCGCTTGAGGCATGCATACAAGTATAGCACAAGTACTCTCTCGCGCGATTTATTCCGCGCTTATCGCGCGCGGCTACTGACATCGAGGCGCCAAGGATAGAGCTGGTGTTGATTTTTTTTCTATTGAAAAACGCTGCCGATAACATTTGCGCACTTCTCTGCCTCTCTCATTCAGCAGTGAGCTAAAGAGCTTATCCTATACTGCTGGTGTATATACGCCTCGAAAGTCTCATTGTGAGCACTTCATCGCTCGCTCGGTTAGAGTTGGATTTATGTCGGTATGTCTATTGCTTGCGATATACTGCATACGAGGTTGATCGATACTTTTGCTTATACGAGGCGTCTATGAAGTGTATGGCTATTGAAGGAGCGATTATTAGATAGGCGTTATTGTTCGAGATCCTTGATTTTTCGGGACTGCGACGATAAGAGTCGATAGCGCTTGCTTTATAAGAGCTGTGTAGGTCTCTTTTCCCCGATTGTTACGGATTCGCTCGACTACCGAAGCGGGTACTAATATTACTTCGACGTTCCGCACGCGAGATATCTTCTACTTGAAACGTTGAAAAATCGCATTTACTGTTCTTTGTTCGGAGCGAAGTCTCCTCGAACAATATATCGTTTTGCTCGAAAGTAGGTTTAAAAAATTTGATTAATTCGTCGTCGCTTTTCCCTCGCCTGCCCAACAATATAGAGTTATACTCGTCAACTTTGAGCTTCAATTATTTACTTGTATAAATGTATCTTGAAGTCGCGAGACTGAAGAGCCGTATTCAACCCCCCGAGGCCAGCTCTCGAAACTCTAAATTAAAGTCACATCGATTAAAATCAAATTACTATATCCAGCACACACAGACGCGCTGCATGACTTCACAGCTTTAAAACTGCAAGATCAGACGCTTTTAAGCTTGCAGACTATACGCGCAAGCGAATAAGAAGAAGAAACAGCGCACACACTCGCGTCTTAGGCTCTTAAACCGTCAACTCATCAGACTTATTCTCGAGACAGCATCCTCCTCTCATTTAGTGCTAGAGACCTTTCCGCCCCCCCCCCCTCTTTCTTTCTCCCTCGCACTGCATGCGAACTCGTCGCAAACTGTATATTATTGACGGGCAAAAAAGAGACTCTTCTCTCTCCGATCGTGCGTATGTGCAGACACAGTAGATACGACTTATTTACACTCATGCGATCGATAACTTCACGTCCGATCAATTATTTATGGTTTTCCACCGCGGCGCGAAAAACTTCTTCGGGCCACACACGCGTGGGTGCGCGTAGTCGCCGCTCCATTTCGCAACGGAAAATTCTCGTAGTTATAGGACAATCATAATTAAGAAGAAGAAGAAAAAAAGCGTAAAATAAAAGAAAAACATTCCGTAATACGCGAGTGATAATGCAACAACAACGTGACAATGGCGGCGACCACGCAAAACGCGTATTCTCAGCTATATATATATACAGGCGTGTCCGAGGAAAAACAAAAAATTCACTTGGGAGAGAGAGCAAGCATTTTTCATCATCTCGTAGGCAGAGCGAGCGACTCGATGCATTTATATACACGCGCGCGCGCGCAGCCGACGGCAGTCGCCTATGTACAAACACGTGGGCAGTCGTCGTTTCTTTTCATGGAGCGAACGACTGCAGTGCACACGAGGTCTTTGTCCTCTATATCTCGTCGTCGCATGTACATTGCTGCTGTCGGCGAAATTAGGCGCGCGCGCGCGCGCGTTTCTATGTGTGCGACACCACGGCGCGTAGTGCTTTCTTTTTCGGATACTTTCCTCTCCACTGTTATTTCGCACAGGTCGTTGAGTGCGCCGTGGCTTCTCTCTCGTTCCGAACGCTTTATTTATACGGACAGCTATACGTACTGTTATTGCCTTTGATCTCCGCAGGATTGAACCTCGAGACTCGGCGCGGTATGCACTTCCGCTAATTGAGCGCGATGCTATACGCACAAAGGATTTTGCTTTCTCGTATGCAGTACTTATATCAAGTTGTTGCAAGAAGTTCTGCAAAAACGGTGCGCTTGGAAGCGAAATCGAGTGTTTTTAAATAAATGTATACCGAGATATGTGCGTGTGTGTGCGTTTGTAATGCGTGTTCCACTTATTATCTGCTTCACTGAAACAAAGCTAAATAGTTATCTTTGTTTTCACTTTTCGAGATATAGACGGAATGGAATTTATCGTTCGCGTTTCATTCAAGAATTTTCTTTTTGTTGTAATTTCTGTATTTTTGTGAAAAATCGAACTTAATGCACAGTTTAGAAAGAATAAAGTTACCTGGAATCGAAAAATAATTCTGCTTCTGCTTCGATTTTAACCGTTTCCACAAAAATGTTTCAAGACGAACTAAAAAAAGCTAAGGCTAAAACGGATTAACCCAATATTATTCTAAAATAATCCAAGGTAATAGTACAGAATAAACATTAGCTGAACGCTGTCAACAAGTCGATTCATTCAGTCCATTACTACATTTTTTAATCAAAAACTAAATATATCTCGGTTGAGACCTTGAAAAGATATAAACGATGCGACGTTATACACCCGCAAGTGCGCCAGTTCATTCTACTTCCTCGGAGGAAGATCTCTCTCTCTATGTTCAATAGCAATTCAATTTTTTTCAACAATAACTTTTTTTAATTT
The DNA here is from genome assembly GCA_018906965.1 of Philotrypesis tridentata. Taxonomy (NCBI): domain Eukaryota; kingdom Metazoa; phylum Arthropoda; class Insecta; order Hymenoptera; family Pteromalidae; genus Philotrypesis; species Philotrypesis tridentata. The sequence continues at coordinate 1,803,135 of JACCIB010000002.1, forward strand.
TCTAATTTATTCCCTTTTCTCTGTTTTAGGTAAGTTGTCGCAGTGCAGTCTAAGCTATAGAATCGCGAACTGCATTATTCGCCTCCGACACGTAAGTTCGAACCTAGAATTTAACGAGAGCCGTATACTTCGCTGCTGATCGGTTATTTACAACGGAAACTCGCGAGATCATGCGAAAAACTACTTTTCTCTCTCTCTCTCTCTCCCTCTCGCTCTTGGTGCAATTAAAACGTGTATTACTCGCGCTATGCACAGGGCAAATACAAGCAAATCTCTCGGCGACACGCAACAAGCGGGTTGGAGTTGGTAAGTAGCATAAGCGCTACTTGGCTTACGCGATGCATACTGCACGTTATGTTATTCAGTCTCGCTGCACTTTTTTCTTTATGGAGAACAATGACGAGGGACTTTGCGACATCCAAAAGAGAGACGCCCATTGTGCAGGAAGGAGAGAGAAAGAAACGCTTCGAATTATGGCCTGCATATTCTCATTGAAATATTCTCCGGTTCCTATGTATATAGTTTATATACAAAGAGAATTGCAGCTCTCGGACTCTGCTGACACCGTTTTTCTCTCTCTCTCTCTCTCTCTCTCTCTCTCTCTCTCTCTGTCGGCTCCTCTTGCGCGCAGCTATATAAATCTCTTTCTTTTTCCCATATCTCTCTTTCTCTCTCTCGACCGCAAAACCATAATCCCGAAACAGTAAATCTTGCCGCAAAATTTTGAAAATTCGCCGTCCCTGAAACATTTGTGTACTTCCTAAAACACGTACGCGTGTGATATGAGTATGTCCAGGAAATTTCGGAAACAACTCGGATGGAAAACTCGCAAAAAATTTTCTTAAAGACGCACCTACCTAACCTTTTTTTTCCTCGTTCTTTAGGTCATTCTGAAAGAGAAAAAACTTGCGTACATAGCCGATCGTAGGGTATACTTTTTTCCGGAACAAAAACGACTCGAAAAAACGAGAAATAATTAACAAAAAGAGAATTCATGTCTTTGCATTCATGAAAGAATGCTTTGAAATTTTGTCAGATTGATCCGATACAATTTTTGATTTATCAAGAAAATTTTTCGCAACTTTTCCGTTCGAGTTGTTTCCGAAATTTCCTGGACATACTCATGTATACAAACCTCAAAGCCGAGTGTACGTACGTGCCGACATGGGACGGACGTGAAACGAGTTCAAAGGCGAGTTTCCCAGAAAGCCAAGGCGATAACCGTCCAATTTTCCTCGAGGAAACAATCGATGGCTGCAGCGCGCACACCTACGACCCCCTGACACATATCTCCGAAGATAAAACGGCTTGCGCGCTGCGGTGTATATACACTGTACACTGTACAGTGTATACACGAAGAGTCAATACACACCGGCCAGGAATAATAAAGTGTGCGCGCCTGCAATATTCCGGCCGAACAATGAATCCTCCGTTCCGTAATATCATAACTGCACCCTTGGCTCACTCGTTAGAGGCCTACTTGAGCTCTCGGCCCAATTGCCCTTGCTCCATACACACACATACATATAGATATTTTCGTAAGAGAGAGAGAGGAGGGGGGGGGGAGCTTTACATGACGCACGGGTTCAATGAAGCGCGGAACGAACGAACCGATGAAACGATCGTTGCTCTGTGTGTATACGTACTGTATATCTGTACATTGCATCATTGGGTAATCGAGGCGCGACGAGGGAAGGGCTTCAAGTTCTCTGCACCTGACAGCATCCTTGTCCCCTTATCGCTCGCTCGCTCGCTCGCTCGCTCGCGTGTGTGCGTGCGCGCCTTTGTCGAAACGGGGTCTCTCTCGCTCGCTCCCTTTCTGACTCATTGGATTTTTCGAGAGAGGTATGCGTATCGTCGCTGATGAAAGACGACGCGCGACGTTGCGTCTCTGATCTCTCTCTCATCCCTTTCGCATATTTATCTCTCTGCTCTCCCTCCTCTCTTATATAGATCGCCCCCCGCGCGCGCGCGCGCGCGATGAAGATGAATTAGACACACGCGCACTAATAATACACTTGTGTTTTGCTTCGCGTCTCCAATTTCCACCTACGTATATACAATTTCGGAATGAAAACAACGACCTCGTTCGCCGGCGCACACATTCCACCGCACTCTGCCGCACACGCGCGCGAGCAGAGGCCGACCTGTAAACTGCACACACGCGCGAAACGGAATAAAAAAGAAAAAAGAACGTGTCCAGCAAAGACGACAATCAGGTGTCGAATAATGCGGCACACATATGACGTGGCTGCGCTCGCGCGCGTATGTACGTACACCTACGTACACACACGCGCATGCATTTATGTATGTATATACAGCCTTCGAACGTGACGAGCTGCAGGTATGTGCACCGCGCCGCCGTCGCGTGTTTCATGCGCTCGCTGCACGCGCGCGCGCGAGAGGCCTTTTTTAGTTTCCGCGCGCTCGCGCCTATAGACCCCTCTGCATGTATATGACTAGTTCTCCTAAAAATTTGCACTTTTCGGGGGTCCAGAAATCGAATGTTTTTCTTTTAAGCTGGAGCTTTCGGACCGATCGCGTTTTTCTTCTGTATGACCTGGAAGATATAGTCAAAAATGCATATAGGAACATGGAAAAGGTTACTATAGCAACCATATTTTTGCACCAAAGTACTGGAATAGTATAACAAGTACGAATGTTCCCCAGGCACAAATAAAATTTCGAATTAGTCTACAGTAAAATGCAACAAAGAAGCTATAATTTAAAAAAAAAATATGCCTAGTTTCAATGCTTTGATCAAAAGTTAAAAAAAAATAATAATAAAAATCCTAATAACCGATTTTCCCTTTTTTTCCATGTACCTCCTCATGTTTAATTTTCGTGTTGCATGTTTCCTATGATCCTCTGCATTTTTACTATCTTTCGGTTTACAGAAGAAAGTCTGACGGGTCCGAAACTTCTAGTTTGAAAAAAAAAATCTTTCGATTTCTGGACCCCCGAAAAGTGCAAATTTTTAGGACAACCAGTCACATGCTGTAATTATATATCATATAGGCGCTGCGTACGGTCACGTGAATTAGTGCCCGGGCGTAAAGGATCGCGAGAGCCGCCACGGGGCAAAGGACGAGCTTGTGCGTCTCCGATCCGATTATTATTGTTCGCGCGAGTGCGCTGCACTATATATGCGCGGTGGATATAATACGAGGGCTAAGTGAAATTTCATTGCGGGGGATGAGTCAGTGTTTGCTTATTCCGACGCGCGCGCGCGACCGGCTGATGACGACGTTTATTGTTTGATAAACGACGCGAGGCTGTTTATCGTTACAAAATTAAAAACTTTTAATCGCGTCGAGCGACGTGAGAGAGCAGACGCGTGTATATCTGTATATAGTCGCCGGTCGATGCGAACTCGTATACCACATCCTCTCGCACTTATCGCTTGTATAAGAAGTGATTCTTCTCTCGAAAAAAAAGTCATGCGGCCTTTGTTGCACAGCGTTTTATACACACGTAAACGTAATTTTCTTGCTGCCGGTAGTAGAGTGTGCTGCTGGCCTTTGTTGGGGAGAGCGTTTAATAAGTAAACGGGATCGTTTGCCTGATTCATGCGTTTGAGGAATGAAAATTATTCATTAATTTACGTGCACTCAAATCTTTTTTTCCCAGCCAGTCGGACTAAGAAATAGGTCCGCTGGTAGCGATTCCGAGGATACTTTATCGGTAGCGAGAGTTAATGGAATGGATGCTTTGATTAATTTTTAACAATGTTTAATAGAATATCGTTTTCAATTAGAAAACACCGCCTATTCGTCGGTATATAGGAAACTCTGGAAGGCTGCTCTATCCCAGGGACTTTTAAAAATTTAAATAGATTCTTTCAAACCTACGTAATTTAAATTCAGGTTTCGAATGAGCAGAGCGATAAATTAGCTAATTTATCTTTCAGCTTTTACCAGACTCTATAACCGTTTACTTATTCTTAGTCCGGGTATTAATAGTCTATCACGGGATACGTCATCGCGATCTGCCTTGTGTTGCGAGACAGACACCAACGCCCATCGTTACATAAAAAAGAATAAAAACAATAATAAAAAAAAATCGTTATATGTGCATAAAAAAACAATAGCAAAAGAGTCGACAAAGCAATGCCACTCGGCTACAATGAACAGCTGATCGAGCGCGGAAAACAGAGTGTACATATATCTCCGCGCGCGAAAAAGGTGCGAGCCTGGTGCGCGCGACTCGATTTAATTTTTGACTCACACGCGTTATAGACCGCAGAGAGAGAGAGAGTCCCTCTCGCTCTCTTCCAAGACTTCCGGCTCGCGGCCAACAGACTCCCCGATGATTCACGCTCTCTCGCCGCTGCTTCGCTTTGTGCTCGCGCGCACAGCACACAGCGCACTATGCACGCAACTGAATAATCCGCTATAGCTTGCTTTTTCTGCTCGAGATAAAGCGCGCGCGAGCGCGAGGCCTCTATATAGCGGACGAGGTGCGCGCAAAAGTGCTCTCCGCCATATAACGTCTGCGGCTTGCCGCTGCACGAGCGCCTCGTTCGTCGTTCCGCTTCTCTATACACATTCGCGATGATGTCGGCTTTTGCGCGTTTTGTCTCTGCTGTGTGCTCGAGAAAGAGCGCGAATGACGCGCGTATACGTCGGGAGAGTTGCCGCGTGAAGAACGTGTCTCTTTTCGCGGGGTACTTTCGTTGAATTTTTATATACTTTGCCACGAACGCTTGTTTTATTCATTGATTTTTACTCGATGTCCGCGCGGAGTGATTCGATTCAATTTTATGTGCGCAGTTGAAAAAAAATGTTTTGAAAATTAATTTTCAATATTAATCTTGGACCGTTGTGAGCAAGAAGAACTGTTATAAACACGAGTCTCGGCTTTTTTTTAAGTTTCAAATATTTTGCAGAATGTGATAAAGTCGGTTACACATAGAAACTTGCGAGCGAAATGAGAATTCCATGAAGTCATCTCGTGGAAAGATATGTTTTTCACGGCGGGATTCGCGCGACACGCGCGTCGACACGGTTTGGCTTGTATAATATCTTAATAAGATCCTTGGAGAAAATGAGTTCAGGATATATTTTACAGTATTATATGCGCGCAAGGATACAATACAGTACACGCCGCGGATTTGTGTGTAAAGTGGTAATTGCGACGGAAACTGAAAAAGGCAAGAGGCAAGTTTCCTTAAAAGCAGTGGTTTTCATTTTTGATCTTTGATGACTAATGCCTTAAAATATAATTGAGACTCGAAGCGAGGTCGGAATAACTTTTTGTAGATATGCATAGTTGAAAAGTCGATGTAGCCAGTATAGAAAACGGAAAATTTTTTAGTTACTGAATGAAATTATTCTATCGAAGCGACGGAAATTCTTGCGTACGTGTATATAAGTTAGTGCATGTAAGTTATTATAGTAGTAATTGAAATTCATGTTTTCGTAACAATGAATTGATTTGAATCACCGAGTCTAATAAGTGTAGACACATCGAACCTATAATTACAGTTCACTTGTTCTCATCAGCTATATAATTACACCAATTAAAAAGTAATGGATTTCTCATGTATAGCTGACAGTCAAAGAATTACGAGGTCATAATAGCCTTTGAAAATCTTCTTATTAAATCTGTTATTAAGGGAATTCCATCGGTCGTAGAAAAAGGCTCATAAGACTATTAGAAGGAACGTAAAAATTTATCAAACTGCGAATTAAAACCAAATATATTATTATAAAAAAATGTTGTGCTTTTTAAATATGAGGTCACTGAAAAGTAAGAAATTCTTTGATCATCTGCCTTTCCTCGGCTTGGCGCTCGAGCACAATAAGCCCTAGAAATCCACATCAGACAACCCGAAACAGAAGAGCTGTTACACACGAGAGTATAGGCATATTACACGTATACAGCATACGCAGACACACATTCAGAAGCAGATGTACATATTCACAAACAGCAAAAGCTCGGATTGGCCGTCAAAACCCCTAAGAGACCTTTTGAGTTGGCTCGTGTGCGGCAAATGACAGACGGTTGAAACGCGAAGCTTAGACAAAAGGCCGCCGACCTATACACATCGTCTTCTACTCCGTACATAAAAAGGAAGTCTCAAAAATTGTTACAATGAAACTTAGAGGAAGCTGAGAGGCGTCTGCAGCACACTTTTTCCGGCTCACCCATATATATACCTACAATTCTAAGCCTTTTCTCTCTCTCTCTCTCTCTCTTTCTCTTTCTCTCTCTCTCTCTCTCTCGATGAAGTTGAACGAACTGTACACGAAAATCAAATTACTCGCATAGAGCGCACGGAACTCATTCAAAGTTCGCATTACGAGCATAACGACAACAATTGGAAACGGCGAAAAAGCCAATCACATGTAAAACGAAAGTATATATACACTCGGCAATTTTCAGAACCTCATTGTTCGGGAAGCAATTTCGATCCTCCTCATTTCCTCGTTTCGATCCGACAACTCGGCACCGCGGCCCTGTGCAGAGAGAGAGAGAGAGAGAGCACGAGAGCCGCATCGCCGATGCTACATATATATACACGTGTTGTGTATAGAGAGACCCGCACCGACTCTCCCGCTGCCCCGCACATGTGTGAGCGCGCAGTGCATAATATACAAAACGTGCAGTACACGTACAAGTCGTGATCGCGCGAGGACTCGAGAAGAGAGAGAGAGAGAGAGAGAGAGAGAGAGAGAGAGAGAGAGAGAAAGAGTGAGTGAGTGTGTATAACAGTGAAAGTGCCGGCGCTCGCTGAAAATTTCTGGGCTTTTTTATTCGGCCCGAGAAGCCCGGGTACACAGCTCGTCGTCGTCGTCGTCCCTTCCAATCGATCATCTTCTTCCTTCGGGCGCCGCTCCGCGAATTATGCAAGCGCCGCATCGCGTGTGTAATCGAGATTCTTCTTCTCCTCCCCTCTCTGTCTTCTCCTTCTCTCTCCCACCTGGCCGCGTATAATATACACGCTTTAATGAAGTCCCCGGCGTAGGAGTGCGCTGCACGCGAGAATACGCTGCGCAGCTTATGCAAATTGCCCAAAGAATTTTTTTGCGGGTCGAGCAGCGCAGAGAGAGAGAGAGCTGGTTTGCGTATACGTATGCGTATATATAATGGATAAAAAAAGACGCGTACACGTGTAATGCCCGGACTAAAACGCGTGTCGCGTAGCGATTTTCCATTATATAGCGAAGAAGAAGGCGTATATCCATCAGAAGGTATACACGTGTGTGCCCGGGCGACGACAATCCATAATTCACGCGGCTGCAGCAACTGTATATAACCGAGTGTGCCTCGTAAAAAAAAACCTCGGAGTAATTAAGAATTAAGTCCATCCACTCACAGTCAGCTGTAAAGCACGTACACACCAAGTAATAATAAAATCCTTCATTGACTCTCTTTCTCTCTCTCTCTCTTCATTTTCTCGCGACGCTGACGACTGCGCTTAATATACAGTCGAAAAAGGGAAAAGCAGCTGCCGCAGCGTCTTTGCATCGATCAACTTGGAGTGCGGCAGTTCTCACCGTGATAATTAAAGGAGCTGCGAGAGAGCCGCGCGTCGAGGAGGGTCATTTTTCGACTGACAGGGAGCACGACAGGGTTTTTCGCTCCGAGCGTGTACACAAGCGCGCGCGCACACACACACACACACACACACACACACACACGAGAGCGACGGATTATTTTTAGCCCCGAAACGGTTTTACTTGAATTCTATCGCGTGTGTGTCTGCTTTTAAGTGCTATATACTTTTATTATACGCGGAGTATACGCGAGAGACTCGCATTCATCGAATTAGGAGTGAAAAGAGTAGAACCATTTTAATAGGATTAATTAAATATTCGCCCGAGTGTGCGAACTGGATGTATTCTTGGCCAAATTCAATTTGACGCTTCGCTCAACGAGCTCGAGAGGCAGACTTTTATTGTATCTAACTCCCTCAGAAAGAAAAACGCTGGAACGACAAACCTTGGCTGAAAACGGCGTCTAGCCTCTAATCCTCTCCTCCTCGGCTACTGCAAACCTGCTGGCGTTTCTCCCGGTGATAAAGACGGAGCCAAAGTGCCATATCGTAACTCGGAGCTGCGTCGAGCCTCGGCATAAAAGGCGCTGTATAGGGTCGCCAAGACCTTTTATAAGAAGACTCCCTGCGTGTAACTCTCCGGGTATACGTCCCCGCGTCTGACGCGATGCGAACCGGCAGATGCTCCGTTTTCTTCGACGCGCACACACACGCACACACACTCAAAAGAGAGGGAGCCTCTCTTCTTCGGTGTATTTCACATCGATCGTTCCGAGTATTAGATTTTATACGGCAGTCGCGTATACTTTGATCAGAGATACACAGGGAATGGGGTAGAAGACAGTCGCTCATAACCATGTTGGGACAATCTTTTGATTGATGTGAAATTGTAAAGTAGATGTTGCTCCTTTGGATTTTGATATCTAATATGCGAGTCGATAAAATAAAAAAAAACGAGTGCCGCAAAGCTTTTAATTGATTATATAGCACTATAATATATACTAACCATATATTGGGCAAAGAAAAATAAAGAATTTAAGATTACACTCCGCGCAAATAAAGAGTTATAAATCCTATAGAAGGTATGTTATCTATAAAACGTATCCACATGCGGAGGACTAAATAATGCGAAAAAAAATATTATTACTATTATTACTGTTATTATTACTGTTACTATTGTTATTGTTGTTGTTGTTGTTGTCGTTGTAAGACTTAAATTTAACTCTGGAATTTATGGTGAAACCTTCAAATTAACGTTTAACAGACGATAAATTTACAAATCTACAATAACGTATACGCTAGGCTAAGACACAAAACCACAAAGTATTATGCCAAACAATGGACTTAAGGCATCTCCATCTGCCCTTGCGCAAGTGCCCAAAACACGTAATTAGCCGCAGACAGCAAGGCGTTAACCATACTGGGCGATTCTCCCAATCGCCATCGTCGATACGCGAGTGCCGCAGCACAAAGGAATATACGAGTTTCTCGGCGTCAGCTGTGCTAAAGCTTAAACTGCGCACGAGGTAATATAGGAAAGCCTTAACAGTCGAGCCTAAGAGGGACAATATCAATTTTACAACTGCGAAACGTCGTTATCTTCTCGCGGCGTGCTTGCCATATGCGCCCCGGTGCGCCTTAATAATCATGATAAAACTACGCGCAAGATAGCAAAACTACAAAGTAAGTAGTCGCTTACATGCGCGCGCGCATGACGGAGGCTAATATTGTACGCGGGAGAGAGAACCCATTCACGGCTGCGAAAGCATCCAGGCTCTCCCCCCCCCCCTTCTCTCTCTCCATACGATATTACTCTCTTCCAAATAACTCTTTCGAGCGCAGTTTCGTTCAGCCCTTGTGTGTGCCGTCGTGTAGTGTGCGACGCATCGGAGCTTGCGGGCACTTACACACACACCCGAACGGCTATTCTATTATTAGTATAAGACTTGTATATAAGTATACGACGACACGACCCACGCGCCCATGTGTTCACGCATATATATCCACACATGTAAAATGCAAATGGCCAGCGTTGCGGATTTACGAGTTTGTGTCCGCGCCGTATATACCCTTCCTTGCGCTCATATTCCACCTACTTCAACGCCGACTAGTGTACACTGCATTGGTCAGCTATGCGCAGTAGCAAAACTATATACGCATACGTTTTTCTCGAGTTCGTTTCTCTTCCGCGCCACTCTTTTTCCCCTTGGCTTCCCTCCTCTTTTTCGGCGACGTCCTGATTTTTCTCCTCGGACGCGACGAGTGCACCGCTCAGAAACGATCGTACACAAACGTTTATTTTTCAATCGATCTTGGCGCCTCGGATATTCCATTATTCTTTCGAACAACTGCGCGTTGCGGGGCTCGATGCGAAATCGCGTTCTATTCTATCCAGAGACCGACACGTGTCGCGGCGGCAAGAAAAATATGTCTATAACCGTCTTCTACGAGACGACAATGAAAGGTTTCTTGCTGCACAACTCCTTATACGTATTACAATGTGAAGTTCGATCGCAAAGCTGCTATCGGAAAGCTACTGCGCTAAATGATCGTCGGGGGGGGGGGGGGGCAAAAAATTTTATTACGAAAACAAAAATTCCGGGTATAAGTAAGTATACAGGCGCAACTCTCTCGCGGCGAAGATATAAGAAGGCGGAATTCGCGGGCAAAAAAATTGTGTGCGCCGCATCCTCCCCGACACGTGCATCCCTGTGCACTATATATAGCTGCAATGAGAGCTTTTTAGTCGACTTTGGTTCATGCTCCTGAGAACACGATGATTGCAATGATTGCCAATAAAGCGATTATTATCGGTCGGTCACTTGAAAGAGAGACAGATCGAACGCTCTGTGCAATATGTGTATAATTTGTGTGTAGGTTAGAATTAGCATTCGCAGATGTATGTGTGTGCGTACGGCGGTGACTTTGTGCGGGCAGAGCCGAGGTATATCATATACCCGGTAATCGATGGAATCACCCGGCTTTGACGATTCAATTACCTTGCGCGCGCGAGACTCGCCGCGAAAAATTCGAATTATTTAGTGCCGATGGTATATAATACTACTTACGTAATGGACGAGTACGGGTTTTTTTTCTATATATATATATACGTCCTCTCCTCTCACTGCTGTGTATGCAGTCGCGCAGCGGCCGCTCTCTGGAAACTGCACACATCAGGTGGGATTTAATATTGAATTTTTCTTGAATAACATTTCCCGTATCAGTTCGGGGAAGGGGCAGACACACACAGCAGCTCGACTCGCTTACTCGTAATTGAATGCGAACAATGAGTTTAGTTTACACACACGATTAGCCTCGCGCGCGCGCGCGCGAGCGCTCTCCGACGTATTATTAATACACACCGTTCGAGCAGAAAATCGTTAAGCTCCAGAGCGAATTGTTGTCTGTCTCGTCGTTGCTATATAGTCTGTAATTTCGTTTCAATAGAGCGGCGCGATTAATCGATTTTTACATCGTTGCGTCGAAGCTACAGCGACTTTCCGCTGTGAACGTGCAGTATATGCAATATACATGCATGCGGGTATATACATATATGTGCACAGTCGATTGGACTCGTGGGCGCGGTGTACATGTAACGAAAGTGTATTAAGAATCGAAGCTTGGGTATATTAGACAAATCATACATCTCGTGCGGTATGTGGTATACGCGCGAGTTGTAACGCTACAGACTTCGCTCTCCGCAGCGAGAGCGATCGCTTTCGACGAGGGGGAGGCAATTTTTTTGTTCTCATTGAATAATTACCCGGCATCGTTTTAAACGGCACGGCTCTACTCTCGAACACAATGCTTCGACTCCGTCGCGCTGATACATATAATTGTCAAAATAATAACTATATTTTCCTTCTCGTTTCAGGTAAGCGTTCCGCATGCGGCTATGTACGTGTACATCACACATCAAACACATCCGTAAGTAAACGTTAGCTCGTAAAATCTTAATACGCTTTTCAAACGCAGGAGAGAAATTCTTCCGCACGACTGATAAAATCGGCGCGTTATGTCAACCCTTGTCACGACAAGCCAACCACCTGTCAAAAAGCCTTCAGCACCAGGCGGCCGAGAAAGAGAGAGAGAGAGAAAGAGAGACTCGCCGCCGTCGCCGCAGCCGCGCGCGTCGTAAATCCCGGTTCACCGACCGCTTTCCCTCTCAATCGCACAGCGCGGCGAATCCTATATAAACCTCGCGCATACCTTACCTCGAGCTCATAAAGCGAGAGCGCCTCTCTGATACGACGCTCTCTGCGCGGACGTGCGCACACGCGCGGGGGAGTACGAGGCGCCGCTCTAATTAGCCGCCGCATATACATATTCATACACACTCTCACAGAGACGCACACACCGGTACACCGATATGGATCGACGTCGAAGCGCGCGATATCGGACTGCACAGGGCTCCCCCTCCTCGTTATTATTCTGCACGATTCTGCATGTATGTATATGGGACTGCAGCGAGAGAGAGAGAGAGAGAGAGAGAGACAGACGCGGACTCGAGAAATCGATCAGCAATTTTCTGCTGCACGCGAAGGAGGGAGGAAGGAGGCATGGGCTGAATTGCGGACGCTGACACTTTTTCTTCCTTCCTGCATTTCCCACAGGCTCGGAATGCCTTTTCAGATCATCCTCCATTCCATATAACTTTGTGGGTCAGGAGGAATGGATACATGGGAAGTTTTGATGGTTTTTTATTTTATTATCTTTCTTTATACGGCGTGTGCGTGAAACGCGCAATGCTTTAAAAATCTAAAATTATTTTTGAGGGGAAAAAGAATGCTTGTTGAAGAATCATTCTTTTTTTTCTTTATTTAAAATGGATTTTTTTAATACAAATTTTAGTAATACGCAATGTGTCGTGATCTTTTACTTGGACTCGCCATATTAATTTTGAAAATGCATCAGAATCAACTCGTCTAGCGCTGCAATCCAGCAGTGACGAATTTTACGCTTGTCGCAACGATCGATCAGCTACCGCAATTAATCACTGAAAAATGAATTCAATCGCGTCGTTGCTAACGTCCTCGATCGAATGGACGATGATATCCAATATTCATCGAAGCGCGATATGACTCACGATTACAATATATGAATCGCATACATATCGTCAATGCGAACTCATGTATATATGTAGAGGTGTATACAATATACATATATGTGTGCTCTCCTGCGATACGTACACCCACACGACGAGAGGTATCAAATTAACCGCGGCAGTCGTCGTCGATGCCGAGCTACTATGGCAATTAGTCGTGATTTCCTACTGCTTCGTCGGCATCGCAGCTTGTTTTATGAGATATGATAATTTTCAACGAGCGGCACGGTGGCTTTCATCATTAGTCCTCGAGCATGTGTATAGGCGAATCTTAGTTTCGTTGGACGTAGTAGTATGCTTTTTATGAAGTCGAACTGTGAAATAATTATGCTTTAAACAATTAGTATATAGTTATTGAAAATTAAACGTACGTTACCGTCAACTAATATAATGCGTTAATAACATAATTTAAAATACAATTAGAAGACTCGTAATACATACATAACAAAATCTCGATATTCATGCTAACATTTTATAGGTAATAATTCTGTTTTAAAAATTGTATACTTACGTTCTTCTAAAATTCAAAATTAAAGATCACAGTTAGCTTGTACAGAAATCTAATAAAATAAAGTTCCTGCTATAAGAACTAAAAAGCATTACTATCCGACAAACCATAATTTCATCGCCAACGTCTTCCAATCTCGATATTTCTTCGTCATCCGTTTCCAAATCGTCCCTGACGACTGACGAGAGCAAAAAATTTCGTAAAATCAATCCTCCATATTCCGACAGCTCATCGTTATACAATACACCCGCAGCGCTACTCTAATATACAAAATACGAGCCTCGACTGTACGCACACACAAAAAAAAGGCAAAAAGAAGAGCCGCAAAAGCCTCTCAGTCTACAATCAAATGATACGAAGGTCTTTCGCGTTTATACACACGTAACGCGCGGCTTGGAAGCTTATATGCAGCCGTTACGTAAAAGAGCGACGATGATCGCAAGGTTCGCGAAGAAACGGAAACGCGCGAGCGCGTTGCTTGTTGATAAACAGCGCTGATAAATTGCTCGGGATTTTCGCACGGGGAAGCCACAGATGAGCCCCCGACCTTCCAAAAGGTAAATGCCCCCCCGCACATACTCGAGGGCGAATATATCGCAGCTCTTGCGTTTTAAATTAGAAAACGTGGCGCCGGTAAAGACCGGCTGATAAACACGTTAAATCTCGGGCTACTGCCGCGCGGTGGGATTGAAAATTATTGTGTGCCGACCGATCTTGATGATGGTGATTGTGTTTGATTCGGAGTCGAGGTGAAAATGCGCCCGGTGGGGGGATCTTACCGTGCGAGAGAAACGTCATTATCTTCGCGTTACACACTATACATAATATGAAATTCAATACAACGAATTTCTCGTCCGAGAGCAGAAGAGGATACACGAATTAACTCCTCGGAAATGCGAAGCACGCGAGCCCCTTGTTATATATACGAGAGCGGGCGGCGGGGGACTCGTGCATAACTTGCGAGTTCTATTTTTAAAAGCTAAAACAGCGAGCGGTCGTAAACATATGTAATCGACGTGACTGTACATAAGAGATCGTCGAGTGAGATGTGAAAAAGGAAAAGCGTAAGGAACGATTTTGAAGAGTACATTACATGCAGATGATGTGCGGCTGTGTGTCGTCACGATGTATCGCTATTGGCTGGGCTCCATATTTGGAGTAGTTTCGCTGCGAGAATTCACAAGCTCATCGACTTAACAGCGAGTGAGCGAGAGTCCGCGCGAAGCATTTCAATATCGCCGACATGTTTCTAGAGTCTATATATACGTATATATACGCAGCGGCTGCACAGTCGCGCACGCGATGGACGCTGTATGTATATACCACTACTTCGGAAGTAGAGTTTGTTGTGCACGAAACCGGGACAGCTGACTTTTCTTTCAGTCTCCAGTACATTGGCGTGTATTTACGGGTTATACTACGTATAGACGCGTAACTCTTAAGAGTTATCGAATGTGTGCTGCGGTGACTTACAAGCAAGATTTAGTTTGTCGACTGCGAAAGAGTCAGCGGATTGCACTACTCTGCAGTGGATTCGTGCACACACAGAATACATTTTCTAATGGATATACTACGTGTATACGTAATTATTCCGATGCAATCCGGAGTATACGCGTCCACTGCAAAATAAAAAATGAGACATGAACAAACGATCGGTGCATTTGTCGTCGCGTACAGACATGTAAGAAACGCTATGATCCTTACACAACGAGTGTCTTACGCAAAGCTTCATCCAATTTACAATAAATCGCGCGCTTCCTCAAATTATCTCTCGCTTTTACAACTCTTCGGGCAGATTACTCTCCCAGCTTCGCGGCATATTGTGGGTGTTTCCTATTTCCAGCCCAAGGAGCCTTCTGACGCGCGATGTATACGCGTTAATTGACTTTTACGAGCGAAAAATTTTCCAGCCGATATATACAGCTATATTCCAATTCTATTGTGCCCATACACTTTTGCCATAGCAGACGTCGGCAGAGTATATACAAGAATTCTCGGTTCATCCAACTTGGAGCACACTGTACACAATGCGCGAGCGATACGCCCGCTGTATATAATACGTATAGGAGTGGGACACCTGTCAGACGCTGTCGCGGTCGGACACGAGGTCGAGACCTTCCCTCTTCCATGTAATCGGGCTTTATTATCGTTGTCGTCGGTTTTACGCGCGCGGGCAGATACCGTTGCACTCGTAATACAGCGAAGCGAAAAATTTCGCTCGGAAAACTCTCGGCGCGCGCGTGTACGTGTATATACAGACGAATTACGACTCCACGAACGTATACAGCATCAGCGGAGAATGCAAATCACTTACTGCCGCCGAGAGTACAACTTAGCTACGCATAAAACTTTATATATTTGTATATGCGCGTAAAAAAGCTCTCTCTCTCTCTCCCTCCCTCTCTCTCTCTCTCTCTCTCTCTCTCTCTCTCTCTCTCTCTCTCTCTCTCTAAAAGCTTTCTTCATTTTCGAGGAATTTCAAAAACTTTCGAGGCTGAGAGAGAGAGAGAGAGAGAGAGAGAGAGAGAGGCGAGCGCGCGGCGCGTCGGGCAAAAAGCAAGACAATCACCTCAATTACCAATCAGCATTCCCGGAGCATCTCCCATACAACAATCGCTCTCGCGTCGCGCCGCGCCGCGCGGCCGCTCCGAAAAAGAAAAAACGAAGGCGAAAAGACAACAAAAGCAGCTCCTCTGCGCGCATTGTAACGCGGCTCGCGAGGGTACGTTGGTCGTTGACTCTTCTCTTTCTCTCACACACTCTTGTCCATATACTTATATATATACAATATACATGCACACACGCGTGCGCGCGCGCGGAGAGATCCGAAGCGGCGTCGAATCTGAATTTCTATCAGGCGAACGGGCGAGAGTTACGGCCTCTCGACGTCTTACGAAGGTGTAGTGTGTATATATAGTGCATACAGTATATATACCCCCGTTGGTGCACGCGTTTAACGCGCCGATGCAGAGCGGCGCCGCGGACGCCTCTAATTAAGCTGCGACGACGAGTCGACGGCCTCGACTGATGTAGTGTGCAGCGCAGCAGTATATGCGCGCAAGCCGAGGGAGACGACGCGCCGCGCTTGATAACGTGTGCTCTCTCCTATATGCATACACTATATACGTATAAACTTCTCTCTCTCTCTCTCTCTCTCTTTCTCTGTGCTGTGCTGCGTGTATGCTGCGGTTGCGCGGGGGTAAAAATGCGCATTGCGAGGCTCCGCGAATTCTCTAGGCGGCGGAGTTTTGGTGTGAAAAGGTCGTTATTCTCGTTACGCGGCTGAGTTTCATTTGTTTTCAAAAATAAACTACACCGGCACACGGCGCGTCGGATAGCCTGGGATAAATTACTGGTTAACTCGTGTTGTTAAAATGACGTTTATAACGTATAGAAACAGTGGAAATAGTCTCACGGGAGGAATTTAGGGTAATTATTTGTTTTTCGAAATTTTTAACACAGGAATTCTGTCCGGAATATTATGCAAAAAATGAATATCAGCTAGTGGTTAAGGTGGTTATATTTATTTAACAGAGTATACGAAAAGGTAAAAGAGCAGTCAATTTATGATTCTTGTATCGAACAATCAACATTGCCAAGGTAACTTAACAATTTAAGAGTTAAGTGAAATTTTATTTCATAATCTACTATTGGCATTGCAATTATAATAAGCCGTGCGAGATATATTTGCCTGCAATTAGTATTTTGTATAAAAAATTCTATTATCGTTATCTATTGGTAATACAACAAAAAATAATTGGGTCGAATTTAATATTCCATTAAAAATAATTATTTTACAAGTTACAGGCATGTTAAACCTTTTAATTTTTTTATGTATTATCTACATAACATACACTGCAATGCTAAGTGACGTCACAAACACGTTGTAAAATTGTACGTTCGTGAGGTTACAGGTAGCTTAATCGATCTTCTTTCCTTCAGTTTTTTGTTGTTTTTGTTGATTTTAAAGAAGAAAAAGCACGACCTCATAAATTCTGTACTTCTTCGGATTCCAGCAACCAATTGAATTTTTTAATGCTCAATCCTAATTACACAATAACCTGTATACCATTGTACAAAATAATACAAAACTGATTTCCTTTCAGTAATTGAAATCCTATCTCTATAAAATCGCTTGTTTTTCCAGCGCTGCGCGTTTTGTGGCGCGAAATTAAAATTTTTCCATTGACGCATTCAGAGTGCGTTAAACAGGACAGCAGCATTAGAGTCAATACACATAACTAACGAGGAATCGTCGCGCGCTGACCCGGCCGGGAAATTTAATTGCCTCGCGACGCGCGATCTACTTAATTAGGCTTCGGTCGTCGAGGCAAAAAGCAAACGTGAGCGCAGCGCGCGCGGGAATACTGTAAACAGGCGTTTAGAAACGCGCACACGCGCGTTTGAATAGGATATGTATAGAGTTTTCAGGTCGCGCGGCGGCTCTCTTTCTCGCATCAAAAACGTCAACTCGCGCTCTCAACACTCGTTTAATCGCCGACAAGAGAGAAACAAAAAAGTGTTCCGTTAAATGGAACGTTTAACGGCCGCGATGTTTTCACCCGCGCTCGCTCGCTATAGAGCGCGTCGAAGGAAATGGGTTTACGATACATCGAGGAGGGGGACGGGGTTTTAGTCGAGGCATTTTTATTCCCCTGGCATACACACTCTGCGTATACAGTTTTACGAGGATGATCTCTTCGCGAGATGTAGAATGTGCGTGCATAATAATCTCAATGTCGGGAGAATATGAATTTTAATAGCATTTCTGGTTTGCATAATCTACTTTCTTCTGGACGTGTTTCTGAATGCACTTTAAGCGCGTATTCCAGAGCGATTAATATTTTAAAAAAGTCCACGCGCACTGGACGCGACGGCTTTCATTAACGGACTAGTTTATAGTGTTGTTTCAATGATGAATCATAGCAGAAAGTGTTTAGCACAATTTTCTTCTGCGTTAATTAATAGTTAGGGAAGCAAAACAAGGATTTTTCGAAGCTGCATGAAAATACACTTTTTGACAGAACGGAAGTATAAAAAATCTACGACTTTTTAGAGTTTAAGAACGGATTCAATTCGTTCATTTCGAGTTTATACTTATATTCAAAAGAAAGCGCAATAGAAACAGCCAATTTATGATTATTTTCGAGCATTAACGATTTCCATATTCTCGAATTAGAGCGCTTACATTATTTATGAATTTCCGCAAGAGAGACGTATTCATTAAATGAATGATTTAGTTGCAGAATACATGCTATACACTTCGCTCAACTGACCAACGGTATATACAATATACTTCCGATAATCAATCAGGATGCAAAGCCGCGCAGACCTATTGAATAAACAAATATGACCGCCGAGTCGAACAAAGCCTCAGCTGCAGTAGATATGCAAACTGCGTATCCCTTGCAGGAACTGCTCCAACCGCACACACATCACACGCGCGTACACCCCCCACGTCACGTGCGTATTCGGCAAATGTAAAAGCTTCTCGATAGCACAGCTGAATCAATATACAATGTTAATGCCGCGCATACTTAACTCTCGACGGTCCTTAAGCTCAGCTCTGCGTCTCTCTCTCTCTCTCTCTCTCTCTCTCTCTCTCTCTCTCTCTCTCTCTCTCTCTCGAAGCTCATCGGTTATTACGAAAGAGCCGCTGCAAAGGGGATGGAAACGGCCGAGAGATGGTGATGCGATGGGATTTATTACAAAGCTCGAGTGGAATGCTGGGCCCTGCCGAGATTTGAGAGCGGCGAGGGTCGTGCCGTTCTTATTGCGCGTTGCTAACTGCGATTTTATTAAGCTATAGTATGTTTGCGCGGGCGAAAATTCGCTGTGTGTGTACAAAGCTTTCGCATATCGCGACGCCAAATAAAAAATCGAGACTTGGAATAGCATTGAGGGATATTCTGCTGCGTAGACAATTAGACATACATATAAGCGAGTCGTGTGTAGACAAGTGAATGTTTGCTCGGAGGGCGACTGGGATTCGTCTGGGAAGAAGTCGTTTTCGCCGGGAAAACTGTCTACAGCCGTGACTGTACGAGAAGCGTATAAGCGTCCGCGTCTGCCGAACAAAGCAAACGACATTCACGGCATTGGCAAGTTTGAAAAATGTCTCTCTCTCGTCTCAATCTGTTTTGCAAACGAACAGTGTGCCCAAGTGCCGCTCAATAGCGTTTTATTCGTCGCTGAATCGAGCTCTCAATTATAGCGGACGAAAACTCGTCGACGCATGAATTTCGCACGGTGCTGCGCAAAGCTCCCGCGCCGCAGAGCCAATACGGCATCGTTATCAATCGTAAAGCATGAGCGCCCTGCCGTCAAACGCACGAAAATCCTATACAAAGCGAACCCACTACGTTGCGTGTGTTCCTATGAGCCTTCGCGATCTCTCCAGTAATCGTGCCTTATCCTTCCCCTCGGCAGGACCGCCTCCGACGTGCAACGTCGCTCTGCGCGACGTCGGGAAAACTCACAGCAGAGTAATAGCGAGCGGGAGTCTTTACGATCCAGAGAACATAAATTCCACTGCCGGCGAAATGCGGGCGCCACCCCTCTGCGTATATATAGATGTGTAGATGTGTGCACCATATAAAAAGGGCGCTCTCTCGACATTTTCGATGTTCGACGACGACGACGACGACGCAGCCCCAACTCGACTGTAATACTGCGAGAGAAAGAGAGAGACGAGAGAGAAGAGCAGCCGGCGCCGCATCAGCCCTCGATAGAATCCAGCGGCTTTGTCTCTCCCGCGCGCCCGCCGACGAGGGTCTGACGTCACTTTTGCGTGTATAGAAACGCTGACGTCGTTTTAATGCGCGCGCTAAACAACGCGCGCCGTATACGCGCATTTGCGCCGGTGCAGCAGCGCGCACTGCTGTGTAAAAATGTACTGCGCACGAGATAAGGAATTTCGGCCGTGAGTGGGAGAGAGGAAGACAGAGAGAGAGAGAGTATATATATACGTCTTCCTTTGTTGCCCATTGATTAGTTTTTCTTTTCTCTCGGTATGTGTCTTTGCGCGGAGGGGATGCGGAGAGAACTCTTGTTGTATTGAGCGACAGCGTGTTTTGTACGTCGAGCTGGCGCGCGCGTGGATATCTATATATGTGTGTAATACGCGCAGTGAATCACGGATACGTGTAGCTCTACATATCGACATGTGCAGGGTGCATATTATACCTTTTGAAATGAATTTGTATGTTTGCGGTGATATGTGCTGCTGTAAACCGAGAGAAGTGCATTGTCTCCGCGTCGCCGAGTGAGTATAAGTGAGGATTGGAATAAGGCTGGGAGATCGGATGATTGGGGAGAGCTAATAGGAAAATGTACGTATAGTTGACGTTTAGTCTCGTCGAGAAGACCTTGATTCTTGTGCTTCGTGCATATTACGATGTAGTTTTAACTACATAAAACGGTTCTCGAATCTTATATACACTTCGATGCGACGCATCAAACTTTTATGTGTTTTATCTTTCGTAAAAACGTGTCGCACGCACAAAAAACTCTCATTATTATCATTCAACTATCATTATTATATTAGTATCATCATTATGTAGAAACTTCAGGAATACGGTTGGTTTCCATCACATAAAACGTTTCTTCGACTACTTCATACAAGATACAGCCTTTGCCGAGAGCTCGAGGAAAAAAAATGTTGGCTCTCAAAAGTTTGGAGCAGAAAATTGGCAGAGTTATATACACTCGCGTCGGCACAGCTCTCAATGAAAAGTCAATCGACAATCTGGAGATCCTTCGCGCGCATCCCTCGGCCGTATAACGTCAGACAAACATCGGCAATTTTCCTCTCCACATCAGAAGAACATGCCCCGCGGTAGCGGCAGCGCGAAAGCTGACTCGTTAAGTCCACGCATGATCCTAATTAAGCCCGCAGAATATATAGCAGCTGCGGCAGCGCACCTCCCTCTAACTTGACGGGCGTGCGGCGTAATATATACATATTATACCTGCGCACACGTATTATACGTATACATGCGCAGAAAACTGCGCTGCAACGGAGACGACGACGACGACGACGACGACGACGAGGACGAGGTTGACGAGGAGGACGTCGGAGAGTCCGAAACACCGCGCACAATCGGGCTCTCGCTATATACGTGTACGTGTACAGCTCGTCTGCCAATTATCCGGCGAAATTACTGTGCAATTATGTAAAACTCCGTGCGAGAGAGGGATGAAAGAGAGAGAGGAGCATTGTCTCCTCTTTTTTCCTCCTTCCATATCTCGTACGCGCGTCTATACACAGATGTATACGTAATAGCGTATATAAGCTACTCTCCTCGTCGACTTTTTCCTCGGCCAGCCTATATATACTCCTGCGCGCGCGCGCGCGCGACCTCTCGACAGGTGCGAGTAGCGAGGCTCCGCTGTTAATTGCACAGTCGGATGGAGTACATCGAGCGCGTGAGAAGCTGCATGTGTATATAGACGCGATATACGCGCGATGCGGCTGCTTATGCGCTCTCGAGCCTCGCGAAAGAATGGAAAGCGAGAGCGCGCGTGCATTGGAGATTCATTTTTTTCTCTTTATCTCTCTCTCTCTCTCTCTCTTTCGATCCGTCAGCTGCGCTGAAGCGGATTTTAATTGGAGAGTCAGGGTGGGGGGGGGGGGGGGTTTAAACGGCTTAGAATTTTTTACGTTCGTAAAAATGCGCTCGACACATTTTTGTACGCTTTTTTTTTAGGATGCAATCGCGGCGAAACGGACTTATAAGGTACTTTTTCTTTCCTTTAGAAATTCATAGGTGATGGCCTTTGTTGTTAAGCATTTAATACGTGATTCTGATTGGTTGCTGAGTAAACATGATTATGGTTATCAATTTCATTCATTGCACTGTCGTATACTTTATAGGAAACCAAAACAACCCAAATCGCGCGAAGCGCGCCCTAAGTTCCTTGTATTTAAAACATATGTTTGTATTATAATGACAACTAAATAATATAACTCTATGTAACACGAAGTTTGCATACAAAATAAATGCGCAATTCGCACCGACTGCTCCCACGACAGACATTGATTTTTCCCCTCCATATACGCAGCTGCACGATACTAAAAGTGCCTCGACCGTACATTGCATAAACCTTCAAGAGATATATACATTCGTAATCCTCCGAACAATCAAAGATATATTCCATTAACATTTTCAATCGAACTGAAATCGACGTCATCCCAGATATTTAATATCCCGTCACGGCCTCCGGCGCTCGAATCAATCCATACATTCATAATTGCATTTTTTTGCAACGTCCTCCCATCTATTCTCGCGACTCGTCAATCGTTCCAAATCGAAATCTCTCGTCAAGATACACTCGTATACCTATATAAATGCATTCAATCGGCGGCCTCTACGTCCAATGGATTGTATATAATAGATAGAGCTATGTGGTAGCGAGTCTCGAAAATCTATTAGTCTATTACAGCTGCGACGGTGAATTGCTTGGCTACTCCCGCATGTAAAAGTGTATCGCCGGGAAAAGTAGAGTGACGCTCGTCTCTGCAGCCGTGCGAAAACAAGTTTTGCTCGCCGGCTCTTCTTTCATTCGCACCTATTTTTCTCGCTAGACCTGTTCTTCTCTCTCTTATTGGCCGTATATTTCGAACGAATGCGGATGACTTTCTTTTTTCTCCCCCAGCGTGTCGAGCAAATTTTCGAGACAACTTTTTTCCGTCGAATATATTAATCGCAATGACGTGTGTACACACATATATATACAGTAAAAGCTCTCACTTAACTCGTTAACGCCCGTAGCGGAGCACAGTATAACTCTATGCAAAACACAATAAAAGAAATTATCTGCAAAAGCAAATTAATAATTGGAAAGCATCACGCTTTGGAACGAAAATTCTTGTAGTAATTATTTACGAGATTTGCAAAAAAATCACAGCGTTAATAAATATACAATTATCCATAAAAAAATTTATTGAGATATTCCTTTTAATTTAATCATAATTTTACCCGCATTGAATAGATCGTGTTCTTAGATATATTTATATTTAAAATAACTAATTAACGTTTTTATTATTATTTGATCGACTGACTGTTTAAACAATATTTCCAATCCTTAATTTTTTTTTTGGCTCAATGCGATTTGACTATAATAACAAGCTCCTTCCATCCTGTATACATCCGCTAGACTCTTCATGACCATTAATGTATTAAACGAGGCATTAACGCGATAATCGATCCATTGTCGCACCTTTGTCAAAGCAAATTCAATCATAGAGCCGTGTATTAAATTTTCCCCGACACTTTCGATCAAACGTACACAACGCGCAGCAAATCTCGCGTGTGCTGTACAGTTTCAACGAGACATCTCGTGCACGTTGTACAATGTACACGCAGTTCACCGTTCGATTACGTACGTCAAAGAAACGTCGCTCGTGTCTCTCATTCTCTCACCGGCACTTCCTACATATCGATTTCATAAACTCGTCTACGTATACGTGTACGTGCAGCAGGGCCACACAGAGAGACAGCAGCAGCTATTATAGACGCTTTCTTTCTCTCGGCTGCAGCGTAACCAGCTGTCTCTATACATACATACGTATACATGTACAGAAGTGATTTTTCGCACCGACGGCCAGCTTTTCACTTTCTCTCTCTCTCTCTCTTTCTCTCTCGCGTCCCGGCCCGCACACAGAACGTGTGCACATATCGTGCGTTTGCACACACGTATATACAGGTATATTCAGGAGACACGTACAAGAAAAGCTCATCCGCGCTGATAAAATTAGCCGCGCGACTTCCTTATCTTGACGCGTCAATTGAACTCGCTCGCTCGCTCTCTCTCTCTCAGACTGGCTTCTTCTACGTTCTTCGCTCTTCTTCGCTCTTTCGAGTCTCGCGCAAACAGACTCGGCCTTTTCAGTTAGCTGCAGCCGCTGCTGCTGCTGCTGCTGCTGCTCGTCCGCGCGCGCATGTATATACGCTGCACGCTTAATTCGCGCGCGCGAGCCGCCGGCGGTGACGGGCTTCTCGACAAGAGGCCATTCAACGGCCGCACGCTCTCTCAAAGACGTTCCCGAGGAAAATGTCTTTTGAGGAGGAAAGATGAGCTGCGCGCAGAATGTCTAATGCCGCGCGCGGACGACGAGCAGCGCGCTGCATTCACGTGCATTACGATGAGGGAATCTCTGATGGTATATATATACGTGTGCATAATGCGAAGGACGGGGAAGATTAAGATTGTTTGAACTGTCCGCGGAAAGTCGTGCTGACGCGCGCGAGCGAGTGGTTTGGCTGGTTGTCAACACTTTTTACGTAATTATAGGTGTGATAAAGTGCGCGCCTTGGCAGATTGCATTTATTATTATTATTATTATTCTTTGTTTTTGTTTTGGTTTTCGTTTTTTTTCGGGATCATTGGGACAGGTTTCTTTATCGGCGGCGTTTATAAGGGACTGTCGAAGTCGATGCGGGGAATTCAAATTTCCCGCTGTAATGGGCGGGACGCGGAGGAACGACTAATTTGCTTAGAACTATCGTATATTGGAAATGAAATTGCAACAATTCAGAAGAGATGATTGACCTGTGCGCTCTGTAATAATATGTAATTTTGTTACCAAGATTGAAAATTGTATTTTGATAATGGTATCCGATGAAATAGCAAATTTTCGTGCATATTATTCAATTTACACATATGATTTACTCTCATATATATCAAAGGCGCGAAAATCAAATTTTCAAATTTTTGATAGGTGTGCGACCACACGACAGTACAACCATCAATTAACTAATGCTGCCATGTATTTTATAAGCAGCATGATTTTGTATAGTAAATGTATATCATATATGAAAAGCCAGAAATCTCTGCAGCGATTTCCTAAGAAAATTACAGTCTGCGCACGCACGCATGTTTTGCTAGTGAAATTAATTAATTCAAATCGCATCTCGAGATCCTCCTCGTGTTGATTCACTTTTCTCCGGTGAAAAGCAGTCTCTGTTCGACACACTTACATTCCCGCGTGTTTTCCACCAGAACGAAAATTGATTCTTCAAAGTCTAACTCATGCTCGTTCGCATTAAAAGAAAAAAAATTCGCTATAATAAAATTAAGGCCTGCGGTTTCTCCCGGCGGATGTATGTATATACAACAACGTCGTTTACCATCGGACACAAAACAACAACTGTACTGCAACGCATTGAAAAAAAAAAGACTCGCACTACTTGCTCGCTTTACCATACATATACGCGTCCAGTTAAAAAAAAAGAACTTTCTACCTCGCCCTGCACAAGTAAGAGGCGCAATTATTATACATTATACGACGGCTCGCGGTAATCCACTGACAAATGACACTTTTGCGCAAGCGCGTGTGCGCATCAGAAATATGTGTCAGGCGACCGTGTGTCTTTTCGTGCGAGCGCATAACGCGAGGCCAGTTTCTTCTTCATTGTACATTCGCGTGTGCGCCTGGCTCAAAGCTAGCCGCAGTTTTAATTAGGTTGTTTGTGTAACATAGAGGCATTTACGCAAATTAACCGCGCCGTCTATAATACGCAATATACCTATATATATATATATGTGCGCGCGCACCGAGAGATGTTTGTGCTTACGCGCACTCGCAGTTGTTCGCGCATATTTTCCGAAAAATTAAAAAGTCGTGAAAAAAAAGCCAAAACAATAAACATCGCCGCGTGCAACGAGTGCAATTACTCTTCGCGTATCGGATGTCTTGCGCACTCTCTCGGATGTGATTCAGATTGCATATAACGCACGCGGAGCTCGAGTAATCATTCAATTACGAAATCCTGGACTGCGCGCTTTTTCTCTCCATTATCGAGCGAGATTCCTCGAGATTTCAACGCGTAAAATATATAAAATAAAATCCGATCTCTGGAAAGTGTGCCAATATATATATACATATATATACGTTATATGTATACATATAGAGACTATACTCTTCCGCGCCCCAGAAGAAACTTGTGTTTTCCTCCTCCTCGGTCATGGAAAGTATATATATTGTTTCCTTTTTCTCCGGCGCAGTCCAGAGCCTCGGGTGATAACACAACAGTACATGTCCCGGGTTATACGCTCGTTTGAGCTAAAAGAAAAATCATCTGTATATATATAATGTGGCGGCGAGCACTCGAAGCGCGCGAGCCGCGGCGAAAAATTATGCGTCGCGGCAACTAGAGCGCGGAGAGCGACTGCGTTTAGCGCGCGGGCCTGGATCATAAGCGAATTAGAGAAAAGAATAGGTTCGTTTTTTTTTCTCCCGCCCGTTCGCGCCGTGCGATTGCCGCGAGTCCGCCGCTGTTTTTAGAAAGTCGCGCGCGCGCGCGAGTTACGTTTTTAGGAAAATAATTAGTCGCGAGTGTAGGCCTGCTGCGGCGGCGGCGGCGGCCGGTTTTATATACGTGGAAAAACGAAAAACAAATACGCGGATGTGTACTTTCTAAAGAAAAAAAAAGGTGTTGCACATCCTCTGTTTTTTCGGGACGACGAGCGATATATATAGGTTTTCAGTTTTCTTCTGAACTCGGAACGCGAGAGGCTGCTTTTTATAACTCGGGTGTTAATTAGCTATAACACTCGGGCAAAATACATAGCTCTGGTGTGCATGAGAGAGAGAGAGAGAGAGAGAGAGAACGAAAAATTTCCTCACCTGCACTTTGCATTCCTAACAGTTTCGTTTCTTGTATTGTTTCAGATAAACTGCAGCAGTCGTGCGGCCACAAGGATTTGTAAGTAACACTGTACTGCTACAGAGAAATAAAACTAGACAAAAAAAAAGAAAAAAGAAAAAATGGCCTCGCGTCAGCACCGTTATCCGCACTGTGTATAGGTAGCGCGCGAAAAAAAAGGCCAAACGGACACCAATCTTCTCTATCCCTCTGTTATATATATACAGTCGGCAAAAGAGCGAAGCAGCAAGAGCCGCGTCGAGACAGGTGCATCATTCCCACGTCGAGAGAGCGATAGGCGAACACAGAAACTCGCCTTGTTTATCGGTTCACCGCTATACACTGGTGCAGAGAGCGCCGTATAACCTGCACAGTGCACATATAGCACATATAGCAGCCAGTCAGTGCAGCTTAGCATCGCTAATTGTCGGGGGATTTACGAGCCGCGCCACATATAGCCCGCGCAGCGACACGAGTCATTAATTTCACGAGTACCTGCGCCGACCGAAATTTAGAAAACGGATAGAGAAGAGAGCGAAAACCTGGGTGTAGATATGAGCTTTTATGTACTTGCAGGGCGGATAGCGTATATAGCTTATCTTCGATGTTCTTCGTGGTCGACGGGTATAAGCTGTGTCGTGACGCAAGGTTTTATAGAGATTCGAGGGGCATATCTGGTTTGGCTGATTTGAGACTGCAATCATTTTTTTACAGCTGATGAAAATGTCAACGATGAATTTTGAAATTGTCAGAGCTTTCAGAATTCAAATTATAACTAAAGGTTTTATTAGAATGAAAGAAATAATTGTAAATTTGTAGCCCATTCTTTACCATAGATTCATCCACATAATTCTCACATGGATTCAGCCAGACGCATCGATATGCAATTTTATGCAGAGCTACGGAAGTATTTAACGCTGTGATCCATAATTTCATTACGAAAGGTATATTTTTCACAAACTTTGTATACGATATTAAATTAAAATTTTTCATTTATAATTACAGGCATTATGCACATTCAAATAATATGCTAAAATAATTTGAAAATCAATAAAAATATTTTATTTTTCGCGCCATAATATTGCAGACAAGAAAATACATAACAACCAGTAATTATATTTGTAACATTTTACAAAGTTTGAATAATATAAAAACACGCTGTTCAATTCGCGGTTCAAGCATTATTCGCTGACACATTACAATATAAACTTTAAAGCTTTTTGTAAAACAAAAGATAATTATACAGCGGAGGACAACTGCCTCGTGGTTCTCGTATAGCAATTTAATTTTTATTTTAAGATATACTGCAAGCCACGCATAGTTGTTTCTGTTTTTGCACATGAATTTTCAGTTAACTTTCGGACCTCCCTATGTATAAGTACCTTGCATAACGTGCGTTACAAACGATTAATCTTTAACGCCGAAAATCAATCCAAGTCCACGTGCATACCTATCGAAATTCCACAGCACAGCGGTAGTGGTTCCCTTGAAAATTCAAATCACGTAAGCAATCGATAGCCATCACACGAGTCCGTTACACCTGTCACCTAAATTTCAAGTGCGTTATATACGCCCAGGTCGAAACCGTTAAAATTGCACACCTGATTACCGAAAATTTCTCTCTCTCTCTCTCTCGCGCGCGAGGCAGCTCTTTTCCCACCCACCCATTCTCACGCCGTTGCGCGGCCAATATTCTCTCTCCCTCATCCGTGGGATCGAAAAGTTGCGCCAAGGTCGCCGTGGCTCGACGGCGACAGTCTCTCTCTCTCTCTCTCTCTCGACGCATCTCTATCTATATACGCATACACGTGTGTATATACTATATATATAGCTAACGCGGCACGACGGCCTGTGAATTCGTAAATGGAGAATCGCAGTCACGTGCGGCTGTCACTGCACCACAGTGTATAGCTATACACACGGAATCTATACATATATACAGAGAGATAGAGAGAGAGGACGTGAAGGCTTGGATATATATATAAGTCGATCGAGGGCTCAGCCGTTTTCTTGTCAGTGGGTTAAAGAGCCGCGGCTGAATTCCACGTATAAGCTACGATCTGGACGGCTTTTCGGTCTTTCTCTCTCTCTCTCTCTCTCTCTCGATCTCGGCTACAGGTTTATGGAGTTTTCTAAATGATTTGTAACGGAGTATTTACCGGTTTCGGGATCCCCACTGGGCTCGTTACTACTCGAGCATTATTTTTACGTTTTATAATTATATAGAATAGAATAGCAAGATTTATTCGTAAAAGTCCTTGCATAATAAGCGCGCAGAAAAATAATAACTATAAATTTTCAATTCAAAAGCGCGCGTGCATAAAGCGACGCACAAAAAAAGGGGCGATAAAATTACAAAAGCGGACTATAAAACAATCGCCCCTCTCTCTCGCTTCTCTCTCCAAACAAAATCGACGCGCACACGCGTAAACTTCCGCGGAGGCAAAACGCGGAACGGGAAAATCTCACTCCTCCGCACAGCAGTACAGCGCGCGCGCAGCTCTCGAGAGCGCGGCTGCTCTCTCGAATGCCTTACGCAGCCTGACTTATACTGCCGCGTGCGGTTGCGGCGCTCGAGAAAGGCCGGCGCTATATCAGACGCACGCTCGCGGCGAGGCGAGAAACACGTCAAGTTCGCCCATATCGCGGAGAGAAGTTTGCGCGCCGCCGAGAGATAGAGAGAGAGAACGTCTTTCTTTTTCTCGCGTCAGCGCGGAGAGCGCGAAGAAACGCGAGCGTTTAACCAGATTTTCCGTAAAAGCGTCGATGCGCTTTTCCCTCGCGTGCGCGCGACTGAGTTCGATGCGTTGTGTGCCGCGCGTGGGATGAGCGTTTTCCAGTGGAAATCGCATTCTGGTGAGAGATCGGCTGTGAGTTTTTTACTTGGTGCAGGATACTTTGCGACGTGCTTATTGCGTGTTTGATTTCAAGAGGTTCATGCTTGGTTCCAGACTGCGGCTTTCTTGTGGGTAAGGGATTGATTGGATTTTTTATCGTTGCATAGAAATCAATTTCCATACTAAATCTACTTGAAAATCTTCGCTAATTAATTGTATTATATTTTATAAAATACGCATATTGCAATACCTTTACGAGCAAAGTTTGTTTCAGTGTAAATAACTTGAATATAATTAATCTTAAAATTTTATGAAGTTGTATAGATAATTGTAACAACTCTAATTGTATTTATATTCATTGTTATGTGCAACTTAATTTTCCCTCCATCTGCTGCGATTATCACGTAAAAATTTAATTTTTAATTGACGTTGACGCACTCTAAATAAAATTCAAGAAATAGAATAATAATTCAAGATGACATAAAACTATTGATGATCATCAGAAAATTATCTAGATTCTTACGAAATCATTAACATACAATTAACAAAGTTACAAATCATCATTTACAAGGTTGCGGTCTCTCTAAATAACATTCAAGAACAGAACAGTGTAAAAATCATTAAAAAATGTTAAGAGTCATTCAAAACGAATGACACTTCTTTTTCAATAATTAACTACCTCCAAGTGGATGGAAAGAATAAGAACCGCACAAGTGCATAGCGCACCTGGGATTCTTATATTTGCAATCGTTATTAGTATATGAAAATAAGGCGTAATACATTGTGATAAATTGTTTATGATGAAGTAACTAATTGACTGTTGAATCATGATAATCATGTTTAACGATCAAGATTCATTGCTTGATAAACCATAAAGGGTATAACGAACCGACTATTCTGTATCTTATCTTGCCTGCACATTTGAAAGTCTAATATTTTGATATTAATTTCTATAATGGAAATCGATGCATCAACTAAACGGCGCCATTCAATTGTTAAAACAGAAAACTCAAATGCAAACTATTTTGTTTATAGTCGTACGTCGAACCGTTATGATTTGCTGTCTTGCAATAAAGATAACTTATGAGCAATAATTATTCTGCATAATTAAAAAAAATAGCGAAGCGCGTGTAAAACTAGACATTACTTGCGATGAGCGCGCAGCGACTGAGTACCGATTTAACTGGATAGCAGGCGAGCACACGACTGCTTTATCGACAGTTTTATTTGCAATATTCTACACGCCTGTAAACCGCCAGTCTAAACTGATAATTATTTACAAGAAGAGTCGCGCATATTCATTTATACGAATACACTGCACCCGAGCTAAAAATATAAACACATCCCCTCTCTCATCCCTCCCACTAACCCAAATAAACAAACAACAATCTACCGCGAATATAAGTTGCGAATATACGAAGTAAGACACCTGCGCAGTCGATGCATCACGCAGCAGTGACAAAAAAATCCTGTATGAAAACATACACCTACCCAAACGATGCCGGACTATAATTAGCCGGACGATGACACACACACACACATACTTGTACGACAAAGCTGATGCGCGTATAGCAAACGCTGTATACACATTCGTTATAATACAGACGACGGCTATAACGTGAGCTGTACCACTTGAACTGTCACGGCTAGAAGAAGAAACGTACTGCAACACACGGGCGCGTGCGGCGACGGAAAAATAGAACAATGACTACATGTTTAGTTTAAATAGAGTAGTGGGGAGAAATGAAGGCTGTTATATAGTGGTGTCGTCCCAATTACTCTAATATTTCAAGATGTTCGCGTTTATGGCCTGTATATTAGAGGGACTTAATTTTTGGGTTCATGACAATTTTTCGAACTATTTTAGGAAATTTTTTTTTATAACGGTTCATTCAATACTTTAGTAATCGAAGTTACGGCTTATAATGAATTACAATGCCGCATACAGGACTATATGGTTAATGTGTTTATTATTGTTTAATAGATACTAAACGAAATGAAATTCCACACCTCCTAGAGCATAATGCTAGTCTAATTAGAGTCTAATTTAATTCAGAAGGCACTTAAACAGTTAATACAACGTTTACTAACCATTGTTACATTCTGTTATCTCCATCAACCGATCGGATCTAACGTGCGTGTAATTCATATATATATATAAAACGAACACGCTGTATACTTAATCGTCTTCTGCATGCATCGCTTATATAAAATCGTTAAAATCCAAGGAAAACTCGGATTTATCGTGAAAGCGCCGGCAAAATAGTAATTAGGACATCCACCCCGTAGTAGCGCGTTCTTAATTGCCGCGAGATTTTTGGCAGAGCCGCGTTTGCGCGCCTCGCATCATCAAGTTTCGTTTCGCTCGCGTCTGCGCGCATACACAATAAACAAGAGGGCATATTTTGACTGCGCGACGCAGAAAGCCGCGCAGGTGCATCGCGGAAGCAGCGAAGCGAGAAATATTTTTTCTTTTTATCGAAATAGCCGTTGATGCAATAATTCGTTGGGAATTCAGGCTGACTTTGCGTTCTGCTTACGTTACGACGCGATGCCAATTTATATGTGTTATTTCGCTTTTTGGTTTCGAGTGTTTCGCGCGAACGACGATGTGCGTTACGAAAAAGGCGCTAATTTGAAAAAAGGTGCGCCAGTCAGTATTGGAAATTCAAATTTCGCGCCTCGATACAGTATATAGCTGAAAAAAGCGACTTGTTTGCCGGTAACAATATGAAATTACGATAAATCACGGGCTTTGTGTATCTGTGTATAATTATCCACTATTTTATTGGACGTTTGAACGATATGTCAAAATCGTGCAAGTCAAAGGCCGTTTAGAGAATTACATAAATATTCTAACTTATTTCAGGCTTATTTAAAAGAAGGGGTATTTTATAGCCATAATTATATTGAACAGTGGGAAAAACACATCGTAAATTATCGTGATTTTATTTGTATTTTTTTTTTGTTGTAAGCAAATATATCGACTGGAATTTTTTCGTTTTCTGTAGTTAATGCCGTACAAAACTTTAATTCTCAATTACTTTCCTTTTACTTTAAGTGTCACTTACCAAAAATTCTAATAAAGCATATACGAACAACATTATTATCGAATCTCGCGAACGGCTTTCAAACACAATGTACCTCTACCAACGTCTTCATTAACGACCGACTCAACGAACCCAAACCCCGAATCGATATAAAAATCGATAAGCATCGACAGCGTCGAGCGCAATTAAAACTCTCCGCATCGAAAACAGAGCAACTTCACTATTATATAGTTCTCCCCCCGCCTCTAGTGGCCAAACAAAAGAGAAACTCATCTCACGGTAATAGATTAATCCCGCGCGAGGTCCGCGGCATTAATTTCCGAGCGCACAAAAGTGTGAAATTTCGCCATAAGCGCGGCGCGTTTCCCCCCTATTTTTTCTTCTGCTTACTTCTTCTTTTCGCCGACCTCGCCTATTTTACACGCAGCGCTACTCGCGGTCCAGAGCGCGAGATCCTCTCGAGCGCATCGCCGTAAACAATGGGCTCCGGGCGTTCGCGGCGGAATCCAAGAGTGAAAACACCGAATGTCGGGTGTATTGAATCGGAAAAGTCGGCGCGCCGTGCATTGCCGCCTCTCACTCGCGTGCGCGCACCGCCAGTCGTCCTTTCTATTTCTCTTCGAGAGATGAGGGATCGCTTTTATATATATATATATATATATATGCCTACACGCGCTGCGGCTCGTTTTCGCGTCGCCGTGTATAGTCGGTCCGCGCGCGCTTTCGATTTTTTTTTGTTCCTTACGCTGCGGAATGCTCGGATCGTGAATTGTTCCGTTAGACTAGGCTGTGTGATGAGCTTTTGTACGGTTTTGTTATTTCTTGCTGCCGTCGGTCGCTGCGCGGCTAGTATATGTGGTTGTTTGTAAACCTGTTTATCGGTACATAAATTTTGAATAAAGAATGTACTTAATGATGACGATGTGTTGTCGCCGGTGCGCGAGAGTATAAGGAAGAGGAAAAATTCAGTGGTTCGGGTATAAATTAATCAGAGAATTACTTTGGCCGCAGTGATAAAACAGGCCCGTTCGAATCCGATGCATCATTCGGTAACAGTTATTAATTAAACGCCAAGTTGATTGCACTTTTAAGTTTATTAAACTTTTAAGTCTATTAGTGTAAAGGCAAAGGGCTTCCAACGTACAAGTTTAATGCAGTTGCACTGTTCGTAAATTGCAGTCTGTATATATGCAGAGTGATTCAGTGAGATAAAAAAATGTTTTTTCTTTGAATCATCGTGTTTCGACAAAAGAGTTTAAACGAGAGTTTGAAGAAATGGCAGCAGTAATGTATTTTTTAGAATAAATTTGTAACGCTTCTTAGATCCGTATTGAAACATTTTCATCGAAATTACAGCTACTCACTCAGAAATTATTTCTCATTCATTACTAAATATCCTTTATTTATAAATTGTATACAATTAACGCGATTCCTTTCGCAAGCACTATAATTCTTCGAACTAAACGAATCATCGCCGATATCAAAACAATATAACTCGTATAGCCCTCGGCACAGTCCACGAAAAAGCCTCTGTTCTCCACGAGCTTTAATCAGCTAGGAAAAAAACGCCAAGAGCAGCAGCAGCAGCAGCAGCAGCAGGAGCAGCAGTAGTAACGGAAGTGTCCCTCTCCATACCTCGACATTAATTTAGACATAATAGGCAATAGCAGAACTGTCACCCGGCAGGTCTCCCTCATATTTCATTGGACCCTCGCGTCGGGAGCAATCAAGCGGAAGGGGGAGAAAAGCTTCGATTTTATTGCGCGTATCGCGTCGCGAAATTGCTTTCACTCGCCGGGGCGTCTCTATTCGTACACCGAAAAATCCTCGAGGCGACGAGACGACGCCCACATGTCTTCTTCTCTCTACCGGACGATCCAATTCGAGTTCGTTACACGGGCTGTGTCCTGATGCCGTCGCCGCCGCCGTCGTCGTCGTCGTCGACGACTTTTTTCAGTCGTCGGACTTTTTGACCTCAAGAGCGTATGCAAATTGCTTCCTTCTATATAGGGCGCCTGCTCGCCTGGATTTCGCGGGTAAACTCGCGCAATGCAGATGGTGCTGTGTTATAGAAATGGTTATGTACAGGGGAGTGACTGCTCGATTACACTTGGGATCCATTTTTTAATTGATATGACGTAAAATTTCAAATTGTTAAATGTGTTTAATTCCTTGCCCTATACAGGATCTGTATAAGGGAAAGAATTTCAGTTTGTCAAGATAAGACAGTTTACTGATGAAAAAGAACTGGTTTCTGGGAAAAAATTGTATAATAATAAATACTTGAATAATTAGCTTAACTTGCACGATGAGACTCTAAAATTAGCTTTTGATGCTCGACAAAAAAGTTTAGACAGCTCACCTTCATTCTCGATTCTGCAGTATACAATTTTTTAATATACAACTCGCAACGTAAAGTTTGAACTTTATTCCCGGCGAGAAGCGGAAACTCGCATGTAATATATATTGTATTATTGGCATAATCTCTCTCTCTCTCTCGTCTCTAAGCGCGCCATGCGTTGTTTTATGCGCCCGAGCCGAAGGCGATTATATCCCCCGAATCTCCCAAACAAAGCAAAACTCATCCAAAACCCATCTCTCGTCTCGTCCCTCTTCGCAAAAGCCCCGCGAGACTCTCGCAAGTGGGGGGTCTGGTCGCATCAAAAGCCGCCTACGGCCTCATCTCCCGTTCTCTCTCTCTCTCTCGCAGAAGTAAAATTGGTCGACGGCGAAACCTGCGTTCCACTTCCAACATCGTCGTCGCCGTCGTCGTCGTCGTCGTCGTAGTCGTCGACGACTTCGCCGACGATTGCGTGCATCTCGTTGCCCACTTGGTCGGCCTATTTATAGAGCCGCGAGCTCGGCGCGCGCTCATCTGCCCCCTGCGCGAGAAAGAGAGCATCGCTCGGCTATACGCACGACTGCGCTTTTTCTCTTCGGTTCGAGTGACTGCACCTTCTCGGCTCTCCGCAGTGCGTATCGCGGCAGTAAGAGAGTGAGAGATATACGTAGGGAGAGAATAAAGAGGCTCCCGACAGTGCGTATTACACACATATATCATATATATATATCTGTACCTATACGAATCCGGTGTGTGTAACATGCGACACGGACAGTCGAACATTTTGTGCTTTTCCATTATCGGTGACTCCTCCTTCATTGTGAATTATTCCGGTGGTGGAACCAGTGCAGCCGTCAGGATACGCGCATATCTGTACGTATACATATTCGCATACACAAGCACACGCCAGAGAGAGAGAGAGGGACGATCGGTCGTTTTTGATTGCGCGAGCTTTTTGCCGAGTGCGCTCGCGATGATCCAATTTGAAAGCGAGGCGCATTATGAGTTCTGATGGCTCTGTACTCGACGGGCCGCGCAAATGCGCCGCTGATGGGCTACTTAAGCTTCTTAACGCGATGATTACGCATGAATTTGATTTGCGGAGGATTGATGGCTGCGCGCAGGCCGACGAAAGTATACACGGGGATATCATATTCGATTGGAAACCCCTATGGGACGCGATTCATCGTCGCCGTCGTCGCCGATGTCGCGACGCTGTAAACGATCGCTAATGAAATTCCCCAACGAGGCAATTGTATATAGGCCGAAGCTCATTGAATCGAGTGTGTTGCACACAGTGAAATACGCTTCGTATTATATGCGCGCGCGCGCGCGCGCGACGCTTCTTACGTAAACGTTTTTGCCGGAGCCGCAATTTCGTTTGATCGGCACTAAAATTCCTATTCGAATCGCGAAAATTGATCCTTTACCGATCTTTACGATCTTTGCGACCGTGTGTATACGGATTCCGTTACGTAAGTTACAGAGCAAAAAGTATAATGAAGTCCCATCTCACGCGCGCTACTGCTAAAGCGCTGCTATACTTCTTTCCAGAAATATTATAATAAAAAAATGACCGCTTATTATCTTGCTCGCTATTCTCTCCAGCTCACTCGATATATTCAAATCGCGCAAAGATCACAAATCTCAACCGACCGACGTTCCATACATGAATCCTCTCGAGCCCACACACGAATACACATCACATCGATTCCGAGCAAAGCTCGCGCGTATATACAATATGCGCACTCGCGCACATTTCAAAGTCCGTCGCGCAGCTCGCAGAGCCGCCTATATCGCGCGAACGTCTGAAAAGTCGGTCGCTCTGGTGCTCTGTAATAAGAGCCACACGCGCGTTCTCTCGAGCGCCGGTTGCATTACGAGTTCAGGTATTTCGAGTCGCCTCCTCGAAACTCTTCCGGCTTGCCTTTCCTCGAGTACGGCGCGCACATTGTGATCCCACTTCAGTCTTCACAGTATTACGCTGTATACGTGTGTGTCTCCGTTCTCTGTTACGTGTGCACGTGGATTTTCGCGTAACTCGCGCGCGCACACACACACACACACACACTGCAGTGTTTCTTTCCCGACGTCGTGGGAAAACAAATCGTCTTCCCGCTCTGATCAGCTCTTCCGGCTTTTCGACTTTCGCCACTCGGCGCGAGAGAGCGAAGCAAACAAATTTTTCAGCTCTCGCCAAGTAGTCGGCGGCGGCTGCTGAAAGGGCGTCTGGGAAAATCGATCGTCGCGTCGACGATTGGGACGACTATACGGCGAGGCGTACAGTTCAGCGAGTTTTCCTCGAATCGGGTGAAATGCAGTTGTTAAAGGCATCGAGGTGCGATTATGGATTGTATTGGGGCGATGAGTCAAGCCGTTACAGGCTGGGCTTCTTGGAAATTAATTTAGTTGCAAATGTATATATAACACGTATAGCACGAGAGATAAGATATAGAAATGAATGTAAAAGAGGATTAGCGCTGATCTCTTTTCGTTGCAAAAGCTCGTAATTCGTTCCTGGTACTATAAGTCCAGTATAGCCGCCAGTGAGGAAATTACATTACCAGCCCGATTACCGACAACGAAATCGTTGCATTTCTCGACAGTTCGTTAAACGCGAATATACTTTCGCTCGAGCACAATAGCATATGTACACAGAAGAACAACGAACTATCAGAAACGTCGATCCGAATTTAATATCTCTCCTCTCCGCGCGGCGGCCGCATCGGATGCGGGGCTAATTTTACCGTCAGCTGTCTCGACGGCGCTCATCGAATCATCGCCTCTTATAGTACTTTTTAAGCGATAATAAAATTTCGCTCGTACCGCAGCATCTGCGCGCGCGGCCGCAATCCAATAAACATATCAAACTGCGCGCACCAAATCTTATCGGGCGAATCGCCCGCGAGAGGCGACCGCACACAGCTCACAATGAGTCCGATCGCGACTGGCAAAAAAGAACAAAACAAAAAATCGAAAGTATCGGCGCCGATCGGCGACACGAGTGTGGGAGCGAATCCGTCGAAGCGAGGCCGAGTGCAATTTGCTCTAATGACCGGAATAAGTGCGTATATGCGCGCGCGGAAATCATTCCCTTCTACGATTTACGCGGAAAAACGCGCTTTTGCGGAAAGTCGACGTTTCGACGCGCGAGCGGCTTGCGTAACGGCCGCGCAGTCGACCGGTATACTGCTCGACTTGGTTGTTAATTCATGGGTGTATGTTATATACTGTATATATGCGTGGCACTTGTTGAACGCTGTGTAACCGGCTGCAGGATATGTTTTCGGTGAAATGTAACATCGATGCGGCGTTGGCTGCTGTCGAAACATGTGAGATATCGTTCGACGAATAGTTTTCCTTTTGGATAGCCGCGGTGAATGTCAGGCGAATTTAGAGTTTTTTTTAAAGGCATTTGCAGTCTGCAAATATATATAAGCCAACAGGATATTCGGGTTTATTTGGGGACTAAATCATGTAACAGTATGTAAAGTATAGGTTGTGTGACTACATCGTAAACACAGACAAAAACGCTCCTCTTGGAATACACTTATCGGGAAGAAGTTGACCTAATTCACTTTTAGAACTTATATACCAAAGCTCAGAATCCAGCTGTAATTGACAGCGATTTCTTCACAATATTTCTCAAGACGACGTACGAAGCATAAACAACATGAAGCTCTGGCACTCTCATTTTTAGCGCAGTTTCTGTATTCGGCTTACATTTTCAACTATTTTGATTTATCTAAAAAGCCCGTAAAACAGCGTATATTATTACTAAGTTGGCGAAGTACTCTACTTTCTTCTCCCGATCGATACGTGAAATTAAACCACGTACCCGCAGTACCTGATTTTTTTTAAACTCTCGTTACAGTACTATACGTGCGGAGGTCAAAGAGCGAGTTTGAAAGCGGGTTTTCACATTCGTTGCCCAATCGTCGTGTCTAATCCAGGTTCTTACCGCCATTCAAAAGATTTTTAATCTGCTTCGTTGCAGACATTGTCGAAACATTTTTTCCGGCTCCTGGCCAGAGCGGATTGTTCCTCGCGCTCGTAAAATATGACACAACCGCGCCAGTCCCGAAACGTTTTCTGGCTTCGGAGCGAGCAACAGCTGACAGCCATCCTATCTCTCGGTAGCTGCGTTAATTATTTTTAATTGCTCTCCAAATATAACCGACTCTGATAAAACGAGCAGCCCGCCCCGGAACAAATCAATTACATCAAGGCCTATCAGAATTAAGATAAAATAAATCGATCCTTGTCTCTCTTTCTTTTTCTCTCTCGATGACTCATCTCCATCCGGCAACACGCACACTTTGCACACAATGTAACAACACGCGAAATTTTTCGATGTCTCTCCAACAAAAATTTCGCAATCAAAACACCTACTGCACACACATGCACACGCATATATACATACTATACCTATATATACCCATGTGCATCTCCCGAGAGTCCCAAGCGAGAAACACAACACGCGATACAGAGTCTCCCGATCAATCGTCGATCTGACGTTCGTACAAATTCCGCGGCTCGTGGCAAAAGAAGATCACGGCGCTCGATAAATCAATTAAAGTCACACTCCTCGTGACCGATCGATCTTTGCTCCTCCGTATACAACGTATGGCGCAGATACGTTCGCGCCTCTTACCTTTTTTTTTTCATTTTCTCTCGCGAGCGCGGCTGTGTATATTGTACACGAAGGAACAGAAGAACAATGGGCCGAGAGATATGGGGAGGTATGGGCTCGGTTCCAAATATCTATTGCACAAGTGCATAAGCCTATAGTTGATGACTCTTTTGTAATGGTATCGTTAACCTAAACCCTTTACCCAGTTACTATACAGACGCGTTAGGGAGATTAGCGAGCTTTTTCGGTATGTGACAATGGCCGGAATATCTCTTGGGGTCGCTGTGTCCCTTCAGATTTATAAAGCATATGAAAAACGAATGCCGTTGAATGGCCAAATAAATATTCAGCGGAGTGTCGTAATTCATTGAAAATGCGAAAAATGTAAGCAATTTGGTTGTGATAAATGATGAAAAGCAAAATTGCCAACTTCCTGATATAGAATACGACTGTTATTCGTTGTGTAATTATCTATCATTTTACGGGATTTAATCTTCCATATAAATATTTCGCGGAATGGTATTTAAATCCAATTTCAAATTCATGCAATGCAAATATCATTCGGCAAGTTTATTCAAATATTATAACTTTAAATTTCGCGAAGAAGTATAGATAATTACATAACAAAAGGCAACTGCTACCTTTCATTTTTTGCAATTTTCTTTATATTTATATATGAGTCATTCCACGGGATACTGGAAACTTCTGGGGGCCCCGACTACCGAAAAATTTTGGGTAGGGCACACTTACCAGACCTATTTTTTCTGATTTCTGGGACCCCTCCGAATAAGAAACCGTGCGAGCTGCATCATTATCGGTTGCCACCCGGGTTTCCGATCGAAAAAACGCAAAAATGTTTATACATTTTCTTTTGCTTTTTTACTGTCGAGAGTATTATTTGTGTACTGTGAATCCTATGGGACTTGGCGCTATACTTTATATATACAGAACGAAAGTGCAGCTCAAGAGCTTTAAATCGAGCCTAAAATTTTTAAAATCGGATGTTCCGGTCACGAGTTACGCACGCTTCAATACTGCTAACTCTTTATAGGGCTCTCGCG
Source organism: Philotrypesis tridentata (assembly GCA_018906965.1). Classification (NCBI taxonomy): domain Eukaryota; kingdom Metazoa; phylum Arthropoda; class Insecta; order Hymenoptera; family Pteromalidae; genus Philotrypesis; species Philotrypesis tridentata. Next base: position 1,843,819 of record JACCIB010000002.1, read on the forward strand.
AAACTAATCAATTTTCACTTTTTTTTTCAAATTCTCGAAACTTTTGATCCAGTGACTCGATTTTAAAGTTTAATAGCTTAAATTAAAGCTCTTTTCCTCAACTTTTCGATTTTTAGGTCCAAAATTGATTTTTCTTATCTATTGAGCTATATATATGCGTTCAGAAAACCAATCCGCTTTAGAAGCATATATATAGATCAACAGATAAAAAAATTTAAATTTAGACCTAAAAACCAAAAAGTAGAGGAAAAGAGTTTTAATTTGAGCTATCAAACGTCAAAATCGAAGCATTGGATCGACAGTAATAGGGATTTGAAGAAAGGGAAAAATGTCTGGTTTTTGGAAAAATCGAGCTATTTCGTGAAAGTCAAACCAAACGACTTTTTTCAAATGGTCATAAATTTTGATTGAGTGATTCGATTTTGACGTTTAATAGCTTAAATTAAAGCTGTTTTCCTCAACTTTTTGAATTTTAAGTCAAAATTTAAATTTGATATATAGTGAGCTATATATATGCTTTCAAAGAACCAATCGGCTTTAGAAGCATATATATAGCTCACTACAAAAATTTTTTTGCATCAACAAAAAAGCTGAGGAAAACAGCTTTAATTTAAGCTATTAAACGTCAAAATCGAATCACTGGATCAAAATTTATGACCATTTGAAAAAAGTCGTTTGATTTGACTTTCACGAAATAGCTCGATTTTTCCAAAAACCAGACATTTTTCCCTTTTTTCAAATCCCTATTACTGTCGATCCAATTCTTCGATTTTAACGGTTGATAGCTCAAATTAAAGCTCTTTTCCTCTACTTTTTGCTTTTTAGGTCTAAATTTAAATTTTTTTATCTGTTGATCTATATATATGCTTCTAAAGCGGATTGGTTTTCTGAACGCATATATATAGCTCAATAGATAAGAAAAATCAATTTTGGACCTAAAAATCGAAAAGTTGAGGAAAAGAGCTTTAATTTAAGCTATTAAACTTTAAAATCGAGTCACTGGATCAAAAGTTTCGAGAATTTGAAAAAAAAAGTGAAAATTGATTAGTTTCGCGAGAGCCCTATAAAGAGTTAGCAGTATTGAAGCGTGCGTAACTCGTGACCGGAACATCCGATTTTAAAAATTTTAGGCTCGATTTAAAGCTCTTGAGCTGCACTTTCGTTCTGTATATATAAAGTATAGCGCCAAGTCCCATAGGATTCACAGTACACAAATAATACTCTCGACAGTAAAAAAGCAAAAGAAAATGTATAAACATTTTTGCGTTTTTTCGATCGGAAACCCGGGTGGCAACCGATAATGATGCAGCTCGCACGGTTTATTATTCGGAGGGGTCCCAGAAATCAGAAAAAATAGGTCTGGTAAGTGTGCCCTACCCAAAATTTTTCGGTAGTCGGGGCCCCCAGAAGTTTCCAGTATCCCGTGGAATGACTCATATACACTAAATAAAATACTTAGTTTTTCAAAACTCTAATTTTTTTAATCGATTATGATACCGACCGAACTTAATTTAATTATCGCTATTCATTAAAAAATCTATTGATTTTTTGAAATCAACTAAATATATCTTTCATAATACAAGCTTTATCGATTCAATAAAAGTTGGTTTGAAAGGGCTAAAATTTTCCATCTCATTTGAAGAGCTTTACCGGTAGGTATATGTAACCAAACTTTAACTTTCATAAATTCCTATGGATTTCTTTCGAGTGCGTTTCTATAGAGTTTTAACCACGCCGGAGTTTACTCGTCAAACTTGATGGACGACAGGATTGAGAAACTCGTCGAAAAGGTACCCGCCAAGATGTTCACCTAGAATCGCCGGCATTCCGTCGCTCGATCAGATCCGCCAGAATAATTGGCCCCGCGAATTCTTCGGTGAAATGAAAAAACCCAGGGGAAAAGAAAATCTTACAAGCCACCTCGCGAGCCACCTCGTAACTCCCCCCGCGTATAAAAGAAACTCTCGGTATACTGCACGTCTGCTTGAAGCCACAGCCGATCGAAAGTCAACGAAACTCCATACCGCAACTGATAAATCTCTGGAAGATAATACACGTGCAAAAGCGCAGCTCTCTTCACGCGCTACATCTCCCGCATCGAAAGCCACGGCGTTGATACTACTCGTCGCCGTCCGGACGGAGGCAACGTCAGCCGCACACGTATGCCACGCCTCGGGAATAAAGTAGATCTCAAACGCATTAAAAACTTTCCTCGCTGATGTACGAAACGGGGGACTACTATATACCTAGCGCAGCTCGGCTCGGCTGTGCACTTGTACGGCTGAGAAAAAAATAAGGAGAAATTCCTTGAATTCCCCGCTCGCTTTTTATCGCGATAACAATGTGCAGCGGCACGTACGCGAGAGGGGGCGGCTGGTTTTTTTCTCCGCGCGGGGGTTGCGCGAGTGCGTATACATACACGTGGCTCACGGTCTGCGTGTGAGATTATTTCAGTCATGCGCGCTCTTGGAAGTGCCGCATTATATTAGTAAGAGAGAGGGAGAGGTATAGCGGTATTTTTTTTCTGTAAGGGGAGTTAATTTGCTGACGATCGTTATTGCGCTTTTTTTCGCGTAAGTGTTTGTAGGTATGCATTTGAATTCGAATCGATTTAAATAAATTTGAATGTAGTTGGGGAATTTGAGAATGATTGAGGGGGCCACAGTCTATTAAGAATTTAAATTTCTAATAAAAACTAACTTATTTTCTCGTATGAGAAGGAACTGAAATCGCGATAAATCATAGCTTAACTGCCACGCGATAAGTAATTATCTATCATTTTACAATCGGTTTCAAGCATTTATGCATATTATTCTTTGACGAGAGTACGTAGATCGATGTCGATTCGATTGCAATTTTTTCCATATAGATCAAACTTTTGTCGCCGCGAGGTATTGACATTTGCTTGAAACCCCTTTGTCAAGCACATAGATAAATTGTAAATTGAATAAATTGTTATTCACATAATCTTTGTTACAAAGAAATTAAAATTTTGAATCGCCATAAACTAAGCTCTATAACTACAATGCGAATCTCATACAGAATTGCACTTCTAAAATTGCATCACAACTATTCCAAAATCTTACTCATCTCATGTAATACTAATCACCTTTGAAATTCAAATCCAGCCGTCCGCGAGTAACTCAAAGCGGAGACTATACTGGCACGCGTCGTCTTTCAAAATCGAATAGCCGCAGGTCTCGTAACCGCCGAGGAATTTCATCTTGAAAATCGTCACTTCCTGGTCTTCCTTGCGTGAATCGGCTCGTTAAGCCGCAGGAAGCGCGTGCGCGTAATAGTTAAAGTACGTCGCGGACGTACTTAACGCGGCGATCTACAAAATTATCAGGCTGTAAGTAGAGAGAAGCGTGGCCACGTATGCAGGCAAGCGAGAAAATCGAGCGATTTCGCAGCCGACGTGTGGCTCGCCATTATGGAGCGTCTATATGTAAGCTGGAATGTTGATTTTTCAAGCGGAGGAAAAAGTGCGCGGAGAACGAGCCGTGAAGCTCGACGGATTTTCGCGTGAAATCGCGGATGATGTGCGCGACGAGAGCTTTTTTTTTAAAGTCTCAGCCTGCGCGAGCGAGCCTCGTATTTTTCCTTCGTCGCCTGTGCTTTTCTCAGCTCGTCGCGCAAATTTTGACTTCCTCCTGCGAATTCCGTAAAAGCGATTGTAATCGCGCGATAATAAATTTAATTGTGACACGCGACGCGGCCGCAACGACGAATCAATTATAGCGAATACGGCATGTAGACCGTAAAGGTGTATAGCCGACGTGTATGCGCCGTGTTCTACATACCGCCGTCAATTAAAAGAAAAAAAATCAACCTATATTAACAAGCCTCTGGAATGATCGTCGAGAAAAATTGGATCGCGCGAAAATGAAAAATAAGCTTGGGTTTCGGGTAGGTCGTCCGCGTCGGACGGGATGCTGCGCGTATAGGTGCTTTCAAATGATATTAGTGGGGCGCGTTTAATAATCAGCGCACGCCGGCGCGCTCGCCGGTAAATCCGTGTCCCGATGGCTGTCATGTCATGATTAAGTGGCGGCGAAGCCAGATCCGCAGTTGATATTCGACACGCGAGCGATTTCCCGTTCCACCAGGAAATACCGTAAGATGCGCTGACAAACTCGTGGATCATTTTGGATCGATTACTTCAGTATATACGTAATTTTAATACACTTGCGGTAAGCGCATTCGCGCATGTGCCCGTATTGTACTCGCGGCTTTGGAAAATTATTAATTGATTCTGGATAGAGCTACTGTTTGCGATCGAGCGAATCTCTGCACCGTTTCGCTGACTCCAAGAACTAAGCACTGCAGCGCGAAACTCGAGTGTAAAACTCCCGAGCACGGTATAATTAATGCCCGTATGGTAATGAATCGAGACTGTACATGTGTGTAATATATATGAGAGGAAAGACCGCAAAAGTACAATGAATATTCATCGACGAGCGGAGCGACCGCAGAAAGTAATCCTTTCTCTCTTTCTCTCTGTCGTCTAGAATTACAGCGAAGCCAATCCCATCGTCTCTCTCGCCTTAAAAGTCCTTACAACTCCGCATTTAGAGCATCAGTTGCGCGCCGCGTATCGTAGGCACGAGGAACCGCATAGAGAGCGCCTCGCGATCCGCATCGCGATTCGCGCGCGACGCGCCAGCCCGGAATTCCATTGGGGAGAAAAACGCGCCCTCTGCGCTATTTGAATTCACTCTCTCTCTCTCTCTCTCTCTTCTCGCTTCTAATCTATTTACAAACCTGGCCAGCAGTAGCAGCAGCACGTATACCCTCGCGCGCGGGAACTTCAAACGCGGGCTAATTGCAGTAGGTGCTTATGAATCAATAAGAAGGCTATTTCGGTCGCAGCTCGCGAATATGGGCCAAATGTACATGGGCTTCGACTGTTTACATATCTGGCCGCAGGAGGAGGTGGAGGCTATATAGTTGGGCCGCTATTTGTCTCGAGAGCTATAGAGTTTCTGCGATGATTATATAGCTATATAGACGGGAGCTAGTCAGTAGTGGCCCAATGCCAGGGATGTATATGTGGGTCTCTCTCGCGATGTATACGAGTCAAGATGTAATTATGAGAGGCGAGATACGCTGACTTTGTAATTGCTTCCGTTTCCATAGCTTTGCGCTATGGATACTGTAGCGCGTCTTTTAAAAATGATTGATTCCGACCTCTATGACCTCGTGTCCGAGTAGCTGCCGTGGCTGTAGTTTAAGTACGCACACTTAAACCAGTCCAACATCTCTGAAAATTGAAAATTTTCAGTCTTTTTGTAGCATTAATTTTTTCTTTAGAAACATCAGGGCTGGAAAGTTATTGAAAAAAATTTGAAAGATCTGTCTTTCAGTCAGTCGTCGAGTATATTATGCTAGTTTATAGTTTGTTTTGTTTTGTTTAACAATAACTTTTAACATTTTTATAAAAGTAAAATACACATAACTTAGTTTTACATTGAACTATATACTTCCATGTTTTGGAAACTGTGTATGTGAGGATTATGCCTCTAATCTATATCTGTACATGTCACGTAGAATTTTACAAACGACAAATCTCATATTCAACAACTCCGAATTTTCATTGATTAATGTAACTACAGTTTAAATATTCTACAAAGCTAACGATACATTAAACAACCGAAAAGTATCGTGAATAACGCATTATCTCGTACAATTATTTCTGCCATAAATCACTCGTAAGAAATGAAAATTTTATAGCGTAGCAAAGAGTACAAGAGGTGTAAATTAAAGTCAACGCACTGCGCGTGGGCGCGAATTCCCGGCTGTCGAGAAAATCTCGTCGGTTTAGCGGTTTAGCGGATTCGTCGATCGCCCTCGCCCATAGTATTTTACAAGCCGACGCGTATATAATCGTGAAACGCGAGAGAGGAGCGCGTGTGGCGCCTGCGACGCGACGGCTTCGATGAAAGAAGCCGATTACGCCTGCTTGCCAATTTTCCACCTCTCCCCGTGACACTCGCGCACGTCCGCCCATCAGAATCGTAACGTCCCGCATAGCGACTAAAACGGCTCTCTCCAACTCGTTGTGTTCCAGGTAATGACACAGACTGAAGCCAAGGCACGCGACGTCACAGTGATAGCAGTAGCCGCGAGCAGCCGGACCTGGTAAAGCCGACGACGAGGGTGTTAGAATGGAGCACCTGCACCAGCAGAACAGGAAGCAGATGGCCTCGCCCGACGTGGCGCTGGCCAACGAGGTCTTCGACCAGTTCTGCAACGCCACCACCCTCAAGTCCATCCTCGGCCACTTCCGCCACCTCTGCGACCTGCTCAAGATCAAGCCGACCAACTTCCACCAGTTCTATCCGAAGCTCAAGTCGAAGCTCCGCTCGTGGAAGGCCCAGGCGCTCTGGAAGAAATTCGACCAGCGAGCCAATCACAAGTGCTACAATCGCGGCAAGGCATGCCTCAACACGAGGGTGAGCTGTTATACACGACATTATTTTCCCGTTTCTGCGAATTCCCATTTCGGGATGGATTTTTGAAAAACGCGCTTACGCAATGCCGCCGAATTTCAAAAGAGAATTACTGCGCGCCGCCGCTGCAGCGCTTGGCCGAGCAGTATAAAAGTTATTTTAATATGATGCGCGCGCTTGAGGTTCCGGCAGTTTTAGCGGTGGCCTAGCCTTGCCTTAATGTTTTCTGCTACACAATATTTCACTTTAATACAGACGTTCGCGAACAATTTATTACGAGCCGAGATAAGTACGCGCTTGTGATTAATATACGGAGACGCGATGAGTTAGCGTTGTTTGTTTACTGTGTAACTCGTCATTTTTCGACTCGAGCCTAACTCTGGCGCATACAAGTATCCTGCGCACAGACGTAATTTTACTGTATACAAAAGAAGCCTACGTACATAAGTATTAGCTGTACACGATGTATACTTCTCTGTAAACTGACACCTGTGCTATATCTTAATTTTTACTGCACCGTAAAACTGAATACATACACCGGTATAGAACCTACTGTTGCATCGGTGTGCAACAACATAGAATTTCGTATAGCATACCAAACCATTGTCTCTAGCTTAAATTCGAGTGGAACACTCTCTGATGTATAGTACATACAGTACGTTTCTGAAGTATTAATCTATGCCTGCGCGTAGAGCTTGTCCAACGCCAATAATCAAAAATAAAAAATTGTCACAGGACAACAGTCCTCCAGTCCAAAAGTTTGATCCGAGAATCCGAAGGAAAATTCGAAAATCCGTCTTTCCCGCAGGTACTGATAATCGGTGGCGGGCCGTGCGGCATGCGCTCGGCGATCGAGGCCCAGCTGCTTGGCGCGAAGGTCGTCGTGGTGGAGAAGCGCGACCGGATGTCCCGCAACAACGTCCTCCACCTCTGGCCGTTCGTCATCCAGGACCTGCGCGGCCTCGGCGCCAAAAAGTTCTTCGGCAAGTTCTGCGCCGGCTCGATCGACCACATCAGCATCAGGCAGCTCCAGTGCATACTCCTCAAGGTCGCCCTCATCCTCGGCGTCGAGTTCCACGAGAGCGTCAGCTTCGACCAGCTCGTACCGCCGCCCGACGACCAGGAGGGAGGAAGTGAGTCGAGCGAGGCGTCGCTTCGCCAATTTTACGCGTATGATATACGTATAGGGATAAGCGAGGGGAGCGAAGACAATGTGGCTTTGATATTGGCGGAGGGAGGGTGAGGGAGAGCGTTAATTAGCTTTCGTCGGAGATCGGAGCTTTCGGGAGCAACTCGAGAATTCTGCGCTGACATAAGGTGCCGCTGTGGGTAATGGCTGCCGCTATGATGCAAGAACTTTCTTGGGAGCTTGTATGGCGAGAGAGTAAGTGGTGTCTTAAAAGGAGAAAGTTGACGGACTCGTATATTGATCCTTTGGAATTTGTTAAATGGAAACTATAGGCAGCATTGTGAGGTGGGAAATAGAAATAATAGTTGATTACGTGGAGTTCGTATGACTCAAGTGGTTTCGTTTCACTTTTTTTATTTTTATTCTTTGTACTTTTATATCCGCTTCTATATGACGAATGTTGCACTAAGAGATTCGTCGTTAAAAGGACTTATCTCCAAATCGCATTTAACGTAGAACATGAAAAATAAAGTGAAATGCGATATACTAATTAAATCAGTCCATTTAAAGTAGTCATTATCTAACGATTAAACTTAACGATCGAAAGTAACGTATACCAGAAAGTTGATAAAAAAGGTTCGAGTGATAAATAGTCGGACAAGTCGAAAGGTATAGATAAATATTGCGCAACCGCAATGTGCGAATACATTCGAAGGAAGTTTTAACGCAAGCGTCATAAGATAATGAGTGATTCCGCGAGGCGCCTTAAACGTCGATTAACATATTCATTATTCCTAAATATACAGTGAAAAAACGACTTTGTCGTTTCTGGGGGGGAAGAAGAAGAAGAAGCACGTGGAAAAAGTGCGCGAGCATATTAGCCATGTAATTACAGAATTAAACGCGCGGGTATGTTATGCGCTCGCGCGATGTATATAGCGAAGGCGAAGCGAGTGCACAGGCGCGCTGATCGGAATCTTGGATGTTAATTTTAGAAATCGGCTGGCGAGCGAAGACAGTGCCGGCCGATCATCCGGTCTCGCAGTACGAGTTCGACGTGTTGATCGGCGCTGACGGCAAGCGCAACACCCTCGAGGGCTTCAAGCGAAAGGAATTCCGGGGCAAGCTCGCGATAGCCATCACCGCTAACTTCATCAACAAGCGCACCGAAGCCGAGGCCCGCGTCGAGGAGATCAGCGGCGTCGCATTTATCTTCAATCAGAAGTTCTTCAAGGAGCTCTACTCGGAGACCGGTATCGATCTCGAGAATATCGTGTACTACAAGGACGACACGCATTACTTCGTCATGACCGCCAAGAAGCACAGCCTCATCGACAAGGGCGTCATTCTTCAGGTAAATTGCCGCGCTCGCTCTTATTTTTTTCTCAACCGCGCGGCGCTTCTTCGAGACCCTCATAACGACGCGCACATCACATCGGATAATTGCTCAGTTAATTTTCAACTTTCAAAATATCACGCCTGCGCGTCCTATATATACACAAAAAACTTCAATGATCGAGCATGCGATCGCGATCACAGGTAATATTATATAAACGCCTTTAACACTCACTTAACGATCGACTCCCATCGTGCTAATCTGCTTCCGTTTAATCGTCCACAGAGCGCCAGTACAGAGGCGCCAACTTTTCTCGACGATCGTCAACATCATTGAATTATTTTCCGCAGGACCACGCGGACACGGCGAAACTGCTGGCGAAGGAGAACGTCGACCGGGAGGCGCTGATGCTGTACGCGCGCGAGGCCGCCGAATTCTCCACCGAGTACCAGATGATGGACATGGAGTTCGCCGTGAATCACTACGGCCAGCCGGACGTCGCCATGTTCGACTTCACCTCGATGTACGCCGCGGAAAACGCGAGTCGGGTGTTCGAGCGACGGGGACACCGACTCCTACAGATACTCGTCGGCGACAGTCTGCTCGAGGTGATTTTTCTCATTCCTGCGCCGGGGGGATATTGTTAAAATACAACGCGAGCGAATCGCTCCGTTATTGTTATTGTTTATTATTTATTATTGAGGCACGAGCGCATTGCGATCGCCGCCGCAAACGAATTTAAATGGCATTATAAGTGTGCGCACGACGCTGAAAGAGAAACGTTTCTTCGCAGCCCTTTTGGCCGACGGGCTCCGGCTGCGCCCGCGGCTTTCTGAGCTCGATGGACGCTTGCTGGGCCATCAAGGGATGGGGCGCCTCGCTCACGCCCCTCGAGGTCATAGCCGAGCGAGAATCCATTTATAGGCTGCTCGGGCAAACGACGCCCGAGAATCTCAACAGGGATTACGCCGCCTACACTTTGGACCCCCACACGAGGTTAGTTTCGCGCCTCCTCTCTTCTCTTTCTCTCGTCATTTCTCCTCCTCGCGCCGAAGAATCGCGCGCGAAACTTTGACCATTACACGGGATTGAATGGCTCTTTCGAGTTGCAACGATTCTTTCTCGTATACACACAATAAGCGGCTGAATTGTACCTCGCGTATATATAAAAACGTGATTGTGCAGGTATCCGAATCTTAACGTGCGCTCTGTAACTTCGGCGCAAGTACGAAGTTTACTCGACACCGACGATCCGGAAACTTTTAAATTGTCGCCGGTACAGGCTGCCATCGACATCCCCAAGAAGCGGCGAAGGAAAGGTAAATGAATTGTTCATCGAAATTTTCCGTGAAGTCAAACTAAACACTCAATGCGAATTCCCGCCCCAGATTCGCAGGTGCATCCAGACACGTTGTTGCACTGGCTGCAGCGACAAGTCGCGTTGTACGACGGTGTGCGCATCCATGACATGGGCGTTTCGTTCAAGAGCGGACTGGCGATTGCCGCTATTATTCATCGCTACAGGCCCGACCTCATAGACTTTCACGCGCTGAAGAAGGACGATCCCGTAACCAACAACCAAATCGCCTTCGATATCCTTGAAAAGGAGCTGGGCATCCCTGCAGTAAGTTTGGAACGATCGTTGCCCATCGCTGCAGCACTTCTTGCGTAGTTAATTTCATTATCGTTTTCATTCGTTTGTCCCAGATAATGACGGGCGAGGAGATGACGCAGTGCGAGGTACCGGACAAGCTGTCAATGTTCTCGTACCTGACGCAGATTTACGAGGCGTTTCGTGGAGAAATTCCACATATTAAACACCCGAAACTGGAACCAGAGACTGAGGACAGGCCTACATTTTCGCAAAAGCTGAACGTGCTGACGGCCGAGCAAAAGGCCCACCTGCTTGGTCGCATGACCAAACAGGACGTGCCGGGAACGCGGGCCCGTAGATCGAGACACGTCAACGATTTACCACTGCCCACGGATAAAAAGCCGTCCGCGGATACACTAGCGAGACGGCACGCGCGCAAGAGGAGAAGCACCGAAAAAATGGGAGCCACCGTGGTGAGTGATCCAATTTTCTTTTTTTCCTCGGATAATTCTTCTCCTCGGAAGTGGGCTGGTTTTTAAACTTTAATAAGCTAAAAGGCATTTGACAACTCTAGGCAGAACTGAGCCGATAAACAATCTTATCGTCTCAGCGAAGCAAAACCCTTTTTATCGTATGATAATTGCCTATCTACATTTTTTAAAGTTTTATTTGCACACAGGCGTTGTAAACGTTTAGACCTTAGTCGCTTTGATAATACTGGTCCAACTCTGATAAATTCATTCGATATGTCAAGTTGGCATAAAATCAAAAAGCATCGCATACAGAAAAGATAAAAAAAAACATTATTATTCATTCTCTTCAGTCGAAGTGGCAGTCGATGCTGTCTAACATTTTTCGAGGAATATTGATATTGACGTTGTTCACTTCTGCTGGAGTTATCATCGTTATAACGAACAAGGAAATTCAATGATTACGAAGTCTGAAATGCGCCTAAGTTAAGAGAATTATCACTCTTGAAAGTCAGTTACTGTGTAATAAAATTCGTCTTTTTAAAATATTCGTGTTCGAATAGTCTTATTTTTAGCAACGATATATCCAATTTTTTAACCATTAATCAAAACTATGTGGATAGAATTATGAAGATGTTTGTTTGTCTGTCGATTGAAAAAAAATTGTGTACGTCTTGCATTTATACTTCATGATTCCTTGAAATCACTTCTAAGAACTGATTATATGTTGCATCTTATTTTGCATGCGATATCTAGAAAAATTTCAAAAATTTTGTTCAATTCGAATAACTGCGTACTTGGATACAAAGTTTTGTGTTATTTTTGCAAAAAAAAAATACAAAAACTTCATTAACGTAATTTTCTTCATAAAATTAACTTAAAGAAATAATGTGAGGAATGCATATTTTGATGCATGTACACGATTTTTCTTGACAATATAAACTCATCTATGATATTTTCAAACTTATCATAAATCACTCGCAAAATCATTTGACTCACAAAAAAAAATGTAAAATCAAAATAAACCATCGCATCACTAAAATCAAAAGGAGGAGCGCACGCAGCGACTCCAGGACATCGAGAAGAATCGCCTGGAACGCATGTTACGTCGCCAGTACCAGCGTAAACGCGCTACTCAACAATTCTACAAGAGCATGCAGATGCTTCAGGCAAACGCGAAGCGTGAGAAGGATGAGCCCTTTGAAGACTACTCTATATTCTTGTATCGACAGACAGCAGCCGATTTCAAGGATCGCGTTAAAGACCTTGAGCAGAAAATACTCTACCCCGTAAGCCGATGCGTGGCTCCAAAATCGATGTTCTGTTATTTTTTTTAGACTTTTGTTCAACATAAAATTGCTGTTTTGTGTGACAACCTTCCTTTAGGATGAACTGACCGTTTGGTTTTTAGCGAGATGATGTAACCCACCTAACATACTGTTAATGAAAGTTTGTGAGCATGAAAAATTTTATGTAGAAGTGTCGATAAAGGCAACAAATTCAAAGACCTATTGTTGCCTTCGAAGCAAACTTTTTCCACACTTCTACGAAACAATACTAAGATTAATCCTGAATAATGCAGTGTAACAAGTGTTCGATTAAAATTTAAAAATTATTCAGAATTGAAGCTGTTTTGTTCGAAGAAATTCATTTGAAACCTATACTAAGCTCTTTCCAGATGTCTTACATTCGGTTACCTACTAAACTATTACTTACTCATAAGATCTAAAAAAATTTACCTTTTTTGCAGCTTCCGACTGTTTGATGTTTTCAACTAATCCGATGTTTATACTTGCGATATTTGTTCCCATCTTGTGTTCCCTTAGCACGAATTCAATAAGTAACATGAATTTTTATGATTTTTCAGGACCGAGAACCGAAACTCCACGCGGGTCACCATAGAGGTAGCATCGACGAAGGATTCTCTGGTAGGATAAAGAATATCGAGGAAAAACTAAAGGGAACCGCTGCCTCAGAAAAGAAACCCAAAGACTTATTACGTGCTATCGGTAATTTTATACTTTTCATTATTTATGCTGTTTTAATATTTTTACTGAGTAGTCTCTGAAATTATTCGCCTGGTGTTCGACAGGTAAAATTGAGAAAACCGACTGGAACGTGAAGGAGATCGAAAAGAAGATCGAGGAAAACAAGATGGGTCGTGGTGTACGACACGATAGAGTTGAACGAGTGCCAAAGTGGAGTCGCGAGCAGGTTGGCTAACAACTTTGAATATTAAGCATGTTAAGGGAAGAGGGTGATATAAATGTGCACATAATTCATACGAGATTCGTAAGAATCACTTCAAGTTAAAACAATGACACGTATATTAACCCAATATGAATTTTGTGCAGATCTGTTAGAATGTCAATGATTTATATGTTCAGTTAATAAGCAAAAAGTCTTCTTTTGCCGAGAAAATTGCCCGCAAACGAAATAACGCTTTCTCCCCTTAAATTGTCAAAACTAACCCCTGCTTAAATATACAAAAATGGCAAGCAATACGATGATCCCCTCAGACAACTATATGCTTCATTCAGTTTTTAGCTCGGCAGACGAAGATGGAGAAGAAGGGCCGCGAGCCGATGGAGACGGACAGTAAGTACGCGGACATAGATAGTACCTTGAAGAGCATCGACCGCAAAATCAAAGAGGGTAATGTGCTCGGGCACAATAAGGTCTCGGCGATGGCCGAACAATTCGCCAATAAGAATCAGGAGGTCGCTGCCGCGGCAGCCGCGGTCGAGCAGCCCAAGGTCCAGAGATCGGTAATTATTCTTTGGCAGTTGCAAAGGGAAAAAAATCGCATCACAGCCGCTCCGTATTGCGTTTGCTACACGACCAGTTGATTACTTTCTTATTATGCTATCTATCTCACTTAGCCGCTTTGCTTTCATATATAAGCTTGCTTCTTCTTTTTCTTTTTAGGGAGAGTGGGCTGGAGTTTTCCGAGCTAATCGTTTAAAAATTCTTGTATTTTTCTCAGCTTGAACACATTGCTTTTTTAAGGTTCATTAAACTCTTTCTCTCAAGCAACAGATAGCAATTCGTAGTTTTGAAAACTAATGACAAGGGCTTTGCAGAAACTGTTCTCCAGTGCACTCACCCATTATGGGATACACTATCCGATTTTATTATTGCATTCGTTTTTGTGTTTTCGACATTTTTTTAAATCAAGGCTGAACCTACTTGATTATACAATACATTAACAGTTATATCAATTTCATGCAATTTCATAGTTTTAGTTAATTTTTTTAAATATGTGATGATTGAAATACATCAATAAGCATTCTTGTATCGTATTTTTGAAATGTACTGATTCATTACATTTTTTTATTTACAAGCATGTATACAGTAAACAAATTGTGTAGTTTGTAGATTTTTGTTGTATTCACAAAAGAAAATAAAAAATTGGATTTAAAAAAAATGTAAATATCACGGATCACGTTAAAATTAATGTAAAATGCAACATCTAAACATATGCCCTTATGTACATAATTAAATTTTCAAATAATCAAAAGTACAGAGCATGGCTGCTGTTGTGGAGGAGAAGATGCTTTTGGTGCATTAATTAAATCCATAAATGCTAATTATTCAATGATTTTTTGAATATTCATTCGCGCCACTTCTACCATCTGCCAATAGAATTATCGATAAAATAAACTTACCCTCGACGTATCGCCTCAAACATCTTAGTATTAATAACTTGATGTCGATCGATGCTGGACTACCGTCAATTTTTTTATTACTCTTTAGTTTACTATGGTAATATTGGATACTTCACTTTATTTATGTTTTTCATAAAAATGTTCCCTGTACAATAACCTTGTAGCGCATTGTTATAATGTGCTTTGTTAATTAAAACAGTCGATAATTATAATTTAGTTTTACAATTTTTGATTATACTAATGTATATCTTTCATCATAACGCAATAAACTAATAAAAAAATAATTAAGTACTTAACACAAGTTCAATAATGTGAAATAAGTTTTTAAAACTGATTACGTACTCCAGCAAGGATTAATTCTGATGTAACTAACATTATTTTAGCTCAATAACACTTAGATTAAATTACAACATAAATATTTAAATTTAGTTATCGTCATAATATAATTAACACATTGTTTTGGCTATTTTATTACTTTACTGCAAGGGCATGTTTTGATTTATCACAACTATATAAGATCTATATAAGTCTTAATCTAAACAGTACTTGTGTTCGGTTCTGTATAGGATTTATTTATATGCTCATATGAAACATTGTTTGTTTCTTCTTAGTTACAATAGCTTATATAATGTTCAATTCCAGAATTCAAAAGCGGCAATAACACTACCAGCTCAGGGCGGCTCGGAGATGTGCCATTTTTGCGACAAACGCGTCTACCTGATGGAACGTCTCACTGCCGAAGGAAAGTCCTTCCATCGCGGCTGTTTCCGATGTGAATACTGTTCAACTTCGTTACGAATAGGTATGAAATAAAGAAAAAATAAAGCTTAGATTTTGATTTTGTGATAATGTAAATTGGTATTTATTGAAAATGTGCCTTTTAGGAAATCATACGTTTGATAGAGATAAGAATAACGGACGATTTTATTGTACTCAACACTTTGGTTTACCAGGAACCATGAAGACTAGAATAGAAAAGAAGAAAGCTCCCCTTACGAACAAAGAGAATATACCACAGACGTCCAATAATCTTAAGGCACAGGATAAGGTAAGAACACAATAGCTTTTTTATCAAAATGTAAACTGAACAAGTTTTTTGATATGCCAATTTTGTTTTCATACCGTTTTTTATCTTTCAGGCTAAAATACTTTCATTGGAGGGCATCTCGGGACTAGACCTGCTCGATCGCGGTCAAACCCCCGAGCGTATTGAATTCGAAAATCTCGCAGGTATATCAGACGCCGAGGAGGCTCAGAGCATAATGGACGAAGACGAATGGACGGACCGCAATTTCGGACCCTCAGCCGCTGAGATGGGCTCCAGCGATGACATCTCCGACATGAGGTATGTTCGTGCAGTTTTTTTTTTCGTGCAGATGTAATCGTAAAATATTGCACGTCACGTACGAGCGCGAAAAAAGCAAGTATTTTAATTAAGTTAAATGAAATATTTCCCTCGGGCATAAAGGAATTTTATTCATGTTATTTGGCTTTACAATTGCAATTTTTTGATTTTGTTTAAACTATGCTAATGATTTCCTGATCAAAATATTCGCGACAAAGCGTCTTTCAAGATACGCTGTGTCGTTGTCAATCTTTAACGAAAAAAGCGAATACCTGAGCGAGTTCTATATTCACATCAGTAAATCTGCAAGTCTTGAATTTTCAATCGATGCCCTAATAAACTCATAGTATCGTGCACGAAATATGTGAGCTAAAGAAGTCGTGTCTTTCTTTGCAGCGATTCAGATGAAGATAACGAAGCCTTCGAGGAGGCTATCGATCAGCCTTTGACGACGGAGGGAACGTTAGAGCTTGCGAAAAATTGGACTCTCCGTTACTCACATCCGCATCCTGCGGCAGCTCATTCTGACACAGGAAGCAACGAATACGAAGATTCCAGCGACGAATATACTAGCACAGGTAAATATAAAATATAAATAAATGAAAAAGATTCCATTAGATGCATTTAGATCAATCTCGACGCTCATTCTTTGCATTAAGCAATCCTTAAATAATTTTTCTGTAATTTACAGAGGAAGACAGTCAAACTGCAACGGAGGACGAGGAGGATGTGCGTGCCCGTGAACTACGCAAGAAGGAGGTCTGGCTGCAGGTACCGCCGCGTAGCAGTGACACCGAGACCGGCTCCGAGACCGAGGTGAAACACTCTCAAACCTCTACCAATAATACCGATCACGGTCATGATATTAATAATCATAATAACAGTGAAATCGCCGAAGATACATCTCCATCCGCGATCTCCGATAAATCGAGCGAAAATTCGGGTAGTTATAATCGCGAGTCAAACGGCATTGCGAGCGTCGATTTTGAGGCGGAGCCCCTTGCAGAATGTTTAGTTACTCAAATCGAAACTCGCGAACCTTATGACAAATCTGTTGTTGAGGTAGCAAATGATAATCCTAATCCTAATTCTAATCCTAATCTGAATCAATTACCAGACGCGATTCCTAGTTATGAGAGTGAATCCGGTAGTCAAAAAAGCCTCGAAGTTATAGGAGCCTTAAGTAACAACAATAACAGTGGTATCGTAAATCTACCTGATCTCATCACATCGTCACCTAAGCTCAGCAGAAACTCATCGCGATCATCCATATTATCCGATGCCCAGTCTTTTGCTTCCGTAGAAGATCTGTCCATTAAAGAAGACGATGTTTCCGAGAGATCACTGACAATAAGAATATCCTCCCCTGACAATGTTTGGCTTGAAGTCGAAGAAGTACTGAATAAACCAGAATCAACGTTAGTTCAGCCCGCACTAATGGTTACAGCTCCCACACCTACAACCGAAGCACCACCCGACAGTAAATTGGTAGAAACGTCTAAGCTAGTAGTTCCCAAAGAAAAATCGCCGGTAAGAAAAGACTCACTATCAGATAGCCCAACGTCATTCGATAATTTGATACTTGAACTAAGGCAGAGGAAGGCAAAGAATAAAGCCGAAGCTGAAGCCAAAGAAGCTCTTAAACCTCTGGCACCTGAGACAGCAAAGATCCATATGAGCAAGTATTTCAATATGAAACAGATAAAAGATAAATCTGAAAAAGATAAAAAGGTTTTAAAGAAACAAGAGTCGATCAGTAAGGATGAGACTGAAATTACTGCGGATACTAAAGTTGTTAACTTGCAGATGAAATCAAAGATTTCCGATAAAGTTGATAAGAAAGACATGCTCAAGTACTTTAGTGGATCGAGTTTTGAGAGGAGAAGTAGTACCGAGATAGAAATAGAAAAGGAGAATGGATTGGCAGAACCTGAGAAAGTTGAGGTACAAACTTGCAAAGATGATAGCCTGGACATGGATATTTTGGAAAGTCTCAACAGTGATGATTTAGAAATGGATGAGATTGAAAGAGAATTTAATGAGATCGAACGTCAAAATAAGAGCAACTTAGAACTCTTGCAATCAGTCAATATAAGCGAGCCCATGTCGAGTATTGAAAACGATTTGTTTAACAACGGCATTGCAGCCGAAAATGATAGTCCTAAAGATAAATACAGTTTAGCTAATGATCAGAACGACGTACTGAACAGTAATGGTGAAACAGATAACAATTACCCAGTAGATCTTATACCGGAAGTGGACATGAATTTGAAGAATGAAGCTTTAGAGAAGGAAAAGATAGAGTTTGACGAGGTACTAAACAATAATTACAAAGAAAATGGCATTCACTCTTTCAAAGAGTCAGAATCTTCAAAAGCAGAAAATCCTACCAAAATTTGCAACGGTAATCCAATCGAACAAATTTCTGAAATCGTCGTGGACTCCGAGATCGAATCGAAAGCCCCGACACCTTCAAAGAGTCACGAGAGCTCCAAACGATCCCTGTCCGCCCTCATCCCTCCCCACAAGCTTTTCATCAAAAAGATAGTAATCAAAGAACAGCAACTCCTACCGGTCCGCATAACCGAGATAAAGCCCGAGCGTTACAGTGCTTTCGTCGCCGAGGAGAGCCCCAAACCTCCCGATCGTCGAAGATCCTCCCAAGAAAACGTGTCCTCCTTCTCGCAGCCCTCCTCGCCGACGCCCCCGGCTCGCAAGCTCGATCTAACCAAGTCACTGAGTACGAGGCTGCGAAAGCACTCGGGCTCCGAGTCGCCGCTTTCAAAGTCGACGCTCAGCTCGCCGCTGCCCGCGAGGAAGAAAAACGGACTGCTCGGCAGAAAGTCCGACTCGTTCAAGAGCGTGGACAACTCGCGGGGGAGGAAGGAGAAGTGCGTCATATCGTGATGAGTGCGAGAGAGAGAGAGAGTGAGAGAGTCGATGGTGAGTGCCAGTGTGGCATACTCTGAGGGGGGTGGTTTCTCGGAATTTTTTTCGCGACGGCGAGGGTGGTATCCCCCGCGTGAACCTTTCGACTGCTTTTCGAGGGGATAGACTGAAACGTATCGAGACTGTCCCTGTGAGTACTTAATTATTATCGCCTCATGATATCATCTAGAATCTAGTCCACTAAAATCTTTCGTATATACGTAACAGACGACGGCAATTCGCATGTGCTAACGCATCCCAGTGACGCGCGTCAGTTCTAGTCAATTCGTGAAAATTAGAGAGATAGATTTGAGAAAGATTCGCTGAAAAAAATTTTCCGAAAGCACGCCCGCAGAGTATCGGGCGCGACACTATGACAATTGTTATAACCGGTGAGCGAGCGCAGCGAGTATGCGTGTGTTGTGTTATTACGGTTAAGTGACGATGGTATATTCTTTTTATGCGACGAAAAATGGCATTGTTTACCTTAATTATTGACTTTACTTCTGAGAGACTGTGTGAAATTTTATTTAAATAAAGGTCGAAGAAAAATACGAAAATGTGAGGGTTACAAAATTTATGGCTGATGGTGATTAGCGACCCCCATTCCACTGCATTTGTCTGTCATTGTTAACGATTTCTCGAGAAAGTTAAAAAAAAAACAAACAAACAAACAAAAAATACTTTCGTGCAAACAAGCCCCCCCGTTCGGAAAGAGAAAGAGAGATCGTGTCGATATACATAAGGTAAAGGACATATTGTATTTACGAATGGCGTGTGAACTAATCTTCGAATTATGATTCTAACAGTCACTCAACTGAATTAATACTCGTATGTGTTTGTTTCAATGGCTTCAGCTCTCACAATTGGCAATTTTTTACATCATGTATAATCGTATCATTCTATTACCACCAGCCATGACTTTATTCATGTTTTCAGCACTTCGTCGACGAACGTTACCGCGCGAACGAGTATTTAGTACTTTAAAAATTTTGTCTCCGATTACGTCATTCACTCGTGACTTCGGTGACGTTCGTCCTCGCGAGTCCATCAGCGAACATCATCCAAAAACTCGTGAAGACACAAACTGCCTTCCGCTAAAAAAAAAAATATCAACAAAAATTAGAGTAAAATTTTTCATAACGTCTTGTTTCCTAACTCGTTTTCTGCTCTCTAAAAGTGTTCAATAACAATCTTAACGTCGTTCTTTAAACGATAAATAGCTTAGTTGGGCGGACTTTAGATTGTATAGTCTAGACCAACTAATATTAAAAATATTCATAGATAAATATTGATGTCATACAACGATCATTTCATCCGAACCGTGTGTCGAAGCACTCAACCTGTTTTTAACAAACGAAGATATGCTTCGTAAATTAAGTGTCGATTTTCTTTTGCATATATGTGGTAAATAATTTAAACGTGTACTTATTTTTTGTTCCACGAATTTTTTTTCACAGCCGACTATGCTAATAATATTTCTCACGAGTACAAACACTTATTTTTCGCATCACGGATTATTTACTTAATATTTTAATCCACTACGAATTTTTTGCTTATTTTTTGCACATTCTCTCAAATCTCTTCACTTACGTGGCTTTGAATATTCGCCAAATTTTTAAATATTCATTTATATATAACTTATATTTTATACAGCCAAGCGATTTGTATAACAGATACGACAATTCTTTGTATCGGCGATAAAACGTTAATGTTACATGTCACCGTATATGAAGCACAGTAAAATCTAAAATCTGACAATAACGAGAAGAGCGTAGATATTGATGATAAAAATCAAGCTACCTGTTTCTTCCCCACTCGGAAATTTTACTTTAACTAATCCAATAAAACTGAATGCTACGTTAAAAACATTAATCCCTTGGTCTACTGAATCGACTCTCTGAATCTCCCATACGTCTTGAACTCGAAAAAAAAAAAAAATAATCAGCAGGAGAGATTCAGAGAGTCACTGTCCGACGCAAAAACAGAAACAGTCCAGTACTGCCGAAAAAGCAATAGCGGCTCTTCATCTCTTTCTTTCTACTCTGCAGATCGCATCGGACGAGGAGAGCGAAGAAAACTCGGCTACGGAAATCTCGACGGACTCGGAGTTCGAGCACGATGGCACGACGCCCACGCAGCACGACATGCCTCACCTCAACGACTCGTTCGTCCGAAAGAGCAGGGGCGACTACGCCGAGCCCAAGAAGGTCCAGGTCAAGAGCAAAGTCCTCTGGCCCGCGGGAGTGTCCTCTGTCAACGGCAACGTCGCCAAGAACAACGAAAGCAATAAGAAACAGCATATCGTACGTTTTGTTTGAACAACTTTGAATTTTTAGTTGAGCTGCTCTGAAAATCAGTACCAAATTTCAGAGTCTTGCCTTTTAATTCATTGCTAGACGAATCTGATTTACTCGTAGCTGCATAATGAATAGTAAAAATCAAATGTCAATGAACCAAAAACTGCTTACCTCAGTTATATAATAATTTTATTATTCAACAAAATTTCAATTTAAAAAATGCATATTGAAGAACAAGAATATTGTTCAAAGCTTTTTTCTTACATGCAGGCTGAAAAATACAAAACTGAAACTTTGCATTATAACAGATTGTAATTTTATTTCCAAATATAAGTTGCAAGCATAGCTATGGTCGCTCCGTGCAAATACTAGGACAACTCAAAAAAGATCTATTTTGTAATTCTTCATTTTTAAAAAGTCAGAGTCAATCAATTTATCATGGATCTGATAAATTTGAAACGTAATTTCAGATAAAAATTATCTGATCCTAGACATTACTGTTCAATTCATAACTTCACTTCATAAAAATTAAGTATACATTTATAACGATTACAGAAACAACAGCAGCAGACCTCGAAACTGAACGCTTTAAACGAACGACCGAGCAATATTAAAAATAATGTGACAACACGTGGACCGAGCAGTGAGCTTAACTCAAATCTCACGAGCGTCACTCAAAACTCCAAGATCATCACCACGACTCCACTTATTAATCCTCGTAAGGGCGATTATCTGCTGAATCGAACGCACTCGACTGAAGGCATTGCTTCCAAACTGTCACTCGAACTGAAAAAACGATACCTCCTTGGAGGCTCAGGTCTCGGTGGCTCAGTCATGAAATCGGGCTCGACATCGAACGTCGACACGCGACTTAGGAACCTCAGTGACGCCATATCCCAGCACCAAAAGCTTCTCAATCCAGCACCAGAGCCCAGTCCAACAATGCAAGCTTTTCTCCAGGGACAGACTAAGTTGAGAACTGGAGGCCCCGGAGGTAACCAGCTAGCGATCTCGCCACTATCGCCCTCGGCACTTTTCGGCTCCTCCTCGCCTGTCAAAGCCTTTCCATTTGAAAGAAAGGCTGCTCCAAGCTTAGACTCCGCTGCTGGTATGTTGTACAATGTATAGATAATAATTGTATTAGCAAATGATTTATCGTTTTTTTTTATTTGTTATCTAGCAAATCTTAACGGCAAAACTGTCCAATTACCGGATCTCATTAAAGAATCAAGCAGTCTGAAAGAGCTCGAAATCGCCAAATCTTTGCCGTCCAAACCCGCAATAATTGAGGAGAAAGCTTCACCTACGGAGCCATCCGAACCCCCCAAAGAACCCGATATAACGTCCCTAAAAATGGAGACACCCACTCCGACTGCAGAATCAAGAACCATCGAAAATGCACCCTACCAAAATGGTGAAGCTACGCAGGTCAATCAAAATGATCGTAACGCGAGATCAATCAATCCGCTGCACGAAACATTAATTGTCGTTCCTGAAATCGACTGGAACAAAGCGAAGCAAGACAATAAACAATCAGAAAAGCGTAAGCAGACTCTCCATGGACAGGACGATGTCAACAGCAGTGATAGCTCCAGTGAGGATTCCGATGAGCTTGATAGCGACTCTCTGTCTACCAGTAATGATGAACAGGAGGCAAACAAAGTTAAGCCAACTATTCCCATCTCACCTCCAAGACTTCAAATCCACAGCACCGAGGGTGACTTGCTTCTTGATGCACATGTCGAAAAACATCAGGAGGATGGAACGACCTTTGAGCCCGATTCTATCGAGTGTTCCTATCTCCTTGAAGATCCTAACAGGCCGCCTTCTCATCCACCCTCACCGCCACCTACAGCACCTGTTATCGTGCCACCTCCATTCAAAGAGCTCGAGACTGTAAACAACAGTCTTAAGCAGTTGCAGCTTCAAGACGAGCGCAGGGGTAGCTTAAGTCCAACAACGACATCACGTGCTTCCAGCAAGAACGATGAGTCCGAGGAGAACGACGTAACCACTGCCGCCTACACAGAGACAGAGTTTTCTGAGTGGGCACGCGATGGTGATGACCTTGTCTCAGAAGACTTGCGCGACGTTGAGTACGACATGAATCCCGAGTTCCATGGTAAGGGCAAGCGACCATCAAATGAACGCATGCTCGCCAGGATGGCCAATGGCGAAGATTTGACCGACGTGGAATTGGACTACTCCCAGGAGGAAATGAACGCCGACAGGACGAACACGCAGTACCCCAGTACCATTGCTTCGAAGCTGCTTGCCAATGGAGAAGAGGACATTGGCTTCATGGATACAGACAATGAGAGTCTGCTGGAGGAAGATAGTCTAAAAGAAGTTTCGAGGCCGAAAAATCGTGGCTACATTGAATTCGTCAACTTCAAGTCGCCACAGATGACTGCTAAATCATCATCCAGCAACACTAATGCTCCAATTGCTAAAAGCGAACTGGAATACGATGAATCTTCGGATGCTCAGACACCCTGTTGCGAGGATAATGTTATCGAATTTGCTCCAGTTACGATGGACGATGTTCGCGATAGACTGAGGCACAATCATAACACTCCAGTTGTAAATGGGAATGGAAACATGGTTTGTCAAATCAAAATCACGGACTGTGAGAAGAATGATCACGTGATCGAGGCTGTGAACAAGGACCTTATGAGTCTTTCGATGGAAGAAGATAGCTTACTAATTGTTGAACCAGCAGAAGATACTACCACAAGCGAAGTGGTCACTGTTTTGGCGAGTCCAAACAATCCTACAGGTGGAAGCATCGTCAGCAGTGCCAAGGATGAGGATACAACTGTGAGTGAGAATACGAAGACACCCAAACCTGGTAAACATTTGTTAATTTATTAAACTTGTGCAATTTTTGTTATATTAAGATGACCATATAATATCACATTAACATAATTCCAGCTGCAGTATTTGAACCCATTAATAAATCTCATGACGACGCCAACAATCCAGATTATCTTGAATACGTAAAACGCTTACAATCCCGCATTGCTGAGTTCAGCAACGCTAAGGATTCTATAGACATTCGCAAATCAAAACGAAAGAGTTCGAAACCCTCCACATTGCAAACCCGCACCGCTGAGATGATTTCCGAAGAAATAAAATCGCAAGAAGCCTCAGCTGGCTTAGGCAACGGCCTTAATTCCCCCGCTACGTCGCGCAAACTCGAGGAGTTAACTCGCGAAAGGACTAAACAGAAGAGCCTCATACAGGACCTGCTGATGGATAAACTCGAAGCTCATAAGCAAAAGTCCGCGGAAAAGAAGGCGAAACGAGCAGCTAGAACTGCTTCGTTTACCGGATTAACAAATAGTCCGCCCATAAAGCCACCCGAAACGCCAACCAAATTTGTGCCAGCTTCTATCGGCGACAATACACCGCCAAACAGTCCGGCGAAGGGGGTTGGAGAAATCAGAACTCAAGGTAATTCTGAAAATTTTGTTGTTATAAAAGTATGTTGAATAAAAATTTTTTGCTGTTTTGTATGAGATATTTCATTCATAAATTCTAGAATCAATAATTATTTCATGTATAGATATGGATATGAACATTCACTTTTATTTTAGAAATAGCATTTAGTGAACGTAGTATGCATGCTTCTGTGAATGAATCAGTGAGAATGAGAACAGTAAAAAAAGTTTTTAAATAGAAGAACATTATAAAATTATTTTCTAAAATTACAAACCCAAGGCCAAACGAATGGTGAGCGACCACTATCCATCTTCCGCGCTACGATTCTGGATGATTCGGTCCTCAATAAATCCGCCCAGCAGCTCGACGATTCCGTCTTCACGACCCCCTCCAAAACTAACAGTGCCACAAATCTGGAACCCCGGATTGCAATCGACTTCAAAACTCCTGTAGCTCCTCCACGTCTCAAGCACGAGGAAGCACGCAAAACAGCAGAGAAGGCTCGGCAAGATGCTCGAGAGCGTGCACGACTGAAAAGCGATGAAGACTTGGGCTTGAGTCCGGAAGATCGTATCAAGGAACTGCGTATGAAAGTCGCACGACGACAGTTGAAATCGGAAACGGACGATGATACGCCTGCCAAATCGATTACCAAACGTTACAGCTTCGGTCTGCACAAATCTCCCTCGGGATTACACAACAAATTACAGACGAGCAAAAGCACGGATAATGTTAAAGCAATGGCGATTCGGCGCGCCAACAGTTCATCCTCTGGACAGGAGACTTCCGCTACTGCCAAGAGTCTTGACGAGTTGCTGGGCTCATCGGATTCACCCAAAGAAGAGGTCCAAAAGAGGGACAAGTCGAAAAAAGCTAAGGATCCAGAAAGGAGGAAAAGTATTATTCAGGCGGTCTCGGATTTTTTCAAGAAGAAAGATTCGCTGTCGCCTCCAGGGAAGGACGGGAGCAACAACAAGCTTTCTATGTTCCGGTTAACGCCCAAATCTAAGGAAAAGGGAAAGGTGAGAAAGGGGAAAGAGTCTATGATAATCGCCCTGGTGATATGTGACGAGCATAGGGAGAATGCTCGACAGATTTAGCGTACACAAGTAAATTATTTGAATATAAGAGTTTTTTTTGTGCTTTTTTCAAATTAAAATGAGCTATAAGTTTAGGTTTCTTTTTCCTTATACGTATAAAAATGAATATTTGAATTGTAAATCAGATCTTCAATTTATAGGAATTCAATCTGACGGACGTTCTCTTTTGAATGAAAAGGGTTACGTTATTCTGTTACGCAGATGTTCAAATTCCATGACATTTAAACAGAAATAATGAAAACGACAAAAAGTCGTTATTCGAATTAATTTCAAATAGGTGAAATTGAAAGAATCCTGTTTCTACCTTGTCATCGAATTGTACGGCACTTATTCTAGGCACTCGCTTTGCACGTAAAACGTCCAAGTCACCAGGGTGATACGTCGACCAAAATGATATATAGAGCATATTTTTTATTTATTTTTTTTCACCAAGGAGAAGCTGTTTAAATTCCGAAATTACGTTTTAACTTATTTTAACGTGTTTCAGTTGTTTAAATCGTATTCGGATGGGTCAGATGTAAGCAATTTATAATACGTAGTCGTTGAACACTTTATCTATTATTTGCTCCAGTATACTTCATTCGCTAGTTTTTAATTGCAGGTATTTTTTCGTTTAGGCTTTAATTTTGTCGTGTGTAACAAATTTTGCACTACCATGCCTACAAACATGCTGATAAAAACATGTTTAATTATATATAATTTCACACAGGCAACTTTTGTTGAATTAATTTATTTACAATACAGCTGTAAAAAGCGAGCAACAGGCAAAAAGTAACAATAATAATATTATTTTTATACATGCAATATATTACAGACAAACAGTTTTAATACTTATGTAATAACTACTGTAATTTTATACATAATGGCAGACCACACGACGAAAGACTTATTAATGCTTCTTTTATTTGGTTCGATCCTTGTTAATGCTTATTTTAATTTGATGCTTCTTATATTTGATTTTTATTTTGTGTGTGCTGAAAGTTTTCCCTGGTTACCATATAGTGCCCGTAAATTTTTTTGGTTTGACAATTAAAGTATAATAATAATACCGTTATAGATCAATTTTTTTCGTAAATACTCATACGTTTGATTTATTTAATTTATGTAAAAGCAAAACGAAAACCAAAAAAATTGAAGGCTCGTTCTCGTTAGGCATTTGTTTGTTTTACAAGTTTTTTCTAACAAAACGAACCTAATTCCTTTTTTCAAATATAGTTGAGTTTGATTTGTTCACGGCCCTTTCTCACTACAGTCTCTGAACGTTTAAACGTTAGCTAGTTAACCTTGTAGTGACAAAGAAGGCCAATGTGATTCTTTGCGAATCGCAGCAGGTGATTAATCGTTAAATTTAATTGCAGCTCGACAAATTGAATCCGCAGTTCGACAAAAGGCCGAAGAGTGTTTGCGAAGGAATGTTGAATGTCGGTAGCTTCTTCATAGAAAGTCCACCACCTGTACCGCCCCCGCCCATTAACTACATGATGCCCACTAATGTTTCTGGTAAGATAAGTTTTATTTTATATATCTTTTACTTCATTAACTAATGCATTTGGTTAGCTTCAATATTAACACACCATAAGAATCTAATCCTCAGTAAAAATGGTATGAAATTCAGTCAAACATTAAAATTGTAGATGCAACATAAAAGGTAATTAACAATGTATTACCTTTGTAAATTTAATAGATATGTATGTCTCTCAAATAGACGACAGCCTGTCCGAAGACGATTCAAAGACAGCGGCATTGTCTACCTCACAACTAAACAAAAATTCCAATGCGGCCGACGGCTCGTGCAATAGTATTCCGCGAAAAGTTAAAACTGCCAAGCGTATTGCCAGACAAGCTCAGCTTAAGAGGTTTGTATATTAATTAAACAAAATCCTTGATTCGTATATGATATAATTTGTATTTGAAAATAACTTAAATAATTATTTAGATTGAGAATGGCTCAAGAGATTCAGAGAAAGCTCGAGGAAACGGAAGTAAAACAGAGAGAACTTGAAAGTCGAGGAGTCAGTGTGGAAAAAGCTTTGAGGGGAGAAGGAGGTACAATCTTTTTTAATCTACGAATCCATTTTCTTGTCGCCTAAAATAATCTTTCATGCTTATTGAATAATTGAACGTAAATTTTTAGAATGCTCTGATCGAGAGGAAGCAGACCTGCTGCGCGAATGGTTTGATTTAATGCGAGAGAGAACGGAACTCCGCAGGTACGAAAAAGAGTTGTTAGTAAGAGCCCAAGAAGTCCAACTTGAAGATCGACATGATAGATTGCAGCAAGAGCTTCGTGAAAGATTAGCTGATGATGGTTAGTATAAATCCACCAAGTGCAACGCGCAAACAATTAATTACTTATACTTACAAAGTCGTTAGAAAATAAAAAATTTTATAATATTTTTATGCGATAAATACTCACAGTAAAAAAATATCCTCAATTTCAGATGAGAAGAAAACGAGTGCCGATGTGAAGAAAGAAGGGGAAATCCTAACGGAAATGTTAGAGATTGTAGCTAAGCGCGACTCGCTGATAGCTCTATTAGAAGAGGAGCGACAAAGGTGGCGTAGACCCTCGTGCCCGACACTCATTGCACCCATTACTCTGACCTCTACGGATTCCTCAGATGCGCAGGGGAATTCGCACGTCTCTTACACCTACATTCTTTTGGCGATTCTAGTCGCATACACGCTTTCTTCTTTTCTAACCGAATTTTTTATGTCATCTCACAAAGAGTCCTTTTTCGACTTTATCTAACAACACATCGACAGTGCTGTAAATTTTCGGATGATCATGTTTGGAATGTCCAATTTATATTTTATTTTAATATATGAAGAACATGACACATAAAATATTATTCTGATAATAAAGTATCAGTATTACGTAGCTATACCATGCAATCATGATAATTACGGCACTAGTCTGATGTCAATAACTTTAAAAAGCGAATTTTTATATACTTTTTGCATGGCTTACTTCTTTCGTTGTGTGCTTAAGTTATATATTTTTTAATGCTTTTGCTTTTAAAGTTATAATACTATCCTAATATAATGCAATATTTTTTGCGATAAATTATTATATTTTTTAAGAAAACAATTTTTTAAGACCGGAAATGGTTTGAAACTTAATAATGCAATAATAACTTAATAATGCAATACACTAGCATGTTAATATTGAAGTGCATGGTAGATTTATACAACAAAAAGAAATTTAGAGAACTGAATGTCAGAGTAACATATACTTTATGTAGACTCGACACTGTTATTATACAATATTAAGGTGGGAGTGTATAAATCGCACCTTCATCCGGCTAAAGTCAATCCGAAAAGTTTTAACAAAAAAATGTAAAAAATGTGATAATCGTATTATTTTAAATATCTATGAGCTTATTAATAATTAAAAAGATGTTATATATATTTTTATACGAATCATACAAAAACATAGTAATGCGTAATATATAAACTATTACTGCTTTCATAAAAATTTTCTTTCTTATTTATAAAAAATCTAAGCTTTTCTAGTAAAAGACTTCTACTGCAAAACATATCTGGGGGAGTATACTTAAATATAGCTTGAAGGAGTTTCTTCCATTCATAACTATTTATGAATTTTACATCTATTTCTGAAAAATTCCGAAAAGATATAAAATGGTTTATTTACTTTTATATTTAAATGTAAATATTACGCATATAGAAAAAAACAAATATTAACTCCAGATATTTCACTTTTTCAACTTTTTGCACTTTTTGTACAATACTTTTTCTTCAGAAACAATTGCACTAAATTTATTAAATTAAATAATTAAGAATATTTTTTTCTTTTTTTACCAGATTTCGTCACAAGTATACTCCCCTCACTTAAATACATACAGCAAATATTAAAAAAGGGACAGTGATAAACACTGTGACCCATCATAGGAGTTCATTGTACATCTGCTTTGTGTCGATTCATAACCGTCAAAACATAAAACCCAATCATCAAAAACATTTACATTATGTCAGTATCTCGCTGAAGTACCAAAAGGTGTCATTGAACACATGAAAAAAAAGACATTACGGGCAGAGGATTGTTAGTCAATACGCACGGCTTCGCTTACTTTTGCACTTCTTCACAGTGCAGTTGAAAAACTTACTGGTAAGCCGGCGCTTATCACTGATATCAATACAAACTTTAACAGCTCAAAGAAAATATTAGATGAATGAAAAAAACAGTTTAGAAAGAATATTTTTAAAAATAAGAATCTGAAATTTTATTATTAATTTTGTATGCAAATGTGTAAGATAATTATTTTTCAATAAGGAGCAAATCTGCATTGCATATTTTTTGGTTTGATTTTCATGGACATATATTACGTGTATTTGCATTTTATAATAAGATGTGTTTTAAAGCTTTCCTATCTGTTTTGCACACGATCGTTATATGAGTTTTATTGTTTGATCTCAAAGCTAAAGCTTAATATTTCTTCAAGATTTTTTCCCAAAAGATCAGTTCATTAATCCTGACTAAAATCTTACAGGTACCAGGACGAAGATCGAGATCTCGAGGCACAAATGCTATCAAAAGGCCTACTAATACCTCCTGTGAATAAACGCGGCTCCAAGTATTCCGTTTAGTATTTTAAACAGTATTGCCTATGAAGACGAATAGTGTGTTCACATACCTTCGTTGCCGCAACTCAGTCGCCCACAGAAAACTGCGGAATTGGTTTCAAGGATTCAAGAAAACAAAAAAGCAAACCTGTTTTCTGTAATGTTTCTACGTTCCAAAACTATTTTTTTTTATCTATGAACTATTTTACGTGCAGTTATTTTGATATTGTTTGTCTTATAATGCGAACGACCTTCGAACGAATTTTTATAAACCTAAGTCGAACGATAATAGACTTAAAATGACAGCTAACTTAGTTTTAAAAAGGGATATGTTTGTGAATATGTTGCTGAACAAATAGTACTACGAATGATTAAATTAAAAATGAAGGATGAAAATCAAATGTTGCTCTCGATAACCGAATTTAGAGATTAAATGTTCATGTATTTAAAATAGAATTTTATCTTGGTATTAGAACCATAAATATTCTATAACTCGTAATTAGTAGATTGAGGGTAAAAATGTAAGTGTTAAGAAGAGAATAAATATTTTTGATGAATAACGAATGAATACGAAAAACGCGTGATATGTATATTCTGTGAATTGACAAAACAAAAGTCTATTTTTATGTTTGCGAAGAGACTGGTATAGTTGTTTAAAAAATAAAACGAGATATTGATTGTTGTAAGAATTAAATAAGTCACTGTATAGTCAATTTTATACGCAAATGATGTATGGATAACCATTAAAAAGGCAAGATTTTTGGTATTTGTCGCAAAAAAGAATCATGTAATTAAACTTGAAACGTTTTACTTTAAAATGCAAACAAGAAATTTTTGTCTCCAATTGATAGCTTAAAGTATATTTTCAAGAATAAATTTTTTTTTATAAAATTAGCCGATTTATGCACGCTGCCATTCCTTTGAATATACATTCGTAGCTATAAATATAAAATAAAGCAGTGATATTAAACTGGAATTCAAGCGATGCGCATTGTGTCCGATGTCTATTAAATGTTAAAGTGTCAAGTGAACTTAAAATAATTGTCAGTCTCAGTAACAGTGCTAAATAACGATAATTTACAATATAATAACTGGTCTAATCAATTATGATTTTGAACTTTTCTAAGCACCGGCGCTGAAAAAGTACGAATGGATAATTGAGTGATGCAATAATCGAAAATTCTTATTTAAAAAATTAATTGATTGTTCCCATTAGAACGAACGATATTTCAGCGTTTCGTGATAATGTAATTCATAAATATAAAACCTAGTCCAATAAATAAAAGTCATAATAGTTTCTTTTTGTGGAATAGAATATAAACGAATTGCCCAACAAAAAACAACGTCAAATTTAATGCGAAAATATTTAGATAATAATTAATACGCATTAATCATTATTAGAAAAGTGTAATGATAATGACATCATTTTTATTTTCCATCGAATGGGCAGACATATTGTACATAAATATAAATGATTTATCATTTATTAATAAGCTAAAAAATACTGTATGATTTGTACAGGTTTAACAATACACAGTCACAATGTAATTGTTCCATACAGTTAAAATGCGACAAAATATACTTGTCAAAACTATTACTAACATGACGTGAATAGCCAAACATTTTACTTATGTTGCCTATCACTGCGCTAATTTTAATAAATGCTTTTATATTAAAAAATATACGTATACACATACAAATTTTTTAAATATTTAATTCTCCTCACCCTTAATTTTAATTAGTTGAGTATTTTTTTATTTGAATTTTTTATGAAAAAATGCTTCACGTTTAAAAATAGTAAAAGAGAATCCATGGCTGTCAGCATAGAACATTGAGGAGAAAGCTAATTGACTTAGGAACTGCCAATAAAATAAAAACCACAAGATAAATAAATATATAGAAAAACAAATATATTTACTAGATTTTCAAAAGCTTAGAAAAATAAAATTTTTCTCCAATAGAATTGATACAACTTCCATACACGACTTGAAACTGCTTAAGAATCCAATTTGTTTACAGTTTAATACGCTTGCTATCGAAATTATTCCAAGTAATATCGAATTTAAAATTTCTAGGCTACAAATTTTGGCGAAAGGTTGTACTATTGTTTAAAAAGAGCTACGCCATGTTATGAAAAATTTTGAAATATCTTTAGAATAATGCATGAATCAGGAACCCGGCTAAAATTCGTTTCAACGTAAGATGAAACATGTAAAATGAATGAAATTTCGAAAGCAAGAAAATATAATACCGATCAGTTGCTTACTGTTTAACTACTTTTAATAATTTGACAATGGATTTGGAATTTCTCAAAAACTTTTTTAAAAAACTCATATTTGTCTTCAAAACTTTTGAAAAAATTCATACATATACTTTGAGCAATTCTAAACACTTTTTATTCTATAAAATTTTTAGCTAAAATCTATCATATGTGAGTTAAAAAATAATCAATGTTTGCCGATCAGGTTTCCTGCTAAATCATTTTTCGGACGCCATTTATATATAAGTAGAATCAATCACTTCGGTAACGTTGAAATTCATTTCCGCGTAACATAACTTTTATAAGTTCGAGGTCCAATTGCACGATTTTGAATGGTTTCATGCAAAAAAAAACAGATGCTTCAATATAAAAATAGCGCTTAAAAAAATCAGAGAAAAATCACCTTTTTAAATATAAATCTAAAAATTAAGTGCTTTTTAAAAGTTTTTCTCAAAAGTAGTTCATTATGTATTTTGCATAAGTTTTTTCTGAGTGTTCGTTCTCTGGCAGAGCATTGAACCAAATTGAATTTAGTGACTAAGAACTTAGTACTTAGTACTGATAAGCCTTAAATATAATGAGATTTTGTTGTTTTTGCATTGATTAAATAAGCTAAAGAATCAAGCAATTCATATAAAATATCAATTAACTATTTACAAAAAAATTCGAATTTCGCGTCACAATGTAGTATAAATTTGCAATATAATAATAGTAAAAATGATATTATTATTATTATCAGTTTACAATTTTACTCGAAACAATAAAAAAGTGCCCTCTATTTGTTTAAGTTCGAATTAAGATCAACCTGTTGCATCGACTGATAAGCTATACAGCACAAGAGAAGAATATAATATCTGGAATGATAGAATCATCAGTAACAAAAAGTATAATTCAATTCAAATATTCTTCTTATTTTCTTTAATATGTTAATATTATTTTAAATATAAATTCTGATCTAAGCTGTCTATATGGAGCCTTTGTTAAGTTTCGTCTTCGTGACTTCGTTGGTTCCGTCGAAAACATATTATATATATACATTTACTCTAAATGTTTTTGACGTAACTGAACAACTGAGCAGCAAATAAAAACAGATAAATTCTTGTTTACTTTCACGCTATGCGTATACCTGTTTGTGATATTGAAGATGTGAACAATTTTATCGACTTATATTTTTTAAAAATACAATTGATTTACTTTCAATTACTTTCTCGTGTGTGTAAGTTTACATATTTTAACCTCTACTGAATGAAATATATATACTACTATCAAATTTATGTCATCAATATTAAAATCAAAAATTGAAATGCTTATTATTGTTTATATTCTTAATTCCAGTGCATGCTCTTATAGTGAAACATGTCACTAGTTCCAGATGCAGTTAACAACACATCAGAGTTATTGAATAAAGTGGTACGTTTTTCCAAAGACAGGTTTAAAGCAGATGTTTTGCAGCATATTATAGATGCTAATAATTTGGATGAAACAGAAATAGTTTCTATAATTTTTTTATTTACTGACAAAAACACTGACATTGCTTCAGTTATAACATTTTTAGAAAATACATCACCGATTACTTTGGATATATTAAAGTATCAAAGCAATTGGGAGGAAAAATTTTTAGAGTGTTTACTTATTATTGGTAACGTAAATGTGATAAAAAAATTAGGTTTTAAAAATGATGAGATAACTGCAATGAAAGAAAGATTCTTGTACAAAGAGCATAATATAAGTGTAAATTTAAATAGAGTTATAAAAAGTCTGTATTTTGTATGTGAAAATTTGACAAAATATGAAACAGAAAAATTAATAACGGAGGTCAATATAAAGTTGCTTACAGCTATAAAACATGATAAAAAACAATTATTGCTAGAACTATATATCTTACATTGGCTTCAACTAAACTATATTTCAATTAATGAAGGTAACTATATTTTTATAATTTTTAATAATATTGGCTTAGCTTATATTTCTATTACATAATAATAACTTATAATTAATTACATTTATTATTTTTAGATTATCCTCACTTAACTAATATAATACAGGATTTGAAAAATATTGGATGTTTAATGCCTTTCAATTTTGAAGATTGGTGTAGCAACAAACAAGATCCTTCAACCTCACTTATATTAAAAAATGATAATTCTATGCAATATACAAACAAATTTTTATATAATCAAAATGAAAATCAATTAAATAAAATTAGGATACCTTGGAAAGGAAGAAATAAACAATTATGCATTATTGTAAATCAAATAAACTTTAAAGATAAAACCAAGGTATATTAAAAAAATCTAGTTTTTTAAAAAATTAAAATGATTCGGTAATTCATAAATTTGTCTTGCAGTACGAAACCCGATTAGCATCAGATCTGGATGAAAAAAATTTGAGAAAAACTTTTAAAGGTTGTAATTTTGAAGTTAACACTCATAGAGATTTAACTAGATGTCAAATGATTGAGTTTCTAGACTCCTTTAACGTAGAATCATATCATGAATATTCTTGTATTTTTTTGTGCATACTAAGTCATGGCTCAGAAGGTACCAGAAATGTAATATTTTGTTGTAATAACTATTTTTTTTGCATTAATATTTTTTTAATTGTTCTTTAGGGGAAGTAGTTTTCTCAGATGGCAAAAAAATAAAAATTGAAAAAATTAAAGATAAATTTTGCTGTCAAAAGCTGCAAAATGTATTCAAGTTTATTGTCTTACAATCATGTCAAGGAGTACAAAAAGGTAATATCTTTATATAGTTATGCTTTAGAAGTGATGGCTATGATTTAATAATTATACTAAGAAAATAATCTTATTATAGGATTTGTAGACACCAAGTTACTATCAAACCAAAAACAATTAGTTACAGATGGTCCATCTATAGATCAACCATTATGCCCTTTATTTTTTGAGCACTTTGTACTTTTTCAAGCTACAATAAATGGATTTGGAGCATACAGAGATACAACGAAAGGTAAATGCTCTTAATATATATATATTATTTATTAGCTTAACATTGATTTTGTTTGTGATACTGAAGATGTGAACAATACTAATTTTTAGGAACATGGTTTATTCAAGACATATGCGAGGAACTAAAGATTTCAACTCCTATTAAAGTTACTGAATGGATACAAAATGTGATAAGACGTGTAAGTAATAGAAGATATACCTTTACTAATGATTCAAATAAAGATGCAGTACAAATGCCACAATGTACTAATACCATATCAGTAGATTATGAAATACCAGGGTATCAAGAAAAGAATTGCTAAATTATAAAAAGCAATATTTGTAACGAGTATATTACTCAGCAGATTAATATATACTGCAAAAAAAATTTTTTTTTTAAACTTATTTTTACTTACTACTGAGTATGTGGGAAATCATGAAGTTTTGATATTGCCATTGTTAAAATGATATTTTATGATTGTTTAACAACGATTTATAATTGTAAAGTGACCAGCGTCATGATGAATTTAACACAATCTTTTGTACATTTGTATCACCCAAGTGCTACAAAATTTTATATCTATATTAAATAAAATATTATTGTTATGTATATATTTTTAGCTCAGTACTAATTATAAGCTTATCAATGAGAACCTTTTACTTCTTTCTTCAACTATGCACAATACTAAGTAATAAATATACTGAATAAGTAAAAAATGTAAGGATATATAAAAACTTGGGATATTGATTTGCTACTTTTTGTAATATAAATAATTAGTTTTATTGAATTAAGTATTCGAATTTTTATATTTGATAACAAAAAGTTATATAATATATAAAATTTATTTATTATTATAAATCTTTATTACAAAAATTCATAGTAAATTCAATTTTTTATTATCTTTGTTTTAATTTGAAAAAGGGTTCCACAATTTTAACTAATTCACTTTCAAAGCATTTAGTTGAAAATCGATTGACAGATTTTTTAGCAGCATTTTGTATTGCATCTCTTTCCCCAGCAGTCATATTTATAATAGAAATTATAATTTTAGCATACTCATCAGCATCTTTGGCTAAAAACCCATTTCTGGTTTTGTCTTTTGTATCAATAATATCAGCCTTTGGTCCTCCAGATGCATTAGCAACCATAATTAATCCAGCAGCCAAGCCGTCAACAACACTTATTCCAAAATGTTCATTCCACATGGCATGAATACCAATTATGCCGTTCTGCATTTCAGAAATTAACTCGGCATAAGGAATGTTTATTTTGAATTCAACATTGTCATTCACAGCTAATTTTCTAGCTGCACTTTTTAATTTTTTCACATAGGATTCATCATCTTCATTGCGACAAGATCCTACAAGTACTAGGCGCAACTTTTTCCACACTTCTTCAGCGATCATAGGTTTAATCTTACTCATAACTTCTATCATTAGAGCATGATTTTTTTCAGGTCTGTATTGGCTGACTGAAACTAGTCTAATTTCATCATTTTTCTCTGTATCACTCAAAAGTGGCAACTGTGTGAGCTTGTCAACATCACATGGTGGATATAAAAGATGAGTACGTTGAGGGCATTTCCAAATGGAATTAATGTGTTCTTTTGTCCAAGAAGAGTTGACCATTACAATATCAGCGGTCTTACCAGCTAATCCATACAAGAAAGCAATACCCTTATAATATCCAAGTTTCATGATTGTTAGAACTGGATTTCTGGCAATAATATGACGATTGTTAAAAGAAGCAGATCTTTGCGAAACATGATTCAACATATCTGTAGAAATTATTGGATAATGAGTGTAGGATGCCACTTTGCAGCCTCCAATGTATTTGAATAGTGGATATGTGAATGCATAACCCATGGTGTCAATATAAATATCAGGTTTGAAGAGCGTAAATGCTTCCAAACCCAGCCAAATCGAGCCAATGCTCTGTCCAAGTAACGTACAAAATGGATACATCTTTGCTTCCACCCACTTTCTTCGATGCAAATAAACAATATTGATATTGTGCTGCAACTTCATGTCAAAAACTGTTTCAACATTAGCTAGAATAGTATCTCGATCGTGCTCCAAGTCACCGGTATAAATAAAAACGTGCACATTTTTGTAGTTTGACTGCAGAGCTTTCACAGTAGCCCAGAGAACTCTCTCGCCTCCAGCACCAGCATTGCAGTAAGGATGGAAAACTCCCACTGTGACCTCCCCATCTTTTCTTTCTATGTCGTGACTTCTTGAAAATATTTTTTTAATAAACATTAAAATCATCAATGGATATATACATATCAAAAACAACCAGCACGTCGCCAGAAACGCCGCAATTTCGAACGTCCAGTAAATTAATGCTTTTAGCACAGACATTTTTGATCATCGGTCTTTAAAATACGTTTTTCTCACTCTTGACAATTCTCGCAAAAGACTTTCTGCAAAATAAAAATCATTAGTACAAAGACGGAGCAATTTGCATACGTACATAATTGTAAATTGAAGGTGTGGAAAAAATTCTTGTTTACGTTTACAAACATGTGTGCAGACTGCAGAGCCTGGTTTGACGTGTCCTCCCGCACTGCACTCTACTTTCCCATTACTGCCGAACTCCCTTTGTATTTTATAAACATAACCTCACTTTAATCTCCAGACTGGTGGGCAATTCACGGCTGATTAGATTACACCGCACGAGCATCCTATCCAAAAGTCTTAGAATATAATTGACTCCGCCGGCGTCTGCATATCAGCGAGTCTGATACCGCCGCAAGCCGCGCAATTGCAACAACAATAAGTAAAGTGTGTATCTACACCTTCAAGCCGCACACTGATGCCGCAGTGCAGAGAGGAGTCCAGACTCGCGACTCGCATTGTGTGCGCGACTATTTATAGAGTACGGTACGCGTCGATATGTATGGAAGCTCTTTTTTACCGAGTTGATAACAATGCCATACTTTGGACTTGACAGACTTGCTCGAAAAACCTCTACGGAGACTTTATCTGGACGGTGCGTGTGTATTTCGTAAAGGCCGATAACAGCGAGTTTTTCACGCTCGGCAACAGTGCCAGCAGTCAATGACACGCGGCGCGAGCTACTTCGCTTAATTGCATTTATTCAAATCGCTCGCCGCTTCTTGCGCGATAAACGCACACGCGGATTTTATTATTTTTCCATAAGTCATATTTTCGTAAGTAAGTATGCTGCTGCGCTGTTGCTGCGAGCGTTTTGGAGCTCGCCAACTACTTACGTACCTGTTTACGTGCAAAATATGAGTCACCGAATTCAATTAGCCGCCGCACTGACTCACAATATAAGTAAGTATTATAGACAGAGCGAGAGATAAGGATGGGATTCGGAAAGTTGCGAGACACGTCATTACATAAATCATATTCGAATCGCACGGATTATTTCGTATATACCTACATGAGTACTTATCGATTATCCGCTCAAAATGTGCGGGAATGACGATTGGAAAAAGCCAAAAGCCGCGCGCAAGTGCAGCGCCTGATTGAAAAACAAAAACAAGCGCATCAATTGTGCGGGTCGGTCAGAAAACGGTTCGGCGACGATCGCGCGCTGAGCAGCGCGAAGTTCACCGCGAATCGAATGAGAGAGAGAGAGAGAGAGAGAGAGAAGAAGTCAACGGAAATCACATCGAGTGTGCAAGCTCTACTCGTTCGGTCGTTCGGCGTTCCGCACGATAAACATACGGCAGTCAAGAGCCGAGTGTATAGAGTGTGTGTAGGAGAAAGAGACGGAGCGATAAGAGCGACTGTAGGAAGGAGCAATGGAGGGGGTCACTATAGCAGTAGCCTATAACGTGCACATATAGCTATAGACACTCTGGACTAGAGAGCAGCAGCGCGAGAGAAAGAGAGAAAAAGGGAGTTGACTCGCGGCTGTGGCGCGACTCCTCATCATAGATTTCGCTGCTGCTGCTGCTGCTGTATCACATTGTGTGCTGCTGCTGCTGCAGTGTGTAGTGTACACTCGATGAAAGTACGACGACGCGTTTTCTCTCCGTCCGCCGTGTACTTACTTGCTTGCGCGATAAGCGATCAGTAGTCTGCTCGAGGAGAATTCTCAGTCGTGTCGCAGCTTACAAAGCAAGCGTTCGTCGCCGATTACGGGCAATAAAACAGTGCGCGGGGGCAAAAGGCAAAAGAGTGCGCGCACACACGTACACGACGGTGACGCTGGCCGCGATGCCGTCAGCAACGGCCGTCGACTGCTGCAGCAGCAGCGAGGGATAGACACGCATATCGCAGCGTACTTACACGTCGTCGGAGCAGGCGTGGGTGTGCGAGGCTTTTTCGTTTTTTCGCGCACCTTACGCCGCGAAAAAGCCCAAGCTGCGCCGCACCGCACCAACCGAGCTCCCCCGTTGTCCCCCCGTCGACAGGAGAGAAGGAGTAGGGCAGGCAGCAGCAACAACAAAGGGCTGGCCCAGCGCCTTGAGACATGGAAGCCGATTATCAGCCCGCTCCCAGTCCCGCGAAAGTTTTGACAGGTGAGAGAGTGAGAAATTGCCGTGGGAGAGAGATGACCATTGTGTGTGCACTTACCTGCGGATCTTGTGTTGCGAGTGAGAGTGAACATTTTCTTTTTCGACTCGCGCTCTCTCGACTCTGTGTTTGGCAATCGCGGTCGTCCACCTCTCCGCGAACGCAAGTATATACGTACGTTGGCAGTTTTACTCCAACTCTAAGTGGCCATCGGCCAGTGATTATATTCCTTCACTGGCTTGCCATTCCCATTATACGAGTGTCATGTCTGCGTGTGCTGCAGGCCTGCGAGCAAGTGAGTCTTGAAAGGTGTGACTTTTACGTATCAATGCGGATGGCTTGGCTCAGGAGAGCTAGTGTAGTAGTAGTAGAGGA
Source organism: Philotrypesis tridentata (assembly GCA_018906965.1). NCBI lineage: Eukaryota > Metazoa > Arthropoda > Insecta > Hymenoptera > Pteromalidae > Philotrypesis > Philotrypesis tridentata. The sequence goes on from JACCIB010000002.1 coordinate 1,884,245, forward strand.
CCATTGTTTGGATGAAAGAGCTGGGGAGACTCTTGGAGAATAACAAGCATGCTTTCAATGTGCTAGACGACTGGTAATGAGTCTGATGGCTGCTGTTGCCATGAAAAAGATTTGCGTTGAATGAATGATATATTGTTTAGTCGCTTGAGTTTCATACTTTCAAGCCAGATAAAATGCTATATTCAATGAATGCCATTGGAGTTACCTTTGATAATTTCCTTTGTTTTGGTTACTCTCCAATGGAATTCCTTATTACTGTACAGTGTAACAGTTGTATTGATTATTCTCTACTGTATCAAGTTCAATTCATCTCTGGCATATACTTACTCGATAAATACCTGAAGAACAAGTTTGAAGTTTAACTACTTTGCATATAGTATCATTATCAATTCTATTAGACAAATTAGTTCTTATCTACAATTCACTATTTCAAATTTTGATTAATCAATAATTCACTGCACATACAAGTGTATCCATGTATGTGGCATGAAATCTTTTGATCTCAATAGATATTGCTCAGATAAATAATCGATATGAGCATATGATGTAAGCTTCCTCAGGCATTCCCACAGGTATAATTGCAACACAATTTAGCATTTGTAATATATAATGGAAACACACCTACGCTCCAAGCTTTTTCATAACTCACTCTCTCAGGACAAAAATGTGTTCACAGTGATTTGTTCTAAAAATAATATACAATAGGAGTAAACTTTAGTTTAAAAAACACAATAACACAGATTGCATAACACCTGAAAAAAAAGTTGCATACACTCTGTGCACAAAAAAAAACGATCTCCAAAAAACGTCAGATGAAATTTTGAAACATGCCCACGACATTACATTTTCACAAGTTTCGATGGTAATAGGTATGTACTATACCTTTGTCTCGATATACCGAATGACATAATGCTCCGCGAAAAAACAATTCGTTCAACTTGTATATAGCCCGAGTAAAAGCCATTGAATCATTTTTGGCGTCAGTACTTATAGACGTAGACTGTCGTTCTCAAACTCTCGCTCGTCTGTCCCATCTTCTTGAAAATAGACGAAATACAGGTCACACACATACATACACAGTCGAATGTAGGAACGGAAACAACGTAATTTCACGGCCTCTCGGCATATACGTGTATACACAAGTTCACGATTTTTATTACACGTGCATGTCCACATGGGACGATCGAAAGCAATTGCCGCAGTTCAATATGTTCTCCTCGAAGGTGATAAATTCTCAAAGCATCGCTGAGCCCAGCGAAATATATATTTATGTATACAATATATATTGCAAGCCCGTCTCTCTTAAGACGCACATACTTTGCTTCTAATGTAAAATCAATTTTAATTGCGCGGCCGTCGCCGACGCGATAAAAAAGAAACTACATAGGTACCTATATAGACAGCAGCGCACCTCTATGTATACCTGTATCTAGAACTTGCCGTGTATACAGTTACACAGACTCAAGTCTACCTCGAAAATGGAATATTGTATCCCAGAAGACCGTATGATTATGTCCTATACACATCAAAGCATTCGCCGTGTGTATATCGAGAGAGAAAGAGAGAGAGAGAGAGAGACGAGAAAAAAGTTTCCTGCGCGCTACAAGGCGCGATGGTGAACAAAGAGTAATGCACCTACGTGTAATATACGTGAGAACGATCGACTTTATGCGAAGCGCGCATTTGCCGCGGTTATTGCCGTATATAATGCACACTTTCAGTGGAAAGATTCAATTTCTCTTTTTCCCCACTTCGAGATTTTCGTCTTGAAAAGAAAGAAAAAAAGAGAGAAAAAAAAGTAAATACTGATCAAACGGCCTATATATATATATGCGCTCTCCGAAAAAAGACTTAGTTTCTCGAATCGCGAACGCGCTTTTATCTTCAACTGTTCGCGAGAGCCGCAACTGCTCGCGAATGTGATAATGGTGCGTGCTATATGCATATATGGGTGCGCAGTCGATAATATGCATATGTGTATATAATATATATATATATACAACGCGTACAGTATACAGAACGATAAACACCACTATATATACCGTATATATATACATAATACATATATACGGCTGCACACTTGAGTTGAAATCGAATTTTTGCAAGTGCGGCGTTTAAAAGCGGAATTAACAGCGGCGAGCAAAAATTACACTCGCGCGCGCGCGCGTGCCTTTCAATTTATATAATCTATAACTGCAGCGTGAAATTTCCCATTGACGTATCGAATTCGCTTTACGCGCATTATAGCGTTAAGCCAACAAATACATTTTCTTTTACTATCTGTGTATATCGCGCTGCGTGTGCAGCAAAATAACGACGTATTATATATACGCAGAGACGAAACTTTCCTGCGCGTCGTATATGCGTCCCGAGGAAAAAAAAATTGAAGGACACCAGTCGCGCGCACCCTCGCCGATGACTCCGCGCTCACATCACATCCTCCCGTACAGGTTGATACATAAGTATATAGAGACGCGTATCACACAGACTTGCGGAGATCTGACCGCAGAGTATTGTGGCGTTGTATGTATATATATATATATGTGCAGAGAGGGAGGAAGGAACTAGCGAACGTGCACCGGAAGCCTGCACCGGCGCGCCTCTCGTTACGAATGCAAGACGTGCGCGATTTTTCCTCTCCTCCTCCTCCTCCTCCTCCACCTCCTCCTCACGACGATTGTTGTATTATATACCATGGAGCTGACCACATACGTGTGTGCCTACGTACGTACGTAAGTGAGTCCTACCTCGCCTTTTATACCAAGATATTGCGAGCGTGCCGATCGTCACGATTTCGATCGATTAGTCTCGGATTCGCGGCTTCTACGTGAGGGTCTTCCCTTTTTTTTCTCCTGCACAGAGTATACAGCCTATATATAGCTGTCCGTGCGATCGTCTCTCGATTGTGTGTATTTCTCTCTTGGTGCGTTATATACTTGTGTACACTGCAGACGCGATGATGTTTGAGAATATTGAGTTTCTGGAGGAGAGATTTCGCTGCGGCGCAGTTCCGAGTATTCGCTCTGGAATTTCTCTCCTTATAGAGTGACAATTGTGCAGCGCTGCGCGAATATTTGCGCGTTTAATATAGCGTGACTCGGTGCAGTGTGTTTGCGCGAGCAGGACTGTGTGCGATATAGGCTCGATCGTTTTCTTCGGAGGATGTGAGTATTTAAGTGTGGAGGTATGTAACTACTATTTTTCGAGTCAACGCTGGCTGTGTATACACGGGCTGGTGTGGGTCGCTCGATTAGTTAAAATTAGACCCGCAGCTGCTGCTGCGGAAGGGAAAAGGCGACCCTTTTTTAAGAAGGTTCTATATATACCATTATGCTGTATATAATACGTCATAAAGAATATGCAAAATGTTAATGTATTTTTTTACTACTTTTGTTCAATTGCACATAGAGCAAAGCTTTGGTTACGGGTGTGGAAAATCTGTCAACAGATGTCAAGTGTGGAGAAACGGGTTGAGTTATTTGTCTGTCAATCAAGACCGTTTCTGGGCCGGAAAGCCGCCGAAATCAATGCAGTTGAATCAAATAGATTCCATTTAAACAGAGGAAAATACTTTTTCTTTTGACAAGCTATTATATTGCATAAATAAAGTAAAAAATAATTCTAAAATCTTTTTTATTTTTTATTTTTCAACGTGTACATTCCGAATGTATATCCTATATACAAATATGTTAATTACAGATAAGTCCTGAGCGATAGTAGTTTTATATAGGTTTAACGCAAATTTAAAAAAAAAAAACTTGTAGAACTGTTTTTAAACAATCATAATTTTCTCTGCACCTATTACTATACTGTTATCGTTCAGGTCGTATCAGTAACCCCTGTTTACCCTGAAATTTTCTAAGGAAAAAAATTTGCCTTTACCTGCGTAAAAATTGAACCACAAATATAGAAAAGATTAAATGCACGTTTTAGAACGCTCGATGTGCAGATATTTAAATTTTTATGAAACAATTTTAATCGTCACCCGCCAGTATACTGTATATCTCTCTTCCCAGCGTAACCGAAGCTTCGTTTGATAAAGTTGACCAAAAAGCGTATATAATATACAAAAAAAGAAAATCAATGCAATTTGTGTGTCTGCAGTATGCATATAAAGATAACAGAACCTTATTAAAAGATTAAAATATTGATTCCGAAATTACGTGTTATTATTATGCAGCGACGATCAACAGATGGTTATATATCCATCGACTATATTTTCGGAGCCACGCGTGTGCATTTCTGAATAAACAAACTCTATATTTGCCGAGAGCGCGCACATTATATAGATATCCATCGCCTTGAAAATTTCGCAGCTCCGCGCCGCAGCTGTATAGGCACTTCACTAACACCGCTGAGAGGATTGACCTATTGACACAGGTGCATTTTAACCCAACTATTATTAATTTTCTTTTTTCTTCTTTATTTCTTCGACTCGCGCGTTTACCTCGTCCCTCGCGTCACGCGAATGTCAATGGAAACGATGCGGCACCCGACGGCGTCGTCAATTATCGACGCGGGCGCGCACGTGGAGTCGTGTTTTCGGCGCATATAATACCTGCAGCCGCCAAGGTTCGCGTGTGGCACGCGGAAAATTGGGACGAAAGAAAGCGCGGCTTTGGATTTTCGCCCGATGGAACGTCGGACGTGTAAAAAAAGAGCCTCGGCGCATAACTTTCACGCGAACGATAAGATAAAACGCGCGGCAAGGAGAAAGAATATAATTATATCTCTACACCAGAGTTTTGTAGGCCCGTGGCGCTGAGTTCGTTTGAGAAAATCGCTGAAAAAATGTTGAGCGTCTCATGCGTATATGAATATTATTTATGTGTGCGTATATATATGGCGAATATTCAAACGACTCGTTTCCTTTTTTTTCCAGCCGTGAACAACGAATCCGAGGACCCGTACCCAAGCCTGTCCGACTTCCACGACTACGAGCCAAATTTGGAGTTCGACGACACGGAGCTCCAGGCGACCTCGACAGCCTGTACGCATAGAGACCTCTTTTTCTTTTTCGTAATTTTTTTTTTCTTCTTCGAATACACGTGTACTGTATATATATATAGCACCTATGAAAGTTCTCCCCCCGGTATATAACGAAGCGAATGGCGCAATTTTTACAGCTGTGCAGCTTCTGGAGGAGAAACTTGACCTGACGGCCGGCGTGATAGGCTCGGGCATCGAGTATTTGGAAAGTCCGGTGAGCGATGGCACCATAGAGGAGAACTTCGAGAAGGAGCTCGTCGATGCGCCCGTCATCGAGACTGGTACTTACACATCATGCATTGCGCACCAGGCGTATTATATACGACTTATGTATAATTGTAAACACTGCGCGCAGATGTATAATACACCGCGACGACTGCAGCATCAGCCGCCGCGCGGGAGACACTGTAATAGTTATATTTCCGCGCGATTCGTTTGGATAATCGCGGGCTCTTGTATTTTATTGGCCGAGTTTATTGCGAGAAAGTCGCCCGCGCGCGCGCGCCTTGTTTTACGGAGCCCCGGCTGAATTTCGAGATGATTAATAATACGGCTGAGCAATCGAAAGTGAAAATCGTTCGGTTTCTACTCTGCTTGCTCTCGTCTTGCTCTTTTTTTCGGAGAATCGCAGCTGCGAGCGCGGCTACGAGGAAACGCGAGCGCGCTGCTTTTCTCGATTAATTTTAGGCATCTATATAGGCGCTGCGCTTTGTGTATCGGGGAAAACGGAGAGATACCTTTTCTTTTCTTTTTATTTCAGGCATCGCTGCCGAATAGCGCTCTCTTGCATAATAAGCTTTCCGCGCGGAGATCGAAACGCGCGCAATGAATCACGCGAACGAATCGAAAACGCAGATTATACAATTATTTTCTTGCGATGCGTTCCGGAATTTCAAGAAGATTATGTGGCGAATTATTTAATTAATCGCCGACTGTTCGCGCAGCGATTATTTCACGCACCGAGAGAGAAGAGGATTATTTAATCCGATGCAATAAGCTGATTGAAAGCGCAGTCGCGATCTATTTTCACGGATGTGCTGAAGTAATTCTTTCAAAATTTTTGGTGTAGATTACACATTAAAGATTAAAAAGTCAAATGAATAATTAAATTCGTTTCGAAGTGTAGGTCATTAGCACAAAATTAAAATAGTTAATTAACACATTTATAAATTACATTGCAAAAATGCACTTTACTTTGGTTTAAAAATCGAAAATTTTTTTTTAAAGCTAGAGGTTTCGGACCGATTAGACTTTTTTCTGTGATAAAATATTACAAAAGCTAGAGCTTTAATTTAAAAAAAAATATGCCGAGTTTCGATGCTCTGATCAAAAGTTATGCCCGTTAAAAGAAATAATAATATAAAAATCCGAATAAGCAATTTTTTCTTGTTCCTCCATGTGCCTCCCCATGTTAAATTTTTATATCCTATATTTCCTTACAGAAGAAAGTCCCATTGGTCCGAAAGCTCTAGCTTAAAAAATTTTTTTGCGAATTTTAGACCAAAGAAAAGTGTATTTATTTTTTAAAATTCGGCATATATACATTTCACTGGTATCTTAACAAGTAACAAAATTAATTATGTTTTCCGATGAACTGAATTCCATACTTCATTGATTCATCGAAAGCATCCTGAAATTTCAAAGCAACGCGTTATTGAACAGAAAAAAAAATTGTCTCTTTCGCAGCAGACGACCTGGCCGCCCTGGACACGGAGCTCGCCGACGAGGAGGACTACCACGACATAGCCCGGCTAGGCATCGTCGAGGTGGTCGGGGACGACAGCGCCGGTCGCAAAGTCATAGTGGTCTCGGCTTGCAAATTGCCGCCCGTAGGCAAGGAGGCGTTCAATCACGCCAAACTGCTGCGCTACCTCACCCACACACTCGACACCTTCGTCGAGCAGGACTACAGCCTCGTCTACTTTCATCATGGGCTCACGTCGAAGAACAAGCCGCCGCTCTCCTGGCTCTGGCAGGCCTACAAGGCCTTCGATCGCAAGTACAAGAAGAACCTCAAGGCCCTCTACCTCGTGCATCCGACCAACTTCATCCGGATAGTCTGGCAGCTCTTCAAGCCAGCCATCAGGTGAGACTACGTGTATACACGCACGATTCTCGCAGGCGTTCCACGATTTCCGAGCAGACGGTGCAGTCGCTCTTTTTTTACCTGAGATTTCATTGCTTTGGCCTTGATTAACGAATCTGTAAATCATACGTTGCTTCAGCTGGCGGATTGTGTTTCGCTCGATAATCAGGCTGCGGGAAAATTTGGATGACGTTGAATTGTTTGATCTGAGCTTAAGTCACTCATCGAGTTCGAGAATAAGATGAGGATGAAGCGATTTAAAAATAAAACTTATTGAGCTGGATGGAGAACTTGCACTGTTCAACATGAGACTATAGTCGTTAATGGCTTCTTAAATTTCATAGCGTATTTTTCTTCGAGAAATTTTTTTTATGCAAATTAAGTGGAAGAACAAGTTTTTGCGAAATTATGCTAGCTCTTACTTCATGCTAGAACTGCTATACAAATTATGATTTTCTTGTGACCAATAGAAAATCCTTGGAAATATTTTTAATAAACATACAATACAATATATATAAATTATTGTCTAATTGAATTATTTTTGTTAACTCGTGTTTTCTTTCAGTGCTAAATTTGGTCGGAAAATGATGTATGTCAACTATTTAGATGAATTGGCCCAGTATATTAACCTTGACCAGTTGATAATTCCTCAACAAGTGATAGAGTAAGTACCACGATTTAGCAGAAGTATTATTTAATGAATTTGTGTCTTAAAATATTGACGAATTAAATTTAAGTGCAATTATCAGTAAACTTTATATAATATTGCTTTATCACAGACATGATGAACAACTAATGTTGAAAAACAAGAAAAATCTCCCAACAAGTCCACCGCCGAGTTCAATAGCGACTCCAGTTGGAACAACACAGTTTGGAGCAAGTCTTCAATTCATCAAAGAAAATAACAGAGGGGACCCTATACCGCCTATAGTACGACAGTGTGTAGAGTTTCTTGATACACCTGATGGTAAGGCTTATAATTTTGTAGAGTAACCCCTGAAAACATAGCTTTAGAAGTCAAGACTGAACGATTTCAGAAAATATCTTAACAGTAATTTTTTTTCGTCGAGTAATTCATGATTGAAAATCAGCTTTCACTTTGATTAGCTAAAGAACAAAAAAATACGTGCAAAATAAACGAAAAGTAATATGACTTTGATTGTTGTTAATGTTCTAATTATATTTAATTTCATTCATTACTCACTAATTTTTTAATAACAGCATTAGAAACTGAAGGCATATTTAGAAGATCCGCTAATGTGGCAGTAGTAAAAGAACTTCAAAGCAAGTGCAATCAAGGATTACCCGTCGATTTTCACGGTGATCCACATATAGCAGCAGTTCTTTTGAAAACCTTTCTTCGAGAGCTGGAAGAACCACTAATGACGTACGAGTTGTACGATGAAATCACTCAATTTCAAAGTAAGAATTATTGTTTTACGATTCCTGTTAATGATACAAATATAACAGTATTTTTATATTTTCAGCTTTATCGAAAGATGAACGTCCAAGAAGAGTTAAAATCTTGATACTTGAAAAATTACCAGAGGATAATTATCAACTATTAAAATATATAGTTCAGTTCTTATCCAGGGTAAATTGCATAAAGATCACTTCATTGCAGTAAATTTGCAACACAATCATTAAATTTTGTATTCTGTATTGTTAAAGGTAATGGACAGGTGTGATCTGAACAAGATGACGTCCAGTAATCTTGCTGTGGTATTCGGTCCAAATCTCGTAAGAGCGCCACCCTCGCGGGGTATGTCCTTATCAGCGATCGGCCCAATCAATCAATTCATCGACTATGTGTTCACCGACCAAGATAAAATATTTATAATTTAAAAGTAAATGTTTAGTCGCTTGTGAGTAAGGGCCTAATTGCGCGCCGATTTAAGCCTTTTGTACAGATTTCTCAGTATAGTAGCTCACTAATAATTTTTCTCCATTCATCTAAAACTATTTTAATTTGAATTTGCGTAATTTGTATTTCGATTATAGATAAAATGAGAAAACTTTTTTTAACTGTACCTGTAAGCAATTAGAAATCGAACAATTGGGATGATATGAAAAAAATTATAAGTGAGCTGCTTTAAACCAGAATGAATCCTCTGTTGTACAACGTAGCAACAATGATGCCTCAATGGATAAATATCGAGATTGTTGGTACAATTGTTATATTTATAAATGTCGTATACCAGTGATTACTAATGAAGATAATCTATTAGATGTTTATATTTTGTAATAACATTTGTTAATTTTTAAATTTTTTCCATTTAACGTTTAAAATATCTTTTTAAAACTCATTTTAACATGATATTTTTATCTACTTGCCGTAAAAAAAGACAAACATTAGTATGTACGCAAGAAGAAAAATTTGAATTATTTTAAAACTGCGTCATATATGCACAAACAAATCGCTACCATTGTCAAATCATGAAATTTATCAAGTCCACGAATTCGGTTGAGGCTAAAAACATCGACGAGTCTTGGAGGTTTGTATATTTACATGGAAATTAATGACCGCATACCAAAGATATATGAAAATGTCACACAATTGTATGTAAAAAGTAGTATTATTCAAATGGTGTAATTAATTCTTCATATAGGTATTACACGTAATGCAGGATGATTCCTCCAAGATTTTATTTCCACAATAGTAAGATATTTTTTTTGCATTTGATCATAGGTAAATTTCCAATTTTTTTCTTGTAATTTTTCTTAAGATCACAGAAAGAACATTCCATGTCAGTTTTACTAAGTTGATAACTCAACTAATTTAATATAGTCCCGACTCATGTGACTACACATCAGTCGTCATTAACTTTTATTAAAATGATCTATTTATCGAAGCATCCTGTAATATAAATAATAACTTGTACATAATTCAACGGTGTATAAAATTATAGTTTTTAAGGCGTCTAGAACTGATTTTTAATTAAAGAAAAGAGTATAAGAGAAAATACTTTAATATAAAAATAGATAACTATAAATATGATTGTGAATCATGCCGAGATTTGTCTATACGAATACAGAAAATGATAATCGAAGTTACATGAATTTTTTCAAAATATTCTATATATATTATAAATTTTAAATAATAGTAGATTTAAATTATTGTAGAACATTTTTACTTACTTGTCCAAATCATTTTTCACTATTTTTTTAATTTGATTTCACATAAACATACGTTTACACCAAATACACTCAAGTTTAAATGTTTAAATTCAGTCACCTAATCTTTGTACGCACCTAATCAAGGCGAATTATTAATTGTAACAGTGCGTTGTTTATGAATCACTAGCCATTCCTTTTGGTGATTTAAATAAAACACTTTTGTATAAAAACGTGAAAGATATAAGAATTGTTTTATGCTGCATAAAATGTGCATAATAAAAAAAAACTTCACTGTTAACCCTACTTTTTTTATCTACCTGTACAAAAAGTAATAGATTCTATTTATTTCGAAACATGCTTTTTATAAAAATATATACTACAAACTTCATAACCATATAAATAAACAAAAATTAAATTAAAACGTACAATTATATTTCAGCAATTAATTTAGTAAGTTTAATAATATTTTTAAAAATGTATCATATTTTAGCAAAAAACATACTTTTTGTACAGGTTGTTAGTTTGTATAAGAGTGAATTATGTTTAGTGTAGATTGATACGTGCACGACCCATGTATATACCTGTGATAGTTGCACACTGTACCATCTCAAAACTTTACCAAATTGGCAATTAAATTAGTATACATAACAGCAATGAATGTCTTATTATTTCAGGTAATAAAACAAGCGTACTTCAACAAAATGAATTTATTGTTTTTTTTTACAATAATAAGCCATGTGACAACAAAATATGCAGAGTATATACTAGTAATAATTGAGCTTAACTGAAAATAAAATTTAATGCAATATGTGTAGACAGTTAAGAGCTTTAAAACTAGCTTTTGTTAGGATTGTTTAGCAACAATAGTTTTCTATTATAAAGTTAAAAATTTAAGCTTCATATGGAATTAAGTAAAACGTTTTTTCAAAGAAATGATTTTAATATATTAAAGTTTAGTACATAAATTTTAGTTTTAAATAAGTAACATATACGCGGATGAAAATAAGTAATAACAAAAAAGTAAAAGCTTTTATTTTATTCATTGGAGTTTGCAGCTGGAAGTGTAAATTCGATATGCCTAATTTATGTTTTAGTACTGAGGTTTTATTCGTGAAATTATCGCAAGCATATAATTCAATGCGATATAAGAGCCTCAAAAACGAAATATAAATAGATGTCGAAAACAATAGATACTGTACTTAATTATTTATAGAAAAGTGTATTTTTTACACCTATTTCATTTTTATGTTTTATTTGCCACATGATTAACAGCCTAATTATATTATGCCAGAGGTGGATACTTTTCATTACATAAAAAAACTCTTTTCATCAATATTTGTTTTCATTTTTATGCTATAATTTACTCACTTAAGAAATAATGATGTTAATTTAAATCAAATTTAATACTTTTACACCTTAACGATGCAAATTTTGAATTTTCATCGTAAGTATAATGACAGTATTGAAAAGTATTCACAACTGAATTACGTTACTATCTTTTACATAGCTTAGCATTTTGTACATTTATAATGCCAGTAATATTGTTATATACAAGTCAATATTAATTTTTATCGCGTCATTGTACGAGTGAAACACGATGGGAAATGGGAAAATCTTTTAAGGAAAACGATAACCGTTTTTCACTTCTAAAAATCACAAATCGGTGATTAATATCTTATAAAAAGTAGCAAAGATGGCGCAGGTCGTATTTATTCATTAGAAAATACTGAAATTGTTATCACCTTTGCAATTCCATAATGTTCCAGTATATTACATAGTTTTTTCATTTGTATAAAAAATTCTATTGATGCTTACATCATCAGTCTGATAGTAAAAGAATCTTTGCTAGATCACGAAATAGCTAACAAAGAAAAGCAAATTACGCACGATTCATATAAAATTTGTCTTTTTGTTCTTTTCATTTGATGTTAGCCATACGTTTTCTTTAATCGTATAGAATTCCACAGCACATATCATAATACAAGTATTAACACGAAAGAAATGCTGTATAATTAAATGTATGTTATTTTATAATTTTCCAAAAATTCTAAAATTAATTGAATTAATATATTTCAAATTTATTCACGTTTTCTTTACAATAAAGTGTAGCAAAATTTTATTCGAAATCACTTACTATGATTATGCTTAAGTAAAAAGTAAATATGCGTACATATATTACTCTTGAATAAAACGGATGTTTTCTCCTGAAATACAATTAGTTTTCGCATAAAAAACAGATTTGTAGAAACGGCATATCCCAGTTTTCTCTTTTTATTTAGCTTCACTAAAAGTCAATGCTAAGATAGCTCGTATATAAATCAATCACATTGTTTTTCCCTATTACAGTACAATAATAACAATCGAGAATATAATCTACTTGCACGTTAATTCTTAGGTGTCTCAGTTTTTGTTATTTTTAACTACATATTTAATATAAATTCTTTTGGCATTCTATTGAGAAAGTGTGGAAATTAAGTTCACACTAGTAATCTCAAGTAGTATGCAATGCATTTTTTGCAAAAATGACTGAAAATTATATACATTTGAACATAGGAAGTTAAAATTCTCAGCACGAATTTAATAAAATCCCATGTTATTTTGAAGGTTGCAACGCTAGATACATGTACAGAGTTTATAAAAAATTGACTAATTATATTTGTATCAGTTAGGTAAAAGAGATTATTTATCTGATTTTTCAATTTAAAAAAAAATTAAGAATTAAGTTAAAAAGTATAGCCTGCTTAATATAGAATATTAATCAAAATATTGAGTAAGTTTATCAATCATAATGTAAACAATTATCATTTTTCTTTACGATTTCAATTAATTAAAAAGATCTTGATAAATATAAAAAAAACCCACTGGTTCATCACCTCAAGAATACCATGCATAAGTATTACGTAGCGTCACAACCTCGATAAAGCTTGGTTTTTTTAACGACTAAGCTAAATCATTACGAGCTGTGTGACGAGCCACCTCCACCACAGCATGAGCTCTTAGTTGGCTGATTCTGTTCAGTGGATTCATCCTCGACAACTACAACGTTCCGCCTAGTACTGTTATTCCTCGTTAGCGTTGATTTCTGCTCTTGTTGGTCTGCATGCTGCATCATACGTCGTGTCAAATCGAGGAACATATCCTCAATATTGAGGTTCTGCTTGGCCGATGTGTGAAAGTGTACCGCGCCAACTTGTTTCGAGTACCTGCGTTAATTTTTATTGTTAGAAACTTTTATGCAGAAAACTTAATTTTGCCAAGATGATTTATAAACACGTTAAGAAGTAACGAAGGTTACTATGTTAAGTTAATACAAAGTATTAGCGATGACGCCATTGTTTAATTACATAAAACATTCTTGAAACATGTACTTATTGTAGAAGTTAGCTATAACTTTATCTTTGAACATTTTTTTTAGACAATGTTTATTTACTATACATATCATTAAAGTAATGGTGCTATTCAGTGTTATGTCTGCTATTTCTTATGTAATCACAAGTCTTTTTTCTAAGCTGTTTAGCAATTACAGGCTTGCATAAGTCTAATTGTAAGAACTAAATACTGAAATACAAAGTCAGTCTGCATTTGCAAAGGTTTCAGAATCAATTTTGTAAGAAATGAAAACAACTTACTCTTCAGCCTCTTCAATAGTGACATTTCTTTCTTTTTCTAAATCTACTTTATTTCCTGCTATGGCCAAACAAATGTCACTGCCCAACATTTTCTTCAGTTCTTTTACCCAGTTTTTTACCTGAAAATCAATGATTACTCAATCAGAAACATGGTCATATGGAGCTCTGATAAGATTAGATGCCTTTGTTTGTTTCTTTCTTGTTATTCTTTATCTCATGAAGTTAATTTTACTTGATCAAAGCAAGAGAACATCTAGAGTCTCATATATATTTTGCAACTAAAAAATTGTATTTAACTTTTTTTCAGAGATTTATCAATTATTAAATATTCTTTAAGAATGCAACAAATTATCTTAATAAATAATCTTACTTTTTTAAATGTTTCTTCATCTGTTATATCGTAAACTAATATGGCACCATTGGACATTCGATAATAGATTGGTCCAAGTGCATGAAATTTCTCCTGACCTGCTGTATCCCAGATTGCCAAATTTACTCTTTTTCCATTAATGTTTAATTTTTTCTTGAAGAAGGAGGCCTAAAAAATGAAGTTTTATCAATGAATATGAAATGTACATGATAAATGATTAAATTAAAAACAGTGACTAAATTTTATTTTTCAGTTCATTTAAATTCAACAAAATAAAATTACTATGCAATCACAATTAAAGTTTTATGCACAAATAATGGAAATCTAACTAGGTAATTTTCCTGTCTGCAAATTGAATAAATTAAATTCACTTTATCAATTAATATGTACAAAGTGAGTAAAAGACAAACTGAACATGCAGTTTACATAAGTTTTCCAGCGTAAATTTTAGTAAAAATGCAAGGAAATATTGAGCTTAATCATAAGTTTTCATTGTCATTTACTTATGTGCTTCAGAAAGTTGATTCTTTTGTTTTCAGAGTTTACTAAGTATTGGAGTTCAAGGCTTAGATTACAAACATAGTGTAAATATTAAATAAGCTCTGTAATGAAAGACAGTTAAATCTAAGTTTACTTAGCTATGAATCTCAACATCCATTCGTGCATGCAATCTTAAAAAATATACCTGCTCCACTAATTGGTGCTTAAGTTTCAGAGTATGAAAGTTAAATAAATTATGATTCTTTACTCGATCACTCTATCGACCTTTGACAAAACTTTCCAAAGCATATAAAATATCTTAAAGTTAACGAAAGAAGAAACAGTCCCTGTCGTCAGCATTACCTGAAGCGTAGATATGTGCTTATCGTTGAACTTGTCCTCCACGTATCTAAGCACAACGGAGGTCTTCCCAACACAACCCTCTCCAAGAAGTACGACCTTGAAGTTGTAGGCATTCGCGTTGGACGCTGCCATGGTTAATCAATGACGATTTCCTTCGCGATCTCTCCAGGTGTGTATACGCGAGTATGAGACGGGGCAGCGCAGGGCTTTCTTATCGGGAGCTTCGTCGTTTGGCAGCGAGCTCGTGCGCTGCACTGTTGCCGCATGAAAACCAGATGAAAACCGACGACGATGACGGTGACACTTCTCGGATCAGGTCGAGGACTGCAACGGATCAGCTGTTCTCACCTGTGTAATCATGTCAGCGGGCGCTCGGCGCTGCACTTGGATTGTAACTGCCTTGGTTATTTAGTCTTTCTGTACAGTCGCCGCGCCGCAGTCAGCAGCGATGATGAGATGAGACTCGGTGTAAGATATATGCTGCAGGTCTGGTGAGATTCGACTGCAGAACGCTGACTTCCCGATAAGAAAGAGAGATGATGAATGCGTAGATTTGAACGTCAATGCGGTACGTTTTGTGACACGTACTTATCGGTGCGAGAAAGCGCGGTTATTTGAATCTCATGCTGCAAGTGGCAAGTTATCGCAGTTGCATTATCGTCCGCCGCTTGTTGCATATTGAACTGAAAAGTGATTTATTGTTTTTTATTGGCTGTAGAATCGTGAGTACAAATCAATTATACGGTAAACTGTTTTGATAATGCGTACAAATATACACGAGGGGACTATAGTGTACGATAAAAAATTATTGCAATTTAATTGCCAGCAATGTTTTAATGATTCATATTTTACTAAAAAAAAGCAATGATTTTCCGCTCTAAAGATCGGCTAATATAAAAAAGGCGCAACTGATGTGCAAACAATGATAAGCTAGTAACAAAAACTCAAGCATATATGATGCACTCGAACCTGGCAACAGTGAACAGGTGACTCACATTATCGGCATTCGCTACATTATAACCTATTATTTTTATGTTTTGCACTCTGCTCGCGCCCCGATCATTCCTCAAAAATCTCTGCGCTCCAATGGCTTGCCGCTTCGCTTGGCTCTTTTGCCTGTTCTCTTCTGACTTCTGCCTCTGACCAGTCTGGCCCGAGGCCTCTCTCAAGTCTGCTCCAATACTGAGCATTCCACCGGTAGATGGCTCGCGTCTGCTTCAATGCGCGCATTTTTTTTCCCTCCCACATATACTGCACGTAGTACTTATACACTAGAATCGACCTAGAAATAAAATTGACGATACGCGATGATTGTCTTCGAGAGGGGTTGCGAAAAAAAGTTGATAAATAAATATTGGTCGTCGCGCTGAAACGAACGCTCGCATCGCGACCCCGTGATAATTTTCGTTAAAAGGAAAACGGGAATGATGCATCAGCAACTTCCTGCAACTGCGCGTATTTCGCCACCAGATGTCGCGCGGCTCATTGTCAACACACAGCACACACGCAGAGAGAGAGCCATATAGCAGAACTGCGGGCGGGATAAGGAAACGTCGTCGGCGCGCGGCGCGTATACTTACACATACGCACACTGCACTGAGTATATTTTGACACTTGACGTCGCTGCTCCTTCTTGGATCTCGGCTAATCGCGCTCACGCAGTGGAACCGATCGAACGCGAACCAACGATTTCGTCTCGATAAGTATTCTCTGTGTGCGAGAGCCACAAGTTCAAAAGTGCGGATTCTTTCGTCGGTTGCAAGTACAGTCGCCTCGATTATTCGATTCGCCGGTTTCGCAGTGTGTGCGGCGAACACACAGTGGCGTGTGCAGACTTTAACCTCGACGGCGAGGCGCGTCGTCATCGTCGCGCAGAATTTTGCAGCGCGTTGAGGTGAGAGAGAACAACGAGCGCAATATATACACAATACACATCGGTGAGAGACATTGAGGGTATATGATGGAACTGACGATCGGCCAGTGCGAGGTTTCAATGTCAATAGTGCACGATAGTCAGAGCCCGCTGTCAACCGCTGACACCTGCCATTCAGTCCTGTAGTGTACAGAGAAAGCCGTAAGGACGCACACCTGGGGTGCAGCCCGTCTTCGTGGATTCATAGCTGTGTACTCGTCGTTCGACGTTCAAATCATAAGGTAAGGCATAGTAAGATAAACAAGCACGCGCGGCTCGTCTCATTTGAAATCGCGGCGAGTATAACGGCCGTGCAAAAAGTCTGCCATATCGCGCGCGCATGGCTGCAAAAGAAGAAGTGCACACGTAAGTGTACCAGGAGGAACGGCATGTGACGTAGGGGGAGGCACGCCGCTCGGCTTACTTACCGCGCGGGGCTCGATTTAGCAACTTCTATATCTCTCTATCTCTGTCTCTCTGTCTCTCTCGCACGCAGGGCTATATAAGAGCGTCGGAAGACGCTGTCCACTGCTTGCGATTATTGTTTTGTAATTTTCGGTGCGTGAGTCATTATATTGCGGCCGATTGGGGCTTTTTTCTGCTTTCCAAACGAACTTTCGGCGAGGCTTAATGGCGTCGCAGGCGAGAAATCGTTGAGGTTGGATCAGTTGTCACTGCGCGCGTCTGATAAGGCGAACAGCTGTGCGAAGTTAATAATAGCCTTGCACGGGCTGATCTTGTTTTTGTAGCGCGTAGGAGGTATATAGTTGCCACGCTGTTGTTTTGTTTAGGAAAATTAGGGTGAACGATTTGGATGCCGATATGTCGTCGGCTTTCGCGTTTAAAGGCATTTCCATTGCGTTGCGGAAACCGAGACCGAGAGAGAGAGAGCTTCAAGAGAAAGGTCGAGGAAAATTATCAGACATCAGGTGTTTCATGCGCTATGAGTTTGTATTTGTTTCATATATTGAATTTCTATGAATTGGGTATACATTTCTTTAGTGTAATCGTGGTACACAGGGATAGAAGGGAAATTGCGAGTTTGATTTAATCAAAAATAATTTTTAAGAAAATGCAGTTTCAGTAAAATACTTAAATAAGCTGTGTATATTTTATTGTTTTATATTGCATTTATCATTCAAACAATTCTATTTTACTACTGATTTCTTCACTTCTTTATTGTCTTGTTTCCTTTCAAATGGGTTATCATTTCTTTGCTGATTTATATTACTCAATCGTCGCTTTACAAATGAATTTGTTGCGTACATGCATTTAACAATTCTTTAAGAAATTCACTGTTAGCATTGGCGCAGCAAAGAAGTATTTGTGCTTGATAATACAGTTCATTTCTTCAGATAATGAAAATTAAGGACGAAACAGATTCAGTAAAGATACTGCTGAAACTAGGCTCGATGGATTACAAATGTACAAACTATAAATTACGAGATAAATTAATTTTTTTAACTATTAGGATTCAGAAGTATAACTTAATAAAAAAGGAATTGCAATAAAATTCTCGTTTTTTCAAAGAAACATTGGATCGCATAATCAGGTTATTCACTCTGAATCACAGGAGAACCCTTGCTTTGAACGATTAGGTTTGTTGTGAAAAGTGATCAGTATAGCTGATTCTTTATTTACAAAACTTTCCTCCCCCACCTCAAAGAGAATACACATTGCACTCCGAAATGACAAGCTGTTTATACTTTGCCGCAAGCCCCTTCCCACGTCTCCGAATGCAAACTCGTTTTTTCCCCCTGAAAACTGCATTTCTAACATATACACAAAGCATATATAAGATTATAGAGAAAGAGAACCGACTCCATCGCGCGGCAATCGCTCGGTCTCGTAACAGAGTTAGCCTCGAAAGCTGACGGTCAGTCCTATTCGCGCGCCTTTCTACCTGTCTCCGTCTCTCTCGCTCTCGTTCCTCCGTAGCGGCGACTCGCACTGCACCTATCCCATCGCCGAGTTTCGAGTTGTAATACACACAATTTCATCGGCGGTGGGGGCGATGCGCGCGCTTACACTCCAGCCGCTTGGCGGCATATACACTCCACCGCGTATACGCTCGTCTGTATGCATCACGCCGCCGCTTTGGTTCACACTCGAATGTGGCTGTTGGTCGTGGTCACCTGTGCCTCCTTAGTCCTCTCGTCTCCACACCGAAGATCCGACTGTTCTCCAATTATACACAACTCTTTTGCATCGCAATATACGTTTCTTCGAAAGTTTCTCGATCTACATATTCTCTACGCATTCGCGCGTGCGTTTGTGTGCGTGTCTATGTACATAAGTGCGACATAATAAAAAGCCAAAAACAAAGGTGCGAGACTCGATAAGACGCAAAGTAGTCGCGACGAAAATAATGCCCGCAAGAGTCGCCGCCGCCGCTTCCCGTAAATCCTCGTCTTCTTCGAGCAACAACAGTGACAGTTTCATCGTGCTCTCGAGTTTCTACAACAGCGTAGCCGTGCCTCAGACACCTCGAAGCCAGGTGTTACCACTTCAGGGACGATACAAGTGTCTCAACTCGTAATCGCGAGCCCGGCCTGACTTTTCGTCTCTTCTATATAGGCTTACAATAATAAAGCATATATACATTATACATTATATAGGTGTAGACTGCAATTGCACGAACTTTCTCTCCGCGCGCTTTTATATACACGCGCGCGTATAGCTCTGAACGCGCAGCTGTTCTACTCTGAAGACCATATCGCTTCGAAGCTCGTCTCCTGATAATTAACCAGGCAAGTAAGTGTCACGACGCAAGAGTCTAGTCTCGTGAGTTTCATGCGGGTTTGTGTATAGGGCAGACAGCTGCTGTCATGGCCGCTTTGGCGCGCGCGCGCGCGCGCGCCAGTCCTCCTGTTGGGCTTCCCGGAAAGCATGAGAGAGCGCGTTCGGTGTTTCCTCGAGAAGCAGGGGCGTTTTGACACTTGTCATCAGTGAAGGTGGCCTCGAAACAGCGAGGTTTCTTCGATTCGCGGAAAACCGAGGCTGGCGATCCGCTAATTTTTCCGGGTCGCTACGCGCGCGCGGGGGATAGATTTCGAAAGAGGGGGAGACTCGCGAGATGTAAGCAGTATGGCTGCGGCCGTGTCGGTGCCACGCGCCATGTCTGTACGCGCGCGCGCGCGCGCCGCCGCGGCGGCAGCGGCAGGATCGGAGTCGTGCCCCCTTTCGCGCGTTGCCTTTTTTGCTCGGCTTCTCCCGCAATTCCCGCATGTGCGCGAGTATATAGGCGCTGCATACATGTAGTGCAAAAGGGGTTTTGTACTCCGGGAGGAATACCCGGCGAGGATGACGCGTGGGTAGTCGCGAATTACGTTATGGTGGTTCGGAGTGAGCATTTTGTAGAAATGGGATGGCGAGGGACGTGCCGAGAGGTGTGCGCATGTCATTGTTTATACATTTTTTTTCGTTTTTGTAAATTTTTTAATGTTAACTTTTGACGATCATGGGTCGCATTTTTACGTCCAATCGATTGATGCTCGTTCGTTTCTGTCTGCTTGCTTTAGACCTTGATATTCAAGTGCAATATGAATAGGCTTTTCCGATACGGAAAACAACCGTTTTCGTCAGTTTTTTTAACCAAAACGAATAAGCCTGCGCTATTGTTTAAAATAATTTCGACCTTGGTTTATCCGACGAAAAATTAACGAAGGATCGACATTGCGTCATTGGCTCTCCTCGATACTTGCGCATTGCAATTCGAGGAGCAACACACGGAATTACGTTTTGGGCATGAAATTCATCTATATACGCGCGTCTACGTTTAATTGTCGGCAGCTTCCATTGAAAATAAATATTTAAAGATGTACACGCGGAAGGGAAGTTTATTATGATTTTCGGACATTTAATTTTGGTAAATAATGACAAGCGAACACGCGCATCGCGAGAAAAATTGTAAACAGCTTTTGTTGTACGCCCGCGCGAGGCGCCAAAGTTTATATATAGGTAGTTATCATTGTCCCGCGTGTCGGGCGTGTCATTAACCGTTCGTATGTCAACCTTGAATTTTCACGCTTAGCATACACGTTATATAGTTATATATCGCGCCAAGAGCTTTGTTCAATCGTATAATAACAAGCAACGCCGCCGAGGCCGATGCTTTGAATATTCGACTCTTATTTTTGCTCCGCTTTTTTTTCCCTTAATTTAATCGGATTTTATAGGTGCCAGAGTTTAGAGTTCTATACGCGATCATTGCGCGCTATTTGGGCCGCTTCATATGTTCGATTGTGCAGCCGATTGATTAGTGTCAACGACGTTGGGAACCTTGTCTTGGCGTTGATTATTAATTTATCGCCTGTGCGTCGCGCGGCGGCCGTCAATTCGAGCGCATAAATATATGTTATATAGTAAACGATTCACGAGTTTCCGAGCTCTGCAGCGCTGCAGTTCGATTCCAATCCCGTTCATAAAAATTCAAGATCTCGCCGCAGTAGAAGCGGCTTTGCACTCGAACTTGGATAAGGAAAATATATATCAAGAGCCGTGGCTGAGAGCTGCGTACAAAGTATCGAAGAAACAGTTTGTTATCCTCGAAAGACGTCGCGAGCGCAAAATTATTATCTCTGTCACAACATCTGCATATACACAGCTTATCCAAACAAGATTGAGCACGAAATGGCAAGGCCGAAGTAAGATAAGGAGAATAATACAGTCGTCATCTGCGACGCTAAATCATTCTCTCGATCCCCGTGCAGCATGTATAATTGTATATATATAAATTTATTCTCGTAAACGAGGTGTACACAGCCGCAACTCGGCTCGTGTAACGAATGCCCGATAATTTCGCAGTCGGCCGAAGATTTACACTGCCGCTATATAATACACAAATTCGTCAGCGAAGACACGCCGAGGCGAAAATAGCCTCGATGCAACGAAACAACAGATAAATCGCTGTGTGCATACAATATATACCCGCGCGCGCGTGTGTGTGTGTGAAGGTATGTGTGTGTGCGTTAACTGCGTTGTACACCTCTTCGACGAGACGCACCGTTCCACTATTCCACTTTCCTCCCAGAGACGATGAGCCTTGAACCTCCACGATGTCTGATGGTCTCATCTCTCGTATGTGCTTGGAGTTTTGTATGGGATATGACACACGTGTACCTATATAATATAAACACAGGAGGTGCGCGTGTATAATCCAGGTGGTTCCGAGAAAGTCGCGTGCGAAATTAATCGGCCCATGTGCCGCGCGCGAGACACTTTTTTATTGTTTTCGGCTGTACAGGTATATTATACAAGTGGAGTAAGTATCGTAAAGCGCGGGACATTTGCGTAAAACGTACAATTAGCGCCCAAGAGAGAGCATTGCGCGCTGTAATTTGATGTGGCGATTCCGAGAGCTGTTAATTGAGCAAAATTGTAAGTGGGTTTAACGTTTCAATGTTTTCGGCGCGCAAAACCGTGTCGCAAGGAGTATTGGTTTCCCATATTTTAATGCTTGGCTCGTGTGAACGTAACGACGAACACGACTCTCACGTTCGCTTAATTTTCCCGTGTGTACTCACCCTTTTCATTGCGTTGTCGCTGATCGTTAGTCGGCGACAAAAATTACCCGCTAAGAAATACCGCAAGAGACGCGCCGTGATCGCAAAGTGCTTTCTCGACTTTTATCACGTGGAAACACGCACAAGAGCAGTTCTATTTTCGCGCTAATGTTCCATTTTGACGTGAACTATCGGCCTGAGAAATGGCAGTTTCTTATCTAAGACAGTTATTCCTTTTTATTAGCCGAGAGATTTATCGTTCGAGGAATTCGGACCTCGTCGGGGGCGTAATTTTGCCAAAATAATTAGTCCCTGTCGTCGAGATTTTCAAAGCGCTGCTTTTCCCTAATATACGATTTTCCTGATACTATGGAAGTTGCAGCTGCGCGAAAAAAAAATAATCAGTAAACAACGCGATGTCATTACGCAAAAGCACTTGTCGAGATAAAAGTTTCGCTGGTGAACGACTCGAAGCGTCAGTTCCACGTTCAATTTCACAAACTAAGTCTTTATCAGCTCTAAACGTGGCTCGTAAACTCCGTGTAACAAAGAAATTGCTCGCGGCTCTCCCAACTTTTACAGCTACACTTTTAAAATCAGCATTCCGTGCGGATGTAGACAAAAAAGAATGCCAATGTGCCCACGCGAATAATGTCGCACTTTTCTTTGTCGCAACAAACTCGTCTCCCTTCGCGATCGTCGGGAATGTTTTTTCTTAATTCTTTCGTATATGCTTTATTTTATTTTTGTTCGGGCTTCTTGTCTCCTCAGCTATTTTTGTATCCCTCTGCAATTCTGTGCTCTGCACAACTTAATTTGTAAAAATACATGTGCGCGGAGGTGAATTCTCGCCTACTGTACTGCGCAAAAAATCTGTCTCTTTTATAGTAGCGGATGAGATAAAGTTGAGCGCTATATATTGAGATGTGACAATTTTGTAATTCGTATACTAGCGATTTTGGTCCCATGCAAAACAATAGGTGCAGATCCTTTTTCAAATTCAATAAAATTAACGGGATCTTGAACAAGTAAATTGGAAGAATTTCAGGACTATCAAATATTTTTTCCAAGAATACTCGTTGCAATTTTCAAAATTTTTTTGACAATTTAAAATCTTGTTCGGGAAACTCTGCAATATCTGATAATCGGAACGCAGGTACGTTACAAATTCGTAAAATTCATCTCAAACATTCAAATCAACAACAAGGAAAATTTCCCCAAAAAACAAGGCAAACGCATCTTTCCTTGGCCATTAGCAAAAACTACATTCGACTCTGTTTACATCCGTATCATCCGATTCCCAAAATAAAATTCACGATCTCTCACACGCGATAAAAAGACATATATTATATTCTCTCTCTATATATATAGCGCAGCAACCAACGCGTGCCGTCAGTCACGTAGTCGCGCAGCTTTCCTTTCGCGAGTTCTCTTCTCCCGCGTAAGGAGCATTTGCCCTGGAGATTTCATATTATACCCACACTCGCGCACAGACACACTCACAGAGGAGAGAGCGTCAAAACGCTGCAAGGTGCGCGCTATGACGCGTTGGTACTGTTAGGTCACACGATTCCGTAAGGGGGGACCCTCCAAATTCGAGTATTCGGGTCACGAGCGCGATTGGCCGTGATGGAGAGGAGAGAAGCAATATCGTACACGCGCGCGCGCGTTGTACATCGAATCGGTTTATATGCGGGGAGAGGAAGATGCAGTCTCGGACGGGTATGCATTTTTTGAATTCCGGAGCTGAATGCGTGTGTGTGCCGCGCAGAGTTGAGAGCGGAATGAAGTTTGCTTGAAGCTAAAGCGAGTTTTCATGTAGATTTATAGGCTTTTAGGGGGAGAGAAGAATTTCTTGGAAACCGTGGACTTGATGCGCGGAATGGGTATTTGGCTAAAATGTTTTTTTTTTTTACTTTTGGGACATCTTGTCGATAAAGCGATGGTGTGTGGATATACGTTGATCTTACACGAAATTAATTTAAGCACTTACAACAAATTAATTTAAGCATTATCAAATTTCAAAAATTCACCGTTCGACGTTGATATATTTTTGATTTCGCAAGCAATCCAAGTACCAAAAATTAATATCACATGTTCACACTCGGAGCGTAAAACCCTGATCTTCCAAAAGGCATCACTGGGACGCCTCGGCGTCAAGTTGTATAGGTACTGTTATATCAATATCCGGGCTAACTCGAGGCGGCTACCAAAAAGTCAAACCAGTTTTTTCTTACCGTTCGTGCAACTTTTACAATGTAGGTCTCGTCGCCGTAAGTTTGATCGACTGGTATACTGCAACGAGAAATTAATGCGCTTGGATAAAGAGGGAGATGATCGTGTGCTTTACTGCTTTTTGTGACCAGCGCACAGCATTTTCTAGAGTACAATACGGGACTTTTCTTCCTCCTCACATCAGTTCTCCTAATTTTAAAAATCCAAAAATTCTCGATGAAATGCAACACTCAAAAAAATAAAAAAATTTAATTTTCATATACTTTCACTCTCAATGTACTCCCGATAAATTTTGCATACAGCCGATATACCACATGCTGCAGAAGGGTTCTCTCGAAGCGCGTTTCTAAATGATCCAGAGCTTTCGCAAATTGCGCAAAAGAGGCCCACGTTTCAGTCTCTCGCGCGTAAAAAACCCCTCATCCGTAAAGAAAAAAAAAGCGCGCGTATAACAACTATAATAATAAGAACGACCTACAAAATAAAAGGAAAAAAAATTTGGTAAAACCGAGCTTCTCGGGTGAGGGAAAAACACTGGCGAGCACCTTGGCACATATATAAACGCGCGCGGCGTCGCAGTGGCGCCCAACAATCCATGACATTCGCATCTAGATTGCCGAAAATCCAACGCCCGCCTCTTTCTCTCCGCAGCCATCAACGCAACGCGCTCACAGCCGTCGTTGACGTAACAGCTCTCTTGTATACATATATACACATAAACGGCCGATTTCGCCGGCGAGAACTTTCGTTTTGTGCACTGCTTCCGCGTCTGCGCGCCTCGCGTCACAGTATATTATATGTACACGACCGAAAAGAGCCTTTTACCTCCGTCTCTCGCGCCAGTTTCGAATGACAGCGAGAGTATAATAATCTCGAATCGCTCGCGCAACGCGAAGCTAAGAGAGCGAAGTAAGAGAGTGAGAGAGAGAGAGTGAGAGAGAGAGAGAGAGAGAAAGAGAGAGAAACGAAAGTATCGAGGTAGTGGGTAATCGTGTCAGGGACGCGCGCGCCGTGAGCGTTTCCATTTTAGAGTCGTGAAACTCTCGATTCCCTCGACTGTTGTGCTGCAGGACGGCATATCGCGTTGGGGGAGACGTCGCGCAAACAGGAGTTGCTCGGTGAGAAAAGGGATTGGAAGCTCGATGACGAGGCTCTCTTGGATGCATCCGAATACAGAGAGAGAGAGAGAGAGAGAGAGAGAGAAAGAAACAGCTATGCTGTGTTGTTTGGGTTTTGGTGATATAACTGTCTTAATTATTGCGGAAGTGTCTGGACTCGAGGGGATTTTGTGGGTCAGGCTTGTGGTTCGTCGTGTTCAGGGAGACAAAATGTAGCACATTAAAAAAAACTAACTTTTTAATATTTATTATTTTATTTTTATATTGTGTATAGAAATTAAATTACAATAGCACGAGATGTTTGCCTACCTTTGTATAATGGAACCATCATATTATAATACATCGTTTCAATTTTTCGCTTTAGTACACTCGGAAAACGAAGTTTTGAAACTAATAATACAAATTTAAAACTGATAGCAAAATATTTGTTCTTATATATTGGTGTGCGAAAATTTAGTGCGAAATTTTGAATATTCAATTGGCCTTTTCAGGTCCCCCTGTATAAATTTCCGCTGAATTAAATTTGAGGTAACGAGTTATATATCAGGCAAAAAAGTGGGGCAATTATGCGAATAGCGCGAATGTACATTATTGCCGTGCGCCTGGCATTGCGCGCAATAAGTAATCATTTTATTAGAAACGATATATCGCTGATAGAATTATCTAATAAAACTGATGAATCGCTCAAGCGCACACAAGCCATGGCTATTACAGCGATATTTTACGCGTTCTTTACGACACTCTTTATTTTCTCCGTCTGTATATATCGCCATAAGTCTGCGCGCACTTGCTATATTATTGCGGGAGATATTATTCACTTCAGCCAAGTGTACAATTAGCTGAAACAATTAACAACGCACCGAAGAAAAGCTCGATAAGTGTATTAATAAGTATGTATGAGAAAAAAAAAATAAGCCAAGCTATTATTTTTCAACGTCCTCCGCTGCGTCCTACACGCAATCAACGCTGTGCGAATTGAAAATATTTCCGCTCGATTGTGATCCGCTGTAAAGAGACGATAATCTCGAAAGGTGGTGTGGAAGAAATATCGTATGGTGTGTGCTATATGCACAATGCACATATATATATTAAAATATAATACATGCGGCCTTTCGATACGCTCAGCTGAAATAATAAAACTGAAATTGTAATTCGCACAATTCGTGACAGAGCTCGATCTACTGCGATAGAGATTAGTAATTCTCGGCGAATAAATACGCTTCGGCGAAGTTACGGTAAGTATACAGAGAAGAGAGGGGAATCGTGAAAGGCTGTAAGGTTCTTATACAATATCTGGTTTTCTTCTTTTCAGCCAAGACTATCTAATCTGCATGTTATACGCGGCCTCTCGCGTAGAGACGAAACTCGAGAGTATATAATAAAATATATACGCGGTATATTCGCCAGAAACGGTTTTTTTTTCACAGTAAGCCATCGATAATTTACACCGCCGAGTGCGTGCGTTGTCCGAAAATCTCAACCGCGGCACTTCGATGTGCGAAATCGTGCGGTTGTGAAAATAAAACGCTGTAAATCCTTTCGACAATTTATATGCTTCGAATATTACTCTTATAACTTCGAAAATACTCCATGTACACACGATGCAGAATTTCCAGTTCTTTTTTTACGAGAACGCTTTTTACATTGCGCGGCTCAACTTCTCCTTCGAAGCCGAAGTTATACACGGGGAGAGACGGCGTTACGTAAGCTCTCTCGAGCCGAATCAGGTCTTTTTTCTTTTTTGCAAATCGACAAGATGAAGATTGCGCAAAGGCTCTCTCGCGCTCAGCGCTCACGAATAATATTGTAATTGCAGCCAGCTGTCAGCCCTGGGGGCTGACATAACGTCGTATTGTCTCTTCGTTCCCCATCACGAATTATGCGCGGCACCTATCAACATCGAGATTTCCATTATCTGTCACCTCTTGCCGCTATACATTTCCATATTTCATTCAGAGACGTGCAGCACAGCTGCCTCTCTCGCTGTTCTATGAGAAAAGTGACTCCGGCAGACCTCCCGTTAAATTCCTCTTCGTTGAAAAAAAAATACAGCAATATTGTGTACGACACACCGCAGCTGTGCATGCGGCAGCCGAAAAGCCGGTAATCCTCTTGGCGTATGCTATATACACCGGCTCATTGTCGGTCCCGCTAGAAACTAAGTACTCGCGTTCGTTCCGCGGGACAGCAGCGGTGCATGCGTGTCTTATAATACGTATATATATATATACACCTTCACCGGTCGCGAGAACAGTTATGCGTATAGAGAGAAGAAAGGCGCAAGTGCTTATGGACGTCCTCTCAGTGTACAGAGAGAGAGAGAGAGAGCAAGCGATAAATACATACATATACAGACAGTGCGCGCGCGTGCAGCAATGGAAATGAGACTGAAAGTTTGGTTTAGCGGGTAACGGTGTCAGGGACGTCGTTGCCGTTTCATGCATGTATACATGAAGTTAGACGCGACAGACAACACAACACAGAGTCTTTTGCGCAAAATCTCTCGTATAATCATAACAGCGCGTAAACGCCAGCGTTATAAGTGCGCGAGGTGGTGGGTGGTGGTGGTGCGCGCGGTGTAACGAGGACTGATTGCGCGTAATGCGTATACGCGCGTATAGCCTGGAATTTATGGTCTTGAACTTGGGAGATTTACTATACACGCTGCTGCCGCTGATGACTCTGTCGTTTGCTTCTCTTCGCGCGAGGAGGATAATCTCTTTTTCTTTGATCGTCGCTCGTTGCGTGCTGTATACAATATACATACACTTACAGCGTTTACGGTGTCGTGGAAAATCAATGCTTGCGAACGAAGCTAACTCGTAAGGACTTTATCTATGTAAGCATAACGATGTTTTCTTTATACGTCATTATATATAGCATCCAATGGATAATTACTTCCCGCAGGGGGCAGCCAAGTTTCTCTTCAAAATCTTCGGATCGCGCGGCCGTATGTATATACTTTCACTCCACACGAAAAATGACAACACGATCCGAGTAAGAGAGAGAGAGAGAAAAAAAAGCATGCACGAAAGCTCACAAGAGAAGAAAGTGAAAGCGCAGCGCGCACCGCCGTGAAATTCCTCCCGCGACGGCACGATAACTCCTCTCTTATCTATAATGCTCCAGATACATCGAAACTTTGTCTAAAATTAGTCTTCTGCGGTGTACACAGCCATCCGGTATATTTCGCCCGACTGTTGAAGCGTGAGACCGCACAAGTTAAGAAAAAAAACAATTAATAAACATGTGTCAAGCGAGCCACTCGGCTTACATATCAAGACCCGAACCGATTATTCGATCGTATCAGCTTCTACTACTTGGCCGAAAATGCCGTCGAGATTTCCATACCAGGGTTACGTTGCGTAATGTATAAGAGAAAACTTTTAGGCGCCTCCATGTCGCACTCTCTGCACTGTGTCTCTATATACACGGTTAGCACACATACACACACACACAACTATATAGGTATATTTGAAATAACAGGAAGCCGTTCGCCAGTGGCAAAAGACGCGATAAGCGCGCGTCCTGTTTTTTTTCGCGTCTTACGCGCGATTCTTCGCCGGTGTGTATAGTAGACCCCCCTTTTTAACTTATTTTGCCGCATAGAGATCGATTAATAGAGCGATGAATTCGGGTGTAAGGGATATGCAGGTTGTCCTTTACAACGAGACTGGAGCAGACTGTACAGTGCAATAATTTATCGGTCGCAGTTAAAAATTCGAAGAATACGTATAAACTTGACTGTTGGCAATCTGCATAAAAAACAAGTATTTACGTATGCGTGAGCGACATGTATAAAAAAAAAGTGTATTCTCCGCCGCTAAAAATACACAAACGCGCACCAGAAATGCGATTATCCTACTTTCGAGGGACGTGTGACTTGCATATCCGAGCATCTCCGCGATCCAATAACGTCTGCGCATCGTCGATATATACAGGACGCGCTTATTTTCAGCGAAGACACTCGCGAAAATAGTCCGAAAAGACGCGGCGCGACTCGTTTATTCGTACACTCTTGGACATTCTCCTTGAAAAAAATCCGGCATGATGCGCGATTATAAACTTGGAGGACCTCGATCGCGTATATAGAAAGTCTTGCCGCGCATGACTTTCCTCGCGCCTGTCTCGAGTTACGCAGCGTTCGACGCGCGAAAAAATAAAATGTCCGTTCCTCTCCCCTTTTCTGCAGTCCGAAAATTTAATGCGCGACACGCTTGTGTATTTTTAGATACACGGACCGCGGCTGCTGCCGGCAATATGTATTTCTGGAGAAAGTTTCTGTAACTCGTTACCGCACAATGAGACGCGCGCGCGCGCGATCGATGCGGTTTGCGCTCGCAAGCTTCCCTGCACTGACGGCATTTTTGCATTACTCGGCTTAGTCGTAGCGTCGATTTAAGAGGACACGCGGCCGTACCTTAAATGGTTAAATAATGAAAAATTGAATTTTATGCGCGCTTGCGGTGTGTAAACGCAAGGAGAATTTGAAGAAGAGAAAACAATTTTTGTGCGTGCTCAAAAATCATAATGCTCATTTGGTTAGGCATTGAAATAGTATAATTTTGCACAAGTTAGATCTAATCTAAGTACAGATTATTATCTGTAATAAGATTTAAAATTGAATTTAATTCATAATGTATATAACGTACGATTAACAATTGCTTAATGCACTGTTTATATACTGCAGCCACTCTTTCAAAGAAAAGAAAATTGGTTTGTTTGGCTATTCGCGGTGTATCCGTCATCTCGAGTAATAAATAACTCTGGGATCGGCCATTAATAGAGCAGGTCGCTCTCCAGATGTACATCCGAGAGCGAATTAAGAAAAGAAGAAAGAGACACCGCGCGCAGCACCTTGAGTGCACGTCAAAGCAGGAAGTTCATCTACCTGCGGCTCGCTTGCCGTCTCGCCAAATAACAACAACGAGATAACCCAACAACAACAAAGCAATAAATCGCTACCCTTTCTCCCATACTCGCAGCTATACATAGATATATTATTGCAGGCTATGCGAGGAGAAACAAGGTATAATAATTTCGAGGGTCGCAGTCTCGAAGGCTCCTTTTCGCGTCAGGGATCGTCGACCCGCCGTCTCCTCTCTCTCTCTCTCTATCTTTCTCTCTCTTTCTCTACTCTTGCACGCACGCATATATCCGGTTCTAAAAATCGGCCGACCAATCGCCGCCTGGTTTTTCTGCACCGGGGAGCTCGGCTCACGCCCACCCGAATCCTCGATCTTCATTGGCGCTCGAGAGCCGGCGATTTCTTTTTTTTGGCTCTCTCGTCGCCTCGTTTTCATCGGCGGCGGCGTTGCCGTTTTGTTGCAATAGACCTTTTTTCGCGCGTCGCGCGGCAATTTATCAAAAATCACGCGGGCGAGCCCATTCTCGGCCGGAAAGATCTACACGTAGGTGCGTAAGATCTGTCTTACAGGTTATTCGCGAGTCGCTATTTTCTTCGTTATAGGTTGCCCGCCAAATTATCGAGAGGATCTTCGACCTATTGTTCCTCCTTCTGTTGAGTTCGGGGGTGCTTGTCTATTCACGAGTTGGCTAATAATAGAACTATGTTTCAATCAATATTTATATGTATAGATCGGAGTGATTGTGTTGCCGGTGAACTTGTGTATACCATCTTGAACTTCAGAAGTATTATCTTATCTTCACCGTATTGTTTTCGGATCTGTTTCGATGATTTTGTCGAGATACGATCTCACCCCCAATTATTTTCTGCATCGAGTGGCGATCGATTAAGCGAAATTAGCATATACATAGCTTCTTTTTGATAAAAATGTCACATATCGAATGCTGCGATACATATTATAAGATACCTTGAATTATATTAAAATATTAATGGCAACGCTGTATATTTTGGACTAAACAAGACCAGGCTCTTAAAGCAACATTATCAGGGGTAAACAGCCGCCGATGCAGATAAGGGGCCAACTCGCACTTTTTTTCCTCCAAGAGTCGATATGTAGAGCATGTAATTAAATGCACGCATTACTTTGCATTGATAAGTATACAACGATGCACACCGTTCTGTCCCTCATCCGTGTTTACGCTTCTTTTGACTCCCTCTTCGGCGCTCTCACTTCGTTTATCGAGCATCACGTGTCGTATCGCGAGCGAACACGCTTTTCATTTTCCTTATCGGTCGTTATATTGTTGCAAGAGAAAGAGAGAGGGAGAGTATATCTCTGGTAAGATACTTTGTTCAAAGCGATTACCATTTAGAGATATCATCTGACCGGTCCTCTAGAACCGCATGTGTATAGCTACTCTTTTGTACGTTGTTTTACGACAATTTTTAAAGTCGGTGCCTTCTCATTGTCAGACTGCAGGTGATGCTAAAAAATGAAAGTGCGTCCAGCCGTGTAAGTATTCCCTTGAAGCCGCAAGCAAATAATGGTGAAACCTCCTCGCCTGCTTGTTTTATGGGATTTTTTGTTTGTCTTCAAAGAAAACTATGTCTTGTTCAAATGACAACTAAGCGTATATTGGTGATTATTTCTGGAACACGTTCTTTTCACGCCTTACATTCATCGTTAAGGAGCCATTAGTCGGCGAGCTTATCGCCAACGTAATAGATTCTTAATTGCAACGCCCAATCCTAACAGTGAAATCTACAGGATATAATACTATACTCTTGCGAAGTTTCCAGTGGCCTGAATCGGTATAGCGATAGCCTCGATAGTACACGCCACGACCTTCGTTCACTTTTCAGCTTCGCATTAGAATAGTTCTTTCTCTCCGTAGCGCCTCGAATCTCTAATTAACTGAGCGTGTCGGTACTTACACCTATTTCTACTTCTCCCTGTTTTCACATTCGCGTTTTCCTTTGTCTGCGAAGAATAATGAAAGCTGAAAGTGTCCAGTAGAACTGCCATGCTTTGGAATGCCGAAGATTAACTTGCAGGTGTCCCCATCGCCGCACGAGTCGGATTTTTAACTCTGATGACATTAATGACAAGCCATATGTGTCCAAGCATTCCAAATTACAAGATAAAAGATTTTCCAGGGAACTTTTACTTATGTTATAGTCTTTATTTGCTGAATAAGCAAAACTAGTTCTCATGCGTAGCTTCATTCGACACAATAAATGTATGTATGCAGTCACGTAATACGAGTGTCAATATTATATTTATAGTCTGTTCGATAATCTTTACGTATGTGCTGAACGAGAGGAAAAAGGAAGTAAAATCAAGCATGGAATCGTTTTCTTTGAATGACTCAACGTTTTTGCATGCAACTCTAGTAGTGAAGGAAAATGTATCATTAACATTGCACTGTATTATTGTTGTATTATTGAACACTTTCGATACTTTTCAGTCACTTCATTCTTATACTGTAATAAAAATTCAAGAAATGCTTTCTTTGTTATTGTTACAAGAAAACATGGACATTGCACATCACTCAGAATAATAGCCTGCAAGATTAATTTTCATTTTTGAGGCTACGAATCGAGTCGACAATAATTTTTATAACACAATTATATTTAAACACAAACGAACGATTTTACAAAACCGTTAATTTAAATTTCGAGGCCTGATTAATCGGATAACTTTTAATCAGTCGGATGTATAGAACATACAAACTCGTTTGTCACTCAAGGCCTGCAAGTATACTTCTTCAACTTCACACAAAACAACGTTCTGCGCCAAGAATGCGCACAACTCAATCAAGGCTTCATTTCCAAATCCCTAGAAAGTCACTGCAATCACCGTTGTTGTGATTGTTTGAAACGGCAGCAAAAGTCAAGTCACGCCTATGTGCGCATCTCACTTCGACACTCGAATCGCGTATATATAAAGCAATCTTATATATATATATATATATATGTACAGTGTACACACGTACTTTCGCGCTTATCGAGCCCACAAGATACAGAGAAAGAAGACGCTCGAGTGTGCGTATTACAGATTTACTTATCATGTTTTTCTTCGCTGCGTAAATAACAACGCGCGCACGCCCTCAAAAGACTTTCTTTATCGCGCAAGTGTCTTTGACTGAATTGAGGTTCTTATACGCAATAATCAGTAAGGGTTGACTTGCTTTAGATGAAGTTCATAGCTGGGTTACCACACGCAAGGTTTCCCCCCTCCTACTATGTATCTTGAAACAATGCCGCTCTATTCTGTCAGTTTCAATGTGATAACGTGATTCCGGAGCGAATCGTTGCTAGCACCAGTCGTGCTAGAGAAAATGACTAATCTGAAATAATGAACCCCGTTGCGCTATAAATTGCACGTGTCTTTCAAAGGCAATAACTTGCAAACGACCTGAATCAAAACAAAGTAATATTAGCTCGATGTATCAAGTCAGTGTAACCCATTTATCAGCTTTTGCGTTTAATGTTTATACTGTTTAAGGTGCAATAAGCTTTTCATAACTATAAGGGTTAAAATTGTTTTATGAGAAAAAATAAGAGGAATATATAATTAATAAAGATTAATATATGATGCTTCGTGTATAAATGTTAATTATGGTGCACATCGTGTGCGAGCACAGCATACTCATAAGTTTTTTATTTTAAAAATCATGAAAGCCAGTAGAGTTTTGTATTTTATTTTGTGCTCTGCAGATAAAGCATGTAATTAAAAGTTGAATCTTGATGCGCGAGACTTCATTACATATTGACAAGCTTCTCTTTAAATAAATCATTCTTGTATTTTGAGATAAACTGTTTACCTCTCCTGCACGCACCTTAACATCAGCGCGAATCCAGAAAAAAAGCCATGCAACCAAAATTGCTTACCATCTATCACGCGACCAGTCCACGCTTGGCTTCATAAATCGATTCAACCCATATAAAAAATACACACCCTCGCATTATCCATATCAAGCCGCAGCAAAAATAAAAAGCAAAAATTCAAACACCCCACGCGCGAAACTCGCTGTTTTCAAACAGTAGCTTAGCGCTAAGATAAACATAGGGGACATAAGTAATACGGGCCTCCTAAGTATAGCTCTTCCTCCGCGCATCAGGAGCTAAGTGCGCGAGAAAGACACGCCGCGCGCGCGGGCGCGAGATAAAAGAGACACTGCGGCGAACTGTACATTAAGTAGGTGGGGGTAAAAACGGTCGCGCGAATACACGCCAAGTATATATAAGACGGCTCGCGATTCGCCGACGACCCACGTGGCAACATCGCGCCGGGCGCCATGCCGATCGCTGCATGCTCTTTCTCTCTACTCCCTCTGCTGCTGCTGCTGCTGCTGCACTGCAGTCTCTGCGTTACGGGCTTTTATATACACAACTCGAATCGCACCTTTGTACAGTCGACCGTTTGCCGTCTTGCAGCGCGTCGTCTCGATATTGTGTCATAGTCTGGCATTGCCGCGCGTATATACTTTTTGGTCCTCGTCTTGTTGAGGAAACATTGGCGCCCAACGAGGTTCCACTGCGTATGTTGATCGAGTGAGGTGGTGACGAGTTCAACTGCTCTCTCTCTGGAGTATAATCGGGTGGAAATATGTTGGCAAGTGGATTGTGCCGGGAACTTGTTTGAAATATAAGTGCTCGTCGAAAGTAGTCTGGTGAAACTCTCGGGATTGTCTTCGAGTACTCGCTGCGTGTGGGGATATATACGGCATTGACACTGCTTTCCGTCGTACGATTAAAGACTTTGCCGCGGGGAAATTTGTCAGGATCATTTTGGAGTGATTCATCATGCAGATTGAAATATGACTGAAAAAAGGTATAAATTTTAAAGCTTGTCTATTGGCTCGCGGGCCAACCCTATATGAAATGAAAATGCGAGTTGATTGCAATTATTAAGTCAATTGCATGGGGGGAAGGAAAAAATAGGTGGAGCGCAACGCGCGAGATAATGAAAAACGATCAAAACACACTATCTTATCGCCGCAGCAAAATTCCAGGTTTAAAAAACATACTAATACGTCATTGATCTGCGACTTTATTAACTATTCCGAACCTATTCTGCGTCGATTCTCGACATTCCGCAAAAATAATGAAATGTTGTAACACAGCGCAGTTCGAGAAACCGGCGGGAAATTCAAATGCGCCTGCGCCTCGCGCGCAAACCGCATCGCGTCAATCATCCCGATTCTCGCGTCTCGATAAGTATGCGCAGTCCTGTGTAGAAAATCAATCGACCTCGCACAGCACTTTCATAAGCTTTCGTTGAACACAACGCGCGCACACACACACGCACATTCACATACTTACTACAACAGCCGGTTCGAAAGGAAAGGGACCGAGTGTCTGCGACTCTCGTTTTACATGTGCGCATTATACGCGCGCGGCTCGGCGCGGCTATTGGCGGAAAACTGGTTTATTTTTGTGGATTGCTTTACGAACTTGCCACAGTCGATCCGGTATATTTATACCTGCCTTATTTTCAAGACTGTATACCGTAAGAGCGATGCACCGAGTGGCTTGTTCTCTCGCGGCACAAGAGGGGCTTTCGTGTTCTCGAAGCTTATTAGGGTTTCAGTTTTAATGTTGAGGTAGGTCCGTCCGCTTGTACGACAACGGTTATTATTTTAATATTTCCTTATAATCTATCTGCGATATAGGCACTGTGCCGTACAATAATGTGCGCAAGCGTTGAGAAAAAAACACAGTTCTTGGAATTTGAAATGCAGCGTTTATTCGAAAGCGCAATTGATTAATCGGGAAACTGTAATGTAACTTTATTCAGTCAACTTTTTATTCCAAGTATGTTTTTTTTTTTTGTTAATTTATTAAATAATGCATTGACTACAGGTAAAAGTTTGTTTGAAACGACTAAATTATTTTATCATAGCACGTATATCCACAAAAGAGAAAAAAAGCAGTAAATGAGATTCGCGCATAGATCCGACAGAAGCGAAGTAGCTCGTAAATTAAAATTCGTTTTTTTTTTTCAAAGGTAAGGGAATGTGAAAGTCTCCGCCACGCATATATATTTCTCTCGTTTCCAATGTTTAGCAGAACAAACACTTAAACAGGAAGGCAAATCCTACCCGTAAGCTCTGTGTGTGTAAAAAAAGAAAATTCCCTCTCTTCAAACGATCTCTGTTTGTGCCGCGAGCATATTGAACAAACTATATACGTATACGCATACAAACATAATCCACAGCCATATTTTTCTTTACCATCGTTTCACTGCGCACATTACATATACCTCCCGGCGTATTAAAATACGAGCAGTGCCACTCATCCAGAGCATTAAAATGCGCGACATAGTCGGTAGTGAGTTCTTAAACGGGTGTACGCACGGAGTTGCCTTGAGTCGGAAAGGTCAACGCGCGACAGGTGGTTCGTCAGTCTCTCGCGTCCGCGTCTTTCTCGCGCGCGCACAGCAACACACTTGGATGCTATATACGTAAATATTCTGCTGCGGTGCGCATGTGTTCGCTCACGTATTGCGAAAAGGCTTTTCGCCTTACATTTCGCGTACGTGTGTGCACTCGAAGATTTTTGTGGAGCCTTGCAGCGGCGCGCGGCTTTTCGTTTTCTCTCACTTTGCGAAATTGAAGCGTCTATATATGTAATCGCGAGCGACCCGCGCGCAAGCATCGTTTTTTGCCGAACTCTTGCTCGACGTGATGCGTGCATTGAGTGAAGTTAGAAATTAGCGCGTCTTCGCAAGGAGGATATAATGCAACACTGCGAGCACATCTCGAATTTCGTCCGATAAGAAATAAGAGGGACCACGGTATACGAGCCGTGTAAATTAGGTCTTATTCTCCCTCTGTGTGTGTGTGTGTGTCACTTTATAAATGTTGCGCGCAGCCAGTCGCACCGGACTCGCGACGAGAGAGAATCTGTTCTCGAAATAACGGAGTTTTTGCTTGCAGCAGTGCGGCGAACTCGTCTCTTTCTCCACGTATATGCTCCAAAATTTCCCTGTACATTAGTCGAAATTTTTTTTTCATCCATTCAGCTTACTTTTTGTATTGTAATATTATACAGTTCCGAATCTATTTTCGCCGCGTGACAAGCCAATCCCGCGACAGCTCCTGTTAATTTCTATAGTACCGCATAATAAAAAGAATGTTTTTTATCACAATCGACGCGACTGCTTCGCTGTACTTCCCTAACGTCTGGACAAGTTTTTAATAGCCCGAAGCGCGCCGGCGAAATTTATGATCGATTAACGGCCGACTGGGAATGTCGGGAGAGGAGACGCTGAAACATATATATGGCAGCTAACGTAATTAAACCGTCGGAGAGAAGAAAGCTCCGAAAGGTAAATAGCAATCGAATAGCCCATTGCTGTACACCGAGACACAGCGCTTGCATTGGAGTACAGAGCAAATATACGGGACAGAATTGAAACAACGGAGGTTTCCAAAGAGACGCACGCCGAGAGAAATCCGCGACTCTGTAGAACACAAGAGTAAGAGGGATGGGGGGGGGGGGGGAGGAGGAACAAGCGCGCGCGCGACCAGTGCCGCTTTCGCGCATAGTCTGCGCAGAAGCTCGATAAACCGCGTTATATAGGACTCGTTATTTCAGGCCTGACGTATGCGAACTTACATCCGCACGCGGGATACTCGGAATTTTTGCTCCGGTCCCGGAGATTTCTTCGCGCATTTCTCAAACGTAAACAAAGCTAGAGCCGGCGGGGCAGAAAAACAAGAAGCAGAAGAAGAAAAATAGAAGCAAAAAAGCTCGCAGATTCTATTCGTCCCTCTCCCCATATCGCGTCAGCCTGCGTATATGCGCGTGCGCGCGCACGTGTTGCACACCCATGGAGATATGTATATATACAATATACGTATATACGTATACGATCCCATCCCGTAGCGGCGAACAGCCGGCTTCGTCGTCGTGGCTGCTATTTATAGAACTCGTCGGCTGTTTTGTCGCGATCTCTCTCCGCGTTCGCCGCTCCTTTTTGCCGGCGAGCGAGCGAGCGAGCGAGCGAGCGAAGGCCGGTTTGCACAGATTCGCGCGCGCTGATGCCGCGAGGCACACGATATCCCCGCCGCCGCCGAGATGTGTCTTACGGTTCGGGAAGGAATTTTAAGTGTCTCGATCGGCATGTCTGTCTCTCTCTCTCTCTCTCTCTCTCTCTCTCTCTCTCGCTCTCTTTCTCTTTTGCGATGGATTTTTTCTCGCGTTTAGCGCGCCCGCGCGCGCCTTCTACGGAAAGTCCGCGCGCGAGCAATTTATTGACTGTCGATATCTCTCGCGAGAGACACTTTTTTTCCTCCGATTTTCTCTGCAGCGCAGCGCGCACACATAGCGCATGAGTGTCGCTATATCTGCGGGAAGAGCTATAGCGGTTAACCAATGACGTGCTCCACTGGCCGTATCGCGGCGGCGAGCTTCTGTACAGAACTTCTTTTGCTCGGTATGCGATTCGGCGGCTATATACGATTTTTCGCGCTGCGCGAGAGCGAACTTTCCCTCGAAAGCGCGCGCGACTCGTTTTCTGGATTTTTGTAAACTGCGCGCGCGCCAATGTAACCGTATCTCGCATGTAACTGCGGCTGCAGTCCAGGAGCGCAACAGGTTGCTCGTGCCGTGTGTGTATATTGTAGGCGGATCAAAAAAATTTCTATGCGCTCTGTATAAAAGCATAAATTTTCGATGTCAATATAGTGACGGTGAGAGCGCTGAGTGACGCGACGAGTTCTCCGACGATCGGTGCAGAAAATCAAAAATAAGTCGAAAATCTCGGGTGGGAAAAAAAATGCTTGGCGTCGAGTTCCACGATTTGACCGCTTTCGAGGTCGTGCGCTGCCTTTTGCGAATTTTTTGAGAAGAAGAGAAAAGAAAAAGTATTTCAGCGTCCGCGTGCAGAGACACCTTGTTTTCGAATTATCGCTACACTCACCCGCACTGCTGTATATACAGCGTGTAAAGTAAGACATCTCGACATTTGGACTGATCAGGGTTTTCTCTCCTTCGAAGCACACGGATGATTGTGTTTTTTTTAGGAGACGTGAGCGAGTGCCACTTTTATCTTTGACTTCACCTCTTAACGCGCGTTACTCTCCGTTGCTTTTGAAGAAACTAAGGCCGCGATTCAAGGTGATAAATCGGAAAAGTAGAACTTGTTTGCAAATGCAGAGCGATCGAATCAAGGCACAGATCGCAGATTAGAATGCATGAATAGTATTAACGCTCGCAATCCTTAAATTAATTTATCGTCGTGTAACAATGAGATAAGCCTTTATGCACATAATATGCTATTTGGACTTTTTTTCTTTGCTGGCTTTATCTTTGATTGCTTCGACGAAAGAACCTTTCAAAAGATGTTGGAGATAAGTAGCAAACAATGTTTGCGCGGCTGCAGCCTTTGGAAACTTTAATTAAATTTAAAAGCAAGCCTCTGCAATTCAAACGTCTCGATACATCGTAAACAAAAGATTTACCGTCAAATATCTCAAGGTCAAAGATTTTCGCAAACCCACTGTATCTCACGCGTGCAGCAGTAAAAATACACTTTTGGAAAATTGAATCGGGCTTTTTTCCCCGAAACTCATTTGCTTCTTCTTTCTTAAATGCATTTTTTAAAAACGCCACGTATATTACTGCAGGGCAATTGCACAAGCCTCTGTTTACGTTTCTCGAGACGCTTATACGCTGCCACTGTATACATTTTTCAAGCTCCGCGTCGATTAGATCAGCTGTATAAAAATTATCGACGACGCGATTCTTCGCGCGAGTATGCATAATTCCTCGCGCACATAGCGAGAACTATATTATGCAACGATTATCGTCGTTGCCTGCTCGATTAATAAATTTTTTTAATATACTCTTTCAATCACAGCACCGAGAGCTTGATTTATGCATTTCTCTCTCTCTCTCTCTCTCTCTCTCTCTCTCTCTCTCTCGTTCCTCCGCTGCAGAGCTATGAGGAAAAACATTACGAGCGCGAAGCGAACCAATTTATAATCGGCTCTAATCGATCTCACTATTATCAGAGTGATTAGTATCACATTTGATTTTTATGCCTCCGTAATGCACAACTGCATGATATGTATATATATAGCTATACACACGTGTAACCGGCGTTTAAACATGCATTATGTGCGTGGTTTCCCTCTTGCAAAACAAGCCAAACTGGAAGTCCGCTGCGCTGCACCTGCGAGAGAGCTATACAATTTTCAAAAGCTATACGCAGCGCTATATGACGAAGAAATAAAATCCAAGCAGCGTCTCTATATGCACTTCGGTTGCCAGGCAAGATCTCTCTCTCTCTCTCTCTTTCTCTCTCGCGATACGCCGAAAAAAAGCCGGCAAACTCCAGCCGTTCCCCTCTCCATACTCGCATGTGTGTGCCGCAGCGCCACCCACACACGGCTTCGCGAAGAGCAGACTCGGTGCATAATATACAATATACATATATAGGAGACACGTCGATTGTGGGAACGCGCGCACGTATGTAATGCGTCGCGGCTCGGGTGAGGTCGGGAACGCGCGCGAGTCCCTACTTTTCTATATACATCAGACACGCTCGGAAGGCGAGAACGAATTTTTGCAGGGCATCTGTCCCTCGCCGCATACACACCTCCGTTATGTGCGTGTGCTGATTGGTCGCGAGAGCGAAGAGGGAGAGAGAGAGAGCCGACCGGGAGAAAGGGTATTTATATGTGATGCCGGGGAGAGGTTCGTGTGTTCTTTGCTTCCATCTATATATAATATGAATACTGAATAGTGAATACGAATAAATGTATATCTGTCGTGCAGAGTACGAATCAAGCGTCTTTTATACATATGCTCTGTCTATGTACCCGAAAGCTATCTATATATGTAGGATGGCAAGGTCTGTGAATTTTTAGAAAATAATTACAGTTTATGGGTTCGAATATTGTTCGCTGATGATGAATTAGCACTGGAACTGCACTTGCGGATGATGCCATTACTTCTTCGAATATAAACGTCGAGTTAAAAGCAAGGCTGCTTTGCGAAGCTACACTTGCGGAGTCGTATAGTTTGCTTGGCCCATAATTTAAAGTTACGAATAAATTGGCCGCGCGCAGTCTGTGCAATCAACCACTTTGCGCGTGACTGGAAATAAACATCGCGGTCTTGACATCGAGCTTATATGTATCGCCTAAAAATCTTAAAATACTCCTTTTCGGGGCGGGCGACGGAAAAGTTCTCGGAACGAAATATATAGCGGAGTGCGCGCAAAAAAAATTTTTTCAGCGCAATCTAAGTATTTTCGTACGCGTCACTGTTGATCCAAATTTTCCCGGCTGTTTACGTGCTCGTCCGCTCGTGTTTTTCGTTCAAAAACAGCCGCGCGGTATTCCTCGTATTTTGCTCCGAAAATTCCCAGCGAACGCGTCCACATTATACGCGCGCGACAAGAACGAAATCGAGATCGCAGCTTGAAAATAATCCGCGTCGGGTGTATTTATACGAAAAAACACTGTGGAATCCCTCTATAAATAGCGGCCGCTCTCTCGATTTACCCGCTGTCACTGCTCTTTCTCCTCGCATCCTTTGGGAGTTCGCTATATACGTTATACGAAGAAGATATTCAAAACGCGCGACATTTTTTCAACTCTATACTGTATTACTGTGTATAGTATATATAGCCACCGGACACCTGCGCTGAACGCTCTCTTTTTTGAAATTGGTCTGCTTCAGATCTTCTCGATCGAACAGCTGATCATCCTTCGAGGGCGTCGGAATATTTTTAAATCGCTCCGAAAAATTGAAACGATCAAACAGACCTCTCCCACATCGCGTATAAATCAAGTATATGCGTATATAATATATGTTATACAGTATGGTATCAGACATCCAAAAACTGCGCAGCACAGCGCATTTCGCCCCGTCCGCTCTGAAAAGCAGTCTCCCCCACCCCTCTCCTCCCCACCACCGCCACCACCACTACCACAGTCTCTCTCTCCGGCTCCGGCAGCAACCGTGTGAATGACAGACCGACGCCACTCGTGTGCACGTATAGTGTATTATAAACAGTTGTCGACCGAGCGCGCATACTTACTCCGAGAAACCCGGCTCCGTTTTTGGCAAAAAAAGAAGAAACGAAGGAACGGGACGAGACACCGCAGTCCTTTTAAATCTGCGCCTGCGCCTCTCGCACCCCAGGAGCAGTCGTCCGCCTAACGCAGAGCTCTTGACGAGGGCGAATTCGGTGTTCGGTCGTTCGCGTGCTAGACGACGCTGCACACGGTGTAATACAGCCACGGCAGCGCGCGGAGGTTCGATCGACCTATTTTCCGCCGAGCGCGCGCTTCGTGTGTGCCGTGCGTATAGGACACATAAGTATACCCAGTGTACTTGTACTGCACGCTTACGCCGGTCTCGTCTGTGTTTTGTGAAAGAAAAGTGTTCTTCTGGGGACAAATATTGACGAATAAAGGGGAGCCGCTATAAGGGAATCTGCCACACGTCTGCGGCGGACAATATGTCATTGTTATCCTCGTTGACTAATAGCAGCACCGAGAGTAGGCCCAGAAATACGTATAACAGCAGCAGTACAACGACGCCACTCGATCACTTCTCGCCTCGATTCGCCATTTACTTCTTCGGTAGGTTTTTGCGACATTGTTACACGCACATACTTGCTACGATGTGTCGACGAGGGGAAGCGAACAGTCGCGAAAGCTGATACCGTGTGTATGTGTGTGCGAATATATAAGTTACCGTGTAGCTGTGTGTGCAGAGCGACGCCACTGCCGGCGTGGCGCGTACTCATGTAGTTTTAGAGGACAAACGCTGGCGCAATAATTGTGACAGTGAACTGATTCTCCATTGGGATCGACGATATGCGGGTTTGTTTACCGAAACAAGTGGTTTTCTCTATACACACAAAGCGTGCGGTTCGATTGTAGCGAATGATGCAGGATGGGGTTGGGTGTTGTATTTCAAAATGGTCACTGACCTGAAGGACTATAGACGGCACGGCTTGCCCGTATTACATATGGTGTATTTTCTGCAGGAGATAATGTTGCGCGTGGTCGGTAGGACGAAGAGTGGAGAGACGAATTGAAATTTTTGTTTTTTTAACAATAGAGAGACGCGCGTTTTCTATTAGTTGAAAGAAGTTGCGTGCACGAGAAGCCGTGTAATTCTATTTTGAGAGGATAGTTTCATTGAATCACAGTTCTAACAACAGTTTTCTTTTCTTTCTTTTGTTGCAGAAAACGCAGAAAAGTAGCAAAGGCCAAGATGTTCAGTTTTCACAAACCAAAGGTTTATCGGTCCAGCACCGGTTGCTGCATCTGCAAAGCTAAATCAAGCAGTTCAAGATTTACTGATAGCAAAAAGTATGAAGAAGACTTTATGAAATGTTTTTTACTGGAGGAGCGTCGTACCGGGGAGATATGCAATGCCTGTGTGCTCTTAGTGAAGAGATGGAAGAAGCTACCTATTGGAAGCAATCGCAATTGGAGCCATGTAAGTACTTTTCCTCATACTGTTCACCAACTTACAAAGTAATATTTTTATTTGAAGCTCGGAAAGTAATCGAATTTCATTGACAACAGGTGGTAGA
This sequence comes from Philotrypesis tridentata, assembly GCA_018906965.1. Lineage (NCBI taxonomy): Eukaryota > Metazoa > Arthropoda > Insecta > Hymenoptera > Pteromalidae > Philotrypesis > Philotrypesis tridentata. Next base: position 1,928,488 of record JACCIB010000002.1, read on the forward strand.
TGCACGTGCTGGTCCTGGAATCAAATCCTTGACAAAATTTAAAGCAAAGAATAAGAAAAAGGTGATTCAAAAGGAGGATCCAGAAAAGTTTGACAAAATTTATAAGAAGAAGCACGTTTATGTGAGGAATAAGGACAGTCGTGAACAGAGTCCTGCCATGAGCGATGAAATGACAGGTTTGATACTTATATTTGAGCATATATTTTTCAGATGAAAATTTTTATAGGGAGACTGTAGGGTTTAGGGCTGAGCAAAACCTGCCATAACACGGGTTGAATAAGAAAAACTTCTGAGAAAGAATGATTTGTATTGTATGAATAAACAGTTTGCTTTCTATCAGCGGTGACTTAAATTTGCAGTTCATGCAACTTAATGACTTTGAAAAGGTATGGTTCTTACATAAGAAGTAGAGACTGATTATCATTGTTTAAATAAGTGATAAAATTTACCATTATGGAACTGCTATTGATAAAGTCTTTTATCACTGTTTTATACTTTTGAATCAGGTGTTGGTTATCGATATCTGTTGAACGTACAAATAAAATTTTATCTGACATGAATAAAAGTAGCAAAAAATCATATTGGAATATTTTAACAGGTATTGGTATACCTGATTTCCAAATCAATTATATAAAATCATGAAATAAATAAAGCATTTGTTTTATTTCAGAAGATTATTTGATTGGTAGTGGAAGCAAAGGCTCTAGCAGGGCAGGCAGCCCAGAAGTTAGTGATTATACTGCGTCAGGAGAGAAGAGACTAAACTTTAATCAAGGTCAAGAGTTTGTTCACTTTATTGACCTCACTTATTTCAAAAGGTAATTAGTTTTGTATGTCTTGACAAAATAAATATAATAACAACTTTGAATCAGAATCTAATAAAATACTTTAATTTACCAGAAAAACCGTATGCTGTGGAACAATATTCGTGGGTAGGAAGGGTGAGGTGTTAATTGAACCAAACTTTTACAAAACTTGTATTAACTGTTTGGCTAAACAACGGCAAGAGTCAGTGACAACCGCCGCAGCATTGGCAGCCACAAGTCCAGCACATTCGTCAGCCTCGGCTAGTCCCTGTCACAGCTCAGCATCTACTAGTCCGGCACATAGTGTCGAATCTAGTACGGATGGTTCTGTCGTCAGTAATAAAGGCAAAGGCTTTTGTGATTCTTCATCTGATTCTGGATACGACGACTCTAATCAAGGGATCGTTGGTGAGAGCAAACTACATAATCAGCAGCAACCACCTAAGCCTCCAACAGGACAATCGGTTCTTATCACAGCTAAGCCTGGTAAGCAAAATAATAATCATTAATTAAATTAAGTATTATTAGATACACTAAAAACTTTGTATTGTAATGCTATCACCATGTCATGCGATAGTTAGGAATTTCCATAATTTAATCATTTTTATTATTTTTTTTATAGCCAAGCCGATCAGTAAAGTGCAAGCGCTGACCTCGAATAAGATCATGCCAATATCGACCAGCGTCCGATTGAAGGCAAATTCAGGCGCTGGAACAAAGGTACCAATCAAGCTTTTGTGTAAGCCAGTAGCTCTCGTAAGTTCGGCCAAGCTCAGTTTGAGTGGTGGCACTCCGCGACCTGTCGATGCAGTTCTCGCTGTACCGACCAACGTCGACTTTTCATTACGTGCTTCATCTCAGAAACAGTCGAACGCCAAATAAACTTACACCCGCGTGGATTTCGCTGGCGATGCGTACGCCGGTACCTCGGTTTTGCTCTTTCTTCATTTATGATTCTGCTTGTGTTGTAGCTTTTAACTTCTGATTAAGGTAAAATACCAGCTGAACCTAAAGTTCGAATTTTTGGGAGACCCAATTATTGTGCAATACTAAAGTATTCTTTGATGTTCTGCAGGTTCTCTGGTTATAGGTAACTGATGGATAGAGAATAATACTTCGTTACCTGAATTACTATGCATCACTTTATCAGCACATTAATTTACAAGAATAAGATATTAACTTATTTTTAATGATTCATATATATTGCAATATTTTTCTTATGACTTAATGTGCCAATACGATAGTTTGTCAGCTCAGTACGTTACTATAGTTACAGAATTGAAGGTATGATGAAAATACGATACAAGCAATGAAAGTACTTCTATCTTTCGAGCAACCAGTGCACGCATCCCTGTGCGATGAAGTCTTAATTTATTTTTATTCTTTTTCGTTTTAGAAATATGTTTAGATATAAGTTGCGCGAGTATATTGAGAGATATACATATTACACATAAAGAAATATATTTATGACACAGAGTTGCAGCTTTCTCTCTGTGAAGTACGCACTTTTTAAGCTATTGCGCGTCGTTTTGTCCAATGAAAGTCGCTCGCTTGTTTAGTCCCACATTTTCTCGAGACAGGCAAGGATCTTCCAATAAAAAAAAGGTATAGTTTGTCGCTAGTATAGTATTCTCACTTAGGCTGGCTGTGAAGTAACTAGTTGTGTAGACGATTCGATTTTGAAAAAATTCTTAATAAATGTTGCTGTCTTTCTTAAATTAAAAAAAAAAGATATGACTTCGGTCGTAGCCCTAGCGACAAACCATATTAATGTGATAAAAGAATGTCTTTGTTTGCATAAGGAAAAAATACTTGGGGCTACCTGCGTTCTTAAAATAAATCTATTGAGGGAGGTTCCATGACTCTATTAACTTCAACTCATAATTACGGACCAAATGACATTATATTACCTGCTCGAAGAGCTAACTTATTACAGCTCAGACGAATTTAAGCGTTTGACGCTGTTTGTACATACATAATGAAATAAAAGCAAAGAAAACTCATTAGTTTATTAATAACTCTCTCTATCTATCTCTTTGACGTGCTCAAAATCTTACATATCACCTAAAAACTGCATTATGATCTGGTGCATAATTAATAAAATTGGAGTCATCGATTATAAGCAAGACAATCATGTTTACCCTTATTGACACAAAGTGTTAAAAAGGCAGAAGTCCAAAATCTTTCTTGAAAATCGTAAAATCGTACTTAAAGAGTAATTCAGAGGAGAGAGTTTTTGGTACAGTGTATGAATGTAAGAGTATAAAGTAATGTTACCTCATGTATAAGTTCCACTATAAATGGAATTAGCTAAAACTAAAATGAATATCTTCCAAAGTCAATCAAATATTGTCATTTACTTGCACTTTTTATAAAGCAGTTGGTTATTGACAAAAACGTTTATATACGTGAATATATAATAAATAATACAGTCATTACATTCCTATACTAAGTACCGTTTGTATCTAAGCACATTTAATGAATGCTCGCACAAACTGCCACAACGTAAGATTGTTGAAGAGTCATATTTTGATGGTTGAAGTGACAAGGTGACTTGCGCTGTGATACCGTAACTTAAAGCTGAAATTGAAAAAATCGTTATTAAATTTATAATAAAAAGATAAAATATTAGGCGACTTTAATCGTACAAAACGTATCCATTAAGCAAATTTACGAAATGAAGGCGAGTGCGTATTTCACGAGATAAAAATATCGTGGCTGCATTAGAATAAAACTTTGTTGCAATGAAAAAATCGAAAATGACAAATTTTTAATTCAAACCAACTTTCAAGGCTTTCCACAGAAAATTATTATATCAGCAAATACACGATTTAAATAAAGGTAATATTTTTTTAAATATCACTGACTCTAGATTCAAGGAAAATGTGTTCATTAGGAAGTGTTTGACTTAAAAAAGACATTTTCGATTAATGAATTAGTAAGTTAGTAAAAATGAAAATTATGAGGAAAAACGAATAATTCAGCAGCCACAATGTACAAAAAAAGAGAAGTTGCAGCTTAACAAAGAATTCCACCTGATCCTATTCATGCGTCATAGATTATTTACACATACTTTTTGAATTATTAAAAACGATTGTGAGACTGATCGATGTATTAAGCAGATAATTTTTTGTTTACATACAACTACTAGGAAATAGGTGAGATTTATAACATTCGTATATATGTTATGGACACACATCATACATGCATATTTTATATATATATGAAAAGATTCTAAGAACACAAAGTACGACGACTGCCATAAAATATTATCTCGTTATCTCAATGGTTATCTTTATAATATATAATTGTACATATATCTTGTAACGCGAATTCAAATGAGATGATGATAATTATTATTATTGAGAGTGTTTTTGTTCTCAATATGCAACATCTATAACTTGAGTGCGATGCGCTTTCTTTGATCTTGTAAAACTTCGAAACGATCTTGCTTCACCTAGCTAAACGAATTTCAGGGAAAGTATCAACCTGATGTCTGTACAAAACTAGGTCAACTGTTATGTGTAATGGTGGTTATTAATATCAAATTCGGTTTTATGTAACTATGTATTTTTGCTTATAGATAGACAACATTTATTTATAAGTTATATGCAGTTATGATAGGATGTTTTTTTTTCTTAAAAAGAAAAATAAGACTTAAACCTTAAAGTGCAATGAGTTTTCTTCATGAAGAACTCGAGTTAAGCATAATAATGTTGAAAAGTTAATGCACAAGTAAACTATAAAATGAATTGTTTTTATTTTATAAGTTTTATATAATATTTACAGAGCTTTATTTTTACAGAAAATTATGCATTTTTATGAAAACTAAGAAAAACAATTAAGTAAAAAACAGTCAGACATAGTCTTAAAGTGCTCTAATCTTAAGGCACTTGAAAAGAAATGAAGATAAAAAAAAACATTAAAAATCAACAATTGAGTTTTGTATCGACATTTGTTCACGTAGGTAAGTGCTTTCCAAATCTCTAAATTTTTCTAAGAAATTTAGATATAATTAGGTAGTATAAATTCACACACGTGTCTAAACCTTAGTCGAAGCAAGATCACAACCATGAAGTTCCAGGGCGAAGAAAATGCGCGCGTATAGTAGTTACAACAAAACATGGAGAGATAAGAAACGCATAAATGTAATATTTTGGCGAGGCGATCGTCATCAATGAGAGAGAAAGAGACAGAAGTTTCGCTTCGCCAAAGCATAGAATTATTATCGTAATCATTGCAACTCGCGGTTAACTTGGCGAAAAAATGTTCGTTCGTGTTTGTTCTTTCTTGCCAAAATTAGTTATTCTTAAAAGGTAACTCAATTCTTCTTTTTTAGCTAGACCGTTTCCTTTTTCTGGTATGAAAATTTATTTACCTTATTTTCTTTTATCTCTCGAGGATATAAGGTTATGTATTGTTACATTCATCTCAGTCGTATATGTTATTTTAACCACGAAACAATATTTTTTCTCCGCATGCGTTAGAATTTAATTATGAAAAAAACTATTTATTCGAGAGACAAACACGAATGTTTTATATCTTTTTTTAAAAGTAAGAATTACGTATTTGTAGTGATTATTTATTTTGACGAATTAATTTTTGTGTAAAGTTTTAAACAAAACAATTTGTGTTTGGAAGAAAATGATGAGAAGTCAAAACAATCGTCCGACTGTATTCGGAGAATGAATTTTTCCCGAGTACATTTACAAATGTGTAATAAGAAAAAGGAAGTTAAATCTTTTAAGTTTTAAGCGATCCATCAGTCACACAAACACAATCTACTATGTAATGCGTCTTAAATATAAATATATACATAATATAGTCACTTTATAGTTTATACATATATATAAATAAATGCTATAGTGTTTTTGTACTTGGCATAAGCGCATTTCGTCATCGCGAAATGAAGTAAGCCGAATCTATGTGGAATATAAAATTTGCAATTTTTAAAGCAGTGATTGTTAATAGAAAAGTGAAAAGACGATTTACAAATGAAAAAAAAATCATCTATTTACACACTTGTGCAACAAATGATATTTGTTAGAAAAGTAAGTGATGAAAATGAGAGCTATTTACAAACAAAAGATCAAGAAAATAATGCAATCGCCAAATCAAAGTCGATAAGAAAAAATAATTAATGTACAATGTGTCTTGTGCATATAAATTAGGCAAAACAAAAATGGCACATAGTTTGCGCTGTGAACCGATACTAAATTTGATAAAGAATTATGTATATAATAAAACTGAAAAGAAAGGTAAAAAGACGACGATTTTGCAATATTTATAATGTTTTTATATGTATAGTATATATATATAAAAGCGACGTTTCGTGAAGATATTCCCTCGTCTTTCTACTCTGGAGACTTTTTCGCAATGAGAGATCAAGGATGTGTTCATTTTCTCCAACCAAAGGAGAAAATTAGCAAAGAAAAAGGCATTCGTTCGTGGGGCGAAAGGCGTGTCAAGTGTTTTAGAAACGTAAAAACAGAAGGGTGTACGTATACATACTTTATAAATAATAAAATGCGAGCGAGAGAACGGGCAATAAAGTGGATGCGAGGGTTGCTTAGCTGTTATTTTGTGCGAACAAAATTATTGATTAACATGTTTATTATCTGCTAAACGTCTCAGTATGCGCTTCTCATAAGACTATTGTTTATAACGAAGAAACTTTAATTAGTAATGTACGGTTTTTTAGTAGCTGCCATAATTACATATTAACTTTACATATTATACTTAAATCGAACTCATTTGATTATTGTATACATTAAAGGGTGAAATCGTTTCATACACACTATCGCTGAAAAAAATGGCATACTAATAACTCTCGCAACCCTTTGAACGTTGATGCAACGAGAATTGCATTAGCAATCGGCAATCGGCTGATCTCATGTGCGTATTGCGTTTTGGTTACCTGTATATATGTACACGATGGCCAAAGCATCGCATTCCTGCCTAAACTTTTTGTTTTTCTCTATATTTTTTTTTAACAAAACTCTCCGTTTAAAGATATTAATAAAGAAACCGAATGTCGTTCTCTGATTAGTTTTTAATGATGATCGCTGTAATATACTACGAAACTATGCATTTTTTCTTGTCCTCGCGTCACGAGCGAGAGAATCTTTCAATACATCGCTATACTTTCTTCTGACCTCGATTTACAAATGTCTGTTGTTTTTCGTTCAAACTTAGTATAATTTTAAATGATTGTACCATTACTATAGATCTTTTTATTTTGTATTTTCTGAGATAAGGTTCTTTTTACATTTAGCATCGATCGATTCGATTTGTACCTTACAAGTTTCATACATGTTTTTTAACGATCTGATATCACGTAATGTTTATTAATGTATTGCTGTCACAACGATTTTCATTCTTAAAAACAAGTGCTTCTGTATATTGCAAAGTTTGAGAAAAAAATAAACATTTCTACCGCATACTCGCAGTAATTGTACATACTGTGCGAAGTATTATGTATTATTCCATTTGTTAAGCATTGATTAAAAGTATTGTGTAAAAATAACTCAAATTTTTCTTTATTTTCATCCTAATCACTGTCGCTTGCATCACCAATATCTTATTTATTTATTTATTTATTTATTTATAGAAACAAAAAGAATTGGATGATCTAGAATTAACTTTCATGACTTTTGTTTACTTTTCGTTTTACAATTTTAGAATTTTTAAATTTTAATATTTTTAATTTTACCGCCAGTAATAAAACTTTGCCCGACAGTCGCGCGATGGCAGCACGCATCAGCTTCGCTATATCTAAATACCTACCTCCTACCCTACCTTATATATTTGCATCGCAGTTTATCTCTCTCGGCTCACCTTCACAATTCGCAATCGTGATTCACATTTTTTTATGCGAAGGAGATGGTTGAAATGTATGCACTCTGACGGTTTATTGTCATTCCCTCGAGGAAATTCGGGGAGTCGAGAGGACGGAAGTTGCGGATAGACCAGCGAATGTCGAGGTAAGAAAATGCATTCGTTTCGTTATCGAGTTATTCTTCCGACGACTTGCGTAAAATTAGCTTTCGTTAGCGTTGTGTGTTGCATGTAGACACCGGATCTTTTTGGTATTATTTTATAGATTAAGCTAGACGTCAGTTCCGAAGATTCAACTTGCCAATTGTTAATATAAGTACAAGTATATTTTGGCCCGGTCAGCTTCAGCCTTAGTTTCTAACTTTCGTCACTCCATTTGAGTAACACGTGAGTTTCTGGCGCCACTGTGTACGTAGCTCTATAGACAATATAGATAAAAAAAGGGGGGGATGATGAGACAGTGATCGGGTGATGTGTAGCGGTGCATTGTTTTGAATACATTGTGCTATTTAGATTTGCGAAAAAGCAATTGCACAAGTGAGCTTCGCGAAGATGAAAATGCGTATATAAATTCTTTAACCTAACCACAAAGCTATTCGTGAGGTCAATTATTTATTTTACAGATACGAACGATTTATATAAACTTAACATCAAAAAATGCATGTATATGATATGTATTTCAATTGCTGTTTGTTGATATAATCCGTTGGCGTTTGATTATGCAAAAGAATCAAAACTTGACGATTTCCCACACACCCAGTATACAAGCAAAAATATTCCTGTCTCATTGTACCAGTTGCAAATTCATCGTTTAAAATTTAAAATACATTCGCTGCTACATTTACAAACAGCTGCGTTCGATTGAAGAAAACTACATCATCGTTACTCGATTTACCCCTTTTATTTTGTCGAGCGTATCAACTAAAATAAACCTCTCTCTCTGCCGATAGACGCACCTTATCAAAGACTTGTTTTTAACGCATACAACGCGCGCCGTATTATATTTTTCAGCGGCACACGGCGAGAATCCAGCTCCGAGAGACACATCTTTGAAAATGCGGCTTCCGGTACCCCGACTGATAACGTTCGACGTAACGGGCACGTTGCTGATGACTAAATTGGAGCAGCACTACGTCGAGGCGGCGGCGAGCCACGGCTTGGACCGGCTCGACGGCCCGAGGATAGCCAAGGCTTTCAAGGCGAATTTCAAGCGCCTGGAGCACGAGCATCCGATATACGGCAGAGACAGCGGCCTCGGCTGGCGAAACTGGTGGAGGTCGCTCGTACACGAGGTCTTCAGGGATCAGAATCGGCATATCGCTACGGAAAAGCTCGACAAGGTACTGATTAATCACGTGCAAGGAAGACCCTTTTCAGCTCGGATTTGCCTTGAACGATTCGAGTGCATGTGATTTTGTACGTGTTACTTGTAACGTTTGTTTTTTACGCTGGAGAGGGAGAGAGGAAGTCGACGGGCATCGAGAACGTATCTTCTCGTTGCGATAGTGAGGGGAGAGCACATGACTTGAGCGGTTCTCGCGATGGACATTATTTTTATGTTATTTCATGTATATCTTTTATGCTTACCAAATTAAACGTGCAAATGTACACTTGAATTTGAACAAGCACTGATTAGATAAGCTGGAAAAAACAATGCAATTATTAAACGCATCACATATATAGCATCTATTCATGTACACACAGTTTCGTTCTCAAATTTTCCTCTAAAATTTGCACGAGAGGCAACGGTTTCGCAGCTGTTGCTTCCTGGCACGCAAAAATTATTCCCAAATATCATTTTTAACCATAATACGAGAGCTTCCCCAAAATTCATCATCGCTCATTCCCGCCTGTCGTTCCTAGAAAGCCACGCGCGCATAGCTCCTTATCGCAGCCTCTACACAACCGAATATTCCATAGCGGGTCGTTCGTTATCGTCTTTGACCTCTCGTACTCTACGTACATATACTGTGTATTATGTGCGTGTATACGTGTGTGCCCGTGACGTGTATGTGTGTCGCAGATTGCCGACAGCCTGATAGCGTGCTACAGCACGAGCCGATGCTGGCACAAGTATCCGGGGACGGATGAGCTGCTCGAGAGCCTGAGTCGGCGCCGGCCGCGAGTCGTCCTCGGGGTCATCTCGAATTTCGACGAGCGGCTCGAGGCGATACTCGACGATGCCAGGATCAGATCCTATTTCTCCTTCGTGATCACCTCTTACGGACTGGGAGTCGCGAAGCCGAGCCCGGCTATATTTCAGGTGAGCTGCAGCCGACTGTATAATGCGTATTCCCGCGCGCAGTTAAGCTTTGCGTTTAAGCCGATATATGCGGGGCGATGCTGCTGCTGCTGCTGCTGCTGCTGCGCGCGCGCTTTTAATACCCTCATGATTTATTCGAGATTTATTTCAATTTTTCCACTTTTTATCTGTGCGGGGAAACTCGTTTAACGTAACCTTTTCTTTTAAAATATTTCTGCTAAATCTTTATGGACGATGGAGAGGGGAGACTTTATTCTTTGATTTTATTTATTATTTTGCAATTGGTTTCAATCAAATTAATTTCGTTAGAAGACTCGATCGGTAACTTTTGTATCAAATTATCGTATATTATAGGAGATTCTTCTGATGCTAAGTTTTCTGTAGACGATAGAAATTATTTAGCTTTATCGAACAGGCGAATGATATAGTGCTAATGTTAAATTTAAAAATTGTAAACCCTCAGGAAGCCCTGCGACTATCTTCGGTCGACCTGAACGAAGCGATTAGTCCTGACGAGGCGATACACATAGGCGATCGGATAGACAATGACTACGAGGGGGCACGCTCGGCCAACTGGAACGCTATTCTGTTAAATCGCGAGGACGCAACTGTCGATGAAAAAGTCGTCGATCCCCGCCATGTTTTCCGCAACTTTGACGATCTCAAAACGCACTTCGACAGCTTGTTGACCGAAAATGCAGCGTTTGGTACATGATCGCGACAATGACTCTGTCGTGATCGATTATTTTTTACTCATGGAGTTGGAAATGTTATTATGGAAGTAGATTGATGTGTAGTGTTATACTATTGAGTTGTATAGTATACGACTGTATATGATACAAATGTTTCTTTGTATGGAGAAAGAATATTTTCTATCGTTAAAACTAACTTTCGTAAAGTTCAAATAATTTTCAATTTGAATTTAGACTATTTAGAGTGACAACCTCATTAATTCGTAATGTAAATTGATAATAGTTGAAATTTTTGCCAATATTTTTGTAAGTCTGAACGAGATTATGATAGATAACTTACTTATTACCGAAACAAGTGATTCGTTTGCAATGTGCGTCCGTTTCAGACGGACTATAATTTGCCTCTGAAATTATTCCTTAAACTTGTGCCATAATATATAGACAGTACAAATTACTTTTGCCCGGAAGACTCAGAATAGTTTCGTAAATGGCTAGAATGCGTTAATAGAATTTTATTTAGTCTAGAAGTATTCAATCCCAGCATAATCGTGATAAAAATAATTATAAGCTAGAAAGAACTCAAATTTTTCTATATGTGTGTACTGCGTTTTTACTAATTAGCAATAAATGTGCTAAAAAGGCACAAAAATATTATTGTTTCTATAGTCGATCGATTCCCTTTTCCTAAAATCACATATTCATCTCTTTGCATCAATGTCAACCAATCGATGCGCAAAACAGTATGTACACTCACGTCCATCACGGAGGATTGAAGTCCAAAGCGTCGAGGGACATCAGGACAGAGATATACATGCAGTAGTCGAGGAACGAAACGAACGACTTGGAAACGAGAGTGGGTGTTCGGTTGGACGATATCAGCCTCGTTTCCGGGTAAACGCTGATATCTATATCATGTGCCCTGGGAGAGTCACATCCGACCTCTAACTTTCCAGATTCTTTCTCTCTCTTTCTAATATATTTTTCTCATCAGCAAGCAGCCCATTCATGAGAACGCGACGACTACGCGTCAGCGTATACAGCTATACCATCGAAAATATTAAGAGTACCCCGAGTTTTATCTGACCGGTTCCCGATACGACAGTGAAAAAAAAAGTGGCGATAGTGGATTTTGAAACTATACACGTTCGTATGGAGCTTTTATATTTAGCTGAGATATACTTGGCAACGATTACATAAAAATCTATGGAAGCTACGTGAAATATTCGAGGAAACACGATCTTTCGTAAATTTTTCGCTTTCTTTTATAAAGATCAGCGAGTAATTTTAAAAATTGCCCGAGAAAAAAAATCGATATAGAAAGGTTTCAATGGTATAAGTTTCTATTCTTGAAAATGTAAGTACACGGACAAAGCAACAATGTCGTCGCAGGATTCGCCGAGGTTCGGTTGGGAAACTTCCGGCGTAGACACACGATACACGTATAAAGGTATAGGTATATTACCTACGTGCCGTAAGCGCAGCGGCTGCATTCCTGCGAGCCCTGCCTCTATGCGGTTCGTTAAATCGTCCCTCCGAGGAACAATGGCCTCGTGATAACAGCGGCGTGTTCTCGGGAGCGAGCGTCACATCGTGATTTCATCTCGAATTTTACTTGAAAAATATACGTTCTTCCAGAAAAGTTGTCCACAACGATGTATACGTACGACTTGTATTTATCGATTTTTTTTTAAATATTTCAGCGATCGTGAGAGAACAAGTGCTACCGAGCAATGAGTATATACTGATACATTGTGCTCGAGAGAGTCGGAAAAAGGAGACGCAGAAATAGATGTTCAACGGCGCGAGAAAGGATCGATGCGTCAAAAAGGCCTGAGAGGGTAATTTATATACATGGCGAGAAACCGGCAGGACGTTTTTTCTTTTTAAATCCCGAGACGCGTTCGATGTATTATCATTAATAACAATGACGATTGCAGTGGGTCTTTCACCTCGGCGCCAGCATCATTAGGGCAGCAAAAGTCAGCCTGCAGCAGCATAGTGTAGCAGCGGCTTTTAAAGCCCAAGTGTCGCGGCGCAAGGAAGAGGTAGATCCGCACACCGGACCAAAGTACCCGCGTGCATACATATACATACGTACACACCATTACAAGCGGCCGTAGCTCTAAAAGCATAAGGCAGAGGAGAGAAAGAAAGAGAGAGAGAGAGAGAGAGAGAGAGAGAAGCGAAGGAGAGGCACGTCGCGCGCGAGAGGAGGAGAGAAAAACGCTGCGGCACTAAACTCTCTCCGTCTCTGTCTTTCTCTCTGATGGAGAGGCGCGCAAGAGAAGCAGCGAGTCTGCCTGCATATTTTCTCTCTCGCTCTCTCTCTTGCCCTGACTATAAACTTCTCTCCCTCTCTCTCTTTCTCTCTCACGCGCGCGCGCGCATACACACACACACAGAGAGAGTCGCTCCTTTAGCCTCGCACTGCTGGTGCAGTCCGGAGTCTGTTGGGCGTCGAGAGCGACTCTATAATGCGGAGGAGGCGCTCGTTCTCCTTTCCTTCTCTCCCTCGCGTACGTGGTATAGCTATATATATACGTTTACCCACACAGACGCATTGTACACAGGGAGAGAGAGAGAGAGAGGAGCGAGCAGTGCCGCGCTGTGTATGCGGGAGAGAGAGAGAGAGATGCAGTAACTACAACGCGCTGCTCTCTCGAAAAGTTTTCTCTCTCCGGCTGGTAGTCTGGTACTGCGGTCAGCGCGGCCGACACGACGGAAGGTTCGTTCGCGTCGCTTGTGCGTGACTTTTCTTCTCTCACTCTCTCTCTCTCTCTCTCTCTCTCTCTCTGCTCTCTTGGCTTGCGTCTCTTATCGAGTGTCGCGCGCGCGTGTATTGTGCGTGTGCGTTTTTTTTTCGTCACTTCACACTCTGCGCGGCTGCGAGTTTATCTCGTGTACTGCGCGCGCCAGAAGCGGAGACCGTATATACGTGCGTCGCTTGTATACTTCCGTTTTTCGCGCGCGCGCGCGCGAGCCTTTGGCTCTTTCCTATGGGATATATTTATATTATGTACGCGGTGCTGCGAGCACGAGGCTGTATATACGCGGGTTATAAGTACTGCCCGAGCTTCGCTGCGCGACGATGCCGAGAGTTTGTTTTTAGTTTTTATCCTCCTCTGCGCGCGCGCGTTAGCCGCGAGCGGAAAATCCGCGTTTGCTCCGAAATTCAAGTCGGAGCGACGAATGCTATTTGCGCCGTCTCGTCGCTTCGAATGGGATACAAGTGGTGGAATCGTGCAGGCGTGTATTCGTCGTTTATTGGACTTCCTCCGAGGGGGGGAAAAAATTACAAATACTTTTTATCGAAGTACCGTATACTGTATTCATCCTCGAAAAAATCGTAATACAAGCGCTTCCGAGTTCTCGTGTCTACGGAGAGGTAAACAGAAGCTCTGTGTGGAGCGAAGCTTTCGGATTTTCCGGGAGAAAGCAAAGGAAAGCCAGAGAGAGATCTTTTTACAAAGGAGTATAGGGCTCCCTCCGCGCGTATATACGTCTGCTCCGAAAATAGAAACACGTGCGAAAGCGCACGACATAGAGCAACTCGAGACAGTTCTCAAGCGATATGTGGGATGTGTGTATAGTGCACGCATGCACACACTCTCTCTCTTTCTCTCTTTCTCCTTTCTCGGTATACCTGATGTCTATATTAATGCAGCCCGGTCGCGCGGCGCGGCCACACCGAGGGAATTATTGAATGGATTCTGCGCACGCGTTGTTTCTGCGGGATGACGGGCGCGATCGGTTCATTTAAATTTTTCCTCCTTCGCCGGCTCGCTCGCTCGCTCGCTCGTTATCGGTAATTCATGGGCGTGGAATATTGGAAGGGCTGCGATCGCGAGCGCGGATCCAAATATGGGCATCAGGGTATACAACTCGAAGGTCCCTTCGAATTCCTCGTCAAAATCGAGTATAATATATATAGCATACGCGCGAGATCATTAATTCCCCGCAGGAAAAAGACTAAAACAACCGTCTTATCTCTTCCAGAACGAAGACGCTGCAGCCCTCGAATCGAGCCGCAGGAGCTGAGAGGGACTCGCTCAAGGATTGGAGAAAGGGTGCAGTGTGGCGCTGGTCAGGGTGTCCGCTCGTCCGGAGGAGAACACCCGAGAACGACGACGCGGAATGCGGCCTCGACAGTAAACTCGAAATTGACCCGGAGAGACCGTGTGTGTGAGCCGCGGCGGCGCGCTCTCTGTATATTCCTCTCTCTCTCTGGTTCACTCTCGACTCTCTCGCGCGCAGAGTTGGAGGCGCGCGCGCCGGAGGAGGCGAATTAGTGCCTCGCCGAGATTCGAGCGGACACGAGCGCGCGAGCGGTGGCAGCTGCCGCCGCTTCCAGTGAGTGCGAGCCTTTCATGACTCTGTGAGTTCGTCTCCCGTTGTTGTTGTTGTTGTTATTGTTGTTGTTGGTGGTGGTGCGGTCGATCGGAATAAGTGCGCCAGAGGGAGTCCGCAGCACGAGCGCGCGTGTGAAAGTGCCGGGAAAATCGACGAGGAGAGGATGACGCTGCTGCTGAGGCTGCTGCTGCTCGCGGCGGCCTGGTGCGCGACCGCCGCCGAGCCCGATCCGGCGATCGAGTTCAACAGGATACCCAATCTCAGGGACGAGGACAAGTGCTACGACAGCAATGGAAGACCGCAGGTGAGGGGGAGAGAGCGCGGGGAGCGAATTTTCCGGTTTTATATACGTATAGGCGTGGAATTTGCGGGCGGTGAAATTTTTCGCTGGGAATGCGCGACGATGCCTCGTCGTCGCGCGCGACATCGTGAAAGTTTGAGCAACGGTATGCGTACGGATATTAATTCACTTGGGATTAAAGGCGTTGTGTAAAACCCTTTTTAACGAGCGCGCGCGAATTTTTTCCTGTCGGCCTTTATAATTATGTCGGACACCGCGACGTACATACACTTTTTGAATTATGGCTTCTGCATGTTGCGCGCGAATTGAAATCGGTACGGTGTGGGCATTCTGACGTTATCTGTGTAAGTTGAATTAATTTCTGTGCGCTTTCGATTAATTGTGCTGGCGCAAAAAAAAGAAAGAAACTTAAGGTATACTCGACGCGCAGTATTTTTGACCGCTTTTGAAACGAAAAACTAGAGATACGTAAATCAGCACTTTTTCTCACGGTCATTAGCGCTGATATACCGTTCCCGTGAACAATGGAAAGTCTTATTTGAAAAATTCATTATACTACCACATAATTTGCTTATTTAGAACGCATTCGTTTTAAGCGCTTTAGTATTGCGTAATTTCATCGATAAATTCTTTTGTTAATTTGGGTCACGCATAAAAAACGCAGTGTGTTCGATCGTTTCTTTTCTTAATACAAAATTCAATGATAGTCAGCTCATCATATCCTTTGGCGCGAATAACTACAGTTGCATTATCTATTGTAATTTTTAATAACTTTCTAATGAACAACTGAGTGCCTCAGCGGACTTTGATGACTTTGAATTCAAGTAATTCAATACACTTTGCACACCTAATATTCAATTAAATGAATCAAGTTATTAACAAGCTTATTTATACCTTATCAGCCTAATTCCATTATGCAATAGTTCGCGAGAGCGCTCAAACTATACCATCAGCTCATTTAATATCGCCGCGAAAATTGCTCAATCTTTTAATTACGTTTTTCGCGCGAGAAAAAGTTACGAAATTTATTATCCGTCGACAATCATCCACTACACACAATATGCAAGTATACAACAAAGTCAAAACTCGATCCTCGTCTAAAGCATCCACAAAGCACAACAATACAGCGCGCCATACATACCGAGCACAGAGTAGTAAAAAAGAATTCGACGGCTCGAATTTCTCTCTATGATTTAAACAGAGAAACCCGAGCTTGTATCGGCTTCCGCGCACATAAGTTATGAAAAAAAAGAAAAGAATAGTCGGACACTAAGTATATTATTCGATATACCTATATATCATCTCCGCGGAGATCACACACACATACACGTGGGGCACGTGTGTAACAAGATCAGAAGGTAAACTTTGCTGATCGAGCTTCTGCTGCGCTCGGCGAAAACCCCTCGCGCGTGTGTGTGTGTTAAAGTAACGCGCCTTGCAATTCGAATTCTGCGGGAAAAAAGGCGAGAATCGAGCCGCCGTTGCAAACGCGCATTGTGCCTCTTCGACATGTTTTATTATACGCGCATTTATACACACGTACACGGATACGTACGTAAGTTTCTCGAGTTTGGTATAACGTGTCACTCTGGTTTTGGGTTATCGTAAGGGTTCGTTGTCGCTTGAACTTTCGTCGATAAAGAGACCGTGGAGGAGAGAGATAAGGTCGGCGTCTTCTTTTTTTTTTTTGGTGTGCGGACGGCGTCGTCGCATGTGTCTCTTCTTCATAGAGTTTTTGTAACATCACGCACCGTTACAAAACAGCCGGCGCGTAAGAGGCAGCGGGAGATGATTTTGATTATTTTATGGAGGAAAAGACATGTGCGCTTACGCACGGTCTCAAGGGGGGACTCAGATTGTGAATGTGAACTTTTTTTTGTCTATTGGCGTTGCAAAAGATTGTTTTTCCTGTGCGAGAATGGGGATTTGATACTATGAAATAGATATATTTCTAGGACGTATCGCTTAGGTATTAGTTCTAAGAAAATTCATATCTCGGATAATTATAATAATTGTAGTTATTTATGGATTTTTATTTGTATATATGCTTAGAAAATTATGGATATATATTTTTCATTTAAATTTATTTCTCAATGTTAAAGCTTGGCGCAGTACAGAAAAAAATGAAAGATTTAAGGAAATTCTATACGGTAAAGATTATAGAGTCATTGCAAAGGATATTTCTGAAATCTTTTACAAAGTTTCAAATATACCTCTAAAGAATTTGCATTTATTTTTTGAGTTTTAATACGAGATTTCATACTGGAAATGGAAGTGTTATTGATTCATTTACAGACTAATTAAACGTCAAAATTATGACGAAAAAAAACTTGATCGGACATTCGTTATGCCACCAGACATTTTTGCAACGTTTTTTAAAAAAAAGTCGTAGAAATCTCTTTTGCAGAAAACTTTACCGTTGATTGCGGCAAACACTGCACGAGCTTCAAAGCTTCAAATGTATTTACATTATATTTCTGAAAAATCTCTTTAAACCGAAAGTTATCGAGCCAATTATCGATACAATCGTTTCCGCGGGGAAGGGGGAAGTCCCCTAAAATAATAATAGTGAGAAATAGACTTGGGCCCGTTACAGAGGTGCAAGCCGCCGTTCGAGAACGCGGCTTTCAACGTGCTCATCGAGGCGACGAACACGTGCGGTCAAGACGGCCGGGGCACGCCTTTCTGCAAGCAGACGGCCATCGACAAGAAATCCTGCGACGACTGCTACGAGGGCGACCATCCCGCGGCCTATCTCACCGATCAGAACACCAACGAGAATCCGACCTGGTGGCAATCTCAGACCATGTTCGAGGGTATACAGTACCCGAATCAGGTCAACCTTACCCTCAATCTTGGTGAGTCTCTCGGCTGTCTGTACGTAAGGCTGTTCGAAGGTTTATTCGAAACTTTCAAATTCGCGCAATGGTAGACGTTGAGAAAAATATCGCATTGACGCGTTCAGTAAGCTGTCACATTAGATATATAAAGCCAGTTTTTTCAATGCAATTGATTTGTTTATATTTCATAACAGAAATTCAATTACAACAACTTGCGATTCGTTATGCCGTATAATTGTCTATTATTTTATAAAGTTTCAAGTTTGTACTTTAACAATCAAGGAAACTTTTCGTTCAAGTATATAAAACTTTGCTAATACCACAGATTACCATTCAATTTTCAATTTCTCCTCCGCTCTGCGCCACGGCGGGAAATTTGAATCTTCATTTCATTTTCCGACCCCTCGCCATAGCATATTCATTATTCGAAGACGCATTCTTGTTTTTCCCATCGCTGCCTCATTGCCCGCGCGCATAAACTTCAGTGAAAGCAAAGCTCACATTATCCCCGCCGCAGCAGTCGTTCGTTTACGTCCGTAGGGGTCGGCCCAGAAATAAGTTTCTCAGTAGGGCAAGAATAAGAAAATCGAAACTTAAAATATCTCGCTCTCAGAAGCAGTCGCGTCGCCGCTGCATCGCACCGACGCGCACACACACGCGTGCAGCGGTATACATATACAGCTGTGCGTATGTCTTCGAAGGAGCTGCTGCATAGCAAACAAAGTTTATCAACCTGCGCGCGCGCGCGCGCGCATCTTTTCCAGAGAAGAAATACGCCCGTCGCCGCGAAGTAGAAAATCGGATCAGCGGATATTCCGCTGCGCGCATCTCTCGCGTCGCGTCGCGAGATAAGCCGCCGCGCCGGCGCATGAATTTGCAGTGCATCGGAATGCGCTGTTTCGAGAATAAGAGCGTATAAATTGTCGCTGATGCTCGTCGTCGTCGAGCGAACGAAGAAAATGCATGTGTGGAAGCGTGTCGAGATAGGCTGCCGGCGAGAGCCTTCGGAGAAACGCGCGCGCTTATGCGATGCAGATATTATAATGGTCGACGTGACGAGAGAGAGACGCGATTATTCGAACATGTAAGTACACCCACATCCGCGTGCGGCACTCGGCGTGTTCCTCGCGTATATTTTACTTCGGAGCCGCGTATATATGAGCGGATTAAATTTTTATTATACAGATCGATATTAACGAATAAATTGGACGCCGATCGATCGGCTATAGATACTACTATATGTATGGGTATATATATTTATGCTTGTACAGACTGGGGAGACACATTCATTCATTCATTCATGATCGCCGACTGAAAGAGGATGCGATGAACTTTTGACTCTCTGTCTCTCTCTCTCGTTTCCCTACGCGCGCGACTATTATCGGACACGCCGCGGCGATGATGATAAAACGCCGGCGCGGCAAGCTATTCATTCGCTTGGACTATATATTGCGCTTATATTCTTCGGTGAGGGGGGCGAGAGTCCTCGTTCCGCGCTCGCAATCACGTGCGCGATTTAATTTTATTACATCGCGAGCAACGCTTTGACTTCGCTCTCTTCGGCTCTTTTATATACACACACTATAATGCATATATAGTCGTCGATGCGCCGCGCGGTGAGTCAGTCCTTTCGTCGCGTCGTGAAAACTATATTTTATTCGACAGTTGTGAGAAAGGAGAGCGAGATGCATATTATAAGACGCGGCTTAAAGGCTCCCTTTGTAAACGCCGCGTCTTTTAATCAAAGCCGCGTCGATGCGCGATCCTCATATAAGTGTCTGTAAAAAAAAGGATGAATACAGCCCGATTTCAATTTGTATATGTGCACTTCGTGCGCGAGGCGCAGAGGAATATAGTATATACGTATAGGCTTTGCGTCGAGAGCTTTGCTCGCGAATTCGCTCGAGCGGAACACTCGAAGCATTAATGTAATAAGGCGAGAGCCGATGTTTATCTGCAAAAAACTATGGGTAAAACCTTTACACCGGCACTACCGCGGCAGTCGTTCAATGTTTTATAACGTATCCTGCTATGTAATATACCTATGTGTATATAGGTGCGCTACACGGCGCGAACACCGCTGCGTCAATCGGTTGCCACGGGTTTCGATCAAAAAAAGCAAAAATGTTTTATTTTCTTTTGCTTTTTTATGTAATAAGGCGAGACTTGGCGCTATACTTTATATATACAGAACGAAAGTGATGTTTATCGAGCCCTGCAAAAAACTATGCTCTCGGAAACTAATCAATTTTCACTTTTTTTTTCAAATTCTACTTTTGAAACGATTTTAAAGTTTAATAGCTTTAGCTCTTTTCCTCAACTTTACTATTTTTAGGTCCAAAATTGATTTTTCTTATCTATTGAGCTATATATATGCGTTCAGAAAAACAATCCGCTTTAGAAGCATATATATAGATCAACGATAAAAAAATTTAAATTTAGACCTAAAAACCAAAAAGTAGAGAAAAAGACTTTAATTTACTATTAAACGTTAAAATCGGCATTGGTCGACGTTCAGGGATTTGAAGAAAGGGAAAAATGTCTGTTTTGCAAAAATAGCTATTTCGTGAAATCAAACCAAACGAACGGTCATTGCCGAATCCGAGCGCACGGGGAAAACAGTTCGTGCAGTATAGTCATATAGATATGCTTTATACATTTCGAAGTCGGAGCGTTTTTTTTCCACGGATTAGCGGCGCGCGTATATACATATACGATATACATTATATATAACACGCATACCGGCAACGTGTTCATAATTGTTTTAAACTCTGAATTGAATTTCACCGCTATATATATCTGCGACGCGCATAATTAGGCACGAAAGAGCACCGAGAGCTGTGCTATTCCGTAATCGATTCATCGCAATCTTGTTAAAGCCTCTGCATAAAAAAGCGCGAATAACTCGCGGTATGCGCGACTTCGGAATTCCGAGGCGATCTCCGATTAATAATTTATGAGCTAAGGCTGCGCGAGGCGCCTCCGTATACCTGTATACACATAAGCAACTCAAAACTCGTCGGTAGTCTCCTCTCGTCTTTTATACGGGTGTATGGGAACAAAACGCGTATTTAAAGACCGAGACGCCTATGGCGTGTAGATCTGTAGTTCAAGAGACGGAGAGCAGATATATTATATATACAATATACATGCGGTAACGGCTGTGCGCCACATGGTCCATTCAGGACGATCTCACTGAAATAGTGCGTTGTATATACTGTATACGCCCTTCTCGCCGACGTGTGTTCGTGCGTAGCGCAGAGATTCCATCGACGCGTAACAGTTTGAATTTCCGATGGCCCCCGCGACGACGATAAGAAAGCGCGCGGGGGATGACGAAGACTGGATTTTAATTTCCGTTCGGCAAATGAGAAATCGACGCATCCTGATCCCGTAACGCGGCGTCCGTCGACCCATCGATACGTTGGACGGCTCGTGTGTAAAAATCAACGAATTCTCGACGGATTCCAGGCAAAACCTTCGACATAACGTACGTGCGCGTGCTGTTCGAGTCGCCGCGGCCGGAGAGCTGGGGCATCTACAGGCGCAAGAACGAGAAGTCGGCCTGGGAGCCCTACCAGTTCTACTCGGCGACTTGCCGCGACACCTACGGCCTGCCCGAGTCCAAGGAGACCGTCCGCGGCGACGACACCCGGGTGCTCTGCAACAGCGTCTACTCCGACATCGTGCCGCTCTCCAAGGGCGTCGTCGCCTTCTCGACCCTCGAGGGCCGTCCCTCGGCCTACAACTTCGAGACGAACGAGGAGCTTCAGGTGAGTCTTGCCGATACACTGTTCGATTGCTTGTTCTCCTCGACTCTCGAAATTGCTACGAGTGACTTTTCACTCGATTCGAGGAAAAACAGAGCCTCTCGAAGCCACTCGAAGCAATTTAGAGAGTATGTCTCTCCCTTCCTGCAAGGGTTTCAAAATAGCATTAAGTAATTATTTTAGCAAGAAATTGACTAGTCAATTTCACGCCTAATTTTATATTTTCTTTCTCTCTCTCTCTCTCTTATTTATTATGTATTATACGTCATACGCTGCATTCGTGCAATTGCAAACTTTTTCATTCTACACATGAAATAAAATATCAATCAATATCAATCGATCTCGATCTATAGGACTGGGTGCAAGCGACGGATCTGAAGATCACTCTGGACCGGCTGAACACCTTCGGTGACGAGGTTTTCGGCGACGATCAGGTGCTCCAGTCGTACTACTACGCCATAGCCGACGTGGCCGTCGGCGCGAGGTGCGCCTGTAACGGACACGCCGGCGAGTGCGTCAACAGCACCAGCGTCGATGGACGTACCCGCAGAGTGTGCCGGTGAGTGTCGACAATTCGTTTGCTACCGCTGCCCAGCGTCAATTCATTATTATACCGGTTACTCCTATGGAAATGTGTCCGTGTGTATAGAGTCGCTGAATGACACTCGACGCCTATACTGCGCGAGCTCCCTGTCAATGGGATTAGAGTAATTGTTTGATTGTAGGGCCGGGACGAGTGGAATCATTAAGCGACTTGTATATACTTGAGTTGGCTTCAATTTCGCTAATTTTTCGTAATGTTAATTATACGCTACGATCGCAATTGTTTTGCAAAATCTTAATTTTTTCATTATTTGCGTTTTGTTAATCGTTACGTTAGGTGCGAGCACTACACAACCGGACCGGACTGCAACGAGTGCCTGCCGTTCTACAACGACGCCCCTTGGGGTCGAGCCACGATTTTCGATGCTCACGAATGCAAACGTGAGTATACTAATAAATCCTAACAAGCAGTATCCTTTCCAGTCCTACATTTTTCCCGTGTAACACGTATCGGCTTATATATACCGTTATACACACTCTTCGCGATCTGCTATATATACCTACATTATCATGTGCATACTTTTTCAACGTTTAAACGGCGACCTGGCAGTCATTCGCGCAAACAATGAGCTTTCAAACTTCGCAATATATAACTCTTGCGTCATTAACGTGAAAAGACTGCTGCGCTTATTACACCCGCCTTCATTCGGCAAACGCGCATATATAACGTCTGCAGGCCCCCTTTCATCTTCGTCTCGGCAGCCCGTATATATACTGCGCGGGCGTGCAATTGCTCGGTTTCTAATCCAGTGCGTGACGAACCCGTTTTGTGAAAAGCCGCGCGGTAAGCCGCTCTTTGTCCCTCGGCTTCGCCGTCTCCCTCCCCCTTCTGCCTCTTGCTATCCGTTTACTGATGTGCGCGCACGCCGAATAAGGAGCGACCGAAAGTGGTGTGTATAGGAGCGAAAATCGATCCAGACGTCTCCTCTTTATCTCCTCTGCGCCTGTCGTAAAGCGCGATTTGACGCTGCTATATAGTTTACTTTATAACAGTCCTAGTGGGCCGTTAACGTCTCGATGCGATCGTTAGACCGTATGTATGATTTTCTTATCGAAAGCAGCTGCCTGTTCCACAAGTTGCGATTTCTCGTAATTTTTTTAATATTCACGCGACGTTCGCCGAAATGGGTAATTTCGCTTCTTGGAAAACCACGGCTTGACTTCTCATCTTCTTCTGCGGAAAAGTAATCGCCATCGCAGAGACGGCAGTAGTTACTTATGACGAATGGCGTAAAAACAATTCTGTTTCCTGAAATGAGACATATTTCTTTTTTTTCCCCTTGGATTTTATTTTCACAAGTTATTTTTAACGTGACGATTTGAACTTTACAAAATGCAGACTGCGGATGATATATCTTGATAAATTAGATCGCAGATTCCTGTAAGATAGTGAGTGTACATAAAGCTGATTTGTATATACATTCAAACCAGTTTTATGATATATGAGTCAGGTTTTGCATAAAAATTTTATCATGTACTTTTGAAATTTATGCGTTAATTTGTAATTACATAGCAGATATTTATTGGTTCGACACTGCTAATCTCTCTTTCATGCAAATTGGGCTTATATCCGATTATACTCTACATCCCAGCTTATTCTTGGAAAATCTTCTTTTAATTAATGATCACTCAACACTTGCTAGTCGTCTTTCATTGTGTACATACCTACAAATTTTCGTTTCCCACTGTCATTTCATAATGTCCAAAAATATTTGGTGCTGCTAATAAAATTTTTTACTTCACAAATTATTGATAATTTTTTAATTAATTAAAGTTCAGATTCAGTATTTACCTCTCGTTTCTTTAATTGCACTCGAGGAACTTTCGTTTACGAGTAAAGTTCTGTTCCTCAGTACCCTTGAAGTCTTGAACCTCGCCACACAATAAAAATCGCAGCCGCCTAAGAAGGAATTGAATCAACCTTATTATTCCCAACAAAACAGCCGTACATCCTCGACGAAAACAAAGCCAAAAAAACGGCCCCGACGCACTATTGAATCGTCAATCAGCTCCAGCGAGAAACAACCCGCAGCTCTACATACCCACAACAATAATGAACCGCACATCCCAGAAAGCACTGAATAGAAGTAGTGCATACAAAAGCAAACTGTTTGAATACATACACCTCCTCGCGGCGATGTTATCTTATTTTCTTTGGATTGTGCGCGCGTACCCCTGTAAGGACCTGCGGCAGCTCCGAGGCTCGCGTTACCTAACCGGCCTTTACCTTTTACGATTGCGGCGATGCGCGCAGCTCGAAGGAGTAGGAAGCGAATCGGCACAGGTGGGGAGAGACCGCACAGCCGCGGATTCTCGCCGATTGCAAAGGGCCTCGGCAGTCGAGGACCGATCGAGGAGGATGGATCACGATTCCGCGCGTTGTCTTCCTAGCCCTCTCTCGATTTCCGTTTTCTTGAGCCGGTGATGTGCGCGATGTGGAAACGCGACGTTACTCCTCGGTAAATGCTCGCCAAGCATTTGTGAACCATGAATCGACGATTGTCGCGAGTGCCGAAGAAGTGTCGCGCGGCGTCCGGTCTGATCGCCTGAGAGAACGAGGGCCGCAACGAAAAAGCTTCCCATGCGCACCGTGATGAAGCTTCTGCTGCCGCTGCTGCTGGCGAGCGGCATCTCCTGCAGCCTCTGCTATCGCCGAGATCGTCATTTCGCCAAGTATCGAGCTTCTCGTAAGAACGACGTTGAACATTGCGTTGAAAGAAGACGCTTCATGAAAAACTATTATTAATTACGACTCTTACTCTTTTTCGAGACGATTCCTTGCCGAAAGCAAGCTTTTTTTCCATATGCAATGAAAGCTTGTACGATCACCCCCCACAAAAATTATTGTTAAATTTCCCAAGCGTATACCTCTCTAATATCAGCGTGTAGACAAGCGACGCTCGCCTATACATATATCCACAAAGCGAAAAAGCTCTCGATACCCATCGCATTCCACGGACGACTTGGTCCCGCGCGACGATCCCTTTTGCAGCAGCGTCTTTTTCCCGGAGTCGCGCGCCGCTGGCACACGAGCAGCAAAAACTTGACTCTGCGCCGTCGATGCGGGTCTTCCAGAGTCCTTGCAAAGGCTGCTCGATCTCGAGTCTGCGAAACTAGTATTATATTCTAGCTTCGTTCGCTCGCACATGTGCAGTGTGTGCGTGTGTGTGTCGGATCGATTTTAATCGATTGACTCGCCGACTGCTCATATTATACGAATTAGGATTTGCTTTCTCGATGCGTATAATTGACGTTAATGAATTTTCGACCGATCGTTTTACAGCCTGCAACTGTAATGGATACTCGGATACCTGCTACTTCGACAAGGAGCTTTATAGACTGACGGGACACGGCGGCCACTGCACCGACTGTCGGGATAACCGAGACGGCGCTAACTGTGAACACTGCCGAGAGAACTTCTACGCCCGACCCGAGGATGGATATTGCATAGCTTGTAATTGCAATGAGATCGGTGAGCCGAATCTGCGCGATATTTCGAATAAAGCGAATTTTTCCACGGCGCGACAAGCGTATAACAGCGTATTTAAAATCGATTTCGTTAAATCAGATTTCAATTAAGAGCCTGGTGTATAGTATGCTGTACCTAGTGATTAACATTTTTTTTCTTTTTTTTTTGGGTTAATCTTAAACTTTGTCGTGTACACGGCGCAGTATGAGAAATGTGAAGAGAGAGCGCTAACGATCAATTTAAAAAAAATAATGATTGCTCGACTCACGTATTACGCGTATGCACAGACCTACTTTCACGGTCGCGCGCATTATTGGTCATTACAACTCGTGTTATTAATCTTCTTTCTGGCCGAGAATTTCCAACTGAATTAATCGAAAGAAAGTCGATTGCGTTGCGCAACCGACGCGTACGAATTCACAGTACGCGAAAAAAGAGAGAGAAAAAGAGAGAAAAAAAAGCGATAAATCAAGATTAAACGACCAGTCAACTGAAACCGTATTTTCAGGATCGAGGAGCCTCCAGTGCAACGCCGAGGGCAAGTGTCAGTGCAAGCCCGGAGTCACCGGGGACAAGTGCGACCGTTGCGCAGCCAACTTCTTCGACTTCAGCAACTACGGCTGCACGTCTTGCGAGTGCAACGAAGCCGGCTCGCTTTACAACACTCCGAGCTGCGACCCCGTCACCGGCACCTGCACCTGCAAGGACAACGTCGAGGGAAAACGATGCCGAGAGTAATATGCGGCTCCGCGCCCGTTAATTCCATTCCACGCGCCGGCTCTGCGAGCGATGCGCTGACTTTTCAATCGATCCTTGCAGATGTCGTCCCGGCTTCTTCAACCTCGACGAGGACAACGAGTTCGGCTGCACGCCTTGCTTCTGCTATGGGCACTCGTCGCTCTGCTCGACGGCGAGCGGCTACTCGCGCGTCAACGTCGAGAGCTCCTTCGTTCGCGGCAACGAGCGCTGGTCGGCCAACGTCGCTGGCAAAGCCATGCCCGTCACCTACGACTCCATGAGCCAATCCATCGGCGCCGCGGCCTCCGATCGCGACAACGTCTACTTCGTGGCGCCTGGTGAGATTTTAGTTTGATATTGTAAAGCAGCGTGTGTACAAGTCAGAATCGATTTTTTCGGGCTTTCGGAATCATTTCTATCCTGATTAATTGCAGATCGATTCCTGGGTGACCAGCGAGCGTCTTACAACCAAGACCTGTCCTTCACTTTGAAGATAAGCGATAACGGTCCCGCGCCAACGGCGAGGGATGTTATTCTGGAAGGTGGAAACGGTCAACAAATCACTCAACCCATTTTCGGTCAGAACAACAGTCTGCCGTCTACTAACGTAAGTCTGACAGTGATTTTAATTTTAAATAATCACGAGAACAATCAAGAATTTTAGATTCTCTTTCTAGGCAACGGAATTTATCTTCAGACTGCACGAACACTCTGATTACGGGTGGCTACCGCGCCTGAACGCGAGAGCCTTCATTTCGATCCTGGCCAACTTGACTTCCATCAAGATCCGTGGTACTTACACACATCAAGGTAAGCAGTTCTTAACGAGACTATAGTCTCGCTGTATTAAAAGAACATTTTGATATTTTTTTCAAAGCATTCAAAGAAAAGACAATTCGTCATTTGATTTTTGAATGTAGGCAGGGGAGATTTGTTCGATGTGAAAATCGAAACGGCTCATCGAGGCGCTGCTGGTGAACCCGCCGATTGGGTTGAGCACTGTAACTGTCCTGTTGGCTATGTAGGCCAGTTCTGTGAGTCTTGTGCTCCTGGTTACCATCACGATCCACCCAACGGAGGACCATTTGCTCTCTGTGTACTTTGTAACTGTAACGGTCACGCTGATATTTGTGAAGCTGAAACGGGTGAGTTTTTTTTTAATTTTTTAAAATTTTCAGCGGAAGTCTGAATTACGAAGCGATCTCTTTTTTGTAATTATGTAGGCCAGTGTATTTGTCAACACAATACTGCTGGAAGCAATTGTGAACATTGCGCTCGCGGATACTATGGACATTCCTTGAAGGGAACTCCTGATGATTGTCAACCTTGTCCTTGTCCTGACAATGGACCTTGTATTCTGCTGGGAAACAACCCTGACCCTATTTGTTCCGAGTGTCCAGCTGGTCGAACCGGTAAGATTTGAAATATGAATTATTCTTCAATGAAAAATCATAGTTATTGACCTCGATATTTTTAAAACTTTTTAAATCAGGACCACGTTGTGAGATCTGTTCCGATGGATACTTTGGTAATCCCGAAAAGGGAATTCCTTGTAGACCCTGTGAGTGTAATAACAACATTGATCTCAATGCTGTACGCAATTGTAATCAGGAAACCGGAGAGTGTTTGAAGTGTGTTAATAATACTGCTGGTGCTCATTGTGAAGAATGTCTGCCAGGTTCGTAATTAAAAAAAATTATAATATCTTGACAGTTAAGGGCTTTGATCATACTCAACAATGAATTATTGTTTTTAGGATACTATGGAGATGCTCTTTCCGATCAAAAGGAAGACAGTTGCAGACTCTGTCAATGTTATCCACCAGGAACTCAAGAGAAGGCCGATGGTGGAGTTGCTCCTTGTGACCAACTTACTGGACACTGTTTCTGTAAACCCCATGTTATTGGACGTAACTGCGACCAGTGCGAGGATGGATATTATCACATTAGAGGCGGAGATGTGTGTATTTTATTTTGATACTTTTCCTTGCAGATAAACAAAATTAACTTTATAATTATAAAAAAAAAAAAACATAATTTTTACAGGGATGCATCCCATGTAACTGCGACCTAGAAGGTTCTTTCAACAGAACATGCGGTGCCATAACTGGACAGTGTAGTTGTAGACCTGGAGTCACTGGACAACGTTGTGACGCTTGTCTGCCTTATCAATATGGGTTTAGCAGAGACGGTTGCAAAGCTTGCGAGTGTGACAAAATCGGTTCGCACGATATGCAATGTGACGCTAATGGACAATGTCCAGTAAGTATATATTTATTAAAATGTGTATATACAAAGTCATTTGATATGATATTCTTAAATTTAATAATATTTAACTAATGTTTATTTTCTCTACAGTGTTTGCCAAACGTTGAAGGGCGCACCTGCAACCGTTGCAAGGAAAACAAGTACAATCGTCAGTATGGTTGTATTGACTGCCCATCCTGTTACAATCTTGTACAAGATGCCGTTAACGAGCATCGTGAGAAATTAGCTGAACTCGAAGACAACCTGCGTAAAATCAAGAGCAACCCTACTGTAATAAACGAAGAAGGCTTTAAGCAGAAATTGAGTGACGTGCAAAATCGCGTGCGCGATCTTCTGGAACAGGCCAAGTCTGGTTCTGGCTCGGGAAGCGAAAAAAAATCACTCGTAGAGCAATTGGATGAGTTGAGAGATCAGCTCACGGATATCAGTGGCACGCTGCAAAATGTTGATCAAGCGGCTAGTGATGCTAACCGAACAACGTCTCAAGGAAGGATGAGCATTGATGAAGCGGAAAAAGTTTTGGATAAAATTCATGAGCAATTGACGGTGGGTTTTAGTAAAATTTTCATTTGATTCTCATAACTTATAGTTACTTGATAAATTATTTTTTCGTAACCTTAGGATGCTGAAGATTACCTGGCAACTGATGGACAGTCTGCTTTGGCTGAAGCAAGGAAGCGAGCTGAACACGTTGGTCAACAAAACGAACAAATGACGTCAATCGCGCAGGAAGCCAGATCCATCGCTGATTCGTAAGTTTTTCAATCATTTAGACAAGCGTTTAAGATTTTCATTTTTGTCTTATAAAAATATATTTTGATCAATTAAGAAACATCAAGGAGGCTAAGAGACTGCAAGAAGTTGCCGAACAAGCCAGGAACACTTCAATGGAAGCTTACAACTTAGCTAGAAAAATCATCGCTAAATACACTAACATTAGCGATGAAATCCGATTCCTTGAAAATAAACTAATAAGTTTAGAGGATCGTTACGGGGACGTCAAAAAGCTCACTGCCACTGCTGTTGCCAAGTCCGACACAGTATCCAAGGAAGCCGTGAGTCTCTTACTCCTCGGCATTTCGCTTCCAGAGGTGAACGTTACGGATCTGCAGAACCGTGTTGAGGAAGTAAATACAGAAGCCATAAAGATCAAAGAACAAGCTAAGATACTATTGGAAGAAAACGTTGATCTAGTACGTGACATTGACGAGAAGGTGAGGAACAGTGAGGACCTTCTGTACAAGGCCGAGGATCAGCAGACAAAAACGGCAGAGCTACTGGCGGAGGTGGATGACGCCCTGCATGTTGCAAAGGACGCTGTTAGCCGTGGCAACTTGACGCTGAAAGAGGCTGTCGACACTCTGCAAAAACTTAGTGGTAATTATACTTAAAAAAGAATTGTTTTTTAAAGAATCAGAAATTTCTTTTTCAA
Source organism: Philotrypesis tridentata (assembly GCA_018906965.1). Lineage (NCBI taxonomy): Eukaryota > Metazoa > Arthropoda > Insecta > Hymenoptera > Pteromalidae > Philotrypesis > Philotrypesis tridentata. Next base: position 1,958,856 of record JACCIB010000002.1, read on the forward strand.
AAGCAGAACATTTAATTTTATTTGCAGACAAATTTCGTCAATCTATAATTTGATTTTTTTTTCGATTCTATTCATCGTTATGAAACTTTCCATATAGCACAAACTTTATTTAAAATTTTCAAATACTACACAAGTATTGAATTTCGCTCGTGTAACCATCCTATCGCATAGACAAAGGTAGACGGTCGAGCTCCAATTACAATATATTTCGCTTCTTTTTTTAAAGTTTAGAAAAGCAAGTCATTTTACCGTCTCTACTGCATCTTCATCAAATAAAATATAGTTTATATTTTAATGAAATCATTGAATTTCTTTTTCGTAGTCTTCGATGCCGAAGTTCAAGAAGCTCGGGCCAAGGCAAACGCTGCATTGGACGATATAACTGCCATTCGGGACCTTATAAGAGACGCTAACGCAAAGTCGGAAGGTATTCATCAGACACTCGATGCTTCGGAAAAGAATGCCATACAGGCGCGTGAAGTCGTACAGCAGGCCCAAGACAATGCTAATAATGCCAGTGCAATGGCTAACGAAATTCACCAGGAAGCTAATAAGACCAAAGCTGAAGTTATAAAGCTCGGCAACGAGGCTGACAAGCTGCACTTGAGGGTCAATCAGACTGATAATATGATAAGGCAATACGAGGACAGGATTCGAAAGGATGCTGATAACACCGCACAGGTTGGTTTACAATCGCATTTATTTCACGGTTTAACCGTCGATTGCACATTGTATATTAAAAAATTGGAAAATGAATTTAATATTAATTATCATTTTTCCTTTAGGCTAAAGTAAAGGTCAGTCAGACGAAATCCAACGTGACATCAGCTGGGCAGCAGGTTGCTAAAGCATTGGAAGAAATCGCAGAGATCACTAGAGAACTCGACGCTCTCCCTGATATCAGTCAGTATTTTATCAGTAATAATATGGAAAAGGAAAATAATAATAGACACCGCATTGAAATGTTCACTGTTTTTTCTTTTCAGACAACGCTGATTTAGATCGACTGGAGGACCGATTGCGTAAAGCTGAGGACGACATTCGCGCAGCAGACTTAGACCAGCGAATCCGCGCATTGACGGATGCCAAGAACTTGCAGACCCAGTGGGTGAAGAACTACGAGGATGAGGTAAGCCGGCTGCGTATCGAGGTTGAGAACATCAACGAAATGAAGAAGGTCTTACCCGCCCATTGCTACAACAACCCACGTCTCGAGCCCTAAGCAATTACTATAGACCACCTCGACGACACCGTGTCTGCGCCCGCATACTGCCGCATTGTCTTCTTCGACCAAGTGTGCCATTCGATCCTTAAAAGCGTTTTGTGAAAAGCGGAAGGAGGCTGATGATGAGGATGGGTATGTGTTATGCACCAGGTAGACGTGTTCTTTATTCATTCTTTTTTTTCTCTCGTCGCGTGAGATTCTGAGACGAAAGGAGACGGTGTTGTCTCTTTCTCTCTCTCTCTCTTTCTCTCTATCCCTCTCTCTCTCTCTCTCTCTCTCTCTCTGTTGCTCGACTTTTCTGTTCGATGAAGCTGAATCGATATCTATTTTTAGATTCTATCAAATGCACTAAATCAATGAATAAAATAATATTTTTTTCTGGAACTGCATGCAAACTAAACGTCATTGAACTCCGAACAATGAACTTGACTTGAAAAATAAACTTAAAAATAAAACTTTTCGTCGTATACCTAGCACCTAAAAAAAATAGTTTTATAATTTATGTAAAGTTAAACCGCTAAATATCGGCAAAAAAAATATTATTTTTTCCATAAGTTATAAAATTGTGCAATCTGAAAATAGATCCACGATTGCAATAAAGCTGATATTGAAGTTCAAAAAGAAATCAGTAAAATGAAAAATACTATAAGAAATACTTGAACACTTGAACGGTACTTAGAAGTATTTGATTTATAATCAAAATGCTGATTTTCTATCTGTCACTAAATAATACGCGACTTTCTAGATTATTAATCAGCTAAATATTTCCACATATATAATAGTAATATGTTATCTTAAACAGCATGTATGAACAAAAATCTTTGTATTCCATGAAAATTGAACATATCAGCGAAGTTAAGAATAAATATTTCAAGGTGCCTTAAGGTAAAATATTTAGTTTAAAAAATTACTGCTGCAAATGATCTTGAAAATGAAAAAATTATACAATATATAATATATACTTGAAGAAACGAATAAATGAGAGTCGATTAATATAAAATCGACTGTGTGGTGTAATATTTTAGCAAATCATTAAGAAGCCATTGTTTTACTTGTGTATATTATACCAATTAGATGATTGTTTTATTTAAGTTTAAGTTAAAGAATCTTTTTTATGTACTTTCAGAGCTCAGCTTAAGTTGCGCATTTTTATATAATGATGCGACGTAATTACAATATTTTAAGTATCATACCAAAGAGCTTTTTTCTATGTACGATTAGAAAAAATAGACAAAGTTCAGATGACTATTAATTTACGCTGCATTTTTAACTGGACCAATTAGCTTTTATTCGACCTAACATTAAAAAAATTCTGATTTGATCTTTTATCATTTGCATATTTATTGCACCGATTTATGTGTAAACATTTTCAACTATACAATAGAGATTGCAATTAATTGTATCCGTCTGTGCACAAAGACTTTGGTTTGAAATTTTGTACATTTTAAAAATTTGTTTTCCAGTCTTTATATGCATCTCAGGCGTATCAACCTTATCAACCTGTTTCTAACATTTGTACTTTTACAAGATTATATGAATCCGTTATTTTATACGTTAGACTAGTTCAGAATGTAGAACAAAAACTTAACTCGAAAAATAAAGTAATTTTACTAGAAAAATCGCTATCGATTAATCTCGTTTTCCTTTAATAAAATTAATGATTTTTTTATATTTTTCAGATAGTATAGTTAGATATGTTGTAAAATTCTGAAATAATACAAATGAATAATGCAAAAGTGTGGATAAATAAATAAAATAATTAAAGTTTTCTCAATTATTACTAAAGGTGATACTACGACATGTTATTTGATAGAAGATTTTATTGAAAATATTCAACCACTTAATCATATGAAAAAATAAATATAGTGCGTATATAAAAAAAATTGAACTTAATTTGTTCGTCGTTCGCTTACAATTAAATCGTCACGAAGTAAAACAGAGGTCCAATATCTCGAATCGGACTTTGGATGGAACTTCGAATTTCGTTTGCCTTTTTCTCTCTCCCTCCCTGTTTTTCTCTTTCTCTCTATCTCTCTTTCTTCAATCAATGTACAAATAAAACAACAACAATTAATAACATAGCAGTCAATACTCCAATGGCTACCCATTGTCTGCGATCTAGAACAAACGTAAAAGTAAAACCATTCACATGCGTCACTTTGTAAAACTATTCCCATATAGTTCTTATTCATCGATACAGAGTATGGTCTACATATATCGAGTTAACAAGATGTGCATTGTTTTTATTTTTTCACAACTTCATTTGCGGTGCGATATTTTATTGCAATTAGCGATTAACGAACATACAAAATCCCCACGCATTTATACGATAGTTTTTATTCCGTGCTCGTGTTTAAGTTTGCTTGTGTGTGCTATGCAAGATTATATGAACGAAACGTATATTCCATGTTCATTTTAAATTATTTTGGCCCTTTTTTCCAGTGGTGCAATTAGTTTACGTTTAGTATACAAGATGTTTAAAAACTTGTTCGTTCGTAAAATAATTTTAGAAAAACACATAGCATAATTAGGTAAAATACATCGTGTAATTTTTTTTGCATAAGATAATTTTGATATTTAGTGGAGTGGAAACAGAAACAAACTAGAATTTTTTAGTTTAAAGTATAAACACAATACGTGAAGAAAATAATGTAGGATTTGGTATGGGAATAGTTTGAATTATAGGATTCAACGTTATGAAGGATTAACAATTATTATTTCTTCTCACATAGAAACTTTATTACATTTAAAATACTTTGGAAATGATTTCGATTTATTTAAATTAAAGCTGCATAGTATTTTCCGATTTTTCGTTCGGAATTGAATTTTTAATACAATCTAAGCTTTTAAGTAACTAATTTTCGCTTACCGTTTTTCTATACTTAATAATTCTAAAGCTACAGTTTTAAAATTAAGACATTTGGATATGTATAAATAATGTTTAAGTTACTTCAGTATACTTAACTATGATTAGTTTAGAATTTCAAATAGCTGTCGCAAGCATATTAACCAAAGGACCTTAAAATTTTTTCGAACACAAAATACATTGAAAAGTAAAATGATTAAAAAAATTTATTGTCTCTTGCAAAAACTTGAAGAATGATTTATAGTTCGGAGTTTAAAATATATTATTTATGTACAAATTTCCGACGATTTTGGTTTGCTTTATTTGTTCATCAAAAATGTGCTTAAAGTATTCAAGAAAGTGTCATTGATAATTTTGAGGTCCGTTAGTCACATCGGGTATACTTGGCAAGGAACGAAATGCAAATGGAAAGAAATATAATTATTACTTAAATGTACGCGTACAAACAACGAAATTTTGAAAAATCTTTAAGTTCATCATTCCTTAAGTTCCTTCACAATCGTAAACTAAAAACTGTTCGCATTTCAACAACAATCACAAAATAATGGCTTCTCTACTCCTTTTTACTACATTTCGATCAACATTCAAATTGTTTATATCTAAGTTTTGTCATTTATATATCTTAGCTTAATTCTTCAACAACCATGTTTAGATTTAAGTATCGTAAGTTTCTGGAACAACAACGTCTCCTGTAATTATCAAATGTCATACGCAAACGCATCACGTATCTCTACGATCTCTTCACGCACGTAAAAAATGTCCTGTACCCTCGATTCGGTAACAATCAATTCGGCAATGATATAGGTATGTGTTCCCGCGCAAAAATTAGAAAAGAATCCCTTTTTGAAAAATATTGCAATAAATTGGCTTTGGCTTTTTTCTCTGTAAATTGTGTCGATTGCTGATCTCCTTGAATACTGTTACTGTATAATAATATAATAATAATCATAATGTTTTATCCTTTTTGAAAAATGCAAATGATTCGTCCAGTCGCACATTCGATGCGAACCTTCCGTTATTTTTTTATCGATCTTTTGACTTCTTTCTATTTTGGCATACATTGGACAATATTTGGCATGACATAATATACTAATAAATACACATGCTGCTATGCTAATGTTTTTCGTACTTTTGTTATTTGGCTATTATTAGGCAATGTACTTCTAACAGTAATTGTTTCATCACGAAAAATCCACGAGCCTCGAAAAAAGGCTTGTTGTAACTGCCCGTTTGTTAAGAATCATTTTGGTTTTTGCAAAAAATTATTGTTTCACCATTTTATTATTTGATCATTGAGGCAATAGTTTTCGTGAAGCTGTACTGCTTTTTTTAGTTGCAAGGGATGCTTGAAAAACAATCATTCAGATAGAACATCTGAATAGATCTTTTTATGTATATTTCTCATAATCTCGCACTTTGATTCCAATAAATTTCTCGAGAAATATTAAGTTTTGCTAGAAAATTTCAGTTTCTGTTTGATTGTTGACAATCGATCCCTTCGTTCGCAAGTAACTTATTCTATAACGGACTTTTCTGAAGTAGCATACAGTTGCTTCAAGTGTCTATTATGCTATTAGTAACGCAATCTGTATTAGTTTGCGTTACGCAAATGTAAATTTCTGAGTTAGCTGCTAAACTACCCTGCCAGTTTCTTGTCACTCTGATGACTTTATTCAAGTTCTGCTATTGACATCTTTTAATTGTTTTTTTTTACAGGTATTGACTTGCAATATCAAAGAATTTGAATTTATACCAAAGGTTTTTCTCAACGAAAGATCCCAATAGGCGCAAAGAAAAGCAATAACATTTTTTAGGACGCAATTAAATCGACGTACTTTTAAGTGCTTAATTTTAAAATTCGTATTTAAGTTATGGGAAATTTTAAGTTTTCCAAAATTCAGTTAATACAAAAGATATTATAGATTGTGAGTTGAATTTGTTCTCCACAAAATTTTCTTTAAAAATATAAAGCGTTTTATTGTATTGTTGTATTTCAAGTTTTAGAATATAGCTAAAGAATAATTTGTATAAGAAATGTATTTTTTTCGCATTTTTCATTTTTTGTGTTTTTTTTTTAGATTCAAGTAACTTTCAAACTATCGCAGCATTTCATTTCATATCACCTAGAATGTTTTGTGCCTACTGGGTGAATCTAAAAAACTTTATAAAGTTTTGGAAAATTAGTTTGATGAGGGTTCCTTTTTTGTACTGTTAATATTATTAGAAAATAAAAGTATTTGGAGACAAATTATCAAGTTAATAAGGCCCATTGCATAGTTAGACACTAATCTCTGGAGCATAGAAAACAGTTAGTTATAGTACTCGACAAGGAACAGAGGGAAGAAGGCTTGGGTGTATAGTCAGAGGTACTGGATGACGAAGTTGTGGGAGCAGGAATATAATTGTTATAGTTACCGTTGCTCATATGGAGAACCTTTGCCACTTTCTTCATGGTAGCATCCAACTTTGAGTCAGTGATGATTTCCATTTCATTGTTGAAATCATCAAGCATCCTAAAATAGTAATGATACTCATTAGATTACAATGACAAACCATTATGATGCAAAATTTTGATACCAACACTTGTTGTTCATCATATTCAGAATTAATTCTTCTGGATACCGTCTTCAGTGAACTAGCATTACCGGTCATGATATCCTCTTGATGTCTCATCATTGAGTTCTGATTGCAAATAGGTTTAGGAAGGAACTGTCGATTGGGACTGTCCATTTCATTTTCCAATTTACTGTACTTGGCTGTCCCATGGCTGACTGTAGGTGCTTTCGCTGGACTGTTATCCAGCAGTGGCTGCAAGAAAAGCAAATAGTAAATAAAAAAAAAATTTTTACTACGTTTAAATTTTACGACAATAATTAATCGTTTCTGCTTCAGTATATCCTAAAAATAATGTCCCGAAATTACAATTGTTTTCCCTGCAATGACTCATAGTTTTTTGTTTTAATGAATTAAAGCTCATCGGTAAAATCATTGCGATCAATCGCCAGAATCAGGTCAGAATAAAATAAAACATTGAATTCAACGAGGCAAGGTACCGGCGCACGAATCGCTCCCGTCGCGCTTCTTTCTCTCTGTTTACCATTCATTCTTCTCCTCGTCTGACATAATCACGCACGTACTCGCGTGCGCACACCCATGACCCATCGGAGCGCTTCATCCCGTCCACACGTCCACACCCACGCCGCGACGCGCGACAATGCATATATATACACAAGAAACGCTCCTCTTCTCAGGTATCCACTCTACCTACATCAACGCGAGCGCATACGAGCGTAACTCTACCTATACGGCTTATCCTATATCACACTGTACATAAAAAGCCACACACACTCTACAGTCTCTCGCGGCTCCGCCGGGGGCTCCGTGGCCGAGCAGACTCTCGCGCAGATACTTATACACTTATGAATCACTGCATAGTCAGGCCACAGCCGCGACCCGCGAGCGAGCCGCAGCGCGTGTGTAGTGAGCATAAAGTGCGCGAGATGCCGCTGGGCTCGCCGTTTTGAAATTAAGCCGTGGTAAATGCAATTGAAACTTTAGGTGTGGCTAGTTTGTCCCGTAAGCATCTCGATGGCCAAAACAACCTGAGGGCGGACGACACGAGACGCAGAGGGACACGACGGAAGACTGTCGCACGAGTGCTCCGATTCATCCTGACCCGCAGAGGCATCGGCGAGGGACTGCGTGATGCGGCATTGCTGTCGTGCAGCCTGAGCGAGAAGGGAAGTCCGCGTCGCCGAGATTATTGATCAATCAGCCATATTATCCTAACCTCGATAGACTCTGCACAGCAGCGGATTAGTCATGAGCGGATGAGAGAGTCGCGCCTCGTCAACCAACGATCTTACGCACGCACGCAGCAAGCTGACAGACGAACGACGGGGAGTATCCGCGAGAGCAAGTATTTTTATTTAGAATAGCGAGCGTTCGAGGGAGAGCTTGCTTTCCTCTCTGCTCTCCGAGAGACGCGAGAGTCTCGCACTGCCGTCGCTCGACGTTACCATGTTTTTTGCTATTCTCTGAGCGTTTATCCTACAATAAAATGGCTAAGTTGAATAACGAGAAATTTCTGGCCGCCCTGCTCGTGTCGTGCGGTCTGCTGGCTTCTGCTGCGGCCTACGATTACGACTACTGCAGCTACCCTCTGCTCGGTAACCCTTCAACAGAAATAAAAGCTACCTCTGCTCTGCCTGAAAGGACAGCATCCTCCGCTAGACTTCAAACAAAGGGTGCTTGGACTGCCAGCAGTTCGGACTTTAGCCAGTATCTTATTATTGATCTTGGAGCGACCTACAATATCACTTCCATTGCCACTCAAGGAAGGGAACATCACAACGAGTATGTTATGGAGTATGGTATCAGTTATGGTACAAACGGGCTGGATTATGCTGACTTCAAGGAGCAAGACGGCAACATCAAGATGTTCAAGGGTAACGATGATGGGGATAGGATTCACGTTAACAAGTTTGAAGTCCCAATAATCGCACAGTGGATTAGAATCAATCCAACGCGCTGGCGTGACAGGATCTCTCTAAGATTAGAGCTCTATGGTTGTGAGTACAATTCCGATATACTTTCGTTCAATGGATCTTCACTTCTACACTGGGACTTGCTTCGAGAGCCTCTGGAAACTGAAAGACATTCCTTAAGATTCCGTTTCAAGACTAACAACGCTGACGGTGTCATTATGTACTCTCGGGGATCTCAAGGAGACTTCTTTGCACTGCAAGTGCGTGAAAATAGAATGTTGCTCAATATTAATTTAGGTTCTGGAATCATGACCAGTTTGTCGGTGGGAAGCCTCTTGGACGACAACATGTGGCACGATGTAGTGTTCTCTAGAAATCGAAAGGATATAGCATTCTCCGTGGACAGAGTCCTGATAAACGGAAGAGTCAAGGGTGAATTCTACAGACTCGACCTTAATAGAGCATTCTACATCGGTGGAGTTCCCAACAGGCAGGATGGTTTGGTCGTGACTCAAAACTTTACTGGCTGCATCGAGAATCTGTTCTTCAATCAGACCAACATGATCAGAGAGTTGAAAGACTTGGATCTGTATGGAGAAAACTGGCGTTATCAGACCATCCACACTAGTTACAGCTGTCCAGAGCCTCCAATAATTCCTGTAACTTTCCTCACGTCTTCCTCTTATGCCAAGCTCAGGGGTTACGAAGGTGTCAACTCACTCAACATCTCACTCTCCTTCCGTACCTACGAGGACCAGGGTATTATCATGCATCACGATTTCATCTCCGCGGGATACGTGCGCCTTTTCCTAGAAGAGGGTAAGCTGAAGGTCGCCATCCTTGCCAAGGGCACTCCCAAGGCCATTCTCGACAACTTCGACGTGACGTTCAACGATGGTAGGTGGCACCAGGTTATCCTTACCATCTCGAGCAATCGCCTCGTCCTCAAGGTCGACAATCAGGCCATGAACACCTTGCGCCGGCTGGAGATCGCGACCGGTTACCTGTACTACGTTGGTGGCATGCCGATGGAGAAGGGTTTTATCGGTTGCATGCGTGTCATTCAAATCGACGGTAACTACAAGCTGCCCGTCGACTGGAAGGACGACGAGTACTGCTGCAAGAACGAGATCGTCTTCGACGCTTGCCAGATGATCGACCGGTGCACGCCCAACCCGTGCAAGCACTCCGGCACCTGCATGCAGAATTCCGACGAATTCTTCTGCGACTGCTCCAACACCGGCTACTCCGGGGCCGTCTGTCACACCTCGCTGAATCCGCTGTCTTGCGAGGACTACCGCAAGACGCCGACCGACAACCAGAAGGCCGAGATCAAGATCGACGTGGACGGCAGCGGACCGCTCAGGCCTTTCCCCGTCACCTGCCAATTCTACGACGGCGGTCGCGTCACCACCACTCTGCGCCACAGCAACGAGCACCCCACCCCCGTTGACGGCTTCGAAGAGCCCGGCAGCTTCATCCAGGACATCCACTACGACGCCGACCTCGACCAGATCGAGGCCTTCATCAATCGCTCGCGCACCTGCCGGCAGCGCATCAGCTACGCCTGCAGGCACTCCAGGCTCTTCAACACCCCGGTCAATCAGAACGAGCTGTTCCGCCCGATGTCCTGGTGGGTCAGCCGTCACAACCAGAAGATGGACTACTGGGGCGGTGCTCTGCCGGGCTCGCGCAAGTGCGAGTGCGGCCTCCTCGGCAACTGCATCAAGGAGGACAAGTGGTGCAACTGCGACGCCGACCTCGACGGCTGGCTCGAGGACTCGGGTGACATCACCGAGAAGCAGTACCTGCCTGTGAAGCAGCTGCGCTTCGGGGACACCGGCACGCCCGTCGACGACAAGGAGGGCATGTACACGCTCGGTCCCCTCGTCTGCGAGGGCGACGACTTCTCCACGAACATGGTCACCTTCCGGATCGCCGACGCGACCATCAATCTGCCGCCCTTCGACATGGGCCACAGCGGTGACATCTACTTCGAGTTCAAGACGACGCAGGAGGACGCCGTGATGATACACAGCAAGGGCCCGACCGACTACATCAAAATTTCCATCAACGGCGGCAATCAGATTCACTTCCAGTACCAAGCCGGAGGCGGACCTCTCGCTGTCAGCGTGCAGACCTCCAACAAGCTGTCCGACAACAATTGGCACAGTGTCTCGGTAGAGCGTAATCGGAAGGAGGCGAGGATCATCATCGACGGCGCCTTCAAGAACGAGGTGCGCGAGCCCCCTGGTCCAGTGAGAGGCCTGCACCTCACCTCCCAGCTCGTGGTGGGCGCCACGACCGAGTTCAGGGACGGCTACGTCGGCTGCATTCGCGCGCTGCTGCTCAACGGCAACCTTCAGGATCTGCGCGGCTTCGCTCGCCGTGGACTCTACGGTGTGAGCGAGGACTGCGTTGGCCGCTGCGAGAGCAATCCCTGCCTCAACAACGGTACCTGTCACGAGCGCTACGACGGCTACTGGTGCGACTGCCGTTGGACGGCGTTCAAGGGTCCGATCTGCGCCGACGAGATCGGCGTGAATCTTCGGCAGAACTCGATGATCAGGTACGACTTCTCGGGCAGCTGGCGCTCCACCATCGCCGAGAAGATTCGCGTCGGCTTCACCACCACCAACCCCAAGGGTTTCTTGCTGGGCCTGTCTTCCAACATCTCCGGTGAGTACATGACCATCATGGTGTCCAACAGCGGTCACCTGCGCGTCGTCTTCGACTTTGGCTTCGAGCGCCAGGAGGTGATCTTCCCCGGCAAGCACTTCGGCCTCGGGCAGTACCACGACGTGCGCATCAGCCGTAAGAACTCCGGTGCTACTCTCGTCTTGGCCGTCGACAACTACGAGCCGAAGGAGTTCGAGTTCAGCATCAAGGCCAACGCCGACGCGCAGTTCAACAACATCCAGTACCTGTACATCGGCAAGAACGAGTCGATGACCGAGGGCTTCACCGGCTGCGTCTCGAGGGTCGAGTTCGACGACATCTACCCTCTGAAGCTGCTCTTCCAAGAGAACGGCCCGGGCAACGTGCACTCGCCCGGTGGCCAGCTCACCGAGGACTTCTGCGGTGTCGAGCCCATCACTCATCCACCTAACATCGTGGAGACGCGACCGCCACCGGAGATCGACGAAAACAAGGTCAAGGCCGCCTACAACGAGACCGACACCGCCATCCTCGGCAGCGTCCTCGCCATCATCCTCATCGCCCTGATTATCATGATGATTCTCATCGGGCGGTACATGTCGAGACACAAGGGCGAGTACTTGACGCAGGAGGACAAGGGCGCGGAGATCGCCCTCGACCCGGACTCCGCGGTGGTCAACTCGGCGACCGGGCACCAAGTGCAAAAGCGAAAAGAATGGTTCATTTGAGCAGTACACGCGACACGACGCGTCGCACTCCTTTTTTTGTATGTATAATGCGAATCTCAGACTGTCTACGCGCGAGGCGCTCGCTTCGAAATAGACAGTTTTCCGAAGGTATAAATATACATAATGGTATATATAATGAATTTTATATTTATAATGATATTACACTTGCTCGCTCGAATGATTGAGTTTTTATTTTATTAATCGCAATGCAGCATTGGAGGAAGAATCTCAAATAATGATATTGTTATCGTCGCCGGACTTGGAGAAGTCTCCGATCAAAAGCGTTCCTCCGTTACTTGAATTTCGATGTGCACTCTTTCGCCGAGGTGATTCGACGAGCAAGTCGAGGATAATTTTGCTAAAAATTCACAACGACAAAACGAAAGCAGAAATGTAAATCACCTCTTTAAGATATGGTTCTAATGTGACAGCTCACAATTCGCTTCAATGTCACAATTAGCTTTTAAACGGCACCTCGTCTTAATTGACCAATTTGCTCGGCAAAAGAATGCTTCCGCTTTTTTTCATCTAATTTCAAGCTAACGAGTGCAGCGCCATCGAGTAAACAATAAAATCACGTTTTGAAAACAAAAACGTGCATAATTTTTAAACACTAGCTTAGTACGTGCACGATAGCGTTAACTCTTTACGTTTTAAAAACAAATGACGATAAAACTTGTGCATTTGAACGAGCAATGACTTTTAGTGAATACCAATTTTTGTAATAGTTATACATATTTTTATAAATTTACTCGATAATCGAATGCTTATTAATGGAAACTAACACTTAAAGACTCTAAGTATTTAAATTCTTTTATAAGCTAAGTACTAACTACTTAAGAAATAAAGTATTAACTGTAGTGATATAAGTAATTTTTGTAAAAATGCGTTTTTTCTACTAAAAGGCAAAATGTTGCAAACATCACCGAACGACGACGTCGAACATCGCGAAATTCTCGAGTTACCAAAGCGAAGTGAAAAAACTAAAAATTTAAAAAAATGTAATTTTACCGCACTTCATTTGGTTTTTGTAATCGAGAATGGTAATTTTTATACTAAAAGTATTTTACTCTTAAACGATGTATAAACATAATAATGTAGATCTGTTCTGTCCATTTTTATTTGCATTAATGCACGTACCTGTCTAGCAGTTCTATCTCGATCTCTCACTTTGCTTATGTTGAGTTTGTCTTTCATGACCTGAAAATACATTGTACAATGATTATGGATGAATAAATTTGCTATATTATTTTTAAGCCATTGATTATTCATTCGTCACGCCTTACCTTGACTTCCTCGCGGGTCTGCATTATAAAATTTCGCCGCAAAGTCAGTTCTCTGTTGTCCAATTTGAATTTGCTTGGATTCTTTTCTACGATACGTGTCGCAGTGGTTAAGGACGAAATACACGTACAAATGATAAAATATGCATGTATTCGCCGAATTCGAAATTCGGCTAATGTACGCCGTATATGGAGGAAATGAAAACTTGCTTATTCGGCAAGATTGACTATAAAGTTTGTAGCTCGATCCCTGTTTTACGAGCAGTGCAGTACAGATATATACAGATACAGCGTTCAGATCGCAGGTAGGCGGTTCAGCATAAGACTCTAAAAATTTTATCTTCACAGTAAAAGCGAGTAGCTCTCGAAAATTTTAAAAATATTTCGTATACGCATCTGCACGCGTATAATGCTACACGTGTATTCGCGGAGTTGAGCATCGAAATTTTTGTATAACTTTTTCGTTCGACCGTGGAGTTTATTTTTATAATGCGCTCGTGTATCGCGCCACGATTCTTCATAGAATTTCGAAGAAAAAAAAACATCTGACCTACTTAAGAATATCCGACGGTTGGAGAGGAGCCCGATGAGATTTCGCGGCGGCAAAATAGTAAGGGAGAAGCCACGTCTATTGGCATAACGATCGGCAGATTGATACTGGTTTTACGAGCATCGAGGCATCATTAGAGCGATCTGAGAAGTGCCGTCACCTGCATTAAGATTGATCTGTCTATGATCTACTTAAAGGTAATCTTTCTATCAAGTATTGTAAAATTTTTCTTTCATTTTTTTTCATTAGTGCCTAATGTCTGTCTTATATACTTCTGCGTCTATAAAAGAATTAGAGAATTCTTTTATATATATATATTTCTTTAATTCTCTGTCTAGACCCGAGCCATTATTTAATACTTTATACTTCCAATTTCCGCAAATAGTATATTTTAACCCAAACAATTTTGAATAAAAAGATACTACTTCCCACCCAATCTTGCTCTCGATTCAACCTACATACACCTCCACCTAGAATTCCAACACGAAATTCGCCACCGAAAATCCCGCTTTTCCCTCATCTCTCGCATTCTCCCCGACGTAACAAAACACGGCCCAAGAAAAATTCGACAAAGAAACTGGAGCACAGCTTCTTTCCCTCGAACCCCACACAGAAAAAAGAAGAAGAAAAAACAGAATCAACAATAGCTCGTGCACAAGTATAAGAGCGCATGTATATATACTCTTGACGCCTAGGCGAGCGTATATAAGAAAAGGATATAAATCGTGTCCTCGAGATCCTCGAGGTCCCACTCGATGGACCTGAGCGCGTTCCTGAGCTCGGTACTGGTCCATTCGAGTTCCTCTCGACAGTTGAGCATCGGCAGCCCAGTGGCTAAGGTCGGGGTCGCGACGACGCTGTCCGGGCCACTTGTCGCGTGCTGCGCTTGAAGCTCCTGCCATCGCGCGTACAAGCCCCGCGTTTTGTTCAGGGCCTTGAACACCTCCCTGCATGACAAATAAGGTATGATGTATCGGGTTAGTGGGTGGAGTTGCTGGAAGCTATTGTGCTATCGGCGGAGATGCGGATAGCTGTGCACACAGTTCTGGGAATTCGAGGCTACGGCTTCTATCTCGTACAGGGAAAGGGAGGTAGACAAATCGTGCATATTTATGCATGTACATGCGTTATATAGCTATGGGCTCTTCGAGATGAAATATTAATGATCGTGCACGGTGGGAATAAATGTTTTGGAGTTTTAAGCATTTCAAGGGTTATATAGCATTGGAAAAGGTAAGTGTTAATCCTGCGTATTCTTGTCAATCGTATTTACTGAGCGTTTTCGACATTCAAGCAAGAAAATCTCGAAAAATTTATTTTCAAATATTCTCTACAGTGTATACACGTAACGTAGATGTATTTTCACTCCAAAATAAATACGTTTAAAATTATTACGGTTTTTGTGTACGATTCTATATATGGACGTGTATAAATGTGCTTTAACGTAAAGGGTTTCTGGTGTATATATAATATATACAGATATGCACACTTTTAAAGGGTGGTTTTTTCCCTCAAGGGATACGAGCGCGCGCTAAGGGTCCGCTCTTTTTACGTGCCACTGAACTTTTTTACGCTGTTTTAACAATTTTCTCAATTTTCAGAGAAAAAAAACGTGCGCGTACGACGATGGCTTGTAAAATTTTTAGCTTCACGCTTGATAAAAAAAAACGATGTTTCCAAAGTGGGGATAACGTTTTACTGTATAACTACACTCCCCATACAGTGTATAGAGCTCAAAAAGCTCTTTCTACAAGTTAATCTTTTCGAGCATTTTTCGAATTCAGCGTTGTAGTCCGGAATACATTTTTTGTATCGCAGCGATATGATTTTCTGCAGTATACAATAGCGTAGTCAGTAACTGCAAGATAACTCGATTTTTTTGCATTTTGGCGAGGTGGAACGATTTTAAAGCGACGAAAAATATGTACTATATATAAACTCACATCAGATTCATGCGAAGCTGGGGAGAAAATGTAGGTTAAACGAATTATATGTCGAGTCTCTCGCAATAGGTAAAAAAGGTCGTGCGCCTGCCTGCCAGATTGAGCGCTACAGCTTTTCTCTATTGTCTTTGAGAAGAAAATGAGAAATCCGTATATTGTAGGTTGTCTCGATTTATATCCAGCAACGAAGACGTTTTTCAATTAATCGCAACAGTTATTGTATTGTAGTGTATATTTGCTTCAATATTGGTGAGTCTTGTCATTTTTCACAAATTACATTTAATTTAATGTCTATCAGAGTTGAAAATTGGTGCTATTGTAGAAAACGGGCAAGCTTAAACAAGCTTAATTACGACTTCCGATATTTTACACGATTTGTGCGATGAACACGAAGGGTTGAAACCAATTAAGCTACGAGCAAATTCAATTATTGATCGTCATACCTATTCGTATAGAATTGGCGTATTACTCGCAATCAGAATGTTCGAATATTCATTTATTGTTTATAATTTTTAAATTTATAATTAAACATGTAGACTTTAGTAAGTATTAGCAATAAAAATTGTAAAAAGGATAACAATAAAACAGTTGACAGAAACCTATACAGAGCATTATTCCGTATAGCGTCATAATTTTGTCCAATAGCTATAAAAGAAAGAAATAATTAAAAAAAAACATTTTTATTTTCTTGAAGCTGCTAATTTATATATCTCATTCAAATATTTCTTGTTGATAAGGTAAGAAACTTCACAGACGCTTAATAATTTCTTTAAAAATACAAAGCTGCGGAGTATTTTTCAGTGACACCAAAAACAAAAGCGTCAAATAATATCATCCAACGTGCACGCAAGCTCTTTCTAAAAAAAAATTGCACCCCTTCTCTCAAACTCTCCCCGAAGACCACTTCAGCGCAAGAGTAACTAACGACGGTACTATCACTGCTTACCCTCTCGACGGTATATAGACCAGTAGCACGAGATACACAAAGTTCTATACAGACCTAATTGGGTGTGTTACCTCGCATCGATAAAAAAAGCCTCACCCTCTCGCGTCGATAAGCCAGAAAACTGTTGCTGATGCTCGACATTCTCTCTAAATCATATAAAAGGTTCATATAGCACACATACGTATACATATATACATATATGCACTAGTCGCATAAGTGTCCCTCCGGGAAAACTCCGCTTTTTTTCAGAAGTGTCACTAACGAGTAGCGTCTATTTCCTGCATCGCATGTCTATATAGCTCTTGCCGAGAAATAGACTGGAGCGGCTGCATAATTAAAATTCGTGTCTTATCAGTCACGAAACGTAGAAGGTAAGGAACGAGTTCAATGCCAGAGGCGCACGTAATCTAAGCTCTCAGATGGAGTACACCGCGGCCTATATGTATATATGCGGTAAACGATCGATCGTTAATAATTTCGTGGGTCATTAAAGGTGATTACTCATCGGCGATATAGTTTAATCAACGAGATTATATTTATAGGACGAGGCGTATATATATAGTTGTGTATATAGGATAGACGCCGAGAGCGACGACGATATAATGTATCTCAAGGGGGTTTGCGAGGGTTGCGCGCGTAAAATCGTCGGGATTTGCAGCGGCTGCTGCTGCTACTGCAGTTGCTAAGAGTCGTAATTGGATGAGACTCGACGGAGTGGGTGATATAGGCTTGCGGTGTGCGGAGTGTGCGTTTTTGAAGAAAAAGAAACTTGATGGAGTAGAGAGAGAAATGGGCTTGACGTTTTCAGCGGAGGGATATGATATTGCGGGGTACGCCGCTCGAGGTTATGGCTTAAACGAGGTGTTTTCAGAGAGAAATTGGTTCCGGCGCGCGGAGTATAGCTTTTTTTAAAGAGGAAAGTAGTTTTCCGAAACTGCAACTCTATCTCGTTACATTACACTAAAAACGAATCACACTGAATTAACCGAGAGCGATATAACTGGAGCGTTGTACACTGCAAGTTGGGGAGGATTTCGAATTTGCTTTTGAATTGAGAGATTATGGGGTGTAACAGTTACTCTGGTATAGTTTGATTGATTAACATGCGCGCTTGATCGAATGGAAATTAATGTTCTCCATCAAAATCAGCAAAATTTTAATGCTCAAATAGCATTAAAATTGTGTACACACCGTATTGGAAACAACGAAATATCAGTTAATTATTATCGAGTAAGTAATTGTCTACACAAGCGTAATGTCAACAATATTGATTTTAACCCATTCAAATAATCCGTTAAAAATAACAAAAATGATTACTTTTCTATATACCAAGATTTAATTATGATTATATGTAAACATAAAATATGTTTTTACACGAAATAAATTAATATATTTATCTTTATCAGTGTAATAAAGTTAATGTAAAGTTTATGTTAAAAATTTATTAATGATAACGGACAATATTCGTTATGATGCAAACGAAAGTGAGCCTTTACAGGTTCAATATTTAAGGCGTCGTATACGTGTGCATTCTCAGCTCTTAATGAAAAGTACGTTTAGCGCCTTTAAGCGAATTAATAGCCACGTGTATGCACAGCTATCGTATTATATCACGCACGTAAACTCCAAAGTTTTTGAACACGCGAAAGTCGACAGTGAATTTTATTTTCAAACGCGAATAATTTAGTACGATAATTAATAAAAGTCTTTCACACAGCGTAGTATCGATTTTCGTAAATAATTTCGCTTGTTGTACTCAAAGCTGTAAAGTCACATGTTCGCTACTGTTATGCAAAAATATAACGTTTTTTAAAAACATTATTTAGCACTCGATTATATCATTTGATTTTTGTTAAATGCATAAAAGATTATGTTTTCTCTTTATTATCGATTGCGTTTTATTTTTACATGACAAGATCATAATTACTTTTTTAATATTACTTTTGGTTCTTTTATATCGTCGCTTCCAAAGAAGACTATATAGCTACTACTATATACTAAAAAAGATAGATTCGAACTGTACTTGTTTTTGTTTTTTTTGTACAAGTTTTTATTGGGAGCAACGGTATTATGTTATTTGAAACACGAAGATGAATTCATAATTTCGTTTACCTGGTAATGCACTTTGCAAATTTTTTTCAAATAGAATATTCCATAAATTATATTTCTGAACGAGTGCGAGTAGAGTTTTTTAAATTAAAATTACCTTGGATGGCCAATATTTCTACACGCTTTTATATGCGTACGAATAAAAATAACGCAAATCAAACAAAAATAGTTGGCTTCGGTATAAATCTCTATATTTAGGAATTTCCCCTTAATAATTCAATTGAAAGTAGAGAAGTCAAAGTTTCTTTTTTGCAAAGTAAATGAATAAAAGTTGAATAAAAAGGAAATGACCCATACTAGATTTCATTTTCGAACGTTCGATATAGGAATTAGTTTGTATTAAGAATAACTTTGGAATATTGAACGCTTAGTAGTTAAAATCATCTGTATGGGTTGTTTTGTGCGTATTTAGTGTTTATGTACAGATTGTATTGCGTGATTGCAATACTTTAGTAACTTCGTTAAAATATTGTAATCTACACAGCTTAATGCATTTCGGAAATTGCATATTGCCTTTTGTATTGTATAACTCTATGAACCAAGTTATATACTACAAAAGATGCAATAATAGTACGATAACAGTTATATAATAATAATATCATGCAACAAAAGTCGATAAAATTTCAAAACAGTATTCTATACAGAATGTTCCTAGTAGAAAATGAACCATTCTTATATCAAAGCATTTTAAGCAAAATTTAAAATTATAAAATTATTTAAAGTTTATCTCTATAATCTAATGACAACTATAAAAATTTAACTATGGTGAACAAAGTATATTGTTCTTATGAAAAAAAAGTATATTGTTATTATGTTCTATTGGAATTTAATCTTTTACAGCACTTAACGGCGCAAAAGAATAATTTTTTTAATTTCCAAATTAATCGCAATAAAATTAGCTAAAATATATTTATCATTTCTACTCGAGAGTTTTTTCTAATATTTGAACTTCTATAAAGTAGTTTTTTAGAATTTATTTGTCATCTCAGACTCAGGTGTTGATAGGTCGAACAATACAGATAGTATATTCATCTACATATAAATTAAGAATGCATATGTAATCTCTTGCATTGCCGATAAGCTTTTATATAGGTATGTATACTACATATACTACACTAGCCGAGTTGCGCAATCAAGTGGAAAGGGTTGTGAAACACTCAAACGTCCATTATCTTAACAACACTATGCGTTTAGCTAATACGTAATTGGATAAATGCGAGCGATTTTCGTAAAACTACTTTGCACGGATTTAACGTGAGAATAATTAATTAATTTTGTGCAATCCTTGCAGTGCGAAAGTTTTTCAAAGTTTTTCTTTTTCAATTTCAAAAGATGAATTTTCTGCTTCAACGCCCTCTCTGTTCTATTCAAAAAGCTCATCCTGCAAGCTTATTGTTTATATAGAACACAGTAGATGAATTTACAGTTCTCATTTCCATTTGATTTGCATAAGAAAATATGTTCCAGCAGTTCATATCTTTCCCTCGCAATGATCCTTCCACTTATTGAAAATTTTTTTTCAGGTGGAGATATATTATCAAAATACTAAGTTTTTAGATGGACGTTTTAAAATAAATTATAAAAGAGAGGTGGACTGTAGAAATTTCCTAAAAACTGGGAAAAATGAAGTGAATATATATTCAAGTATAACTGTAATCATGAACGACTTTAGTTTGAGCCAATACTCAATAAATGCAATAAATCAAAAGTTCTTCGATTTCTTTTTCACACTTTTATGTTTGGAACTTTTCAATAATTCAATAATTTAGAAATCGGTTGATATTATACGTATACGCATACATATGATTTTCTAAAAAAAAGTCATTTGAAATTTCGAAGTTTTCATAAAATACAACCTTGTATACTATTTTACAGCATCTACTCAGATAATACGTATGACCATTTTTTCCCGCGTATTTCCGACATTTTTTGTACAAGATATTACAGAATGTAGGTCAATTTCAGCCCCGGACGTAGACGGAAGCATACGTTAAAATCGATGAGTAATTATCATCAATCGTTCAATTTTAATTCGTTAAGAGCTTATACGTAGAGTGTATACAAAGTTTTAAAAAGCACAAGATAATGTATTACGCTGGCGTGCGTCAGTGTCTATGGATACACGCGTAGGAAGTGTATTTTTAATAAAGTAATACGTGCACACCATTGAAATCATTTGCGAAGAATCACGTGGAGCCACTATTGTTAAATTAGGCAAGTTTCCTTTACTGGCGATAAATATTTATGAATATCGCGGAGGCACGACGAGGTACATTGTCTTGGAGTGTGAATGCGTTGAGTTGGCAGTCGAAGTTTTAACGAAGAAATATATATAGTGGGCGCACATTTAGCAATTGTCCTGAAAGTTTCGTTAACTTTGTTTTATGGAACTTTAAATTGCATTGGCCATACGCGAATATATATGTGCGTTGATTATCGCGATGCTCTCGGAGCATTTTCAGAGTTTAGTTTATTGCGGAGAATTCTCGTGCAGCACAGATTAACGAGGCGTTGAAAAATTGTTCACCCTCAGCGCACTGCAGGCTAACGTATTAATTCGTGTAAAACGCGCGTGGGGATTAATTACCCTATAGCAGAAGTTTTTCCCGAGTTCTTAAGCCAGAGGCAACTGATATTAAAATTATGTAAGCCGCAGGAAAAATAATGTTACTATGGTATAAAATTCATTATTTTCTGTTATAGTTATGGCCATATTTTATGCTCGAATATTAAGATTGGAACGTGCGTTAATCTATAAAATTTAATTAAATTTCCGATTTTAGAAGAACCTATCTAATAATGTTAGTGAAACGTTTTCACCTTGGCAATTGATTAACAATTAGCCAACATATCGTTGTAAATTGGCTGTAATTGTTATTTTCATCGAGTAATTATATCAAGACAACTATTTTTGAAAGAGCAATTGCTTTCAAATGCTTATAAAAATGTATTAAATATAAAAATAGTCGGTTAATTATAATGATGATAATACATCATTAACTTTTTCCCAAGATATATCGAGTGTATGAAATATTCAAGACGACGCAACGGCTCTTTCGGATCAGAGACAATTCCATGTCAATAATGCAAAAGGTATTTGGAAATAAGTCAGCGTAAAGCTCCGGGCAATGAACAATTTCTCGTCGAGAGATGTAAAATGAAATCTATTCTCTACTAAAAATCCACCCTTTTCTGTCTCGAGCTATAGCTTCTATCTCTATAAATATTTAAAAAACAATCATATCGCATTTAAGAAAGTCTGTTGCATCTATATGTATAAAGTATATAACCCTCTTACGTTCATTTCTAAAATTTATATAATAACTATTACAGATGATACGATATTACGGAGGAGCCGGTCGCAATCAATCAAGCTTTCTCTGCATTTCCTGCTATTTTACTTTCCGCACAGACGAAATAGCGGGCTTTTGCATTCACACGTTTTCTCGTTTGGATATACTCGTTGAGTCATAGAGAGGGAGAAACTCACGGATTCCCCAGTGAATCGCGGCGAGAGAGGAATGCGTTGGAGAGTCCGCGAAAAAGGGCTTCTTGTGCTTATGCCGTACGGAAATAGCGGTTGTAGTTGCGCGTCGAAACTCCGAGGAGAGAGTTTGACGAAATAATAGGCTGTTATACTATGTAAGCATATATAATTGGTAAATCGTTATGCCAGAATTATTGAAAGAAAAATAAATGGAAACGGAATTTGTTGTCTGGCTATTTACATAGTGGGGGCCAACAAACTGTAAATGGGTTAGTCGAGTGGAATATGGATCGAAGTTTGATTTCGCTTTTAATTACTGCGGGAATCCAAGGATTTTGCTCTGGACGAAGGGGTGGGCCTTTTTATTGGAGGTGGAATATTGGAAGTTTCGCTGTATTTCAATCGAGCCGAAGAACGAGAACGAAACGTTTGTTTTTGCTTGAGTGAACTGTACGCTTTCTGTTCTATTTTAAAAATTACTGGTCTGATTGCTTTGCAAAACGTATATAAGCTTTCGCAGCTGAAGAAATCATTAAATCGCAATTTTGTCTCTTTTGCAGGAGGTTGAGCGTAATTCCACTTGGAATTGGTGTCAGAATTTTGTTTCGTCGTCCAACCGTAGCCGACTGTTTCCACTTGATATTTATAAACTTGTCACGACATTCGGGTATATATATATTATATATATAATGAAAAACGAGAGATTAGGGGAGTTTAAAAATAATTAAGAATAAAAATTTTGGCGGATTATTTCAAAGCAAATTCGAAAATAATATAGTACTGTAATAAAGTGTACGTTTGTAGATTTCAATGAAGAAAACTGAATAAAAAGCTCATTAAATAAAGTATTAGAGGGCGTAACGAATTTAGTGTCTACAGTGTATAGTATATATAGCTTGGAGTATTCTGCGTCTATATGTGACTTTACTTATGAATGGACATGTCATTGTATCTCTAACTGTACATAAGCGATCCTATATAAAGATCATTTCGTGCCTACAATGGTAACTTTATTACGATACGCATTCGTACACTATCAGATAATGAAAAAGTTATTTAAGACTACTCTTGTTTTGTTATTGCGATATTATGGACTTGGCGGTAATTCTTGCAAAACATTTTTAAATAAGAATTCCAGATTTTCCAATGTGCCAAATAACATTCAACGTATATCACACTACTCTGCACTGAAACGCTGTCCTCATATCGAAGGCTTATCACGGGTCGTGTCACGATACGTCTCGAAGGGGGGGGAGGGAGATAGCGCAATTCACTTGGCGACAAACAAACGGAAATTATTACTAACCGAGTACTGCAAGTGTGCAGATGTCCATCGGAAAGCGAGGAAGAATCAATAGGCATAGGCCCCCCTATAGGCAAATGACTGTACGTCATTTTGCGCGGGAAAATCAATAGAGCGCAATCATCTCCGCGATGCCTTCAATTTTCGCCTCGAAAAACGATTTAAGTATAGACAGTAGAGGGTACTGCAACTCTGCGCTACATACTCGCCGTGTCGGCAGATTGTCAAGTAATACGTGTATACATATACCTATGTAGAAGTATACCAGTAGCGCGTGCTCTTTTTCACTTTTCTCTCGGTTCTCCCCTGCTTACATACACCAACTCCAACTTTTTATTTTTTTCCCTCTTTTTTTTCGCTTGCCGCCACACTGCAGCGCGCAGCAGCCTCGCCGTCGCGTCTCTAATAATTCGCAGCGTCGGACGAAAATTCCGCACACGTTCTCTCTTACTCTCTCGCCTAGAGGGATATTTCAACGACCTTCGCTCTTTATATAAAGCCGACGTGTGCATCAGCACTGCACCACCTATGTACGCGGTAAGTATTTCTCCCTAAAAAGTTTCGAGTCGCAGTATACTTCATATAAGTGTATACAGGGAAAGCTTCGACGCGTCGTCGTCGCGGATGAGTTTTTGATGTTTACGGCCGTCCGCTGCTATCTTATCGCGATTCTACAGTTGAGTCGCGATGCTACAGTGTACAGTGGCGGTACTATGCCGAGGAAAGGGTTTTTACGACGTCGCCAGCCTTCGCAGTATGTGTGACACACATTTCGCAGATCAATCTAGCGAGTGATGCAAAAAAGACAACATTGAGCGCGGCGAAGACGAGCGGCGGAACGTATAGCGCGCGAATCGCTCCCATCGCGCATCGCAGAGCAGCGGAATTAATTTGTCAGGAAAGTGCCGAGAAAATTCGTGGAATAAGAGAGCATCGCAAGCCGTAAAAAAGGCACACGCGCGCGTGCTGATGCAGCGCGCACCAAAACAAACATTGCACGCAGAGAGAGAGAGAGAGAGAGAGAGAGAGAGAGAGAGAGAGAGAGAGAGAGAGAGAGAGAGAGAGAGAGAGAACAGAGACCACATGAAAGGCAGACTGCGGAGTCTCTTCTGCTTCCCCTATCAAAACAAAGCCTCGGCGGTATGACCCTTGTAAAGTCCCCCGCAGCCCACATACGCTATATGTGTACACAGAGGAGAGATAGAGAGCAACCCTCACTCCCCCGCCGCGAATCCGAGAGTAGCACACTTTCCACTGTGGGTTATGTGAATAGTAAGTATAGAGCGATGCACATGCGAAAAGCGAAGGAGGAGGAGGAGAGAGAGAGAGAGAGAGAGAGAATGTTCTTACTCCTTGACGACGGCGAAGGGATCCTCGAGCGTCATCCCAATGCGGCGCGGTCGAGGGGCTCCTCTGCACAGCTGCACGACACTTGTGGGACTGCGGCGAGAGCAGCCGACGAGAGGACGCGACGAGCAGCCTTACACACTCTCGCCAGGCTCACCTCGGGCGGTCCTGGACGACGCACAGATGATCGCGGCCGAGCAACAGCATGGGCGGCTCTATAGGGCGGCTGACGTGCAAGGGGAGATCGAGCGCACTGCCTGTATGTAATCTACTATACTGCGTGTACGGACCCGTCTGTCTATCTCTATATATCTGTATACGCGCAGACTTGTGCACACGTATACAGATATACGCACTGTACACGCGCTACGCTACGCGCAGAGAGAGCGAGAGAGAGAGAGAAGATATACCTATATAAAAGCACTGCACTTGCGCGCGATGCTCGAGCCTTGGTATACTCGGCTGCGCACTGCGCGAGAGAGAGCGAATCCAACGTGAACTGGAGAGTCAGGCGCAGCTTCGATTTCGCGCACGTTCTCTCTACATGGACTCTCGCGCTGTACTGGACTTTAAACGCGCGAGGTCCGCGCTCGCGCTGCTGGGAGGGCGCGCGATATATTGATTTTGCTCGCGCCCGCGCGTATTCGCCAGGTATATACACATCCGCTTTTCCATGTATATGTGTGTCAAACACGGAGAGGGAGAGAGAGAACTGCATTAAGTGGATGTGTACCCTTTTGATATGCTATAGTCATGTGCGGCGGGAGCGATAACGAGAGCGCGCTGTTATTTGAATTTTTCGGAGTTTCGCAGGTATACGCGGTGTTGTCTATGCGCCTATATACCTATACATATGCGTGTCAGTCGAGAAACCTGATGAGAGGCGCGAGTGCGTTTATAGCGTTTGACTCGTCGGAGGCGGTATATCCATGCAAATTGCGGGACGGATGTGTTGTCGTGTGTCTGCGCCTCTCTCGCGGTTCGTAAAGTGAGTTATGAAATGGAGCGATTTACACGCTGTATACACAAATACATTAAGCTGCGCAAAGCCCTTTAAGTGCAGCTGTTTTCTATAATCTATATATAGGCATATTATAAGAGGGTGAAATTTTAAGACGCTGCGATGCTGTCGTTGTGTGCCGCTTGACGCCCTTGACGTGAGACATTCTTTAATAAATAAACAAACGAACTTTCACATCGAAATGAAGTTCTTTGTAAAATGTGATTTATTTTGTGAATATAACGAAGACTATATATTAGCATATTTCATATGAAAAAATATGATATATTAACATATTTCATATGAAAAAATATGCTATAATAATGAGGATCATTTCGAGGCAACAATAAGTAAATTGTATTGTGATTTGTTATGGCGCTTACTAAGAATCACGATCATCCAAATTGAGAGAAGAAGAACCAACGTTACAACGACTTTTATTCATGTAGTTGCGGTTTCATTATAAAATAAAGTTCATGATAAATGCGAAGGTAACATTCACATACAATTAGCAATAAATTTATGTTATAAATTCATGACAAGCCTTTTTTAAAAATACCTTATATGGTAGCCTATGAATAATAATAGTCTTC
Source organism: Philotrypesis tridentata (assembly GCA_018906965.1). NCBI lineage: Eukaryota > Metazoa > Arthropoda > Insecta > Hymenoptera > Pteromalidae > Philotrypesis > Philotrypesis tridentata. The sequence goes on from JACCIB010000002.1 coordinate 1,985,381, forward strand.
GTTTATCCGAAGCGATGATATACGAAAGAACTTGAAACGCGTGTAAAAATTTATACGCGTTGTAAAACACCTGTATGCTTTCAACTGCATCTGCGCTCGCTACTAAAGTGTTATATTTGTGATAACTTCTGCAGAATTGCATATTGTACAAGTAGCATCGATTTTCTTTAAACGTGAAAAGTCTGCAACGCGCAGAGGCTACGCATATAATTTCATGCACGTCTGACCATTGCTGTACTTAATCTACTAGTGTAATTTTACAATAATGTACCCATTGCGTTAAGTAGTTCGAGTAAGTATACTTGAGTAAAAAAACCCTATTAATTAATCGATTCATACGCGTTTCATTAATTCAAGAAGAGGAAATAATTTTGCTTTATGTAAACATCGATTTTCAATAAATTGTCGTCAACAAAACGCACAAATAATTTTTGAGTTACAAAATGTTGTCATCAATTGTGTGCTTGTGAAAAAAAGAGTATTTTTACCATTTTCAAGTTTTTCAACAAATTTTTTGATAGAAATCATTGATCATCATCCTCCACATCTTACCCAGAGATGAGTAGACTCTGATCTTACACTCGGAATTAAAAAATCATCTGTTTCCCGCCGCCGCCACTGAATAAGCTATTATACATCTGAAGTTTGACGCACACCGACGCTTTAGTGTACGAACGTTCGTGCGTTACTCTGTGTGTGATTAGGATTGGAAATTGAGCTTTGCCGGAAAAGTGTACTGTCATCCACAACCTGCAAAAGAGCTTGTTTAACTTTACTTTAATTAAGTGTCAACGTCAATATGGCCCTCGTCGAAAGAGATCCCTCAAGATATTTACCTGATTATGATACTCAAGTTCCCAGGCAGCATCATTTCAGTCCATACGCCGACAACGGAGGGTAATTTCTTCCACCTAACCTAGACAGAAGCTCGAATTTTGCTGATTATGTAGCTTTATAAACATTAAAATTTAATTGTTAACAGTATCATTAATAACCAAATTGGAGAATAAGTTATTGTTTTTTATTGTAGTTAAATGTTTAAAAGTTTTAAAGAAGTGGTAGTCATTCTTTCGATTACTTGTGTAATAATTTTATGTATTTTCAGATCCGTTGTAGCTCTTGCGGGAGATGACTTTAGTTTAATAGCAGCTGACACGCGTCTCAGCACTGGCTTCTCCATTTACACACGTACGCAAGAGAAACTGTTCACTCTTGCAGATACATCAGTCTTGGGTTGCGCAGGATGTTGGTGCGATATTTTAACTCTAACTAGAGTGATGGCTGCTCGTATGCAGGTATAAAAACTAAAATTTTTTAGGAAAGTATTTGATTTAAAGGATAAAGTTTTGAATAATTTTTATACTATTATTAATTCCAGATGTACAAGCATGAACATCACAAAACCATGTCCACCCCAGCAGCTGCTCAAATGCTTTCAACAATGTTGTATTACAAGAGATTCTTCCCTTACTACATCAATAACATCTTGGCTGGTTTGGATGAGGATGGTAAGGGTGTTATTTACAGATATGACCCTGTTGGTCATTGTGAAAGGAACAAGTATGTAGCAGATGGATCAGCTGGAGCATTGCTGCAACCATTGTTGGATAATCAGGTTATTATATCAAGAAACAAAATTTGTTTTGTAGAAAGTTTACTTTGAAATAAGTATTTAATTGTTCTTTAAATTATTTCAGATTGGTTATCTTAATCAAGAAAATGTAGAAAAAATTCCATTAACTAAGGAAAAGGCCTTGTCAGTTGTAAAAGATGTGTTCATCTCAGCTGCTGAGAGAGACATTTACACTGGTGATGGAATCAATATTAAAATTATTACTAAGGATGGCATTGTAGATGAAGCTTTTGAATTGAGAAGAGATTAATTTTATTTTATAATTTTTTTGTACAGCAAGCCTGTTTTCATCTAAATGAATTGTACTTTATACTGAAATATAAGATTTTCTTTAACAAACATTTATTAATGCAATATACTATTGAAACACCATTTGTTTTACCTATTTAAAATCATAAATTCTAAAAAAAAATCGACTTATATATAATAAAACTCAATGTAGCAGAAACATTAACAAAATCAGGTATTTTAGGGACTAAATAAATGTAAACTTGATTAGTTTTAAGTAACTTAAGTAATTAGATTTTATTATCGCATGATCCTTATAAATTATAATGATTCTCACCAATTCGCAGTCATGAATCAGTCGGTCATGTGTACGGATGTGCAGGACACGATTTTTTAAATAAGAATCCTATCCATCGACGACTAACACTCGATAACGAGCTATATCTAATATATCTTACTTTTAAATTTTCATATACAAACGTAATACGATAACCTATATTTATGTATATCAAAACAACAAAAAGAAAAACAGAGATTGCGTTACAATGGTTTACTATTTTCTCACGTATGACTGTTTCATGGAAACAATTGAAAGGACAGAGTTTTTTTTTAATTTTTTTGATTTTTTTTTAATTTTTATCCGAGATTTACTTTTTTGCTCCTGGTGGCGGTAGGGGTTTTCCACGATCTTTTCCACGAAGTTTGATGCCAAGTACTTTCTCAATCTTGCCAATTACCATTTGATTGGGAATACCTCGGCCAGCTTCATAATCATTGATCACTTGTGTCTTTTCGTTAACTTTCTGAAATGATAGAAGAATTTTTCATTTCATTAAAAACTAATACTTCCTTGTTTTAGGTTTTAATTAAAAAAAACTAGATATTTATATAAATTTCATACTGTTGCAAGATCTTTCTGAGACATTCCTTTGCCTTGTCTTCCTTGCTGAATAAGTTTTCCAAGATCGAGTGGAACCTTTTCATGTTTTAGTTCTTCAGTTTCGCGGTCTAATTTTGCTGTGTTTTTGGTAGTTACATGCTGTCTGTTGGCTCCTCCTCCCCCTGCAAAATATAAGTTTTATAATATTTTGTAACCTTTCATAATATTCAAAATAATGTAAATTTTATGTACTGTAATTGTCAGATTGAAACAGTTCCTTGTACAAGAATATCTTACTGTATTTTACAATATAAAATTTTTTATCGAACCTAAATGTAATGATTCAAAATTTTTGTACTTAAAAAATACTTTACAAATTGAAATATTCTATACTTTTTTTTCTTCCTAGTGGGTATCGTTGAGTGTAGCCTCAATCATGTCCCAGTGCCCATTATATTCTATACTTATCATAATTTGAATTTAAGTTGATTAAAGAAATAAATTGTTTTTTTGCTTTGGTAGGAAGAGTTATTTTTAAACATCTCAAGTTCATACGTAACATGTTCATGTGGTAGCATTTTCTACCCATTCTAAGTTACATATTTAAGTGCAAAATATATTTTATCGCACATAATCTTTATTTTACATAATGATGGTTTTTAATAATACCATGTTTATCTAATTAAAATGACAGTTTTTACTGCTCTTTGCATCACTTGAGAGAATACTTCTATAGATTGTCAAGGGGATGTAACACACACCATGACATTAACTCACTCAACCTCAGCCTCATTAAGATACAAGTTCGTAAATAGAACAAGTACTAATTACTCTTAATATATATACATGAATAAAGGCACAGATGCATACCTAATAAAGCATTACGTAATTAATTTATACGACAGATTTCTAAGCAGCAATTTCAATCAGTAACGAAAAATCATGAGAGATCTCCAAGTAACAAGGTGTCCAAAATAAAGAGCTTGCATCCCAATTTGCCTTATAATCTTATCAACGTGCAAACTCATACATATGTTATCAAGCATCTCGACAGCACCGCCGTTCTCCACGATCTCTCCTTCTAGAATACGCTATAAAATGCCCGCGAATTGTCTCCACAGCCTCCAGAGCAATATTGAGCTCAACGGCCTAACAGTCGACACGTAAACATGTTTACACGCCGCCTCTCTCTCTCACTCTCTGTGTTATGTGTGTGTATATATAGCTTCCGGAGTAGAAAAAAATCGGAGCGCGCTTTTCTCGCGACTCCGAAAAGTCTTCGCTAACTTACACTTGGCCTGGGTCTCGACGGCGACTCCTTGCCGGCGCGCAGCATTGACCGCCTGAAAATGATGAAATTGCATCACGTTAATTACGGAGGCGTACAATCGCCGCGTCAAGTGCGCAGCATACAAAGTACGATCAATCGCGGATCCGGGCCAAAAATGGCCAACAGCAGCAGTAGCAGCAGCACGAGGGCCTCGCTGCTCTCCCGTAGAAGAGCAGCCCACTCACCTGCTCCGATTTCATGGCAGACGCTTTCGGGATGCGCTTTCGCAGGGTGATCGGCGCCGTGTCCCAGTCAGACATCCTCGCTCTTTATTATTTTCTCGGACGTGCAGAGAACGATCGACCGGGCGGAGGGGGAGGGAGAAAACTTCTCTCGGTGACTTACTGACTTGCTGCTGCTCCGCTGCTCTGCGATGATCGCGATGACGATGACGACGCGCGTGTTTATAAACGAACGTTCGCCGGGACTGCTGACGAGGTGCGAGTGTGCGACGCACGGCTCGAGCGATACTGCGGCCTAGCTAGGATTTTCCAGATACTTCTACAGACCGTTCCGAAAACGCTGGTTTCCGGACGGCTGGCTACTCGCTGCTACTCGCGACTCGCGGTTGCCCTGGTCTGGTGCTGCGATCTGCGTCGGCGCGACTTCAAGTAATACGTGCGCCCGCGCGCTGTGTCTCGCGATTTTGAATTCTCTGTTTACAGTTTTTGGCTTTTATTTATTGTTTACGTTACGTGTACGTGGTTAACGATGCGCCTTCAATTTTGCTTTCGGTGTCGATGAACGTAAGTATGGATTGTTGCTCTGTGTCTGTCCTCTTGTCGCGGGTCAGAACAATTTTTAAGTTTTAACATAATCGATATTATTTCTCTCTGTCGGTAAGAACGGAAAATTGTTTACAATTTATAGGTAAGTACGTGCAGGTCGAGATTTCACTTTTTATTTTTGCCGCACTATATCGCCTCATCCCTTATCGCTTATTATAAATACCATTGAAGATAAGCGCATTTCATTTCTATTATTATTTTTGTATTTAGTTACAAAATACTTGAGATTGAGAGTACAAATTCGATAAAACGTGACGACTGACGACCATGACATAAAAGCTCGCATAAATGATAAAAGTCAACAACGACATTACCGCATCTAAAAAGAACATGAAAAAGAAACGTAAGATTGTGTAGAATTTCTACATCGTATTGCGTACTCCACGCTCTAAAGAAAATTCTCGCCAGCTACAGTGTCTGCATAAAGCTACTCGACTATAGCCAACAGCATATACCGTGGCGAATGCATTACTACATTTTCTCAGTATCCCCGATCCCGCACCGCATTCGCATCGGCCGTCGCGACCAGTCAGAGCGCGAGGAGTCGAGGACAGTCCGCTGGGCGCTAGCGTCGTCACTCGTCATCATCCTCGACAAGCTGCAGCGCAGTATATACCTATACACATAATTACACTGCAAAAAATAAGAAGCTGACCAAACCAAACGGCTGCACCAGAGCTAATAAGACAGCAATCTCTTGGATCGCATTGCGTGTATAGACGTGGTAGGTAACACACACATCCGCGGCTGCAGTCGACCATCGACGTAAGATCAAAAGACGTCGTACGTCTCGCTCACTCTCCCGCGAGGCAGTTGAGGCGAGAGTTGCTCTCGGGTCGGGGGCGCCTTCAAGTCATCCCCTGCCTCTTCGCGCATTGAGGTTATTGTATAGCTATATGCGCCAATACGACGACGACGACGACGACGTCCCTATACGCTAAAGTGACTACGGAGTATACGGGACAAGCCAGCACTACCGACGCGCATAGCTCATCCGTGCAGACTTATCTAATAAGCCAAGACGAATACGTGAAAGAATCGGCTATTACAGCCAAGTGTCGCGCAGCAAGCAGCCGCAAAGTACGCAGTCTGCGTTCCGGACGATGTGAGCGAGAAGCAGGGAGAGAAGAGAAAAACCAAGAGGAAAGCCAAGTAGCGCCTGTCTCTTTCGCAATATGGGAGTCTGAGTCTCGAGAGCAGCGCGTAAAAAGCAATATCCGAGGGCACTGCATATCGGGCCAATCGCATTGCAGACGTCAATGAACTCGCGACTTTTCGGACGCGTCGCGGCTGACTATGTTTACTAGCTAGATGGCTACTCAGGCTATACGAAGAGCGCCACTGACCTGACAGTCAATCGCCTTTGTGGAGAGCAACCGTAACAGCAGCAGCAATAGGTAGCACGTTAGACGCGAGACAACCTAGCGTTCTTCATTGTTTGTGAGAAAAAAGGAAAAGAGACAAGATGCTGGATAAAGAGGAAGCGGAGCCCGAGTATGTCAAGTGCCTCAGGACCATTTTCCAGACTGAAGACAATCAAGAGGCTAAGGACATGCTCGACAGGCTGGACGAAATGGAAAACTGCGAGTCCGGGAGCAAAAATTCCATGTACGATTCTAACAGAAACTACGACCAGAACCTCAGATCCATACTCGCCGAGACTCGGATCAGGAATATTGAATATGTACCTTACGTGCTTGAGTGGTTCTCAAAATTTCCACTTTCGTGCAATTCACGAAATCCTATTTCCGATGACATTGCAAATTTCTTGACAAACTGTGCGCAAGACTTTAAGGTGAGACTCGTTACATTTATTTGTTTTAGCATGCAAGTTGTACAATGGAAATAAAAGATTTGGATCTTGTTAAAATTTGCTAAATGTACAGGCTAACATCCAGAGAGAGACTAATTTATTTTCTTCCAACTTTTCAACATCTCTTAATTGAGTAAACTATAAATAGATTTTGCCTAAGCTTTCTACTATTGTCAGCGAATTTATAATCTTCTAAATTATAGCAAAATTCACAAATTTATTAGTTTCCATTTAATAAATATTTGTACTTTTCTTTTATTTTTAGAGTGAATCGGTTTTGGTTGAAATCATTCGAGTATTAATGGAGAATCACGCAAAGTATCTTCCACCACACAGTAATTACACAAATTTGTGCAAAGGAATTATTGAAGTAGTGTCTTGGATGCCTGTGGATAAAAGTACAGAAGTCAAAAGTTATGAGAAGATATATAATTTTTTAAATATGCTTTGCACAAACAGTTCTAAGAACGAGGAGAATATTGCACTTGTTTGTTTCATTAAATTTTGTGAAATTTTCTTAAAAGATAATAGACCAGGACCACCAAGTTTTTATGTAGTTATTGGACTCCGTATAGTTCCAGAACAATTATGGAAACAATACATGGATGTGGCTGTTAAAAGAATTGTGAGTCAATTCAAAGATGAACGTAAAATTGTCCAAATGTTAAGTATAATGTGTCAATGGATTGTTGAACATCACCATATTACAGAACCTTTGAGCATGTGGTTGTGTTTGTTTATTAAACAATTGGAAAGTAATGGTAATACTAGAATCCCAAAGGAATTAGCAGAACTTACACTGCCAAACACATTCAAGAGATGTTTAACAATGGAGCAATTCTATAACATGCCGAATTCTGAGAATATTATTCTCCAATTGTTAACACGAATATATTCACAACAGTTATATCATTCGATGATCAATGACTTTATCAGTTTTATAGACAAGTTCCTGCCGGGATCTTGTCATGCATCTGACAATTGGACTGAACAGGTCAAATTTTTGTGTGAATGTAGTTGCACTGTCAATATCTTACATGGTGTTTCAAAACGTTTTGAATCACATCTTAGAACATATTGCATCCGGTGTGATCAATTTACAAAAATATATTTACTGGTTCAAAAAGAAACAAATCAATACGTCACACCGCACATTCCTGAAGAGAGTGAGGAAATGGAAGTTTCGTACCCCAGTACAAGTAGCAATGTTGGTCGCATGGATACTGGCAAAGTTGGCTTAGTTAATCTGGGTAATACCTGCTATATGAATAGTGTTTTACAAGCCCTTGCAATGACTAGGCAATTCTGTCGTGAAGTACTGTTGTACAAAACCATTAATGATTCAACTGAACAAACAGTTTTGGAAAACTTAAAAAATCTGTTTGCAATGTTAAAGTATTATTCTAAAACCCCATTAGCCCCTACTGAAATATTACATGTATGTCGACCGTCTTACTTTATGCCAGGGCAACAGCAAGATAGTTCAGAATTTCTCTGGTTGGTATATTCAACAACTGTTGTTTTTTATCTTCAAATTAAACAAGTTCATAATTTTAAACTAATTTCAGTCACTTGTTGGATGTCATGTATGAACAAGAAAAGTCTGCATTTTTACGAGCAAGTAACAATGACCAAATCAGTACAAAAAATAAGGTTGAAGACAAGGAGATGATCGTGGTAGAAGAAGACTCACCATCTTTGAATTCACCAGTAAATGATGAGGGCAAGTCGAGTAATATGACGCGGTGGACCACAGAAGAAAATTTAAGTGAAGGTGCTTCTTTGCAAAGGAAAACACAATCCTTAGCTGATTTCACTCAAGGTTAAAAAGCTTTGTAAAATCAAGCCAGCATAAAGTCCTTTTTCGTAAATTTTTTTAACATGCATTTAATTTTGGAAATTCAAATATTCACTTAATTAAAAGATTAGATAAAAATGAAAATGGGAACGTATATCACTTATATTTTTTGCTTTTCGAGTTCTTTAACAACGTGAGAATTGCACAAAAACTTGATGCTGACTCATTTTCCAAAAATAAAACCACCCATGCCCGCCACATTTGATTTTCCTCTTACCGTATATTAAAATTCATTGTTGCAGGCGAGGAGTTGGCACAGACACAGAATGGTTTGTCAGATTCTCACTCGGATTCAACAGATAGTGGAATCCAATCTGTTGGTGGAGAGGATTCTAGTTCTTCTTCATCGGCTTCGTCACCGGCCGGTACCGGTGTCCCCAGTGCATCTTATCTCGTACATCGGGTCTTTGGTGGCGAACTTAAGGTCAGCTATCAGTGTTTGCAGTGTGACAATGAGAGTCACAATACGGATCGCTTCAGAGATCTGCAACTCTGTTTCTTCGAAAATCTTGACCACTCCGAGGCTGTCACGGTACAGGATCTGATAAAGCTAAATTATTTTATGCCTGAGAAGCTCACCGGAGATAATAAATATAGATGCGACAAATGCGCACGTCTTTGTGATGCGCAAAGGAGCATAAAAATAGTTCAAGCGCCAGCGCATCTCATTCTTACGTTGAAACATTTTAGGTATAGATTTTATGATGTTTTCGATAATTATAAATTGTAATTGTGAAAACCATAGATCGTAAAAGATTTTTAATTATTGCCATTGAATATATATTCATCCTTTCAGGTATGACTCCGAAAGTAGATTGCGAACGAAACTAAGTCACAAGGTTATTTATGACGAGACAATCCAGTTGCCTGTGCTTGACCAGAATAATGAGACCTATCAGCTATATGCAGCTGTAGTTCATTCAGGATACAGCCTAGACTATGGCCACTACATAACTTATGCCTGCGATGCCAAAAATCGTTGGTATATTTTTAATGACAGTTATGTAGCTCAAACGACAATCGAGCATTTCAAAGGACTCGAGCCACCGGATACACCATATATTCTCTTCTACAAGAAGTGCACCGGTGAAGAAGATGAGGAGGATGCCCCCGATTTCTCAATGATCAGCAAAAGGTTGAGTGATTACATTGAACCAGATAGAAGAAAGTATGTAGATGAACGCAGAAACCGTCAAGAATACAAAAATTCTTCGCGGAAGGGACCGGTAAAGAATTGTCGATCTCTCCACCGTAGAGTGAATGCAGAGACACTATCTACATCTTTGACCCAAACTGCCTGCAAAAAGGATGTAACTGGAGAGAGCAAAAATGCCATGTACGGTTCTAACAGAAACTGCGAGCAGAACCTCAGATCCATACTGGCCGAGACTCGGATCAGGAATATTGAACATATACCTTTTGTGCTTGAGTGGTTTTCAAAATTTCCACTTTCATGCAACTTACGAAATCCTATTTCCGATGACATTGCAAATTTCTTGACAAACTGTGCGCAAGACTTTAAGGTGAGACTCATTACATTTATTTGTTTTAGCATGCAAGTTGTACAATGAAGATAAAAGATTTGGATCTTGTTAAAATTGCTAAATGTACAGGCTATCATCCAGAGAGAGACTAATTTATATTGTTCTAACTCTTAATCTCTTAATTGAGTAAATTATAAATAGATTTTGCCTAAGCTTTCTATTATTGTCAGTGAACTTACAATGTTCTAAATTATAAGTAGCAAAATTAACAAATGTATTAGTTTCTATTTAATGAATACTTGTACTCTTCTTTTATTTTTAGAGTGAATCGGTTTTGGTTGATATCATTCAAGTATTAATAGAGAATCAGACAAAGTATCTTCCACCACACAGTAATTTCACAAATTTGTGCAAGGGAATTATTGAAGTATTATCTTGGATGCCTGTGGATAAAACTATAGAAGTCAAAAGTTTCGAGAAGATATATGATTTTCTGAATACGCTTTGCACAAACAGTTCTAATAACGAGGAGAATATTGCACTTGTTTGTTTCATTAAATTTTGTGAAATTTTCTTAAAAGATAATAGACCAGAACCACCAAGTTTTTATGTAGTTATTGGACTCCATGTAGTTCCAGAACAAGTATGGAAACAATATATGAATGTGGCTGTTAATGGAATTGTAAATCAATTCAAAGATGAACGTAAAATTGTCCAAATGTTAAGTATAATGTGTCAATGGATTGTTGAACATCACCATATTACAGAACCTTTGAGCATGTGGTTGTGTTCGTTTATTCAACAATTGGAAATTAACGGCAACACTAGAATCCCAAAGGAATTAGCAGAACTTACACTGCCAAACACATTCAAAAGATGTTTAGCTATGGAGCAATTCTATAACATGAAGAATTCTGAGAATATTATTCTTCAATTGTTAATACGAATATATTCGCAACAGTTATATCATTCGATGATTAATGACTTTATCAGTTTTATAGACAATATCCTGGAACCTTGTCATGCGTCTGACAATTGGAATGAACAAGCCAAATTTTTGTATCAATGTAGTTGCACTATCAATATCTTACATCTTGTTTCAAAACGTTTTGAATTACATCTTGGAGCATCTTGCTACCAGTGTCATCAATTCGCAAGAATATATTTACTGGTTCAAAAAGAAACAAATCAATGTGTTACATCCTACATCCCTGAAGAGAGTGATTACATTGAACCAGACAGAAGAAAGTATGTAGATGAACGCAGAAACGTCAAGAACATAAAAGCTGTTCATGGAAGGGACCGGTAAGGCATTATCGATCTTTCAACTGTAGAGTGAATGCAGAGACATCATCTACATCTCTAATCCAACCTGCCTGTAAAAAGGATGTAACTGGAGACCAGAACAAAGAAGATTGTTGTTGAGGTGTGGGTGAAAAGAGTCGCGGTCACAGATTGACGAGGCTTCATAAAGATAAAGGAGGGTGTTGTAGGAATGTCGACTTAGTCAAATCGAAGGTTGCTTTTAGTTTTCAAAAAAATTTTGGGTGACATTCATGTGTTATTAATTCAGTAACTTTTTACCTTGGTTTTAATACCTAAGTTTGAAAAAATAAAATTTAGAGATATCTGATAAAAGTTAGTATGAAATGATGATAAAGATTTGTTAAAATATACACTGATACTTTGTTTGATACATGGATTACATAAATTATATTTGAATTGATTCAAACTTGTTTTATATTTAGTTTTATTAAATAATTATTTTGTAGATAATGTCTTTCAAAAGATTGTAGCTAATCCATTTTTCGCAAACTTAATATACATATGGCAATGGAAACGCGTTTTAATTGAAAAGGTATACTTGAGAGATTATGATGTTATAAAATAATCAAGTTATAAAAAAAAATCTATTTTTTCTGTTTAGATAGTAATTATACACTGCCAATATTTGACTATGCTATGAAAGTATGCATAATAATTTTTTGCTGTAAAGATTTCGTTTTATTTAGTTTTTATATTACATCGTATGTTTTTACATTTGGAGCCTCGTTGATTTGTAACCATAATATTGTTCCATTCGTTCAACATGAAATGCACTAATTATGGGCTAAAATTGTTCTAAACGCATTTCTCATTGACTTGGTTTTTAGTTGGAAAATAAATAGCGGTCTTTATAAACGTTCGTAGCAGTCGATCTTTTTTACATAAACGAAATTCGCTATGCGATTTATCATCATCATACACGTATGTAACTACAAATGCTTGTACTAGTTTTGAATTTAGATTTTAACGATGTGAATGGAAAAATAGAAGAGCGTCAAAGGATTGGTTCAAGCTTTCAATTGTGAGAGAAAGACTTTTTCATGGTGAAGATTCGATCCTGTCTATAACAAAGGAGCAGATATTTTTGCAAATTGAATTATTATTCAAGCTGAAAATTCTTATACAAGTAGTGTTATTTAAAATGTATTCAATTTATTTTTTACACTATAATGTGCAAATTACAACCAAATTAACTTTCAGCTGATTGAGAAGGCAAAAATCCGACTGAAAATTATTTAAAAAAATATCAGTTATATTAGAAAAAAATCTAACATCATATATCGTAATAATATAAATTGTATTACTTTTAACAAACGAAACATGATTTTGATCATTGGCTGTGTTTTTCATTAGATTTGAACCAGTCTAAAATTACATCTGGTGCATTACGAAATGTTATTAAAAGAAAATTTTCATTTTTAACTTTACATTGGATTTCATTGCGCTATGTACATTTTTTAGTCATAATATTTGCGTGGGATTGATGAACTATTTATGATTATAGAACAAATGGCACTCTAGCGATTTGACGCTTTGTCGTTGTATAGATTTGTTAAAACACAAATGTAAAAAAAATTATTTATAAAAGCGTTGTTTGTGTAATAATTTTTTTACCGGTACTTAAAAACTTATAATTATTTATTATAATAATATATTTATATACATTCTAGAATACCTGTTCAAAAAGTAAATTAGCCAAAATTGTATTATTTAAATAATAAAAGTTTTATAAAAATAAGGTTCGCTTCGTTTCTATAATTATTGAATAGTTAGAGATCTGGTACGCAATGGCTGACTATCAAATGTACAGCTTTATTACCTGGAAATTAATTACAATTCCAATAAAAATAAGCTGTCTTTGAAGTCAATATTCTCAAAACATTTGAAAATATTGAGTGTGGTTTGCATACATATGTATAAGCAAGTAATATGAAAAGAGTAATAAATTTAAAAAAGCGCTGCAAGATTCAACAGCAATTAGGTGTAAAGAATTCAAGTGTCTTCTTTGTTTCTCGCCGACAAAATAAAAAACGAGAACTTGAAAATCTATTACTCAAAACGTCCGAGTGAGAGGCTTTCCCTTCTTCTCTTCCGGCAAGTTAACTTTATACTCAAAATGTAAATAGTTGTATTTAAAAAAAATTAGATGACAGATAAATTAAAATAATGAAAATAATAAAAAACTTTTAAACACGTTGAAGAACTGTGATAAATTTATATAATTCATTTTTCTCACTGTAAGCATTTCAGTAACGCTTTCATATATGTGTAACATCTACTACGTGTTAAATTAATTTTTTTAATCACTAAGTTTAAGTTTATGTACATTTAATTAAAAAGTTCGTAGAGTCAATCAAATTCAAAAATTTGCGTCACAATATAGCAGACAAATAATAACTAATTGGCTTATAAGAACCAAGAAATTAAAAAAAAAATCAAAACGTATTTGCTCTTAGTTTACTTTTTTAATCTTTTGTTTTACGAAGTTGGAAATGCATGTTCAAATATCTCATTCTATTGCTTAAATGGTTCTTTTGTAGCTATTTTTACTGCTTATTAATATATGAGCCCATTTATTTATTTATTTTTTTAATATGGCGTACAATTAAAATGTTGCTTTAACTTTCAAATCCTCTCATTAATAATTGAGAAAATAACAAAATATATAAATAGTTAGGTAGAAATCATCTTTATTGTTAATGGAGGTAGTAAAAAATGTTTATACATGTTTGAGTGTAATTTTTTTCCAAGATAAATGAATTGGAATTGTATAAAAATGTGCGGTACAAATTAATAATATTAAATACTGTCGAGTATAACGGCCAGTATTTAAGATTCGAATAAAAAGAGTTTTCTAGAGTTCTGTTTGTGGTGAAGCCTAATTCTCCTCAATATTCATGTACTAAACAATTGAAGTTAACGTTATAATGGAACCACAATAGCGGTTTTGATATAGTTTGCTTGGTTAACAGTGAAGGCTTTGACAAAGATCAAAGAATTTTTAACTCAAAACGTTTTTATGATATTTTATTTTCTGCAATATGATTGAAGTTCGATTATATAATAGAAATATTTATAATTTTAGTTATAGTCAATTAACACTAAATTAAGTATAGATAATAAATTTTCTGATGTGTATCAAATAACAAAACATTTTGATCGTCGGTGCGCATCGCTTACCTATTACACATTGTTTAATATTTTAGATACTCAAAATATAGATTTAGTGACCGATAAATATAAATAAAAATTACTATTATTACGTGTTCAAAAAAAAAAAAAAAATTAAAATTAAACTATAACGCAAAATGTATTTCCTACTGTGAAATAAAAAGTATTGAAAATTATCTACGAAATCTATCTTAGAACGTATCTACATCAAATGGAAGGCTGTAAGCGTTCTGTATGAGGATATCGATATATTCTCTGCACGGAAATTTGAAAACTGAATGTATACAGCACACGAAAGGCGTATTCTTGGTTCTATACCCTTTTTTCTGAAGTCGTTGATGCTTTTATATACAAAGACGTATACGCGATATATTTTCGACGAAGATAAATAAAAGTTTTGAGCGAATGCATTGAAATAAAATACGCCCTGTAGCCTTTAACGATGTCTTTCGTATTGGCAAGAGGTTCATCAGCCGACTGCAGATGACTGCGTTTTATAATTTTCTTTTGGTTAGTTTTATAGCATATATCTGTTCGCAAATCTAACGTAAGTTTTAATATATTTCATCGATCATCATGTTGATTATTTGATTCAATAAATAAAAAAACAACAAGATCCATTATCGTTCAAAAATTTGATTCGTACAGTCAATTCAGCAGCTTTCAAAACTATATGGTCATCCCTTCAGGTATGACTCCGAAAGTAGATTGCGAACGATATGGTCAACGGAGCCGGGAAAAAGTCCAAGTGACTCCGTTAACACTCTAGCCCGTGAAACGACACTTTTTCTCCATTGCATTTTCAAGATCGTCTTCTTCATTCTTTATCTCTCTATTTCAAGATTCCCATTGTCGTTCTCAGCTGTCTCCACTCATCGTAGTTTTCTACACTTCTGAGACTTATAGGACTCAGACCTATACCTACATACAATGTATGTATACATATACAATACATACGCAATACGCATCATATACAGACATAACATTTTTTACCTTTAAGCTATGTGTTTTGCTATACAGCTATAGTATTAAACCAATTAACCTTCCAATTATAATTTTGTTTACCCATCTTCGAATGTCACAGTTCCTGTATAATATTATAACGCGCAACGATGCGTTAAACCAGATATCTCGGGCGTTCTATTTACTTTTTCTATGTATACGTTACATAAATTATATGTACAATATTTATGTGTAAATATATGAGAAAATATATTTGTTTATGATTCATGAAAATGTAGATTTAATTATTACAATACGGTCGTTTCTATACTGTCTTCTACTTTTACTATGTTTTACGGAATATTGCCATTCGCTATACCGAATCGCGCAGTAAATCGCAGACATTTAATTTGAGTTACTTTCAAAGCAATCTTTGTTTATATACAACTAGATCAAACACGGAGACACCTATCAGATCTTATACTTATATATTAAGTCGAATAATGAGCACACTGTTCTCCGCAGGCCGCGTAAGTGCAATCCACAGTTTTGGAACTTATCATGAAAGTCGAAACAAGTAGGTATATGCTTAACAAGCTCATCCTCGAAGAATCGAGCGCTTTCTGAAATTTCGAAAAGTGCTGTGCTCCTCATCCTCCTTCTTCGTACTTACCAACGCGCGTCAAGATTTATGTGGCAACGGCCGAGTTTTTGCCCCTTCAGACTTGGTTGAAGGGTCATTCTCGGGACTGAGGAGGGAGTTTTTACGGGTTTCGTGCGCGCAGCAGCGAGAAAGACTCGCGCGCACTCCAACAGCCGTATAATATACGTTTTATACGACTTCTTTCCGAGCTTTTACTCTCGCGCGCGTTCTCCCCCGTTCTCAACTCTCCTGATACACACCGCCGACGACTCGCCAAATAACGGAGGCGATCATGAAACGTCACGCCTTTCCCCCTGATTTATTCCGCCCAGCCATTGTACGTCCCTCTATCTGTATACATATATAGCGTTATAACATCAATTTCCGTGTCTGCATTACGCCTCTTGGAAGAATTTCCCGACACTGCATCGACGCGTATGGAGAGAGAGCGAGAGCGAGAGGCCTTTTCTCAGCGATATATATCAAATGATTCATATGCGCAATTTGTCACGTATACGTTGAGAGTGTACACGAGCTGAGCCGTGAACGAGGCTGAGTCTGAAGCTTCTATATATACAATATGCATCGCGGGAATGTGCAAATGTACGCCTGCAAGCTGCAGCACAGTTTATATGTATATATGCACTGTACACGAGGAAATCCACGAAACAGTCCAGCTATAATTACGTCCAAAAGTTGAACTTTTTTATTTTTGAGGGCACGCATGCCTGTCGGACCATTTTGGTTTCGTTTCGTAGATCATTTCAAACAATAAAATATATTTTATATTTACATACAATATATTGTGTGCGCACAGTCGAAATCCTGTGCCAACAAAGAGCTTCAGGCTATAATAACTAAAAATATAGTTGCGTTATTATCTACAGTACAATAGTAACCAGCGTGTGTACCGTTAAAAATAAAAAAAGTCCAACTCTCGGACCTATTAACTAATCTTTTTCGTGGATTTCCTCATATGCACAAGTTTATACAGCATTTCCTAAACTCTACATATTTCAGTTCGAGTGTGAGGCTATATATACAGCTTTGGCTTTTCAAGAGCGCTCTCTCTCTCTCTCTCTCTCTCTCTCTCTCTGCATATTTATTATTTATTCTATCATTTGTATTTGCAGCATTTTAGCTAGAACTTTATCGCAATCTATAACGACGAGAGCGGCGCGAAATTGTTATTCTGCTTTGAAATGTATGTCGTTGGCAATATCATCCGAAATGATAATTTTGGATTTTTCGGATTAGCGATAACATCTATAATTTGAGAATTTTTTTTTCCACCCTCTTGAGAATGGATTGTGGTACAATTTAACAATCGATACTTACCTATATGTATTTTCAAAGCTGACCAATGCGAAACAATAATAAAATTTGCATTACCTTCATTATTTCAAAGTCGTCGCATCTCTTTGCGGTTATCTCGATCCTTATATCTCTCCTCATATAGGCGGATTGTATTGTAAAATTTATTGAGATGGTGATTACATGTATAGATAAGTGAGGATCACGCAATATTTACTATCAAGCTATCCCTCATTCACAATTTTGCTAGTTCGTATTGTACAACTTGTCGATCTTCCCGAGAGGCAGTGGATAAGAAAGATAAATAGTACTTCAAGCCTTTCTTACCTTCTGACAGTTTTGCTTTAAACCATCAGTCAAATTGTACATCGTCAACATTTCTTGTTTATTCAACGGATAGATCTACAATGTCGAATCGAGCAACAATGCTTTGCTCCACTTTAATTATTATTTCTACCATATACATTCTAGCAGTTTAAGCGATTCTACAAAACTCTTTAATTCTCTCTAGTATATTATGGCGCGAAAACTTGAATTGACTTTCGCGCCAACGTATTGCGCTGCAGACAAGTTATTCGTCGTCTGAATAATTGCGGCAGCGCTGCACAAAGCGCTATCTCGATACGAAACTCGTCGAAACTTAAAATGCAACTTCTAGGCGGAAATCCGCTCTGAATTAAACAAATCTTTGCCCGGCAAAACCATTTTAAAAAGCTCCGAACTCAATCCATTCTGAAGCTCGCGCGCGAACCTTTCACATACTCTCGCGGTACGGTATAACCGCGTCTATGAGAGAGAGAAAGACCCAGCAGTGCGTGGTATAACAAATGACGGGAGGAAAATGCCGCTCTTGCGGAATGTAAAAAGATAGATGGCCCGATGATGTAGCTCGCACGGAAGCAGAGAGAAAGGGAAGGAAAGAAAAGTTTGAACGCGTGTCGAAGCAAAGAGGAATCGGTAATCGATATTTCCGTGTCTCGCTCGTGAAGTGCCAACTTTAAACGGAGCTTATACGCATATTGCACGTGGGACTGGTACACGGATAAGGAGTTCGATACCCTCCTTATTGTTGGATGATGATAATGACGCCGGAGAAGCGGTATAATTATAGTCGAGATGAATTCGCTTGAATGCGATTCGAGGCTTTTTATTATATCGATGAAATCGAGGGCGTAAGGTTTGTAGCCGCGCGCGTCCCCTCCTAAAAGTTATGTATACCTTACGCGCGAACGAGTAAATCCTCGAGATTTCCAGAACAAATGCGCCCGCGTACAAATTTTGAACTATCCTTCGCAAAACCGCGAAATTCTTGCATATTAATTATACTTGCCAAAGTCATATTTTTTGCAGGGGCTGGTTGCTAAATTTTCGATGGTCCGCATATATAACACACACGTACACACACACACACACACACACACACACACACACACACACACATGTATTCCAGCGGAAAAAACTTCATAACGCGTGGCCCGTAAATATTTGCTTCTTTCGCTTTCTTTGGATGAATATTGTAAGCTGGCGGCCTGATGGATGCATTCAAGCCCGGCGCGCAGGTGCGGGCACGTACGGAATTCTTTATATCCAGAGCACATTCCACTGTGGGCTTCAGTGCGCTCGCTGCAATATTTGCCGCTCCATCATGACCTGTATTTCAGATTTATATGCAATATCTATATGTGTTTAGATTGTTAGAAGGGGGGGGGGATGGGAGAGAGTGTTTAAGTGGTGGGACGCTGTGTGTTTGTGCACAAATGGGGAAAGGGAAGTCTATATTTGGTCTGCGGCTAAGGGTTTGAATTGAAACGTATACACCTGTTTGTTTTTCTGGTATGGATATTGTTTCAATTGGTTTGTGCGCGATGGAGAGAAGCGCTCGCTTTGCTGAATTGGGATATAAGTATAACGAAAAAATGTCTAGTAATTGAGTATTTTTTCTATAATTAAATAGTAATTGTATTTTTTGTATAAGTGTGTTTAGAAGTCTTTTAAGTTTACCGAAGATCTAGTTTTGCTACATTTTCTCAGCTATAATCATTCGAATCGAAATCTCTATTTTTAATGCAAGTAGTATTTAAAACGTTTTCCAAAATAAATGATACCATTTAATTCATTTGTTTGTCTGGATTCAAATATGTACTTTGCAGACTTAAATTAATTGTCATAGTATTTTATTTAACATATAAATTACTACTTTATTAAAATTTGTTTAAACAAACGTTAACTTCGCTCAGTCCATGCGTTATGTATTGAAACTAATGAAGTGTGCATATCCCGTTGCCAGATATAGATCCGTGATTGACCAAGTATCGTTAATTCTGTGGTCGTATATTCACTGAGTGCGTTACCTTGTTTTACTAGCAAAACCCTGAGTTTTGGGACTATTCAAGTACATGTATGTGCATTGTGCAGTATGTACACGCTGTGCATACATGGTAGACACTGGTAAAATATTTCTTTCGAAACGTATCCAGTTACTTTAAATGTTTGTAATATTGCTTGCTTGTAATTAAGGATTACATGCTATTAATTGTCATTCAAAATTTTTCGATGAGTTACGAAATTATATAGTGAATGAAATTTTGATTGGTTAAGTATGTGTGAATATGTGTATAACACAATATTCAAAGACTTTATCCCTCGGTGTTTTTTAATATTATATAAAAGAGTCTATCGATCTCTCCGAGGCAAGTGTTGGGAAAAAGGTAAAAATTAATTTATACCATTTTTCCTTTTGTTTCGACGTTTCGGTGAACACTGTCACCCTCTTCAGGAAAATATAGATATCTATATATATGGAAAAATCTATATATATATATATATATGGGAAAATCCGCCAAAATAATTCAGATAATTGCAGCGGAAATCGACCGAAAAAAAACCTCGTGAGACTCGTCTGGGGCAGCGTTTTTCTTGTTCTACAGGACCCCCAGAACACGAAAAAAATAGTGTTCCCGCGAAATCGAAAAAGTGTTTTTGGGTATTTAGATGTTTACACAAAAATTTACAAAAAAAATTCGTTTTTTAAAGTGTTTTTTTTTCAATCCGAATTTAGAGGGAGAAGGAATTTTATTTTTATTGTCGCAAATATGCACAAAAGTTCACAAAGTTTCTGAGCTTTTCAAATTAGTCAAGCTTTTTTGTCTACGATTTTTTTTAACAAAATGACGGCGGTTTTTGTGAAACAGCGTGATGTTAAACTTTGTTGTGAAAGTGATGTTAAACATGATTATTCTATAACGTTTTTTCGTTAAGGTGATATTTCCCGAGAAAAAAAATCATGTTTAACATCACTTTCACAACAAAGTTTAACATCACGCTGTTTCACAAAAACCGCCGTCATTTTGTTAAAAAAAATCATAGACAAAAAAGCTTGACTAATTTGAAAAGCTCAGAAACTTTGTGAACTTTTGTGCATATTTGCGACGGTAAAAATAAAATTCCTTCTCCCTTTAAATTCGGATTGAAAAAAAAACACTTTAAAAAACGAATTTTTTTTGTAAATTTTTGTGTAAACATCTAAATACCCAAAAACACTTTTTCGATTTCGCGGGAACACTATTTTTTTCGTGTTCTGGGGGTCCTGTAGAACAAGAAAAACGCTGCCCCAGACGAGTCTCACGAGGTTTTTTTTCGGTCGATTTCCGCTGCAATTATCTGAATTATTTTGGCGGATTTTCCCATATATATTTTAGTGGACCCGCAATTCGTATAATGATTGTCGGAGGGAGCTTGTACCCAAGTTCCGCACATAGCGGATACTGTGACTCTACTACTAAATTATCTCCTCCGTGCGTTAATGTTTCATTGAATAATTTACCGTTATCTACTTACCGATTGCGGAATAGAGTAAGAATTACAAGTATAAAAAGATACTTTTTCTTCTCCATAAATTCACTTACTGGATAATGTCCTATCCGTATCTCGTTGGTGGTGTATTTTGCAACATCTTCAGCTAGGAAATGTTAAAAAAACAAGATGCTATTGATAGATATAGTTATATTATATGTAATAACTTTTATTAGAAAACCATACATTCGAATAGATAAAGTTAAGTACAAGGACGATTAAGAATCGTAAATATTTTTTTTAATTTTAGAGAGGTCGTAATGCTGTGAGCAAATCGAAAATTTGGTTGTTTTACAACTATTGCATGCTATACCTATTTATAATTATTGCGGATGGTGAAAGCTTGAAAACATATCGATTTGAGAAAAACTATGTAACTGAGGATCCTGCATCCATCGTGGATGGACAGCTTTAAGAAAATTTCTATTGCCAAGTGAGCCTCACTTTCGAATAAGCTATTTCGAATCAAAGTTATTTCTAATAAAATTTGCTTCAAGTCAGAACTGAGAAATTTAAGACGACCGTAGCTTTAAGCTTAAAACGCGCGTCCTTGTAAAGAAGTTGCCGCATTGTAAAATTGTTCATAAAATTTTATGACGAAAGACTTTCATTCCGAATAGCAATTTCGATCGGCAGCTAAGATAAAATGCTGCTCTACTCAGGCGTTGGTACTTTTCTTCTTTCAAGAATTTTTAGGACATGAATTTGCTAAACAATAAGTCGGAGGAGTTTATATTTATTTCTCGGTGCCATTTTTTTTTATGTGGAGAGCAAAGTTTTCTTTTAATCGTATAAGTAAACCATCGCACGAGTGAAGATAATTTGTAAAATTAGAAAAATATATATTCTTTTTCGGAGAACTATACGTATAAGCATAAAGGTGCTTGAAAGTATTGTATTTATGTGACTGAGTAAACATTCTGGATTTTAATGCAGTTACTGAAGGAACATTTTTCCGTAAACTCTTGCTACAAAATTTAAATGCTTATTATAGCAATGAAATTCGGCTTCATCATCATTTATATGTAATTACTTAAATATTCATGTGCAATAATGAAAAGACTTTTTAATTTCGCTGGTTCGTTTCAAACCTTATATATAAAAATGTAATGTGCATCATTTGAATGCTGCTAAAATTTCCGAGACTCTTCATAAAGGGTAGCTATATATTACTGATATTTTTCAAACAATTAATTGTTGCAGTTAAAAATAGTATTTTGCGTCTTTGTAATATACGCTTTTTCGTTTTCAACAGCGAAACGATCAATATAAAATTTCTCAATATACTTACCCAATACAATAAACCAGTTCACTTTACAACTTTCTTTATTTACACTTTTTTCATTCGGCTATCAATCGTTTTTTTACATCATCGAGAAATCATAAAATTTTTAGTAGACTATTATTTGGTATAGTGTATATATATATAATTAAACGGTGACGGTACGACACATTTTTTTATACGATAGAAATAATCAACAGTATTATATTTTCATTAGATATACATATATCGGTATATGCAGGAAAGTTCATGAAATTAATTCAGTTTTTTCGCTCTCAGAATTTAATAGAATAAAAATCTTGTGCTATACCTTCCGGGCTATTTTTTCGCATTCTGTAGCTCTTATATTGAACAACAAAATTGGATAAAAATAACTACCGACGGACCGAGTCAGTAATAGATAAAGTGGTTAACTTAACTATTACTGGCACAAAATTAGAAAAAGCTAGCTTGGCAGGAGGTGTAGCACATTTTTTTTTAAATTTTGGAATCTCAAAAACTAAATTAATTTATTGAATTTTACCATGCATCTTTGTCCATGTAAACGACGTTGAGATAAAATTACACTTTCAAGCGGAACACCTTAAGTTTACTCGCACTTAATTAATGCGATGTACAAATTAACGCGCTGTTGTGACAAATAGTTGAATCGTTTTGACGATTTCGCATAATGTATAATACTTATATAATATAGTAATCTCTTGCCACAGTGAAAGCTCTGCGTTTACACGTGATTCTGAATTTTCTCATCTTTCTTTTTTTTTTAAGAAAACAGAATCTTCATATAAAGTGCTGTTCATAAATCAAAGATAGTAAATTCAATAAATGGTAACAATAATTAATCATATAGCTACAATATTACAAAAGTTTTATGATACAATTAAATTCCATTGCGCCCTAATTCTGATTGTACCAATCTGTCCGTTTTTGAATATCAATCGTAAGCTCGGGCAACTTATTTATCATTTATGCTTCAATTTCAAAGACTTCAAAATTTCATGAAAGTCGTATAGTGTTTCGGATAAATCCGTAAGTCATCGATTTGGCGTAAATCTATTGATTTCAAGGACGGTCTTATTGCAAATCCCAAAAGATGAAAAATGCATTTTCTTGTATGATACAGTGTGTTCTTAGCCTACTCCGAAAATTATTCGACATCAAAAGTACGTGATATATATTTTCATGAAATTAATTTTTTAATCAAAAATCGTGACTCCTCTGTCAATTTTTCAGCTTACAATCTCCGCGAAGCCCAAAGCCGTCCGAGCCCAAGTTCAACAGTCAAAGTCAAACACATCGGTAAGTACGCAAAAAGAATTGATTTCGCTTATATATATCACTTACACAAGCGCTATATCACTGGCTTGTCCATATATACTCAGCGTCACCGAGAAAAGAGGCCATCGCGTCTCTAGTCGCAGATCCGCGCTTAATTCGCGCAATGCAAGAGCGAATCCATCAGCTCCCCGAGCCTTTACAGCCGTCCATTTCTCTGATCCTCGGTCTTGAGATTACAATTGCCGTTGCGTTGCTCCTCCGAATCCTGCTGCTGCGGCAGCTCGTCGGGCTTCAACTGAGCGGGGAGCGCTTCATCTGTAACACGCCGACATCCATTATTCACGTGCTGCACTCTCTGCGCATCCGTGTATATACTTATATGTATATATATGCGTGTAGGCGTGTATGTACTATGTAGAGAGATCGTGTCTTGCAATGCATATACAGTCGCACGCGGGGCAATCCGCGTCGTGCGCATTGTCGGGCTTATGCACACTCTCGCGGACTTTGCCGTGTAACTGCTGATGTATGTATAGTATATATATATATTCCCGATGTGTTTGCGGCTCTGTTTGCAGCCGCGAGCTATCTCTGTGTAACGCGCGATCTTTTTCAAAGGAGTTCTACGCAGCTTGTCGGAGGGCTGAAAAAGAGAATTGCAAAGCGCAGGAGAAGTGACGTAGTAAACAGTTGATGTAGGGGATGATAGATTGAATTATTCGTTCGCGAATTTCGTCCTGATTCAGCTGCTTTCAGATGGCGCACTAGAACTTGGTTTAATCAACGTTTAATGTTGTTATAGGATAATTTGTAAGACTCGATTGAAGATTTCGGTCGAGTTCTCGTCGAGAAAGTGGGATGAAAGATTTGAGTTGAAAATTTGATTAATAATTTCGTTGATTCCTATATTGACTATTTAATATGAGGTTTTGGATAGGTTTAGCATAAATATTGCAATTTTGTTAGTTTATGGAGTACGTGCAAAATAATAGATCTGAAGTATGCATTTCTAATGGAACTATAGTATTTCAAATCACAGTCAGAAAAAATCAGTCTATAACAAAGTCTTTATATACCGTTATAAAACTCGTTTATCTATAATAATATTTCAAATCACAGTCAGAAATAAATGAGTCTATAACAAAGTCTTTATACCGCAACAAAACTCGTTTATTGTCAACATCGTTTCACCTTTAGATTTTCTTGTTATTTGAAAAAATGTTGCATTCACGGTTCATCTGGACGACCCTCAAAATCCACAAGAAGTCTTTGGTACACAACTTTTTTTGTTCTCTGCCCGAGTGCGCTACTATATTGATCCTGACTCTCGATGTATACATAAGAAATAATTGCTCTACTCTTTCGTTCAGAGCACTTTGTTTGTCTGCCTAGCACGCCACTATAAATATGCCAAGTAAAGAGCCGAAACTATTCCGAATAAAAGGCTCATAATTATATCAGCAGCAGGAGCAGTAGCAGCAGTAGTAGCAGCCAAGGCAGCATCTAAACAAAGCCTCATAACCATATAGCCACCCCCTCGACAAGCCAATGACCCTCTAAAAAGCAGCATCTCCCATTGTAACGTGATATAACAATATGTATATAATCAAAAATTACCCCTCATGTGATCTCGTTGTCCAGTGTCCCATCTGCACGATCGCATGCGCAGAAATAGTCTTTGAGTTTCGCTGACTTCTCGATCGACCTTTTCTTTCTCACACTTTTTCTCTCTATTTACACGAGGAATTCTACCAAAATTTCCATCAAACCAAAATTCTACCAAAAATCAGTCTATTAGGTCCAAAAGTGAGACTTTTTTTATTTTTGAGGGCACATCTATCGAACCATGCTGGTTACGTTTGGTAGATCATTTGGAACAATAAAAAATTGAGTGTCTGGTTAATAAGACCTTATGCCAACATGACAATGTTAATTAATACTAAAAGACCTTTCATTTTAATATAATGTCTAGATCGGATGCACTAGTCAATAATTACTTGTACACGTTTGAATACAACAAACTTTGTTTTACGTTCTCACGAAAATAGTATATTATACCTTTTTTTAAAAATCCTAGTAACTTTATATCTAAGCATTCGAGTGTAGCGCTTGTAATAGCTCCAATTAAACAACTTTTTTTGTAATTTTTATTTACTTAAAAATAATTTTCATTTTAGCATGCATCAATGCATCAAAGCATGAATCAATAATTATCAGGATTTTTGGAAAAGCGTAAAGTAGATGCTATTTTGATTCAATCTAGACTTTAAATAGAAATGAAAGGTCTTTTAGTGTACTTTAAGTGATATGAAAACTTTAAAATATTACAATACAATATAGTATTTTTGATAAACAGAGAAAAAAAATAGTATTATTTATTTTTTAACAATTAGCCTCGTTGTTGGTATATAGGATTTTGACCAGGCATACAACTTTTTATTGTTTTGAAACGATCTGCCAAACGTAACCAGCATGGTCCGACAGGTGTTCCCTCGAAAATAAAAAATGTCCCACTTCTGGACCTAACAGACTCGGTAAAATTCCTCGCATGTGTATTCATAGACTCAACTCGCGCGGTAGAGAAAAGACGACGTACCCGTTTTGTCGCTGAGCACATCGACGGGAGCTTCGTCGGGAAATTGGACGTGTTTGCGCTGCCGGTCGCTGTTGTGACCGCCGGGACTTCGCTCGACGCTCAGCTGGGCCGGTATGGCCGTCGGGCTCTGGGTCGGCGTGGCCGTGGCCGTAATCCGGGTCTCGTTGTTCGCCAGGGCGCGACGGGAGCTCAGACAGGACGTCGCCGTCGTCGTCGGCTGGGCCGTGTAGCGGACCGCTGCCGCCTGCGAAGACGATCGTTCGAATTTTTCCATACTTTTCTTTTTGCGGAAAGTGCGAGGACGCCATAGATCGGCTTTGGCGAACGGTTCTGACACTTAAACTTTTGTACACTGTATAGAGCCGTTATGTACAGGCGGGGCGTACTTTTAACGCGAGTGGGTTTAAAGGTGACATTGAGAAAGTGCAAGAAAATTATTGTGGCTGCGGTGTGTATTCTGTATTTTTTTTTTTTTTTTTTACAGACAACAAGAATTCGAATGCTTGCTCACACATGAAGTTTTTCATCGATGAATCTGTAAATTAAAGTACTTGCACTATAAACAGTATAGGATACGACGGTTCTTCAAAGGGATTTTTTTTCAAAGCTTAGAATTGTTTCGAACTAGTTAATCTGGTTTAAAGTTGTTTGATTAAATATTTTTGTGAAAAATGCAATGGTTTAAGTGCGTTGGTTAGCAGCAAAAGCCCTTTGATGGAAAATTCTACTGAATTTTTTCCAGAGAGGTGTAACCTACCCATTTGAAAGTTCATCGGTGTCAAACTTCATTACGAGTAGCGTTTGGCTCCCTACACTGAAAACGAATTATTTACATTTATTATAAACATAATCGATCGAGTTCGTGCAGCCTTCTTTTTGGAAAAAAAAATGAATGAAAAAAATATTTATGTATAAAACTCAAAGCTTATAAAACATGCATGAAGCAATTTAAAAAAAGTCATACCACATGTCCACGTGTGCACAATTTACATAGGATTCCATGCTTCGTGCTTGCACTTCGAATTCTGTGCTTTTTCGGTAAGCATGCAAGTAAAGTGACTGCAGAAGTACCGTTTATTTTACACGACATCAAGCAAGCGGTGTATACAAATAATTCCACAGTCTCAGGCAAAACTTAAATTCGATTCAGCAAGATTTACTCCCGACTGTATACTTTCCGCGACGTAACACCCCAGTACTTACATTTTTTTGTTTTTCGAGCAATTAAACTTCCTTTCGCTTTTCTCTCTCTCTCTCTCTAAAAAAACGAGATGAATGCATTTCCGTAACGAGCGCGTGCGTTACTTGAAAAGGAAATTAAGAAACGAGCGATTTAAACGCCGGAAAAAATGCAACCGACTAAAATGAGAAAGAAAATCTCGACGAGCGTGTAGTGCGCGGATGTACCCTTTTATTTTCGCTATTCCGGCCGAGTCCTATATATATATATATATATATACCGAATTGCGCTCTATCTTTTAAATACGCTCGTCGCTCCCGCACTAATTGCTGGTACAATCGCGGAGAGGAAGAAGTTTTCCGCCTTGTGAATTATTATTGACGTAGGATCGTAATCGCTTCTGCTTTTCTTTTTCGATCGTTATATACGTGCGTATACCTACATGTAGACGAGAAGCTCTATTTGTGCGCTGAACTTGGGGCAATTAAAATTATTTATTGGACCCATCGGGCACAGCGTATTCGAGTTCGATCGGCGAATTTCGATGCTTAGTCGAACAAAGGCTCTTATAATTAATAGATATTACCGTCTAGGAGTCGTGGAACAGAGGGACGTTGCAAAAGCAGTGAGGGAGTGTGCATAAGTGTACGGAGCATCGGTTCCGAATACGTGACTGTAATGCAACGATTTTCTGCAGCTAAATTCGTGGATTCGAAGCATCGGCTGAACTATAATGAGATGATTTTAAAAGAAGCGAGGAACGAAGGGACTTTCGCGATGCTTCTGTACACTGTGCTCTTTCTCGCAGTTGGAAAATTTGAAAAGCAAAAAAGGACTTGTGTCCCCTTTTCTGAATAGAAGCGCTGCGCGTAAGTTATATACGGTTCCCACATCCGTACGAGGTAAACATTTTTTCCTCCGGACATCCGCCCGCGACGAATTCGGGCTGACAAGTTTACAACTCCGCGGTATGCGCGCGTGCATCCGTATAAATTTGAATTTACAGAGATATATAGCTATATATACGTATTGAGCGGTATGCGTGTATAGTCTTCGAAGGTACGCATAGACTCGTATAGAGGCGCTTGGCGACAAGATCGCACTTGCACCAATTAACGCAGCCTCATTACGCAATCAATTGTAAGCCGAGAACAAAGCGACTCGTTCGCGGCGCGCGCGCAGCAGCAGCAGCAGCAGCAGCAGCATCAGCTATATAGGGCCTATAAGGGGCGAAACGGGAGCAGGCGTTGATGCCGAAACGTCTCCTGTGACTGCGAGGAGAACTTTTACTCGTATTTCGTCGCTCGACAGATCGAAAGACTATGGATTTAAGGAAAATAAGAGATCACGATTCACTGCAAGACCGCAGGCCCTTCGGAGAAATGGAGACTCGCTATTACCGAGAGGAATTGGATTTAAAACATTTCACGGGCTATATTTACTTCAATTCTGTAAAGGTCCGTGGAAAGATAAAGAATTATTGTCCGCGGAAAGTATACTTCTCAATATTTGTTATTTCGTTACGTTATTTATTGAAAAAATTATTTATTAAAGAAAAGTTCATAATTTTGACGAGACTCCGCAGCTGTACCCATATCAGCGAATAGTTTTTATTAGTATAGCCAGTTTTATTCTCCAATTGTTTTTCCAACGCTTTTCCCTCCTGGAGTTATCAATCGTTTTATTGGAAATCTGCGTTTGTTTGTACGTCGAATTTCATATCGCTGCGGGAGAAAAACGCTTTGCGCGTTCTTCCAAAAAACGACGTTTCTATATATTGCAATAATCCAATGACGCATATGAATCGGGATTAGAAAAAGAAGGAAAAACTGCGTATGGAAATTCCGGCGAAACGAAGAAAGATGACCAGAAATTCTACAATACTTTTTTTTACCTAAAGATTTACGTAATGCAAACACAAGTCGACTGCGAACAATCATATTTAACGCGTTCAACTTCGCCTTGAACCAAAGTTCAATACACCAAAGAGTAACACTCGATCAGTACACGTTATACCTTACGTGGCTCCGAAAGCAAACTCGGCGCGAAGTTTCCCGTACACAAAAGCTGAGCCAGCATAGCAATGATTTCTGCTTGAAATGCACGTGCGGGTAGGGGGGTTTTTATTAAGAATTCCCCCAGACTGCGATGCGGTCCAAGCGCAGGTTTGGAGATGCGGTTACGCGCTTATTGCAAGATCTCGCTGGAATTCATGCTTCGTTATATTCTCTAACTGTCTTAGCTGTACACTAGTTGCGCGAGTTTGTTTAGGCACGCGTTACGCGCTAACTTTCTGCGGGCAACGCTCCGAGGATTGCCGCGAGTTTTGCGGAAGATTACACGCAGCAGACGCTTCGTTTGCCTTGCTTTTCCGCGAGGAAGTTCATTGTTTAGAGAATTTTTTTTTTTTTCAAAACAGTTTTAGCTCCAATTTTTTTTTGACGCGTGGGATCAACGAATGATAAATGGAAGTTTCGAAATTTTAATTGCCTATACATTGGATTTCAAAAAAAAGATTAGACTTTCTTCTGTGAGCCGAAAGATAGTCAAAAGTGCAGAGGAACATGGGAAAAGTGCTAGTAACCATATTTCTGAGCCACTTCACGTTTTCTTTTACAAAAAGTTAATGCGTCAAAACACTGGAATAATAACAACTATACAAATGTTTCCGAGACACCAATAAAATTTCGAATTATACTATAATAAAGTATTACAAAAGAGCTTTAATTTAAATAAGATATGCCCAGTTTCGATACTGTGATAAAAAGTTTTGCCCGTTAAAAAAGAAAATAATAAAAATTCCGAATAGCCAATTTTTTATTTTTCCTCCATATAAAAAAAATTTTTGCTAATTCTAGACCAAAGAAAAGTGCATTTATTTTCTGAAATTCGACTTTATGCTGTGAAACAATTTGTCAAAGATATCTGTATAGAATTGTGTCGTTGTGTTCGCGCTATCGATCAATGACAATAGAGCGAACGTGTTCTTGTATGAAGTAAAATTTAATTTTCAGCGTCGCTCCCATATATGTCCGCCGAGGAATACCCGCATCAGCGCACGCGACTCTTGGCCACCGAGGAATACTCTCGGCGATGCTCTCGGCCACCGAGGAATACCGAGCTCGCCCCTGCGCATCGCAATCGTAATCATTCGTAATAATTTCTTCGTTAGAGTTACTTTGAAACTAAATTTTGAACTCACGCTCGAGCTGCAATAATTTTATCGGGTATTCTCTGAAATGTTAATTATGAAATTTAATTTTGCGCCTGTAGCGCGAGCAATAGAAAATTTGTCTCATTCTCAAAATTATCTTTGGTTTAAGTTGCTATGTACAGGTTATTAATATAGTTCGATTGCCAAAAATTTACTATTAGTTTGATTAACTTGTTCGTCTTGTTTTTTAGCGAAAAATATTCAAAATAATAATTACATCGAAATATTTGTCCAAGAACTGGGTATTTCACCTTAGTGTTGATGTACAATATTTTGTAATTGATGCGAGTTACCGTGGCGCAAAATCGCAAAGCATTTTAATGATCGACAGCGCTGACACGTTGAATGAAAAAAGTTTACAATTTTTACATAGTGTATGGGTATAGTAAAGTACTTGCTACTATTTTGCTAATATGACAGCATTATTCAGAAACATTAGTATAAAAATAGTCATAATTCGCTTCTATCACTCAATTGCTACAAATTATAACAATTTTTACCTGAATTTTGTTAATTTTTACTCAGCTTTTTTTCTTTAATGATTTTCGACACCATTTCGGTAAAATTATTACACATGTGTATTATACAGTTTGCGATATTTCGTGTGAATTTCCTTGCAGCATCAAGGTCCAGATGACCCCACACTCATCCATAGTAATTTACTACAAGCACGTAAATCCAGTCGTCGAGTCGTAAAATCGTACGTTTTCTTCCAACTTCCACTTGTCGACGTCATGATTTTTTTTTATCGCTTCAATTAACTTTCTCTCACCCACAACAATAAATCCACTCGACAAATAAAAAGGATGATCAATCGAGAGCCTCGCGTGCAGCTTCATTCCTCAATATAGCGAACTTCCCAAGCCCCTTCGAAAGAAGCCCAAATCTCTCTCGTCGCGCTGTGGCCGTCGAAACGGATATAATAGAAGCCGACCCAGGAAATCCTTTGAAAAAAAAGAAGCGCAGTAATAATTGACCGTAAAATAGAGACCAGTCACCGCACTGCGACGATCCGTCGATAAAACTTTCGTACACCCCATGCATATACATATAGGTACGTTAGTTATATACCCATCCGCTGCCGCGGCGCGATTGGACTCTCTTTCCCTCGTCCCTCTCTATCTTCTTCCTTTATGCAAGGCACTTAACTGCTCGTATTCCAATTACCGGTCGTCCTCTCCCCACGTGTAGGTATATATAGTACATACTTACACACATAGTTATGTAGAGAAGCGCGCACCTTCCCTACCCTCGAATAGAGACTCGTCGTCTCTTGGCTTCCCTCGTCTTCTTGGACGCATCGCGGCGAAGTCCGGGCTATTTCTCTCTATCTCGTCTACGTATCTCTCGTCTATATACATATATATGTACATTAAGATGGGACGACTTGAGAGAAGAGCTCGATAATGGGACGCCAACTATCCGATCGCTATTATATATATATATATATATATACGTTCAATGTCCTCTCGGCGATTCCCGGAGCATTCAAGTGTTCCTTTCCACGAAATTGGCTCTTTTTGGAACGTGAAACGTTACGTTTATTGGTGATCGATTGGCAAATTTGCCGAGACGCTGCTCGCGTCTTTAATCCGAATGATCGCGTTGCATTTATCCTTTCTAATTTCGGTGAGGGGGGGGGGGGATGTCGCAAGCTCCGAAAGGACATTATAATTGCAGAGGTGGGGAAACGATAGAGAGAACCAAGCACTTTGATAATCTTTAAGTGGAACAATTGAGCACAGAATTCGTTAGTTAAAAAGAAAAAGAATTTCCGATAAAATAGTGTTGCGCTGTGTTGTTATTCAAGCTGTGTTTACTTTCGCTTGAAACTTAAATGTCTACACCTGTGCAAGACTCTATATGATTCCAAAGAAACAATCCGATGAGATGAACTAATTTTGAAAAATTATTAATATTTTATCAGAATTTAATTTTGCTACATAATTCGTTCTTAGCTCAATTACTTCATTACCAGTTTTAAATATCGAATGGCCTTTTGTAATTTTAACGATTAGGTATACGAAGCCAATATATTTATTATAAAAGTAAAATAAAAGTTATAAATTCCAAATCTAAGTTATAAATTCCAAAAAAAGTCACTCCGATCGCACTCGAAATTCGGATTGCTCGTGAAATAGATGGGAAATCTCTCTGGCTCTCACTTCGTTTATTACTAGTACGTGACACGCACTGAGACTTTAACGTCAAGAGCAGGATTATACACGGCGAGCATAAAAACACGATCACGCGAGCCAAGCATTCACCGATCTCAACTTTATATTCAGCACAATTTGAAGAGTGTGTATCTTGGATTTATGGGGCTATATTTCGCTTTAACGTTAATGTTTGCCGCATGTTTCTCACATTCCAAATCATACAGCCGTAGGGGTAGAGCATGCGTATGTAGATCTATAATAATAATAATAAAACCATTAACATACGCGTATATGTAATGTACATGCAGTGAATATGCACTGTTAAAAAGTGTACACATCTCGCGTGAACACGGAAGTTAAAACGGAGAGAAATATAAGTGCAAGCGTATGTGTGAGTATACGTAATACCTTCATGATTGTCGGTAATACTAACCCTGTGTTCGCAATCGTCGGATGCAGTGCCGCGACCCGCGGCGTATTCCTGATATTGCGATATCACGCAAAGCACCGAGTACACCTGCGATAGCCGTATCATGCAAAAGAAGACAAGAATTTTAATTACTTTTATTCGCATCGTTTACGTAGTCGTTACAGTAATTTGCTCGTTATTTTTCTCCCTGTACTTTTACGCCAAGACGCCAGATATGGATCGTTAATTGAGGCCAAGTATAGAATAGGCCAAGCTACAATGCAAAAATGGTACTCTTTTTCATGATCGATTTAAACTGCTGACGACCTGTGTCAAAAAATGAATTTTGTTTTTCGCTTATAACTCTAAAGATAAGCAATCAGCGAAAATAGAACGAGAGAGAAAGAATGTGCAGTACGAAGTTACGAAGAAAACGAACTATTCAAAAGCTCGATAGGATGTATAGAAGCCGAGATAATGGGAAAGAAAGGTGTAAAATATCTCGCTTTTCAAAAAAAATTGTAACTCGGCCATTTTTCACTTTAAGATTTAAAATATTGGGGATAAGAAGCCAAGTTTCTTTTTAAATTGATAATATTTAGACCCGATGATTTCAATTGTGTATTAATAATTAATGGTTTACGGAAACTTAAACTGCTATTGTGTTAAATATATACATAAAATTAAAAATAACTTCTTAAATTTATGAATTTCAGGAAACATTCCAAAAGTCCTTTGTTTTTGGGAGTATTTTTACTGCATTAATTCAAACAAATGTGTTTTAAATACTATTTATTATTATATAAAAAATTAAAAAATGATTTACATCAATGCGTGTTTTTTTCACCCATCATCGCAGTATTATTCTAGTCGTTATTATAAAAAAATTGCTGGTATACGTTTCTCAGTATTTCATAACTATCTGGCTCATTCACAATCGATTTTTCAAATTTTACAGTTTCAGAATAGGAGGCGCATAAACCAATATAATTTAAACAATCAATTAATTCTCGCGTGGCAAATTTCGTATGAATTAAAGATGCAAGTCCCAATAAAATTGACCAAGAAAATGATCGCGGTCTTACATTTGATATTAAAATGTGAGCAATAGTTAGAATTATGTTTTCCCATTTCTCCCACGAATTATTCTTGGGATTTTGTTTGTGTGTTTTGATTAAAACGTCCAGAAATAATTTTAATGATTGTGGGACGTTATCCTTCGCATCGTCTAAAAAATTTGACGGCAAGTTATACGTTTCGAATTGAAATTTCCTAGCGCGGATATCCTGAAGAATTATGTGCGCAGCCATCTCAACTATCCTTAATTTTTCCTCTTCATGACTTTTTCGTTTATCTGTATACCACTTGTCTTCAAGAATTTTTCCTAATGTTCTTGTAAAACATATGAGAACATCAGTTTTTGTTTGATGAAAAATTATTTCGCCGCAAAAATGATCTTTTAAATGATTCTGAATAGTGGCAAGATTAGGATAATCTGTTCGATTGCGTTCAGCCGTGTATTCTTTTAAAATATCTTGCAATGAAAATTGGCACTCATCGCTATTTTCATTTATATAATTAATAATAAAACTCAAAGCATCTGATAATTTATCAGAAATTTTTGATCCATCAGACGGTTCCAATCTATACTGATACAAATGAGAACTACATATTGAATGATACGATACTTTGTGGTCTTGATAGTAACTATCATCTTTCTTTTTTAATTGACGTAAACGAGATAATATCAGTTCCTTTAATTCCGATGTCTTATGATCTTTCAGTTGCGCTATGAAATTATTTATTGTACTTTGTTTCGATACAGTGCTATATGTCTTTTTAGAAGTCTTTAAACAACCCGAGCATATGAAACAATATTTCGAAAAGTCGAATTCCCGGCCTTCTTGAAGCATCGTTCGACGTCTTTTTTCCGCATTCGACGCTCTTTTTAACGCTACTTTTATGCTCGACTCTCGTTTATACAGAGTTAGACAGGTTTTATGAATAGTCATCTGCTGCAAATTTTTGAATATTTTGTATTTGTTATCCTTCCGCTTCAAACTTGCTTGAACTAAACTGTCGATGCATCGTTTTTTTACGACCATCGATTTGGAGGGTTCCATAGACTCGTTACAA
Organism: Philotrypesis tridentata; assembly: GCA_018906965.1. Lineage (NCBI taxonomy): Eukaryota > Metazoa > Arthropoda > Insecta > Hymenoptera > Pteromalidae > Philotrypesis > Philotrypesis tridentata. Next base: position 2,020,897 of record JACCIB010000002.1, read on the forward strand.
AGTACACAGATTTTTTCTTCGCAGTCAGCATCTTGCGTTGCACCATGCCTGAATAAAAAATATTAAGGTTAAATATTATACAAAAAATAAATCCTTGTACAAAGTTACGTATAATTTAAATATTCTTATGCATTTATGTAAGTAACAAATTCATATTTAGTATTGCATTAATATCGGTATACTTTCATTATAGAATAGAAATTCGATATGTGAAATAAAGCTCTACTCGATATAATACATGCACAGTGAGGCCCCTCATTAACGGATTATTTAATGAGTTGAGAGTCGTTTACAGGAGACGTACACAAACTTGCTCCGAAATTTTATGTGACTGATATATGTGTGAAACATACACTTAAATACCAAAATTGAAGGTTAAACCTGCTAGGCCGCTAGACAATTCGTCAGCGCGTCGCGTTGCCTGTGCAGCAGACAAGTAGGTTTAACCTCCAATTTTGGTACTTAAGTGTATGTTTCTAAACATTAGATCAAAAGTTCAGTAATTCAAAATTTCTAGACATATTCAGAAAACATTGTTTAATCCAATTTTACTGGCCTTAGAAACTGTTTATTTACCAAATTTGTTGTAAAAATACAAATACGTCCGGCTTAGTTGGTGCAGCATTATAAATAATACTTAATGTTAGCTAAAATATTTCAGTTGCTTTCAAAATTAAAAAAACTATGCTATTTAAATAATTGCGTAGCTTTGCAAAGAAACGAATAGTTTTTATGAATTATTATGATTATTAATACGTACTTAATATCTGTGGATGTTGATACTTCGCTTAGACCAGACTCCTCCATTACGCTGGTCGGGTGTATTATGTATGCTCTAAAGATGTATTATACACTCTCACATAAATATATAGCTTTTAACAATAGTTTTATTTCACTCTAAACTAACAACAAGTAACGCTATGGAAAATCCCGTACGAAAATGCGACGAACGACTACAATGCTTCTAGCAGGTGGGCAGCACACAGAACAATATCTCCAAGGCGCAGCACGTGACAAAGGGACCGTTGGCGTCGGTTTCCCTCTCCCTTGGGACTAAATTTCACGACCGGCTATTATGCTATTGAAGTACTACGGGAATACGCGCTTTGCACGCGGTTGAATTTCAAGTTATGCATTGTTCCACGTTCGTGCATTTATTTAGCGCGGCGAGGCGCTAGCGTTCGTACAGCGTTAATGTCGATGATGTTGTCACAGTGAGGGCTCGTGCCGATCTGTCGTCATCGCTCTTGGGCTCGCAGGCTCGGGAACCGCCTACCTGAGCCGAGGTCCCGGTTAATTGCTTGGCCGGCGACTGGCTCGAGTTCGAGAGCCGTCGGGGAAAACCCGAGCAGCGGCAACGAGCGCCTAATGAGCTCGAGCCACTAAAAAAAAAAATTTACCGAAAAACTGTGGTTCTTACGCGCAGCGCGTTTGTATATCTATTGTATACCTATATATAATCTTCCCCTATTCTGATTCACGCGCGCTTCCTCCACCACTAGTGCGTTCGGCCGCGTCGTTGCTTATTTTAGATTGCTATTTTTTCGTACTTGAATGCATTTTATCGAAAAACTGAAAAATACATTTTATTGACAAAAACTTAAACTTTTCAAAACTTTTTTAAAAATAGGATCACAATTGGCAAAATGGGAGTATGTGCAAATTAATCGACTATAAATATTCAGATCGCAATTACTACAAAAATAATTGTTTTGCAGCGCGCATTTTTTCGATATAAAGTACCTCCACATGGTTTCTAATCACCAAAATTTTAAGTTTCAAAGTAAAAAATAGCTAAGTTATGATTATTTTTTGAAAAGTGTCTTATTTTACTCCTTTCTTCCCAATTATCTCAGTTTCATAGATCCTGTCTAGATTTTGAATAGTTAATTTTCTCTGTTGTTCTATTTTCTCTGTTTTACTCTGTTATTCTATTTTCGTTGTTTGCTTATTCTTTGCAAGTTTTTTTGCTTATAACCATTTTAAATAATCTCGATTCAGTTATCGAGAGTAATGAGATCAAAGTATATGCGTTATTTACTATCGAATGGCACAGGCTGTCATCAATTTAAATGATGATTTTGAAAAAAATCTGTTGCTTGGCTTAAGAACGATATTGCAAAAATTCAAATTATTTTTATTACTTTTGTTATTAAAAATAATTTTCAACCAAATTGAAGTCAAGTATTTAACTTTAAAACTCATTCTTTAATTTGTCATAAGAATAATGCGGTATTACTGTCACTGCAAACAAATTCCTATAATCATTTTATATGAAAATTATTCTTACTTTTCTATAAATAACAATAATAAATATACAAGATTAAACGTTAAACCCGCCAGGTATATACGTGTCAGGCGAAAATAAACGAGAACGAATCCTGCGGGTCGTCGTAATTCAGTTTCAAGCGTTAGCTGAATTTCAACAATCTAAATCAGAAGCCGCAGACTCAGCAAGTCGCCTCGTTATTTAGACACCTGCGCTCTTTACTGTCGTTCTCGAGTTGGTCCGTCCCTTTCTCTCAAAGGCCAACTGACGGAATTCCAGATGAATTCCGACGTTGAAAAAGCATTTTCTTAACAAGACAATACAAGATTGGCTCCTTCTTCTTCGATCAAAGTTCGTTTGAAAAATAATGAAAGCATTGGCCTTTCTACCTCTGACCGTATGTATCAGGTGACTTTATGCAGGGGTAGATGGGGGAATGGGGTTACAATTTTATCTAATACAATATGAATTTTCTTATATTATTTAAATCGCGATCAATAATCGTAATCTTTGATTTTTAATTAAATTAAAATCCAACCAAAATATTTGCTCAATAACAATAGCAATGAAAATTATGAATTTTTAATAATTAGTCCAATTGAATACTATAACGTATAGTATGTATAAGACTTTCAATATATTTTCACGTGCAATATATTTTTGTTATTATACATGCTTTTACATTAATTTCAGTCATTCAATTGCAAAGCCAAATTTTCTAAATAACGTTTTCAAGAATCTGAAACTTGTTCCAACAAAATAACGTAAATTTCTCATTTGTAACCACACGTGCTTCGCGTATTCATTTTGTACTCAATCAAATGCATAGAATGTTTAATGCATTATTTCATAGCTCGATATTTCTCTCTACTTTATACTTTACATTATACTTTTACTTTATTTCGTTGAAATTAAAAAGGTAACCGCAAATTCGGCGTTGTTTTGAGCGCAACTTGGTCGAGATATAAGCTCGTCAGAGGTAAAAAGAAGAATCAAATTGTGCTAAAAGCATTATTAACCGAAGCTCTTCGATCGGCGCGCCAGTATTTAAACAAAAACGACTTGCCGGCGAAAGCTCGCAGCGCGGGAAATCCCTCGAATTTCCCGGCGAGACAAAGTCGTCAACGACATTCATCTCCGTCGTCGCCAATAAATTTCCATCATTTTCCGCATTCGACATCGGCCGCGAACCCGATCCCCCTGCCCCCCTCTCTCTCTCTCTTTCTCCCTCTCGACGAGATCATAATCGAAGCTGGCCGCGCGCCGCGCGTTGTCTACACTTCCCCCGAGGAATCTGGGTCGGAAGGTCTCGCGTATACCTAGAGAGGGAGGAAGAGAAAGAGAGAGAGAGAGAGAGAAAAGCGAGTGCACGACTGCAGTCACGCGCCGTGTCACATAATAAACGTACTCACGTTCAGGCAGAGGAGGAAAAAGTCGAGCGTGATGACCATTGCCGTTATGGGATTAAAGTCCAGCTGAAACAGAGGGAAGAATATCGTCGGGCTTTTATTATAAATATTATCATATAGTGCGTATATGATTGTGTGTGTGTGTGTGGGTGTGTGTGTGTACGTGTGTACGTGTGTATAGGCGAGATAGCTTTGATATACGCCATGCGCGTTATTATATAGACCGCTCTGCTGGTTGGTGTACGCGCTGTGTTGACATTGATGAGACGCGGAAGAGGCTGTATTGAAAATGAGAAATGAACCGATGCCGAGAGAGAGGGAGAGAGCCCTCGGTTGCAGACTCATCCTGGCGACTGACTGGTTGCTTGATTGCTTCGCATATTGCCGGATAATTTTCAGCTCGTCTCTTCGATCTCTCGATGCGGGGTCGGGGTAGCTACACTGCGAAGGAGAGAACCGGATATTTGAAAAATTACGCGAAATCACCTTTGTATCGGAAGTGTATACTGTATAACGAGAGACGCAGCGATTGACTTGGACGACATTACAAAGTCGCAATAAGTTTGCGGTTCATTATTTTTCCAATTTTCGATAATGTACCCTCAGTGTTGTTTGTGGAAAATTCGTAAATACCTCATTCGACCCCGAAGAATCAATAATCCAACGGCACATCTGACTTTTTAAAATATCTCTCCCTTTATTTACAGCATAAAAAAGAATATCGAATAAATAATTTAAGTGGGTCCGACTCGGCCTGGCCTCCCTCCGTACGCGATTCAATCTAACCCCAGAGCACAGCTCGTATCCCACTTTTCTAACTCTCTCTCTCTCTGCCTTCGATCGGTTTACATAACCGAGAGAGAGAGAAGAGAGAGAGAGAGAGAGAGAGAGAGAGAGAGAGAGAGAGAGAGGCGGCCGCTGCTACAACAAATGAGAACAGACTTTGATGTGGTAGCGAGAGCCCGAGCACTTTGTCCGTTCACGTGTGTTTGGACTGTCTCTCTCACTCTCTCTCTCTCTCCCTCTCTCTTGGCCTCGCGAGGTAGTGCAGCACAAGCGCATTGGTAGCTTTGACAGGGCATATAACCGACAAAATATGTGTCTGAAAGCTTTGTCGGGAGATGCACTTGGATGGCCCATGAATGAGCTGCTGAAAGGGCAGATCGAGCTTGCAAGCTCCCCCTCCACCTCCCGCTCTCTTTCTCCCTCGACGTTTACACGTGTAACGAGGGCGAGCGAGCCTTCTTTGTATATAGAGGACGCGCGCGTGCCCTTTAACGGCTCCTTTCGAATTTGTTTTCTCGCGCGCGCACGCGAGATTTGTCGTACTGGAAAAATGAGTATTTTTTTTTATCCATCGAGCTCTCGAGCTTAAGCCAGCGGCGCGCGAAAGAAGGCATTACGTAATTGCGTTGCTTTTCAGGAGGCTCGAGTTGCGCGCTCGCGCTTGAAAAAGCGCGCTCGTTTCCGCCGGGCTCCCCGCGCGAAAAAGCACGATCCCGAGAGCTTTAATTATCGAAGTGCATGTATTTATTTATTTTCGTTTCTTTCGCTCCGACGCGGCGAGGCGAACTTTCCGCACAGAAAACTGGGGAGTTCGCGCTGCGTCGCTGCTGTGTGTGTGTACTCGCTTAGTACGATGCATCCCGCGCGTTTCGCAAATGACAGCCGAGTAAAGTCCCGCGAACTTCATTTTCTCTTTCATTTTCAAATGCGCAAATAATACGCGAGTGTGTGTATGTAGCCGCGCTCAGCCCATCGAGCGATCGCGAGAGCGTTCGCGCCATCGTGGCACACTGCGAGGCGAGAAAGTTTGTAAGGAGAAGAGTTCTAATCATCTCTGAGCTAAAATTTTTACGCCCAACGTTTCGCTCGGTACGTCGAGTTAGATCCTGGTGTTTCGTCCTGTTGGCGACAGCACGTGAAGTTTATAGTTTTTGTTTTCTTCTCTTATCAGTAACCGTAGATAAAAACCAGTTCTTTTATAAATGTATAGAGTTCATATTACTATAACAAAGGGACTCCACGGTCCGAGAAAATTTTTAGCTCGTAGCTTGAATTTCATACTAAGTTCGAGCGCAGTCGTGGCACGCGGACTGCGGAGGCGAGAGAAAAGTATTGTACATAATATCACGGAGAGAAAAATTATAGCTTGAACCTATGAAAGTGTTCATGGTCCGCCGCTATGTCAACGCATACAAGCTCAACGCACGGCTCACACCGTTTGAAACTGTGAGAGTACACGGAACGGGAATTACTACCTTGGTAATTACCATATCACCAGACTGAACAGCCGGATCCCGACCCAAGGATTCGCACAGTTTCAAATCGTGCGAGCCGGGCGCTGAGTTTGTTGTGTTGACGTATCGGCGGACCGTGAACGCTTGCATAGGTTCAAGCTATAATTTTTCTCTCCGTCGTGTAGGAGAAAAAAAAATTACGCAGTATAGGAGTTACACGCGTCGGACACGGCGCCGATCCTCCGCGTTTCATCGGCGCTCTTCAGGGGCGCATCGGCGCGTGCGAGCAAAGGCAAACACGCAGAGAGAAAAGAGAGAGGGGGGGGAGGCAGGCGATGATGGGAAAAAGAGATTAAAGAGAGAAAGAGGATAGACAGCCTCGCTGTATGTAATATACGTGACTGGTTCTTTGGTTCGCGCGGAACGAAAATACAGAGCCTACTTGCGCTGGATGCGGATCCGGAGGGCGCTGCCGCGCCTGTCGCTTTGTTGCAAGCTTCCTTTTTTCCTCGAGATTTCACGCGAGCGCTGGCTGTCCAATCAGCTTTGTCGAGCGGATAGCCGCTGAGAAACGAGATTAGTCGATTCTCGTTGGGATTAGAACGAATTTATACATCGACGACTCGCTTCTCTCTCTCTCTCTCTCTCTGTCTCTCTCACTTTGCGATTATTTGGCTTGCGCGGCTCGATCGAGCGTCTCGAAATTATATTTTTCTACCGCACGCGTGCAAAAAGGAAGCGCCGATAAAACCGAGCGTTTTATGAAACGCGCGGAAACACACACACACACACACGTGCGACACTAGGAAGAAAAATAACTAGAATACATAAAGCGCTGAGTTAACGGCTTCGTCGTGACCAAATAAGCTCGGCTTCTCTCTCGCACTTTCACCCTCGACTCTGCGTCGCTAATGCCAAAGCTCAAGCGTGGCTCGAGCGAGGCGAGAACTAATAGGAAATACCGCGAGTCCTTTATATGAGAATAATAATTTTAAAATAAGCGAGTCGTAGCCCGCGTATATAGCGTTATTCGCACGCAGCGAAACAGCCAATATTGAAAGCTCGCTATCAAAGCGTGAGCTTTATTATGGCTATTGCGCTTATATATACCAGTCGGTCGCGTCCGATCATTGAAAAACGAGAGCTTCAATATTGATAAAAGACTCGGGTGTTCCCGACACCGCAGCGACGACGACGACGCAGAGCCAACAAACACTTTTACGAGCCTCTCTCTCTCTCTCTCTCTCTCTCTCTCTCTCTTCTCTCTCTTCTCTCTCTCCATCATCACTCGATCGCTCGCTCCACCGAAAAATCAAGCTGACTTTTTACGAGCGACTACGTTTTTCCAGACTTAACCCCAGAGATACATCCATTCACTCTCTCTCTCTCTCTCTCCCTCTTTCTCTCATCAATATTTTGTAATTGTTTTATTTTACTTTATTTTTCTACAATTACTTTGTATACCACTACTTTACAATAAATTACAGTTCAAATCAATTTCTCTCTCTCGATATATCTTTACCAAACGTATAATATGCGCACTCAAACGCCGCTGCAACAACGTCTCATTGCTCGTACATAACGGGGAGTACAATAAAATGAGGAATATCGAGCTCTTCAAATCTCGGCGACAAAAACCAGAATATATACTTATTATTCCCGCTGGAGAAAAAAAATGCACCGATATAAAACTGGCTCGTATTATGTGTATCCTCCGATGCCGTATCTGAGTTTTCGTCAGTCGTCGTCGGCTCGATTTTTCAACGCCGCAACTTCGCGTATATTTATGGGCATTTCGGGACTTGGGTCTCGCCGATGCGATGAGGCTTTGTTTCGCTTTTACTGGAATAAAGCTTGTTGTTGGCTTTGTGATAAATTCGTATCTTCGTCATAACTCTTCGGGAATTTTGACTACTTTTGCGACGATCCTTGTATTCCAATCATCGTACGAGCACACGAAGTAGCAGCTGTACCTCTTTAACTAAAACTGTACTAAAAGTTTCTGCTAATAATTTCCAAATTTGCGTTCAAGTTTATTGTCGTCGAATACACGGGAATATAATTAAATGTATGGCAGGACTCTTGATCGAATTATTTGTACAATTGAATTCAGTGTAACCAAGTCTTGATGTGGCTGGTGGCTTCTGTAGAGTTATTGCTATAATGCTTGTAACTAAACTTAAAAATGTAATAAATATACTTGTAATAGAAAAGGTATAACTTTTTTTTTACTTTTTAATTTATTATAATTACGCTAGTAACACTCAGGTAATTACTTTTTTTGAATTATTAGAAAAATTTAACTATGAATTTTAGTCAATTATTAAACGAACTTAACGGATTTATCCGCAGCTTTGTTTAGGCTTATGCCTAGTTCATGCGATTGAAGAGCGAAAAACATTTTTAAAACGCGTTATTAATTCAAAATACCGGCGGTAGAGCCGTCGAACCACGGCCTATTTGGAAAAAAACGTTCCACTGTAAAATCACACATTTAATCTACGTAAAAATACCTGTAGACGAATACGTCTTGGCAGTGTTTTAAACAAAAAAATCGACTTTTTACGTAAAACGACCGACTTCATTTTTTCATAAATAATCTTTAGTTTAAACTTATCAAAAATATTAAAAATTGTTGGAGTTATAATACATGCAGATTTGAAATAGAGCATTATAATACGAAGGCAAAACGAGTGAGAAAAGTCATAAGAGTTTAAAAATCATATCAACGTTTTAAGAAAAGCGCATTTAAAGCTTAAATGTGATAAATCTTTCAAAACCACTAGGAAAACTTTTTTTTTGCATGAAATCTTTTGCGTATTCTTGAATGTTTGAACTATGTTATGAGTACAAAAAAAAATAGATTTTTTTTTAATTTCATAGTTATATAATTCCTTATCCTTATAAGTAATTGTCTAGAATTAATGGTGAAAATGTTCAAAATTAACCTTCGCTTTTAACGCTGATTGAGTTGCCTATCATTACAAATATTTATACGCCTTTATATCGTTTAAAATGAATGAACGCAAAGAAACGATTTCATCCAACGATTGAAGTTACAAAAACATGAAATAATAAAATTGAGCAATAATACTTTATTTATACACGTTGCATTGCGTAAAACATTGCGTATTATTTTACTGTAAATGACTCTTTTACGTCGAGTACGTCGAAACGCGCGACGAGAAAGTTATTTGTTCTGGTGGAGAACGTGACGTTCGGCTGCGCAAAGTAAGAAAATATTGGCAGAGGATTAAGTTCCGGTAAATGCCAGAAACTCAGTGTTACCGTCTATAGAAGAGCTTAGCCCATTATCGGACAATATACGTATTATATAACGGACACTTCCGATTCGTTTGAGTATTGTCGCCACGTAATTGTCGCCACGTGGAAAAATTTTAGCTGTGGGGTATCCAGATTTTAATTCTTTACAAAGTGAAACGTCTTAGCTCGATAATAGTATTTTCCCCTAACTGCATGATTGATTTCATTAGCAATTAAGTGTTAGTAAAGTAAAAATACAATTTTAAATTTCTGATTATTTAAAAAATATAATTGTTGAAATTATAAATTTATGCTGAGCACAGAAGTGCAAAGAACTTGGCGAAACGCGGATAATGCTGATTTGTCAAATTAGCTGTTATAAGGGAGCGAGTGACTGCTGACAGGAGTCAGTCTGATTTTGTAAAGAATACTGCGAGTGTCGGGCTCCATTCCAGGAATGTAATTATCTCCACAATAAAACTCTTCTCATACACACATATAATTTTTAACCATAATTTTAACAATAATAACATTTGATTAACCTTGAATTCAAAATTCTGCAAAGAAGACGGATCGATCCCTAACAAAGGAAGCCTTGTCAGAAAGCCAAGAGGATTAGTTGGGCAAAGTTGTAATAATAAGGGTCGAGTATATATTCGCTACGCTATACAGGTATAACAATATACATAGCTGACCCGTTACAAGCTTTCATACAAAAGTCAATTTCAAAAATCAACATCTTCCTCGCGCTTGAAAGTCGGAGATATTGAAGTGTATTATTGTTTGAATAGTGAAGCGAAAAAAAATTGAATATTCCGAAGAAGAGAAAAAAAAGTTCTCGTCAGCTCTCCGTCTGACCAAAGCCTCGACTCGACTACTCGCGGCTCTTCGGGCATAAGCGCCACACGAACGCACGACTCGTCCGTGAGTATCGCACGCCACACACAGAGCTCGTTTACTTTACGGACTGGAGAAGACTATAAATCCTCGATACACTCCCGAAGCCATCCTTTATATATACGGGCGGAGAGTCGTTGTTTTGAGCATAACGTCGGGAGGAAATTAGTTTTGTTTCGGATGAAGATGGAAACGTCAGAAGTTGTTTAATGAAAGAAGCCGCTCTCCAGTGTGCCTTACAGCAACGGCCGCAGGCAGCCTCTCCGCGAGTTTTATGGATGTGGACTTGCTCCCGGGCATTACACTTTTAACGCTCGAGTAAAGTGTGCGCGGACGTATAATCCCTTTAGAGACTTCAACAAGGTTTAAGTTTCCGAGTTTTTTTGTTCTTTCTCTCTCCCCCCCCCCCCCGTCTTGGAGAGGTTCGCTGTTGAAAAATTACGGTCTACAGTGGCTGATGTATCGGGTTCGGCGAATTACAAAGTTTCGACGAAGATTTACGACGTTTCGATGCGCAATTCGCAGGCGGTTTCTTCATCCGGATGAAAGCGCTATTATAGCCCCGCGAAGTGTATATCGCGCATCGCGACGTGCGATGCAGCTCTTAGTCGACTAATTGAAGTGATATTGCGCGAGTTATTATACTCCGGGGAGATTATTTATTATGGGAGTGCGAGCGCGCGCTGAAATAATTGAAGCTCATCAGTTTGAAAAAAATTCAATTAGCCGCGCTCATCGCGGAGTCGAGAAATGTATCTTGGAAAGACGGATACGTGCGAATTTCAACCGCACTCGAGACCCTTGACCGATGCGCGATTTAATATCGGGCAGATTGAAATAGCATCGTGTCCGACACTCGTCAGAAGTCGATTATTCCAATTCTGATACTTCAGTATACGTAATGTCCGAAGCTGAAATCGCGCTCTATTGTTATAATTCTCTCTGCATCGAATGAAACTCGGAAAACGCGACACATTCGAGTTAATTAAATTGAAATTTTTACATATACCCGTACACGTACGCTGCAGAGAGCGTCAAAAAAGTATATTTTAATCCTGACATCTCTCCAAATTCAATCCAGCGAAATGTACGTTCCAATTTAAACTTCTCCGGGTACGAAAGCAAAAAAAAATTCTAAAATCTCCTCGACACGCGCTCTCTACCCGACAATTAGACGAATTCTCTGTCTATATATATTCCAGAAATTCAATAAACTCGCCGCGGGCGCGCGCGCGCCCCGAGAGCAAAAAAGACGTGCGCGGAACTCTCGCAAGATTCCCGCGGAGTCGACGAGAGCTCGACAAAGCAAGTAGGCGCACTTGACTTGCGAAGTAAAATTAGCGCGTGTGCCGCGTGTTCTCGGCTCTTCGCGCGCGTTTAAATGCAAATCAGCGGCTGGTGCGCGAGTTGGCTAGAGGAGGAAAAAAGGGGGCTGGAGAGATATATAGAGACTCACCGCCTTGAAGAAGGAGAGATAGATCAGGTGCGAGATGTCGACGAAGCTGCAGAGTATGACTATGCAAATCCAGGGCAGCAGAAACAGCTTCTCGTCCTGTGTAACAGAGAGAATTTTTTTCTGGAGTTAGAACTCGATGACGTTTATGTCGGGGGTTCGTTTAGAACATAAAAAATTTGATCAAAATATGCATTTATGCGTATTATTTTGATAGAATGAAAAATAATCTTTGTAACTCGGGATTGCGTTTAATCGTTTTTGTGAGGAGCTTCGCTCGTGCCTCTGAAAATCGGTCGAGTGGATTAATTGTATTTTCTGCCAGGCACGCACTCATAAGTACGTACATCACGCGATCTTACAAGTATCTAGATGTTATAATTAAAATATTGTTTATGGATCCTTTAACGAAGTTTCTTCTCGTGAATAAATCTTGATGTTCGAATGTGGGAGGCAGCCCTTGGTAAATAATTAATAACCAAACTTCACTTTAATCCGGCAACGTTTCGTCTGTGATTTCGGACCTTTTCAAGCCAAATTTTAAAAATACTTACTGACTAGCTGTAATACGCAGTGACATGAGGCGATTTTCCTCGTACTTTTAATTTTCGTCGATATTTTTAAAATTTGTCTTGAAAAGGTCTTAAACCAAGGACGAAACATTTCCCGATTAAGATGAAGTTTAGTTATTAATTATTTACCAAGGGCTTCCTCCCACATTTGAACATCAAGATTTATTAAGAACGTGGTGAGGATTATTCATAATAATTTCTTCTCTTGAGTTTATTTCCATTTAATTATTTATTCATTGTTACATTAATAGTTAGATTAATTATTAACAAGTACAATATTTTAACAATTCAAACGATAAATACAGCGTTAAAAAAAGGTCAAATAATTATTTACCCCACGTAGTCGGCTCGCCAATGTGTGCTTAGATCTGTAATTCCCATGACGAGCAATTACATCTTGATCAGGTGGATCAAGCATTGAAATCGCGTGAGACCATTCATATTCCAGCTTTCCAGCGCATACATTCATCACGTGATTCAGACAAATTATTCAACCTCCAAGCGGTTTCCTCTTTAATGCAAACGCGCGAATTCGAGCTTAACTATATATAATATTCTCTATTCTATAATATTCTTTATTTTGTCGAAAAGCGTGTGGGACACTTTCCGGAGCGATGTCGAATATTCGTCGTCGATCGAACGAGACAACTTGTAAAAAATTCTGCGCGAGCTTACTACATTTCTACAATCCGATGTTCGCCAGCTGAAAATGATTTTTCCGGGACGAAAGTGCATGTGTCTATATCTGCAATAAAATCGCGTAAATGTCGTGACTTGCATTATTCATGCGAACACGAGTATTGTTAGTATGCGTAGATGGACTTTTGCGATTGTCGTTTCAGATTTCTCGACAACTTTATTCTGACGGTTATGCCGACGAGCTTTCGGTTTAACGGTAATGGATACGAGGCGCATTTTCTCTGGCAGACATTTTTTCAAGCTTTTCATTATTTTTTGTATTAAGGCTGATACTAAAAAACAATTTATTCAGGTTTTCTTTACAGTATATAAGTAATATTTTGTTTTAGTGTAAACATTGATTTTGTACTATAATCTTAAAAATTGTGGGTTTTAATTAAGAAAACCGCTGCCAAGTCTCTGGCACTTAGCTTCCTCCTAATCGGTTTTTTCCCACATGCATATAAATGTTTAAATATTTTGCGTATTTAACATTGCCTATTCTGAAGTATGCAAATTAAAAATTATCTATAAATTCATTACGTTTGTGCTATGTGATGGAGAAGGTTACACCAAAATAAATTAAGACCATTTGATTGACGAGTTACGAATTTTTTTTAATTTATCAAAAATGAAAGCAATAAACCTAAATATACATTCACGCATACGCATATCCAAATAGACATTTTTTAAAAATGTTTTGGGTGTTTTTCCTCTATGAGCTTCCTTTAGGACGAACAAAAATACATCTCATTTTATAAAAATGTTAGTCTCTACAATAATGTTCTTAAGAGTGCAGCTAATCGAATTCAATGATAGAAAACTGGGTCATGGTGCGTAATAGACATCATGGAAATTAAAACCATTATTGTTTTAAAACAAAACCTGAAACTAAAATTTTGTTTCATTATCGTAAAACCAGTGCATACGTTAGAATTCTATAATCTTTGATTTTTTTTAACAAAATACGTCATTTTTATTTAATTTGCTTTCCACTTATTTAAAACGCTCTCAAACATCGTAAAACTTATACTCATAGTATTTCTTGTTTTATTTATGGATGAATTTTTTTTAACTGATGTAATAATTTGAATAACACTTTAACGATCCAAACTCGTCGATTTTCTGAAATTTAGTAAAGGATTGATTGGAATTTCGTTTTATCTGGTGATACATGTAATTCTTGAATATATGTGGGATCGTTATTTATACATCAGAGTTTAATACGACATTCAGATCGATGCGGTGAAATACTATGGAAGTTTGAAAAATCCTTTGTTCGCGCAGGAAAGAGATAGAAAGAAGAGGAAAATCAGAAAATCGATGGGTTTCAAATTCGATGACAAAAAACTTAAAAACATCACAACTTTCGTAGTAAATTTAAGCTTGGAAAAATAGTCAAATTTATCGGAAACCGAAAATAGTAGTCCCATAATTCTGAAAATTCTGGTCCCCTTTGAAATTCCTTCGGTGACACAACATTGAATTTCAATGGTTTCCCAAGCTTCTTTGAAAAATTGGAATTCCCGAAATTCTTTCAATAAATTCGAGCGATCGTACGTGAGGATTTTTCAAAATTTTCAAAATTCCTCTCACAGCATTACGTGTAATACGTCGAAGAAGGAGCACTGCATTAAAAAATATTCGTACATGAGTCAAATACATAGCCTTACGAAAAAATCGCTATAATCCGCAGAAAAGCTAAAATTTATCTGCTTCGACGTAGCTCGTCCAATACCTCTGCCATCAGCGAAAAGAAGTGCCTTTTTTCGGCTAAATCGAAGCAGTAATATAGCCAAGCCCTTATCTAGAATTCGCGCAACGTCGATAAGACGTCGCAGCCATAAACTTCTTCTCTCCAAAACACGTCTCGGGATATAGTAGAATTAATTAATTCCGATTCGTGACTCCAACAGGTTATCGGGTCGACGTTTTCGAGGAATTAGCATGAGGAAGCCATAAACCGAGTAATTGCAGATAGCAATAGGGACGCGCAGCCCCCGTCTGCTTTCGAAACCGCTTCGGTGTTGGACTTTTTGTTCCTGGGAAAAGCTTCTGTTCGGAATTTTATTTATTTTCTTTTTTTTTTCGATTTACGCTGCAACGAATTCGCGCGAGGCCAGCTGCGATCCTATTTTCAGCTTGAGCTTTTTGCATTTTAATTCTAGACGCTCTTCCGTGTGTTTACGACAGTTAAGCTTTGTGTATATATTTGTGTCTGAATATGTATGCAGCCTTGGTTCAACGTTTTGCGCAATTTCAGGTTAAACTAACATTGGTTTTGATGCGTTATGGTAATTTCAGTGCGTAGGAAATTTAACAACTCGGTGGTACATCGATAAAAATAAACATGATTAAGCTTCGATAGTTGTTCGATATGTGTATCATAAATTTACAAGCAATTATTCAATATGACAATTTATAACTGTATAATTATACCAAATATAATTAACAATTGTCGAAATTGGAACGAATACATAAATTTTCAATGATTAATCAAAGGTAATTTGTGTGAAAATGTTCATTTTAGACAATCTATATTTTTGCTATTACAGCTATATTGCACAGACTTCACTTTTGCATAGCACATTCAGTTTAAAATATAATTAATAACTTAAAAAAAAAGTTTATTTATAAAAGTTTGCCGATCACATGAAAATTTCAGGTATAAGAATAAAATCGAAGCTCCATCAATTACTCCGTTAATTACACCTCGATTTTCGATCGGACACAGCGGGTGAAAATTTCTTTGCGCAGATCAAAAGAGTCGAAGTCCTCTCGCGTTCGACTTGCTCCACTTTCTCGCACGCCAAGTGCAATCAATGAGGAAAGACGAACTCTGCGCGAATATACGAAGCGCAAACGCCTCGTCCCGTATCGAAATTGCTATATGATTCAACTTTGAATACTGTGTCAATATTTCTATATACCGCTGCCTAGATACACATCGAGAAACGACGCGATAAATCCAACTCTCGGTGCGCGCGCGCGCGCGCGGGCTATATTGTTTCGGAACTATGCGCGAGGACAGTAAACGAGCGAGTATAAATCAAAGCACTCTCTCTCCCTCGGAATCCCTCTGCGGAGGGAAAGCAAGCACTCGAGCCATTCGTAAATCACCTGACCAAGTGCTTTTCATAGTTAATATCCTGCGTATGTATGTATGCACGATATTGCTCGAAAATGCAGCGAGGGTGGTTTTGAGCTTCGACGAACACCGGCAGAGACGGCAAAATACGACTTCCAAGCGCGTGTATACATGCTGAAACAGCAAAAAAAAAACTGTGTACTACGTCGTTCCCTGCGATTCGATTCAGCTGCGGTATACGCGGATGTTGCGATTCCGAGGTAAACATTGCGTCGCTTCTCGTTGCTTCACCTGCCCGGTGAAGCTTCTCCGGCTCTTACTTGCGCGGCGAGCTGAAGTTGAAAACTTGACTTTATAATTCCAGTGTGTGCTTATACCGAAAGTTTTCCGCGAAAAGTTGACCTTTCGGGCTCTGATAGCGAGAAATGGACATTTGAATTTGTTGGCTTGAGTTTGGCTTTGCGCGCGCGCGCCCGTCAGTATGGAGACCAAGCTTGACTTTGACTTGCTGCCCGACTTCAGAACGAAGATAAAATATTGGCGAAAAGTTGATATCTGCTTCGTGGAAAAAAATGCATCGAGTTCGAAGCGTTTTCAGACTATAATCCGAGCTTGATGTCTATGTATATTTGCAGATTTGGAAAGCGGTCTCGGAAAACACAATTAATTTTTAAATTTGCGAAAAATGTAACAACCGCGCAAAATGTCTTTATAGAATATTGTGTCAATAATGTATAGTAAATCGCAGGATAATATAGGAATATATGTGCATATATCCATCCTATTTCGGAAACAACTTACACGAGCAAGTCGCAAAATTTTTTATTGAAGGCACACCTACCAGACCTGATTTTTCTCGTTCCTTAGGACATACTGAAAGAGAAAAACCTCGCGTACATGGCCGATCGAAGGGTAAACTTTTGTCCGGAGCAAACACGACTCGTAAAACGAGAAATAATTAAAAAACAGGAATGTATAGAATTTTTTTTCTCGAAAACTATGGACTTTTCAAAATATTTCATTAGAACAATAATGACTTAAAATTCATCAAAGAATACTCTGAAATTTTCTCAGATTTTTAAATGACGATTTTTGAAATTTCGATTTTTTTGAATTTTCGAAAAATCGAAAATTGTGTCGGATAAATCTGAAAAAATTTCAGAGCATTCTTTGATGAATTTTAAGACATATTTATTCTAATGAAATTTTTTTAAAAGTCCATAGTTTTCGAGAAAAAAATCTGTAAAATCTTAGAAAGGAATTTCTCTTTCAGAATGACCTAAGGAACGAGAAAAATCAGGTCTGGTAAGTGTGCCTTCAAGAAAATTTTTTGCGACTTGCTCGGGTGAGTTGTTTCCGAAATAGGATGGATATCCACAATGCACATATACATACACACACATTTGTACACGAATATCTTGATCCATTATTACCCGTATTCAACTATGCTATGGAATATGGTACGACATAACGTTAAACGCGTCAATCTTCGCTAAGCTGTTCAGGAGTACGTGAGCCTCCAGAACAGCTTGTGTTACACATATATAACAACATAGTAACTACGTTTAATCTCCTGCGTATGTATCCCGAATGGTCTCATAACGCACGAAGAGGTGTCCACATTAGTTTTTATTAATCCAGGAATATCAAAAATACTTTTATTATTTACCATCAAAAAGACAATAGATTTGTTCTATTTTTCTAAAAAAAAATTTGCTTTATTCATATGGACATATCTCTGTATTGCTCCTTGAATCCTTTTTCTATTCAAAACGGCTTCGAAAAAAGTTTCTATCCAAAATTTTAGCATTTTGATGAAACATACCCCCCAGTCATGGTATAGCACTATTGACAGACGTGTAATAGTCAAGGGGTCGCGTGTCTTCGGGGAAATATATTTGGTCTGTATATAAGTATATTTCTAGTTTGAAATAAGCAACAACACTTTGGTCAGTTGTAAAGGGCTTTTGCTGCATGAACTATAGTTCTGTTTTCATAGTTGATCGCTATATGCAGTCTTTTTTGTTGAACAGTAAAATATACATATACGCAGGATATTTCGCTCAAAAGTATCGTCTTTAAACTTTTGGGATACGACGTTCCGTTTTTTTACAATGAGATTTTAAAGAGCACAGAGGGATTCCTCTGATACTGAATAGTTTTATGAACTGAGAAGAGATGCTGTGATATATGACTATAAGAAAATATTATATTATATGATGTATTTAAAATTTTATTTAGAACTTTATTAGTTCTTAGAAAAAAAAACATATATGTATAACAGAAGATGGTATAGATTTTTCTTTTTATGAAAAGCGTATATGGTTGATTTGCAGAAAAATGGCATATTTCGCCGTCAAAATCGAAGAAAAAAAAGTTTCGTTTAGGGGACACCTTATGGTGGTTTTTCATCATTTAAAATATAACAAAACATAGTTTATTTGGAAACAGTTACGACTATTATTAAAATTTTTTCCATAAGATTAACATAGAGAAATTCCTGGATTTGTTACGGAGGTGACAGCTTCGGAGGTGACATTTGTACACTAATGGTTACGGTGTAAAGAGCCATTGCAAGATAATCAAATGTCCTTTTAGGTACTTATTAGGCTTTTTTTTCACACCCAGCCTTAAAGTGCTAACTTTATTGTGCGTAAAAAAAATAGTATATACACCACGGCAGTAAATAAAGAATGCCTCAAATTGCATATTTATCGCCCGAGCCGAAGGCGAGATAATTATCTGCGATTTGAGACATTCTTTATTTTTACTCCCAAGGTGTAAATGTACTATATATTTACATATTATATTATTTTATTTATATATATTTAAGTAACGAATATATATATCACTGCAATAACAAGGGCTTTAGAGGTGACGTTTTTTTTCTGCAAAACACCCATATCTTATAATTGTAAAGTTAAATAAAAAATACATTTTAAAGGATAATGAAAATTACGTAATAGCGAACGTTACGTAATACAGCATTGGATTTCTACGGAAAGATGAGCTTCAAACATATTTATTATATTGTATTTTAAATTTATATCACCAATTCTAGATGAATTGCGTTCTATTTATTAAATGAATGGTTTAATGAAATTATTGAATATTGATTTGACTCAATCATATACGTGTTATCCGTTTACGTGGTTTGCAATAAGCATTTTTATACCAGGCGTATATTCATTCTAACAAAATTCCTGATAGAATTGTGTAATTAAGGGGATCTGAAGTCTATAGTGACCGGTCAGTAATGACGCAGCAAAAAAATATTTAGATCTCAGTTAATATAATAAATTATACAAAACCAAGAGATACTTGCTCATTGTATTGGTATTATCTATAACTATGAAAGGTTTGGAATCAAAATATTCAGGCGTTGGAGAGAAAACCTTGTCCGAAAATCAGTAGCTGTCAGCAAAAGTACGTTACGTCAGATTACAACCACTGATTTTCGGACAAGGTTTTCTTTCCAACGCCTAAATATTTTAATTCCAAACTTTGCATGATGAGAGATAATGCCAATACGAAGGGTAAGTATCTCTTGGTTTTCCATAATTCATTATATTATTTGAGATCAAAGCACTTTTCTGCCGCATCGTTACTGACCGGTCACTATGGGTTTCAATCGAATCTGTATAATATTCGTTTTTGGAGAGATAATTTAGATTTGAGCATGAGAAATGAAGGTAACGGCAGTAAACGGTATCCAATTTGAAAGTTTTCCTATACCATCCTTTACATCTTCATGCGACAAGATTTATATAATCAAAACCTTATCGAACTTCGCTTTTTCAAACTTTTCATAATAAGATAGGAACCAATTTTATATTATCGGATAAAATTGAATTATATTTAATTTAAATTGGGAGCATAAAATTAATGAGAAGAAAACAGAATTTCATACTTTACCTTGTACACTTTATTCATCTATTTAAATTATTTTAAAATGTTTTCGGAAAAGTAACGTTTAATAAATTTCAAACATTTTAGCTATTAATAACTACTGAAAGAAAGTTAAATTTTTAATTATTTATTACCTAAAATTGTAATATCGTTTTCTTTTTATGTCTACTGCAAGTAAAAATTGAACGATCAAATGACAAATCAATATCTATCAGACAGTACAGTATATATGGCAACAACCATTCATGCGAGAATAACGTGAACTCAATACCGACTATAGATGACAATGAAAAATTCAATGAAAAATTTGCAGCCTCCGACCATAGACTGCCTCGATACCTCATCTGTCCTCGTGAATATTTCACCTACCATATATACTCCCGGAAAAGCATTTTTTTCATTTTACCTGACAAAGCTGTGAAAGGGAGAAACAGTGCTGCATCAGGGGCTTGAACGTAATGTGCTTCTTTATGTGAGTCTCAAGTATTTGTATTTCAGATTATTAGAGACTATCAATTAGGTGATCGAAAGTTACGCCTTGGTAAAAATTAAATATGCAACAAAATAAGCGGAAACCTATTTCTCGTTTTCTAACGAAACGTTTTAAATGACAAGACAGGTGGGCACGTTTCGTATAAAGGATATTTAACAGCTAAAAGAGCTGTTTCTCCGCGTGTTATTTGTAATCTAAATGCTAATGACGGAGTTTCATGTTAAAGATGCAAGCTGCTTGGGCACAAAAAATTCAGAAGGGTTCTTTTATTTAGCAAGATATGCGGGATTTGTGGGACACACGCGACCAGAAGTAATTCGTAGTGTGCAGAACGAACAATTTTTTTTTCAGAAGAAAATAAAGTTAAATTTAAATTTCTCATTCGAACGTGTGTGTACTCACTTATAATAATGAAATACTGCACGGGAATCCATATTATAATTGCGAAGAGCGATAATGCGAGAAATCCGGAAATTATAAAAGCCTTTCATAATCTTTCATAATTGAAAATCCTTATATACGCGCGCGTATCAGTCTTAACGAAAACGCCCACGAAATTGTCGATCTAAAGTCAATTCTCTCACTCACACGATCCAGCCCTTTTATCCAGGAAATTAACAGCGAGATTCCCGCGAGCATTTAGTCTAATAGCCCTTATCGCGGCTCAACGTACGTTGCCTCTTTGAAAATGGAATACTGTGCCAAGCGGAGCTCCAGCATATGTATACCGCACTTCTTTAAAGCAACTAAGTCGTAGTCTCTTATTTTTTCAAGCAGTGTGCTGACCCCTTTTATTTATAGGACAAACTGTGCCGGGTATACCCTCGGAGCAGTCTATGCGCACTTGTATATACATTTCGACCAAACTGTGCGATATCGCGAGCGAAAGATACAGTCTTTTGACGGATGTATTCGACTGTTGCACCGATAAAGGCAAATCATGTAGGAAGTTTTGATTTATGGGCTTCGGATGGGAAGCAGTCGAGTCATGCGCTCTCGAATTAATGAGAAGCCGAAATCAATCGCTTCCTCCGTTCTGCACACGCGTGTTTGCACCGAACATACTATTTTACCTAATCAGTTACACCGCGTAAAAATTTTAAAGTGGACACTCGAATTTCAGAGTAAGCGAACAAATTGCTTTTCCGAGAAAGTCGCGACACGTCGAGGGATTCTCCAGTGACAACACATCGAATTTCGCGTTATTCCCCGGCCGCCGCAACTAAATCCTTCCCCGGAGGGAATCCTCGAGAAAGAAGCCGGCCAATAAACAGAATATGGGATTTTTTCCGAAAGCCTTCATCTTCGGCGATGCGAGATCGACACTGCGATTTTATTATTTTTTAGAGCATCCGACAAGGCCACGACGACGCTGTAAACGTACGCTGTATATAATACCCGTTTTTATAAACAGCTGGAAACACGGTCCACCTTAAAAATTTATGAAGCGCAGTGAGTATACGCTTAGTGGACGGCCCACGAGACAGGGCGATGTGTGTACACGGGGAAAATTGTGTTTCAGAAAAATATGCGCATTCCGGCGAAGTCGAGCGCGCAAGCCCGTGCGAGCGAGACTGCGCTTCTTCGCGCGGTGCGGAATTCTGAGAGCATTGGATTTTTGCGAGTGAATTTTTTGATTTTAAAGGGATGCTAAAGAGTCAGTTAAAAATTCAAATTTCGCGCCACAAGGCTGCGGTGGAAAGAGCAGCCGCTTTATTGTATGAATGAAAAATCGAGTAAAAACGAAATTTTGAAAGATCAGGTTTTGTAAATATTTTGCATGTAAATACCTCGGATCTTACGGTACATGTCTGGTACGGTATTTTAATAATCGTTCAAAATCATGTTATTCAAATGCCGCATATTTTTCTGCTCTGAATTTTCTTAAAATCTTAAGAAAACAGCTGGAGTGAAATTTGTGAGCGCTGCTCTTTTTTTTCTTTGCGCGAGATTTCAATTTCAATTTTATCGAATGAAAGAAAATTTATCCAAAAGTATAAATCTGAAGAAATTTGAACTCCGTTTATTCTAAAATTTTCCCTTTTACGAGGATATTACAATAAAATGTTCTGATCAAGAAAAGTAATTTTTAAACTATTTCGTCACATTGCCCCACCATCAACGTATACCTATGACACAAAGACGCTTTGTAAAGACGCTTTACGATAAATAATCCATTATCCCCAAAGAGCTGTTTCACTTTGCCACTTTCAGGCAAAGGCACTCTTTTCAGCTTGTTAGTCCCTCCAGCCTCTCGTTCTTAATATTAATTTCAGCCAAGCTTAGGAACTATATTGTATACGTACTGCAGCTTAATGGAGAAAAATAAAGGAGGGTAATCAAGATGAGAAGCAACAAAATTAGAGCCGCTTTTTCATAGTTGAATATTAAGAAAACAGTGAAAATCATTGGGAAACTAAAACTAAATTATTCAAGTAAAGTAACTATAATTATACGTACTTCTGACAGAACGTGATAATTATTAATTTGAAATTGAAAGAATATAGATCGAGAGATTTTTCATTTTCGTATAAATTTGCTTCTGTCACATTTTTACTCCCGGCAGATTAATTAAAAATTTTCTGTTTTTTTAACGTATTATTTCGGCGAAGTACTTTCAATAGCAGTTGACATCATAAAACTGATTGAAAACACTTCGATTGTTCTCTGAGCGAACAATTTGTACGCAGGTATTCTTCTTTATTAAAAAATCCACACACTTAGACAAAGCATATTTCATCAAAGGAAATATTTTGTCATCTTTCACAGCGTATAATTCTACGTGCCTCCTACAGCATAAGAGAATAATTTTCAGTTAAAACTCCTTTTCGATTATCGGATAACAATAAATCAATGGAGTGTTCCACCTCAATCCCCCCCCCCCCTCTCCCCACAGACTACCTGATAACTCAACGTCCGGGAACCCGCGAATTCCCGAAGAAAGCTCGCCTAGTAATTACATCCTCGCGAGTAGTGTCCTATATCGATTATCGAGCCGAGTGATATCGACGAGTATCAGGCTACATGTATAAAGGCGTCGCGTCCACTTTAATACCGAGAGCTGCGCGCGCGAGCGTTGACTTGCAGACCACGTAATGTAATAAGCGCATAGTATATTGAATAGTACGACACGGAGGCATATATTGAATCGAAGTTGTCTGTCTCGTGGGAAAAAAATGCATAATGCGGTGTTATATGCGCTCGAGCCGAGGGGGACTTTAGAACTTTGACTTTTCCTTTGCTTTTCGAGAATTTCTGGAAATGTTTGACTTGCCAGTGATTTCGCGTTGCGGAGAGAATTGCGCTTTGGCAGACGTCTGGATCGAGTGTGATGAATTCGGTATTTTATTTATATATACGGGTCGCGCGGCGCGCAGCGTCGATTTCAATTCAGAAAATAAAATCACGCGCAGCTAATAATTTTGGCCGGAAATCGGTATACCGTAGCCGGAAGAGCTTAATAAATTCTGTCGTATATTAGGTAGACGTGAAAATAGCGATAGTGCGACATGGCTTCGTGTCGATATGGAATTTTATTGCGTGTTAAGAGCCTCTAAATGGAGGTGGAAAAATCTATAAATTTAATCCGATTCTCAGGGATTCAAATGTACGATGAAAAAATTTCGTGCTATTTTAGGAAATTTATCGTAGAAAGTGAAAAAGCAATGTTCCCACGAAATCGAAGGAGTGATATCGAGTTTTTATGTTTCTATATGTGAACAATAACTGTTATTTTTAATCACTTTATTTTATTTCGCTCATCGTCGCATTTAAAACTTAAATTAAATTGTATTAAAATTTTATTTTAATTTAATTAAATTAAAAATTTAAATTTTATTAAAAATAAATTTTATTTAAATTTTATTTTATTTTTATTAAGCTTTATTTTTATTAAAGCTGGCGAAAATACTGACCACTATCGACGTACTCTGATCGTACACATACCTACTCACATGCATGCATACATGGATACGTAGGAACCAACGATTTATGTATAGCTGCTAGTAACAATGATCAATTGATACATCAGGAAAACTCACGGGGAATTGACGGAACGATCAAAGTGCTTAAAAAAGAGCATGTGTCTATTTTCGACGTGCTAATTAATACTCATTAATGAACGATATTGAATACTGAACATTCGCTATATATTTATATAGTACTGTGAAAAAGTTTCTCTGGAAACAAAGAACAATTCTTTGGTGACAATAACGAGAATTTTACCGCGTAGGTGTCTGTGTTGTCGATAGAAGGAAGTTTTTGGTCGTTAAAAACGATAAGCAATATTCTCGCATCTAATAGAGTATACTTGTTCATCATAAGTCTTCACACTTTTTGTACGCTGGTCGAATGACAAATACGTAATTTTGTAAGTTGCCCGTGCTGGAAATAAGACTTGTTTATTCGACAAGGAAAATGTTCTTTTTATCAGCTCGATGAATTAGCATCTTAACATACTGCGTGCGACTTTTTACTAATATACGTAATAATAATTGTTATGTATATGGGATTGATCTTAGTACAGGGTTGTGTTAAATAAAGAGAAACAACATTTTGGATAAACAACAACTATTATATTAGAAAATGGAAATAAGTCATGATACACTCACTATGTTTCACACACCGGTCTGCACTCATTCGAGGTCGCTCTGGGACTGACGCTGGGGGTCAGCCTCATCCCTCTCAAGCACTGAGGGTTCGTTCATACCAGAGATGAATAGGGTTCATACCTGCTCTTGCACATCCCTGTCTTTCTCCCTCTCTCTCCCTCGCATACACTCTACGCATACACTCCCACATGTATTAAAATCACTTTATGCAGATTTTTTCCCAAAGTTTTTATTTGAAATTCCTTACCTTAATACATATTAATTACAGGTATATTGCATTATTTTTACCGAAGCAATCAATCAATCGGATTAATTTTCCAATTAAGTAATTTGTCAAGTACATTTATTAAGTGAGGATTACCTCCTAGTCTTGTTATTTCTACTCTGGCTTGCTGATCAAGATCTGACATGATTTTTCTTGTGTAAGCAAAAGATCCTAACTTATCTAATAAGTTTACGCAGTATTTCTTCACTTCAATATTTTTTGTTCTCTGCCGCAAAATATCTGCGAAATAAATGTGTTAAAGAAAATATACCTTGAATTATTTTTAAATGAAAAGTTAATAATGATAAGTTGGAATAAAGGATACGTAAAATTTGACCGCCATTTTCTTGGGCTTTTATACCATGTAGGAGAGGAAAGCCAAATTTTCCATCAGTAATATCATCACAAAAACCTTTACTGTCAGAGCACTAAAAGAGCGGGAATCATGCTTTAAGAGTTGAATACCTATACTACAATGACAGTACTATAGATTATGTTTACCTCTTCATCGCACAGGTTTGTGTAATCGTCTCTTATATGGAAGTACAATCCTAAGATTTTAACTAACGGAGTAAAGTCTGTTTTGCAATTTGAGAAGACTTGCATGAGCCGTACAGCCAAATTAAAAAATCCAGCAGTCTCTAAGCGAGAAAATGACATCAGTAATATGTACATACAATATTTACAAACAGATTATATACATATGTAAAGACTGACGCAAAGTCTCTGGCACTTCATGTGCATTCCAGGAAATTTCGGAAACAACTCGGACGGAAAAATTGCAAAAAATTTTCTTGAAGGCACACCTACCAGACCTATTTTTTCTCGTTCCTTAGGTCATCCGTAGGGAATACTTTTTTCCGGAGCAAAAACGACTCGAAAAATGAGAAATAATTAACAGAAAGAGAATTCATAGATTTTTTTCACAAAAACTATGAACTTTTAAAATTATTTCATTAGAACAAAAATGTCTTAAAATTCATCAAAGAATGCTCTGAAATATTTTCAGAATTTTTAAGGACTTTTTCGAAATTTCGATTTTTTTGGATTTTTGTAAAATCAAAAATTGTTCTTGAATTGAATTTTTGTTCTAATGAAATTTTTATAAAAATCCATAGTTTTCGAGAAAAAAACCTATGAATTCTCGTTTTGTTAATCATTCCTCATTTTTTTGAGTCGTTTTTGCTCTGGAAAAAAGAATACCCTAATATTGGCCATATGTGCGGGTTTTTTCTGTTTCAGAATGAACTAAGGAACGAGAAAAAACAGGTCTAGTAGGTGTACCTTCAAGAAAATTTGTTGCAACTTTTCCGTCCGAGTTGTTTCCAAAATTTCCTGTAGATATGCACATGTGCGTCGAATTCTAAAAAAAATCTTCTGTTTTATGAAAATTTAGATAACCATAACTTAAAAAAGGATTGACCAAATAAAAAATGCTTTCTTTTTCCGATTTTGGATAAGAAAATCAAATCCAGAAAACTCAATTGCAATGAAATACGATTAACAGAACACAGACATTTTGTAGAAATGTTTAATTTCACTTCCAGATCTCTTAGAAACATGTTTTGAGTGTTTTTAAGCAATCTTGTAAAAATCACTATCATAAAACATATGAGGAATGCCAAGGGTTATATATTACTCACTCTCAATAGCCATAACTTTGTATTCAGCTTCTGTAGGACATGTAAAGGTATCTCTCCAATAAATTTCCATTCCTTGTCCTCTGTGAAGCTCTAAAACTTGCTCACTGAATACTTCTATTGCCTATGAATTTCTGCTTTAATTGTTTTGCTTAAAATCGTTAAAAAACGTTATAATAGTAAAATTAACATACCTGAAAATTTTTAAAAGATATCACTCTTTCGAGAGCAATAAACCATCCATAAACGGCAGCATTTAATGTTCTTGACACTCCATAAATAGAGTGTGCAACGGGAACACCATTTCGAAGTATGGAGTCATCTTGAATGTCATCAATTCTGTAATATAAATTTCATGTGGTAAAAACGAATCTATTTATTTTTTTATTTTTACAGGTATCTTTTAAAAATTTGAAATGCTGTGCTGTAAAGAATGACTTACAACTCGAGTATCGTATTAGTATATTATGATTATACTAATGGCTAAAGCTAACAACGCACCGTACGGTAGTGGGGTGTTTATTACTATGATGAATATTCAATTTCCAAAATTTTAACATTTTTCTAAGTTTAAAATTTTAACATTTTTTATCGGTATTAAAATTAAATATGACCGCGTCGTTTATTCTTTAAACATCAAATTCTGTCTCTAAATGATTTGATAATAAATAATTCATAACTTGACTCCAAAAAATAAGGAGCTTTTATATAAAATGAGTAGAAAAAGCCAGAATCCGTCTTAAACATATACAATTAAATTTAATGGAGTGTGACATACACATACCGTATTATGCAATTTATTTGGATGCATGACCGAAAACTTACAGTGAGTACATATGAAGTGCCATAGTGTGTGTTATATCACTAACTATCTGTGCTTTTTCGTCTGGAATTTTTAGCCAGTAATTGAAAGCACGTGTAAGTGTATCTTCAACACGTTCGCCAGAGGTTGGAACAATGTAAGTAATCGGTTCCGTGAGTATCTGAAAAAATGTTGTTAAGCGTTATATTAACGCATAACATATGAAAATAAAAATGTATGAAATTCCGAACCTTATCTTTTTCTCTGTCACCATTTAATGAATAAACTGCTTCGATTCTTTTGATATCCATGTCAAGAATATAGTTTAATTAAAAGTTATAATAATTGACAGGTGCTTGTTAGTTCAACAAGCTATCAACAATGCCTGAGTATCAAATGGTCAGAAATGAATACTGTAACTCATATTTATAGTAGATACGTATTGATGCAAAAATAAAATATGCAAAGAATGCAGTCTTGTCAAAGACATTTAAATGTGTTGAACAAGGACGTTCACATATAATATTCCCACACAGTAATATTCCCACGGGAGTAAAAATAAAGAATGTCTCAAATTGCATATAATTATGGCCTGAGCCGAAGGCGATTTTACTCCCGTGATGCATATATTATTTTTCTGCATATAAACTTTTTTTTGGGTTATACTTCTCATTTTATCACTTCAGCTCAAAAAATTTTACTGAACATATGATTTCTGCATTATTATTATTACAAAATAAGTGTCAAGAAAGCACTTTTATTAGTCTTTCTTTAATAAATTTTCTGTTAATCATTTTAAATAAAAGTCGCTAGAAATAAGAGTTGAATTTTCAGCAAGATAAGTTTAGTCAAGAAGGTTTAATTCGATTTTTTTTTATTTACAGTTTTATGCAGTTAAATGCAGTGACGAAAAATGTGCAAAAGCTACTTCAGGAGGCTGTGTTGGTCTAAGTCAAAGTTGGGTACAAACCTAACCTAACAGGATAAGACCAACTTTTAAGAAAAAGGAGAATGTGTAACTCCTAATTCGAAAATAATTAAAATAATCATAAAATTACATATTCAAGTTAATTTATTAATTAACTTAATATTGTTAAAAAATATAGCAGTTTAAATATAAGCATTGCAGATAATTATATTTTTTCTTGCAGCCGTAACAATTAAGTTAAGAAGTAAGAAATCATTAAAGACTAATCCAGATGAACTGTTTACCTTGCTTAGTAAGGTTTTATGTAACACAAATGAACTCATGTGCTGCATGATTAATATACGATGAAGGCGCTGCCAACTTCTACCAACGTCGGGCATAACAATGACATTAGTTATTCATGAATATTAATGGAATTATTGTAAAATTCCTTCGGGTGCTATATGCAAACGTTATGCGCTAAAGATTTTTTTAACACGCACCCTTACTTAGAAGAAAGTGCTGTGTTTAAATCATAACCTTGCTCTTATGTCTCTACGCGCTGTTTATGCTCGAGTGAAAGGTGAGAGTGTGTAAAAAATGGCATATTGAAGCGAGGAGCTCATCCGTGTAAATAGAATTTCGCCAGCCCCCCCCCCCCCCATTAGTCCATACTAATCAACTGAACGAAATTGGAAAGGACCTAAAAAATTATGAAGCGGTGTTGGCTGCGTTGTTGGCGTGCTATAGGATACTCAGATAACAACACTATTCCAGGAGTCGCGGGTTTGACTTCCGGTGAAAACCAAAATTGGATTCTTCGGAGTTGGGGGTTTCAACGGGAAAAGAACCCTGGATTCCGGTTTTCTGGGAGCAGTTTTTCCCTTAGATTTTTCCTTCAGCATAATTCCAGGTTTTCCCTTGACCCACATCAGGTTTAGGTTACCAACCAGAACAGTCATGGATCTATTATCAAAAAGTGCAGTTTTTACAGAAACCATTTGATCATCAATCAATGATGTCATCAATTCCCATGTCTAAATCGTCTACATCAAAATCTGAGGTATAAAAGTTATGCGAAGAATTCCAAAAAGAAAAATATAATTTTTTTACCCGGATCGTCTGGCTGTAATGTAAAAATATCAAAAATTGATCAATTTGCAAGGAATAAATAGAGGAGCAAAATCACTTGTTAAAGTTTGTATCCGTGGAGAATATTGTATCGACAGAATCTCAAAAAATCCTTGAAAATTTGGAAAATTTCTCGCTACGCTCGTGCGCTAAGTTCACGGTGAACTAATCGATTGCTTATATCACGAATAATCATGACTGCAGATTTAGGTAAGCTGTGCTACAAAGTTATATGCGATACTAGGGACCTAACTGGCCCATCGGATAACGTGCATATCACCCTCGCTTCACTCGGGCGCTATTTACACGCCGTGCAATAATAGGCCACTTAGCTCACACATATCTTTATATACTTATATTGCTGCAGGTAGCGAAGATTACAATTTACTTTTAGAAAACGACCACCGAGAGTCCATTCGCCAAGTATTTTAAAATGTTTCCAAGAAGTAAAGCATTTTGTAGAAAACAAAACAAAATTTAAAAGTTAAAAAATTTAAGAACTTAATTTGTATTTATCTAATTGTAACATTTATAATGAATACAGTTGATCATAGTTTTGATAGTATTATTTTCTTTTACTCAAAAGCTTTTCAATGAAGAGTGATTTCAATTATGAATTTCAAGCATAATATTTTATATTTTATTAGTATAAGGAACATTTCAATGTTCCGGATTCAAACTCAATCATAAATAAGTCAATAGTAAAACTGTTAAAGAGATGTTGGATTGAATTAAATGTATGGAACTCTGTAAACTTATGGACTGTAGGTTTTAATACGATACACATTGGTTTTATTCATAATTCTGTTTTTTTTACAGCTGTGACAATTAAGTCAAGAAGCAAGAAATTATTGCAGCAAGAAATAAAAAAAGCAGCACAGCTTGAGTTTATATTATTTCTTGCTGCAATAATTTCTTGCTTCTTGACTTAATTGTCACAGCTGTAAAAAAAAAAACAGAATTATGAATAAAACCAATGTGTATCGTATTAAAACCTACAGTCCATAAGTTTACAGAGTTCCATACATTTAATTCAATCCAACATCTTTTTAACAGTTTTACTATTGACTTATTTATGATTGAGTTTGAATCCGGAAAATTGAAATGTTCCTTATACTAATAAAATATAAAATATTATGCTTGAAATTCATAATTGAAATCACTCT
Organism: Philotrypesis tridentata; assembly: GCA_018906965.1. Classification (NCBI taxonomy): domain Eukaryota; kingdom Metazoa; phylum Arthropoda; class Insecta; order Hymenoptera; family Pteromalidae; genus Philotrypesis; species Philotrypesis tridentata. The sequence goes on from JACCIB010000002.1 coordinate 2,051,690, forward strand.
TCATTGAAAAGCTTTTGAGTAAAAGAAAATAATACTATCAAAACTATGATCAACTGTATTCATTATAAATGTTACAAATAGATAAATACAAATTAAGTTCTTAAATTTTTTATTAAGAATTTTTTGATTAAGAATTTTCTATTAAAGAAGAATAAAAAAAGCAGCACAGCTTGAGTTTATATTATTCTTCTTTAATAGAAAATTCTTCGTTCAAGAAATTCATAATAATTTGATTTAACCTTTTTTAGTTTATTATCGGAATCATTCTGTATAAAATGAATAAATTTAGATTTATTTTCGTCTTTTGATATAGGCCAGTCAATATGCTTCATGCGAGCTCGACTTTTTTAAAAAAATTTCTCGATTTTGTTTATTTAAAAAAGAATTTCTGAAATGTAAGACATTTCCTTTCTTTCCTTTGATAATTCACAATTCGCTTCAAATTCTGTCTAATTTTTTATTGACAAAATCCTTGAAGTTGCAGTTTTATGTTGAGCCGATTTCTTAGTATTTTTTTATTTCTGTGCTAATCGTGTAAACTAAAATCTTCTTACTTGTCGACATTCATTAGTACTTTTATACAGCGTTAGATCTTATCAAATTAATCAAATTTTCTGAGGTAAGTTTACAAGTTTTTGTAAACTTGATTGTTTCTGTCTTACAAAACTAAAAATAAAATGTGTTAGGGTTCATCTGGGCGAACTCAGAGTATCAGTAGTTGATTTTTTGAAAAGTTAACTGATTGATATCTGTAAAGACTTACGAAAACAGATATCAAGATGAAATTGGTGACGTTATTATTGGAAGGACAACGAAGGTTCAATAGAAACGTTGGAAAGTTTATTGTATAGCTTTAAATTAAATGATAATCTTTTATTATCTAGTGTAAATTTACTTAGAGGAAAGTTGATATTAAGATAGATTAATATCCTTAAAAATAAACGATGCAAATTTATGCATTTCATTTAATTTTGTGAATATCTTCGATATCCCAAAAATCGAATTAATCTTATTGATTTTCCTATGTACTTACCCTGAACAATCCATACAGCAGCAACAAGCAGCAAATGACACCACTTGACGAGCATATGAGAAACGCGAAGTTAAACCTCATGGTAACTAGAAAAAAATCAATATTATTCAATTTCAGTAACGCGCATAAAGTATTTAGCGTATTACATTAAATTACAGTTTGTACTAAATAAGTAAGTCACTAATGCAACGCGGAAATTAATTAAATACTAAATTAATTTCTCAACGTTTTATTAGATTTAAAAAATCTTGCGATATTTTTTCGCGTGGAAAAGACTTTCATTTACCTACCTGGTGAGATTCCCGGTTCAAGAACGCTGCTGGACTTGGGCAGCGAACGATTTCCTGATAGATACTGACTTTCCTCTTGTAGGACTGTAGCTACAGTTACTGCCAGCACCGAAAAGTACAGCTGGAACAGAAAAACCAAAGAAAATATTAAGCAGGTGTGTAACTTCAAGGAAGCAAGCGATTTAAGAATAGTTGGTAATATTTTTATCGCGACAAAAATTATAAAATCAATGTTCCTTATTAAAGTAGAAGTAAATACTTTGAATTTGAATCCGTTGATTGAATAAATTTTGTCTCGAGTGAATAATTTCAGTTGCAGAATATGCGAGCTTCGTGGAAAAATAGACCTGCTATTTAATGCTAGTTTTCTGAGAATAGCTGCATCCTTTTGTAAGAAACAAATAAAACAAAACAAAATTACTCAAATCAAACTGAATTTATTTGAATTATCGGCAATAATTTTACTGAAAAATAATTTTTCCTCTTCGATTCGATGTAATATTCTTCAATATCTTATTCTTTTAACACGAAATACTTGTTAATGTATTTTATTGCTTTTGTTTGCGAATAAACTACCTTTCTTTGTACATTTCAATTCGTTCTAGTATAAATCTCATTCGCGAAACAATTCTGAAAAGAGTTGCTTTCATCGAAAAGCTGGGCAAACAGAAAGGACCTTTCCTACACTTTCCTTTATAAAGAAGATTTGATTTTTCGTAGTTTTGACGTCAGATCCAGAGGCATTGCCTCTTTGACTTAAGTGCATTTTTCCTTTCGTGGGCATGAGATATCAAAAATACGGACAGCTGTACTGCAATCTCGTGATTTTTGTAGCGTATTTCTTGTAGATGAGTTCTGTTCGCGAATTATAGAGTTAAGAACTCGCGATGAACTGGGAGCAAACTCGTCTAAACGCTCGCGATGCCCAAACATAACCTCCAAATCTGATAATTTTTTTTAATTTTTACATCAGCCTTCTCAAATCCTTATATAAATATGTAAACAAAGAGGTGAAAAGTTAATCCTCAAAATCGCCGAGAGTCAGGCTTGAACCCTAGACATCTGGATTACTAGCCTGACACTCTACTGATTTAGCCATCGTCTAATACATCGGATCGTCTGATAAATCTGATAAGTTGGAGCAATCTCCGATTAAATAATAAAAATTGTTTCTATTAAGTTAATGGATTATTATTATTTATATTATGATGCATAATAATATAAATAATAATAATTAATTGTATAGGAGTAATCGCCAAACAATTAATTGTTCATTTTAAATTAAATAATTAGCGAGTTTGCTCCGAGTAACTCAGCAGTTACCGTCCCAATTTTAGCTGGGATTCACGCGAGTTCATTCACGAGTTTGTCACGAGTTCGGTTAATTTTCACGAGTTACTCGCTAGTAACTCGTGGTACTTTTTACCGGGGTGGAGATTAAAATTTTAAATTCAATTTTTTACTGCAACCAAAAGCAAGAGAGTGGAAAATTTTGTCGCTTTAATTTGCAATATTTTTTGAAAACAAAACAAACTTAGTGTACTGATAAATCTTGCATTTTCTGCTTGATAAATATATGGAAAGCGGCGTCGTTGTTGTCGCTACCCTTGTATAGTGTGTCTCATGAGAAAACAATATACCCTTAGGCGATACATGAAAACGAAAAGTTGCCAAGCGTAAGACGAAGTTAACTTTCTTTTTCCTCCTATTTTCATTGCATCGCGTTCTTCTTTTTCTTATCTACTTTCGTTTTCTCGCGTCAGTAGAGCTTGTATTGCAGCAGGAGAATTCTGCATTAAATTGTACATCAGAAGTTCCAGACTCGTATATATACTTGTATTGCATTTATTTATTTGTTAGTTTCTTTACTTTTATAACTGCTATCAGATTCTTGCATGTATTACATCCTATAACTTTAAAAACTTTGTAAATTGAAATAAAATTGAAAATATTTTCAAGATCATTCTTGTAAAAACTCTTTTAAGTGCTCAAAAAAACATTCTCACATTTATTCACAGAAAATATGTTGATAATAAGTAGAGTTAGTAATACTTGCAGAGCACTACTCTCTCAGCAAAATGGTATTTCCATTTTGCAAATTCTGGAGTAGACTTCACGTTACATATACACTTACGAACATTTTATTTGCATAACGCAACTACTTCTGAATGCAAAGTTGTAAATCTCTAAAGGTATGAAATATTAAAACTCTCTAATAAAATGAACTATTTTAATTAGTTAATTTCATTTTCTAAACAAAAAGAAGTAATAATAATACTAAATTTGACTTTCGAATGAAAATAGCATTGAGGTGTATGTATAAATAGAATCAATGGATTGAGAGCTATACAAGCGCGAGTCTGCGTGAAATTGCTGTACTTTACGGATTTGGTCGTTGAGAGAGCTATATTTTTGCTATTTTCTTTGAAGCAAGAGAATTATTTAATGGGGCTAAGTTCAATTATATATTTTATATCGTTCTTTTTTATTTTTAGTCAAGCGTTTCTGAGCATTTTATTGTTATTTTTCTTTTAAAACATGCGCGTGACTGATGAATTTTATTTGAATAAAATATTGCATTTTCTACAGCGAACTAGAAAAAAGTTAACGTATTTCATAAGCTTTGAATAATACAATGAACACTTTTCACCCGACTGACTAAATCAGTTATCTTGGCGAATATGCACATTTTATAATAATAAATGTCATTCTTATTTTCGGATTCCACTATATGTCAGATGCATTTACGAAGAGAGCACATGAAAATCCAATTGATATGAAATTTGAAATTCGCATGTATATCTATAATTCAAGATTCGACATCTTGGCTGTCCACGATCCGAAACAAATCGATGTGTAGCAATTGATGTGAAAGCAATAAAAAGAAAAGGAAGATAAAGATAGCAGAGGAGCATGTTATAAATAGAAAAGACTCAGCAGCAGAAAGAGTGTCTAGCACTTAAAAAGTAGGTTAACTCATCGCGGCCATTGGCGCCTGTTGTATTTTTTTTTGTGCGCACGGTAAATCGAGGATAAAGGAAAGAACTGAGGCTTAATTTTCAGATCCGAGGTTATTAAAATCAAAATTTGACGAATTGGTGGAAGTACGAATTCTGACGGTAAGTATGGATATGACAGAATTTGTATGCCAGACAACGATGTTCAATTTTTAAAATTTAATCTACGTAATCTTTGGTATTTATGAAAGATATTTTGTGCAAGTCTCTGTCAAGGTAATAATAAAAATTGAAAAATATTCGTAATATTTCATGGAATACTCTGATGAAAACTTACATTATTAAAATTAAGAAAATTGTGTATAGCGTCTTGCAATATGTCAGATTTTCGATTTTCTCTCTGTCGAAGAAAATGACGCAGATAATATATTATACAGACATTCGGATGATAAATCTTTTAAACTGTCATACTCTTTAATAAAAAAATCATATAAAATTCAAATGGAATATTTCATGAAAACTCAATTATATTCTCAGAGAATGTATAATGTTCTTCACGATTGATTAATTGAAAATTAAATCTGTTGTAAAAACTTCTTTTCCTTTGAAAAAAGGTATAAGGAATTTAATAATTTTAAAATAATTTTAATTAACCCATTCCCTAGGATGCGCGCTTAGCGTGCTATAGGAATATAGGATACTCAGGTAACAACACCGTTCCAGGAGTCGAGGGTTTGATATTCCTGGCGAAGACAAATTTGGATTCTTTCTGAATTAGTTTTTCATCGGGAAAAGAACCATGAATTGCGGCTGTCTCAGGACGAGTTTTTTCCTAGAATTTTCCTTCAGTGTAATTCCGGATTTTCCCTTACCCCTCAAGCGAAATCCTGGGCGGAATCGCGTGATAGCGTTAGAAAACGAGATAGTCGACTCCGATGCACTAGGTAGGCGGGAAACGTTAACCTTGGTAAGCTCAACTAAGGAAAACGAGGGGATAGAAAAATATGATGATGAAGAGGAGAGAGATAATACTTAAAAGGGGAATAATAACAACGAGGGCGAGAAACATATATATATGGGGGCATGGACACGCATACATAGGTGGTGGAGTGGCCCAGGTGAAGTGTGCCTTAAGCCTGCAGGCCGGAGAAAATAGAGAATAAAAAAAATTTATTTATTTTCTAAAATTGATCGTTACAATTAATTAAATCGTCGTCCCGTCCGAGTAAATCAATTCATCAAGAATCTGAAAAACTTGAAATATACGAATTATATTTTAAGTTTATCAAATCCTGGGCAAATTGATTTATCTCAACTCTCTAAAAATGGCAAATTAAAATAGGTCTTTTTTGAGTTGCCCTAGTCTTCGTACGGAAAGACGAAATTATAAGCTCATTAAGATTTAAATTAAACTAAATTAAAGTAATATCGTCAGCTCCACGAAGCTGCTCATCCATCTGATACCCACGTTTCACAAGAAAGCAAAAGCACGTGCGGCATTAACGATCCAAAGAATTCCAATTAAAGAATTGGCCTCTTATAAAAATCTCGGGCTCTGAGTTTCCGCGACGTCAACTACATTTGCCAATCCCCAAAGACGGCCAGGAGAGAAACAAATTGATCGGCGTTTCTCCCAAGTTACACACGCTCAGGGTAGCAGAGAATCTCTTTATGGTACTTACATATGAAATTCGGCTCGTTTATTCTCTCGGGATATGAGCTATACATCGTCGCTCCGCACGAAGACTAGCGCCGTTCCGATTTCCATCGAAAATTAACACGGCTCATTTTATTAACGAAGACTAGCACGGTTCAGATTATTTCCGCGAAGAGTAGCACGGTTCAGATTTTTTCTTTGTTGGTAACTGGAATTTCATAAAAAATTATATTTAATTAAAAAACGCTCAAATTTTTTCACAATGAACCGGTAAAATTTTTTATTTTTCGCTGAACAAAATAGACAGCATTCTTTGATGGATTCCAAACCATTTTTAATGTTATGAAATTTTTATAAAGTCCGTAGTTTTCGAGAAAAAAACCTGTGAATTCCTTATTTGCTTTGTTTAATTATTTCTCGAAATCTTTTTTTCGCCAGAACTTTTGAAACGTGCTACGCGGGAATAATCGGAACCGTGCTAGTCTTCGCTAATAAATGAACCGTATTAATTTTCAATGGGAATCTGAGCGGTGCTAGTCTTCGTACGGAACGACAGACAGACAGTCTCTCTTTGATTATTCCATGGTTATTTATAGGTTTCAATACATTTTCACGAGACCATTTTGACGGCTTTAGATGCGCTTCGAGACGACGTTCCATGTTGGACGCCACTCCGTAATTGGGAAAATATGGCTCCCGCGATCGATTGACGAGAATTAGAGAGAGAGAGAGAGAGAGAGAGAGAGAGAGAGAGAGAGAGAGAGAGAGAGAGTGTCTGGCGAGGCTATTTTTGAAGGTCCGAATTATTTATCGTTTTATCAGCTAGGATCACTTTGCTCTTGCGGATAATATACTCGAGATAGTTTTGTACGATCGCTTGCGTTAAATTTGCAGAGGAAAAAACAAAATTTCTTTTAAATTTCGTGTAATTTTAATTATAATTTTGCTAAAATAATAAGCGATTGATTCGATAATAAGCTGCGATGTTGTTAATCTTTATAAAAATGATAAATAAAAACAATCGAATTGCAATATAGTGAATTCAAGCTAAGTCTTCAGAATATTAAACTGAAACTCTTGGCGTCACAGCTTATAACCGTACCTTTCACTTATCTCAGAACAGTAATGCAGTTACTAACTTTTACGAAACGTTCAATAAGCAGCTTTTTTATTTTCCCAACCGTACGATCGCATCGAAAGAAAGAATCCAGTCAGAGAAAATTTTGTACCATCATAACTTATAGGATCTACCATGGCCGCGCGCGTGTATTCTCAATTTCACTCAAAATGAGATGTAAAAACTTTTTAAATTCGTATATTTATTATGCTTTATGCGATGGTAACGTGGATTTCCTCTCGAGGCTATAAATCCCGCGACTCCCGACCATACACCCTTTTTATTTATGACTTTAATATACACAGAGATCTGAATCATAATACACTTTTTATTTCCCAATTCAATTTCCATGCAATTTACGCGGGAACTTCAGAAAAAATCGCGGCGTCCCAAAGTAAACACAATAATTCAGCGAATAATCATACCTTCGTTCTTTATTTCAGATCATTGAACGCATAAATGCATATATAGAAACGTCAAAATTTCTGTCGACGCTGCGATCATTCCTCCGTTGAAGATGACGCCGTCGATCGACCGAACAGACAGCTGGAAAACTTTGCACTTTGCATACTTTTCTCACGAACTTGCGCGCCTTGCCTTGTAATGCAACCTTTCTATTTTCTCTCTCTCTCCTTCTCTCTTGGTGCAGAAAATTTTTTACCGCCGCTGCTTTCCTTGTGAACGTACACACGTGCGATTAATCGCGTGTGCAAAAAAAATGTCACATTTCGCGCGCCAGCGGTCGTCGCAAATGCTTGCGGCGCACAATTTTTATGAGTTCGCGTGCGCGACTTGAGATGCGTGAAATCGGTGTTGATGATAATTTTTTTTTAGTCAGGTAATATTATGAGTGTTCATTGTAGCATTTAAGATTGATGGTGTGAAGTAAAAGTACGTTATATCGCGGAGCAGTATAATTTATGACGTTTTTCGTGCTAATTATGCGCAAACACGATGCGCAATTAAAAATATTTATTTATATTTAGGTTATGAATAATTTTGCGATACTGCGAAAAAGTTATCACGTCGAGTGAATTGAGGGTTTTCAGCCACGATAATAATTATACACTGCAATTAAGTGCGAGTATGGAATAACAGTTATTATACGTTGGTGTATGAAATTCTATACTCTGTGCAGAAATTCATGTACGTATTATACAGTTTAATTGTTAGTAATCAACGTCACTATTCGACTATTCATTAATCTGCGCTTATTTGTACACAAAACTGTCGGTTATATTGAAAAGCGTTACTAACTCTTGTTTCGCAACAGGTTGCCGACTATGAGGGCTTGCTTTTGTACACTCGCGTCTGACCATACTCTGCGTGATTCTACTTGGCGCATTGAATCGCTTGCCACACTATCGCTTCTCTATTGCAAAACAGTGCTTTCATAATCATGAAATCCTAATACGTAGTATTCGTTTTAAGAGTGCTCCACCTTTTTGTAGCAAGTCCGACAAATTTAGCAGCGCCCCCACACTACACCTCAATCTTTTTGTGTTATTTTAACAAAGTTAATAAAAGAAAAATGAGTTTAACTGAGTTTCGCCACCTGTAGTAGGTATCTAAGAATGTGGTAAAATTATTTTTATGGCATAAAAGTCAAAATTAAAATTTTATTTCGTCGGATAAATTTGTATAACTTGCGGAGACTTTGGGAATCGCATTTTGATTTTGTCCGACGAAATACGTCGTTATTATTACATTTTATTAAATACAATTTTTTTTAAAACGTTCTTTGATATCTAAGGCAAGTGGCGAAACTCGATTTGTTGAGTTAAAGTTAATCAATTAATTACAATAAACAAAAAACGTTTTTTGAGGTAGGTGGCGTGATGATCGCGCGGTGGAGCACTCTTAATTCGATAGTTACATGTATTTCTAGGAAATAATCTGTATGTATATAGAGATAATAACAATTTGTATGTATATCGAGAAATGTTCTAGAAAAGATCTTCTATTCGTAGGGAAGAAGGACGTATATGATTGCATTTATTTGTGTCCAGTGAAAAAAAAGGGTTTACAAAAATGGATGGTTTTAAACTTTACAAGGATTTTGATTCCAAATGCAATTTCTTTAAATCCATTAAATGCCATGAATATAGCAGTCATCAGTTCCGTTTTTAATATTGGAATAAGCCGGTTTTAAATCCTTAAAATTTTTAATGTGAGTAAATTATTATTAATTTACTCACCCATACATACAATATTCAAGAAATAATAACATTCGACATTCAATATAATTAAATATTAAGTTACGGCTTGCATTACATTGCATTACAGTTATTAAAAAATTATAGTATTTTTATAAACGAATTTGGACTGCTGTGTATAGTGATCCCTGCGGCTTATCTTCTTTTAGAATATATTCTTTTTACGCCAGGAAATGACTAGAAAATTCAATCTAAACAAAGCAAAAAGCTTACAGAAATATGAAATATTTTCTCTAAAATTTTTGTACTGTATCTTGAATTTTTGTTAGTTTTTAAAAAATTAGAAATTTCTTTGCAAAGTCTTCTGAAAGTCTTCACGTATCTAAATTATAAAGATTATCTGAAATATTCAATCCATTTCCTCGCATAAAAAAGCATATATAATTCATCATAATATGCACTAATGAACGCAGAGCTTACGACGATAATAAAGGCTATATTATATCATTTGCCATAAAACACACCAGATTATGACGATAAACCCAATCTAATGTTTACTCGGGATATACACACAGCGTTACGGCATTTAACATAATAATTCTCAGCGTTATGAAAGTCCCAAGCCATCTTTCTCGCATCAAAATCCATTGAGCTCCCTCTAAAATCAAGACTATATATTTTTCAGTTCGCGTTTTTCCATAAAAATTCTCGTTCAACCCGAGCTGCTCTCAAGGCACACTATACCTTTTGAAATTTTCATCCCTCCGAACCATCTATCGTCCGTAGCGCATCCACGCGACTGTAATTTACATACGTATACAGAAACACCTCGTCCATCCGAATCCGGGCAACGATGATGTAATTTCCAGCTTAGGATCGATTCTTCCATAAAGCGCAATTTCCTCGGCGACCCCATCCTCTAAATACGCGCCGCGCTTACTTTATGCACATGCGCTTTCTATATATATATATATGTACTCGCTGCTATACTCGCGCGATATCACGGGCCGCGCGAACTTTACAGTCGGCCGTTAAAGCGTCTCCTCGTCTACACACACACACACACGCACACACACACATACATACATGTGCGCGTATAAAACCGCCTGGCTCTCTCGGTATTGTTGCGGATGTAGCGAGAGCTCTGCGCCGCGTTTACGCGATAATTCCCGTCCGCTCTCTCTCTCGCGCGCGGAATACGATGGGCCTTTTATACTTTTAAATTTCGAGAAAAGGGGGATCGATCCGATAGTTCCTCTCGGGCGGGACGAGATCGCGCGCTAGAGGATTCGAGAGCCGATTGCATTATACTTTTAGAACCAAAATTAGCCTTGCTTTAGAGCACGGGACACGACTTCCCTCTCGGAATTATTCTCACGCGGCCTTTTTTCTGAGACTTGTATGAGCTCGATATGCCGCGTATTATTGGAAAGTCTGTTTTTCGACGCGCGATCGATTATTCGCACGGGGGGAGAGCTCAGCACACACCTGACGAGTGATCGCCGCCTGATTTAATGAGAATAATGCGCGGATATCGTCGCATAACTCACGCCGTCTGCTCTTCCCCCCCCCCCCCTGGGTCTATCGCGTGGATTTTCAAGTGGACGAGATTTCACGTTATAGTATACATAGGGATATGGCGCGCGGCTGTTTTTCTCCGCTGCAGCGCTGCGCAAACTCCATTATGCAAACTGCTATAATTGCCCGGGCGGGAAATAATAAAAGCGCGCGCCGTTTGAAATCGATTAGAGCGCTTGAATATGCTAATGCGAGTTTTATTTTATCGCGAAACGGCAGAAGTATTAGCCGGACAATTAAAACAAAAGAGATTGCGGCGCGGAGGACGAAAACGTTAAGCGCCGCGGCGATCGGAGGATAGCGCGCGAAACTCTTGCGGAAATTATGGAGAGGATTAGCTTTCGATGCGTATAGGAATTTGAATTTCAATGGATAATGTAAAAATCATTTAACTTCTAATGCTCGACGGTTAAGCGAAATTGAATGGATTTCTAAATTAGATTCTGAATTAGATTCTGAATTAAACAATAGTACTTTTGTAAAATTTGTTTACTTCGAAACTATTTCGTGATTAAACTGATCGGTTAACATTTCTAATTGGATGAAGAACGAAAATTGCGTGAATGCACAGATAGAATATTTTTTCAGACAAAAAGATGTATAATCTTGTAATAACAATTAAGCTCTTACTTTACTGGAACTACCTTACAACGAAATACAAAAATGTCCGTTCCGTACAACTAATACGTAACAAATCCTTCTGAATTATCGAACTGCTCTGCTCTTTTGACATGTTGATAGTTCGTAAAGATTTATTACTTGTAAGTGCACGACGTTCCAAAAACTTGGAAAAAGTCAATTTAAAGAATTGTCTTTTCAAACCGGTTGCAAAAAAAAAACCTAAAAGAAACAACATATTTCGAGCAATTCACCGCGTAATCGCTCGTCCGCAGAAACAATGAAACTTTGCCAAAAGAGAAGAAACGGCAATCGCGATCGGCTCAACGATAAAGCTCAAAGAAGCTTTACTCGCTCCGCATCTCGTCGACGTATATATATATACATATATACATACATTATATATATATAGACGAGAGAATCGTCGAAACAAGGCAGCTTTGATGCAAACAGCCTCTCACTGCTATACGTGCCAGCGAACTGCTGGAAATAGATGGAAAACTCGGAAGACCTTGTTTCTAATGTTCGAGGGACTTGTAAAAATAGCGGGACGCGTTTGAATTCCCCGCCCGTACACAGAGAGCGCCTATATAGGTATATACATCGAGGAATCGCGTAGCGCACGTCTCTCTCTCTCTCTCTCTCTCTCTCTCTCTCTCTCTCTCTCTCTCGTTCGAAGCCGAAACCCCGTCGCATCGGATCATCATGGCAGAAGATGATGGAGCATTGCGGGGGAGAAAAATTGCGCGGAACTTCTGGAATAATATCACGCCGGATGCGGGCGAGAAAGAGAGAGAGAGAGAGAGAGAGAGAGAGAGAGAGAGAGCACGTTTTGCTCTCTGATGCGTGAGGTATTACTTTTGCAAGAGGAAAACCCCAACGGCTTGCGGCTGTGCAGCCCGCGGTTTTATACACGTCGACGGAGAGACGCGGCGCTTGTTGCGGCCTGAGTTATGAGGCTGGAAAAGTTGGATGTTTTTGAGGAATTACTTTTCTTTTATCAGACCGCCAGTTAAGCGTATTGAGAATTTTTTCTTATCTGACGTTGCGGGAGAGAGAGAGAGAGAGAGAGAGAGAGAGAGAGAGAGAGAGAGAGAGAGCGAGAGGAGAGACGGATAGATGCTGATTCGAAGAGTTTCAAAAGATAGGAAGGTGATGCTCTGCATTAGTTATTTTTCCGCGCTGCAAATGTATAAGCCGCTATCGTTTTGTATATTGTTATACCATTGTCTGCATCTATTTCAATCTTAGAGTCATACACTGGCGTGATCTATAGGCTTGTGTAAAAAACACTTTTTTTGACATGATAAATCTTCTTTTTCAGACTCTTAACCATTTTTCTTACATACACGGTCTAATTATTGCACGCTGTGTGTTTGCCAAGTTGTTTCAGGTGCGGCTAAGTATATAGAGCGAAGCTCGAGAGATGAGCAAACGGTGTAACGAATGTAGCTGGAGATCTTACGTCTGTTAACTCTGGCCTACTCATCTATGAATTTGGGTCGAGTTGTCGGGTATCGACACGACTTGTGCTTTGTTTTGCAAGTGTTACCCCAAATGAATAGTAAAAGGAACTTTAAAAATGCAGAAACTTTTGATATCAAACCGCAGCGATCGATCATATTCTTATTTATTTGATTTTAATGCCACTTCATTTTCAATTAGCTTTGACAGTTTCGAAACCGGCAAGCCAGAAAAAAATAAACAAATAAATAAATAAATAAATAATAGTTTTGATGCGAAATCGAAAAATTCTAAAACAGATTCAGCAAAAATCATATTTTGTTCAATCCCAGTGCATTTCCATGTTCTCAGATGGCTTTAATAACAATTACATTTATTTTCTATTGAAGAATTCATTAGACAGAAACTATCCTTCAATCGTTCGAAAAGATGTTCGGCAAATTTATCATAGGCTCTCTACACACCGTTAATATTACTGTATACACGACATTATTTTTTAAAAGTTGATGTTTTTGATCACAGCACTGTTTCGGAGGTGCAGTGTAAAACAAAGTTCATGGAAAGAAGAAGGTGAAAAAATAACCAAAGTGAAAGTGCTGAACCAGACGCTCCAATTTAAGTTCTAGACTAATGGTGTTTCTGTAACTTTTGAGGGTGAAAAACGCGTGGTTCTAATTCTCTTTAGACATTAACCGCACTTCGACCGGCTCTGGATTAGACCTGCTTCTCGTCAGATTTCGCAGAAATACGATTTACAGCCTTTTTACTTATCTGTAAATTAAATCGGCCTTTCGTCGAATTGCGAGCTTCTTTTATTCGCCTCTGAAAATAAAATGTTTTTGTTCCATTGTTATTGATTAATTGGCGTATACGGTTGGAGAATAATCTTGATGGTAATGCTCGTATTGTACGGAAATAATTGTCCATCGCAGACGTAAGAGTTGCTCGCATTCCGCTTACGGAACAAAAAAGTTGGGTGAATTTGGGGAAGTGCTTGAGTTTATTTAATTAGTCTTTCGCTTGAATCATAAATGAGGAGCTGGAGTGGATTCGGCCTCTTGCTCGCCAAGACTGATGGTTCGAAACTTTTCGAAAGAACGAGCGAGGGTAAACAGCATCAATTTAATTCGAAGTAGAAGTATACGCAAACGAGTTATTTTTAATTTACAATTTATACAAACGTTATTGTGTACAATCTTGAAATTAAAAATATGGATTAAGGCGATGAGCTGAAAGCTTCGCTCCATTCAATGTCACGTGCAATGTCATAGTTCACGATTTAATACAAGTTTTGAAAATACTTGCTTTTATTCGACCAGGAGGGAAGATCGTAGCTCGGAGTGCACGATGTATGTCCAAATAAATGCCAATTGCCCTAAATCGAGCTCGTAATGAGTACTATAATCAAATGGGGAATCGGTAGCATACCATGAGCATGAACTTCAATTATGCTAAACTAAAGACCATTTTCACGCTGCCTCTTTCAACTCCCAGTGCCATCAATTGTTGTGTGGTGCAAAACGCTCCACACGGAGGGCTGCATCGATTAAACGTTTTCGAGTAACCCGAGGTTCGCGTGTGTTCAATGTGTCATTCGTGTACATAATTTAAAAAGCGAATTATAGGCAAGATAATCTTGTTTTTCTTCTGTTTACATTTGTATAAGAGACTGGGAGAGCGATATTTATTGAAATATCGAAAAAAGCGTTACGCATTTTTAAATTCTATAAACGAATTGTTTCGTGTATCGTATTTAAATTATGTACAAGTATTTTATTGGATTTCTGTTGTTTCATCAAATTTTATAGATTATTTTGCATGGCATGCATTACACAGGAATATCGGATTGATGTTTCGGAGGCGTATTCACCGTAAGTCCAAATCCCTCCATTGTATATACAGCTGAGTTTTTAATATTCAATAATGCGAATAATAACAACCCAAAATTTTGTCAATCGAATTATTTGTAGGTAATCAGTAAATTTGAAGGTATAGCTCGCTCTACCAATACGTCAATTACATTATCTTTTTATTATTTTTATCTTCTTTCTCTCTCGTGCTCGAAGAGATAGACACCGGCTTCTTGGAAACTCCTCTAAAAACTTGGTAGCATCGCCAATAAACAGTCTCGGGGCTTGTAAACGTCGTAATAAAACGTCGACGCGAGAGAGGAGGGGGCGAAGCTCGTAAAAAAGCTCAAAGAGAATTTCGCCAAGTGCGAGAAGTAGACACGTATGCTTGCGCAGCTGTAGTAAACTTTAGTTACAGCGAGACTTCGACTCTCACTCTCGCCTCTCTGCTCAAAGCGAGTCGCGGGTCATTATTCGAATGAACCGCGTTAGCCGCGCTCTTTCCGACTCCGTAGTTATATAAGCAATCGGGTGCTTGCGACGAGCTTTTTTTTCTTCGAACCCGCTTTTCACGGGCAGACGAGGACTTTATGTTATACGAGCCATATCGAAGATCTGCCGTCGATTGGTTGTCAAACTTTTAAACTGGGTGATAAAAGACGGAATATGGTTAGGAGCGATGTAAGCGCAGCATATCTGATGATTGAATTTCTGCGAAATCGAGTTTTACATACAGAAACACGCGAAAACTCTGGTTTTATGTTGTATTTGCATTTTGTTCGGTTCGTAAAACTAAAAAAAAAATGGAATAAAAATTTTTGCGAAGTCATGATGAAATGCGTTTGTCGCTAAAATATTTATTAGGGCGAATGAATTAATTATTACGTCAATCCGTCAATAGCAGAAAGTTGAACTCACACATCAGTTCAGTTGCAGTATCAATTCTCGGTATTATCGATTTCGAGAGAAACTTCCTAGCGTTGTAAATTCAGCATTTCTGTCACTTGGCAATATTATTATAGTTACTTTCGAATTGCCAGCAGCTATTGGTAACGGAAACGAGTGAAAGCTTAAATTTTACTAAAAATTCATCGATACAAAACAAAGAAGACAGAAAAAGTTGATTGTCCTTTGTCTAATAATAATTCATTCCACGTTATAAATCGACTGTGAATTGGCGGGAAATTTAAATTTACAAAAAGCAACCGGCAACTGTCCATCGCGCGTCATTACATTTTCTATCGCGTTCGTTACACAGCCTCTCTCACTCTCTCCGCGCATGTAAACACAGAGCACATCCTCAAAAGCCACCGTAAGCAGCATCTCCTGCGTACGCTTACACATGTGCACACACAGCAAACACGCGGCAACGCCAAACAGCCCGTACTCATCGGTTGTCCAAACATACACTTACCACGGTGTAAACAGCGCAGGCGAAGCTGCCGCGGCGTACCGAGCGCCAACAGCAACAGGACTGCATTACAGCCATCTCTGTCCTTCCTTTCTCTCTCTCTCTCTCTACGAATGCAACCGCGCTATCACCTCATACCGATCTCCCGTCCCCTCCGACCGATCTCCCCCCGGCATAGCGACAGCGAGCACTCGACTCCGTGGGCGAATTCATGAGTTCCCCTGCGATCGGATTCGCGCCGGCTGCTGCATCCTTACAACCGATCGCACTCTCGGCTGTCCCGCGGCAGACGTCCCGGCGCGGGGCCTCCCGCAGCTTATCTCGCATGTTATACAGTCGCGCGCGGAGCCTCGGGAGCCGACTGCCGAGTGCGACTGCAGCGGCGAGACATCGCGGGAGACGCGCACGCGGCCGCGGACGGTTGTTGCGCTCCGCGCGCGCACGCCTGCGCACTCGCCTATACGGCTCTCTATGATGCGAGGCATACGTATATATAGGTACACTGTCCTCCCTGTAGAGGAGCTGTAGAAGAAGGAAGATTCGGCTGGCTCGAGAGACGCGCACTCGTGAATTTCCGATTTGAATTATCGGCGAGAGGCGCGTATTGTTCGCTCGCGTATACAGAGCGGCAAACGAGTCGTTCGATGGATTGGGGGGAGAGAATTAGGGAGGCTGAGCCGATTGCAATGTAGCTTAATGCATCGGGTCGCGGCAATCGCAGCGGATCATCGATCTATACATGGATGCAAGCCAGCAGCCTGCCGAATTGACGGATTAGCCGCTCTCAAGTCAAAGTAGTCCCGAGGCGTTAATTATTCAGTCGTCCATCTGTTTGATTGGCTCGTAACGAATGGCTGTGAGGGGAACTGGTCGAGCTACAGTCAGCCGGTAAAACTCCTAGGCGGAATTTATGGTCGTGGTGGGTATATTATTTACAAGGAGACGTTGTAATGCTCGGGCGACGGCAGAACTCCGCGCGGAAGTGAAGCACTGCGCAGAAATTATACAGTTTCGGAACAGCCGAAGCTATGCAAATGTGTCGTACTATATGTGTATACCTTGTGTAACTCCGAAAATTATTCCTCGACTATTATGCGAAGTAAAAATTTATATAGTGTTACATTGCAAGCGTTGAAATCGCAACGATTAATTCGACAAATTCGTCGATTTATAAGGAAATACGCCTATAGGCAGAGCAGTGTTCCGATGAAAAAAATGACAAGCGCACAGTTGAAGCTATATATACGGGGTCGGAATCGCAGTCACGTGTAACGGCTGCGACATCCCCTCGAGAGCACGCGCACGAGCTGTCCTATACGCGGCAACTTTCTCGCCAGCACGACACACGCGCGCGTCACCGAAAAAAATAATCCTCGATCTTGCGACGCCGCGGTCAATTCTGATGGAATATGCCATCTTAGACACGCTCGACGCGTTTGCTCAGCAGCTGCGGATGATCCGCGTGACACCACATATATACGCGACTGATCGATGTGGCGGCGACGAGCTTTCGGCCCCGACAAAAGCCAACGGCCCGATGGCACGCGGTGATAATGCACTGCTGGGAATTTCGGGGAGAGACGATCTCTATCTCTCTGTCGCTCTGGTCAAGCGAGAAAGTTGGATCTGGGAAGGCGTTCGGTATTGCCTTGAGATTAGATGGAGGCAGGACGAGATAAGGGAAAGTGGCGCGATAAGAGTGCTCTTATTTACGTTTAATTACGCGGACCTTTATGTCCGATCGGGTTTCCGATAGTACGGCGCATCAAATCCGTGGCTTCGCTTTTCTTCGTGTATACTCCCTCTTTTCGACTGTGCACGTTCAGTGGGACCGAGTGCGAGTAAAAAGTTGATACAAATGATTTATGGCTCGACAAAACATGTTGGGTAATCTTTGATTATTCACATGCACGATTATGATTATAGATACTTTTATTACTTTCTCGAAATTGTAAAAGACAGGATGTAAAGCAGACGAAAATAACAGTCACTTCGCATTTAAATTGAATATCGAATATTCCAAACACAATCACATGACGAAATCCCATTGTGATGCGCAGATTTTCTATCATTATACAGAATTTTATCTCAACGACAAAAGTTAGTTTAATGTTGAAAAAAAATGTAAAAGTGAGCTACTTACTATACTAGAACATGTTGCGTGATTTCATGAAATTCCATCCATGTTCTTTGTTGCAATCGAATTATACTTGCTTTTTCTTCAACCACGCGTTGTGGCGCGAAATTTGAATTTACAATCGACCTTTTGCATAACTCAGTTCAGCGTACATCATACTCCCAAATAAAACTCAATTTTAAACCAAATTCTGTTGACACATCCGAAATTCAGTTCAATGAGTTTCAGTTGGATGACGATATTCGTTTACAGCTAGGAAAAAAATATGTCGAAATTCGTTAGCCTGCCCCTTGTTGTTATATAGATTGAATCAATGCCCTTTATCGCGAATAAATTACATCAACTGCACCTGACGCACGAAAATGTCGTGCACACGATCGATAGCTACAGAAAATAAGTTCAATGGCAAGCATGCCAGCTGTTCACATTAATTTTTCGTTCGCTTAAAAAACCATTCTCCGTTTTCTCCTCAATATCAATCGAAACTCACTAGTCAACGCGATACACACTCGAATATATCTATATATACATCCGGTGCCGCTTTTATTGGCGTTTAATCTTCGCCGGGGGATGAGAAATTAGGGCCGTAATTACGCGCGGCTTATACGGCCCGGGGGCGCGTTTTCGCCCTCTCAATATGAGATTGGTTTTTAATCAAAGATCTGGAGCGCGCGTTTTTTCCCCGATTACACGCGCAGTCTTCGATGCATTTTGCGATGACCGATTGAACGGCGCGAAAGAGCCTTTTAATTTTGCCTGTATACACAAGAGACGGAGCGAGCTCTTGCACCTGATGAAAGCAAAGATTTTATCGACGTTCGATCGTTAGCCGTGCGTATATAGGTGTGCATAGCACACATATATGGGTCATTCTTCCAAAAGTGGTGTTTTTTATCTTAAAAAATGGACCACATAAAAAAGACCGATTTGAAGGTAACCGATGATGGATTTTTGTTATTTAGGGTATAAGAAAACATAGTTCATTTGGAAAATACTAAAGCTGTGATTAAGTTTTGTCCATAAGAGTAACATAGGCAAACGGAGGGGTTGTTACGTTTGACATTGGAGCGATTAATAAATAATCAAATTTCCTTGCAAATTTTTTCTTTTTAGAAGGTTTTTAACATTTTTCGCTCATTTAGGTTATGTATATATTTACTTACCACGCGCTAGCCTGCGTCACGTTAATGACAATTTTTTCCACGGAAAAATACGTATCCTCATTTGTTAAGTACATTTAGTGTATAAAGTATTTTATCCGTTTCCCGAATCAAAAAGCTTCCAAAAGCTCGGTTTTAGACTGCGGACATGAAAAACACTACTTTTGGAAGAATGACCCATATATAAATCGCACCTTTTGTCCAAAGGTATATAGGTATATGTATGTAAAAAGCGGATTTTCACAACCGCGCAGCTCGACGCGCCAATCGTTCATTCGCACGATAAATACTGCAGATACAGGCCGAAACGAAAAATCGCTCCAGCCTCTCGATCGGAGCCGAGGGAAATGGAAAATTTCTCGCTATCGACGCGGCCTCGTCGAGTCCTGCCACCCCTAATTCAAATACTTTTCCCGCTCCGCAGCTTTTTGTGAACGGGAAGTTGAAATAGAAAAAGTAGCTTCGGGACGAGTATGGGAAACTCGGGGAAACTCGGAAAGTCGACAGGCTTCGTTTATTATGCCGTAGAGAAAATTTCTACCCCCTGATATATGCACTACTGCGACGCGGTCTGATAGCTCGCTATACGTTTTTTACGGGCTGTTTTCCTCCTGTATACTACCCGTACAAACCGGCGGGCAATTAGGTCGAGTTACGACGTACGAAGGAAGAACGACACTTTCGGCGCATCGGACTATCGCGTGTGTAGCAAAGATCAACTTATTACACCCCCCTCCCCCTCCAATGAAATGTATACTTATATATAACGGCAGCAGCGCGTATAGCTCATCCTCGACATCGTCCGACATTCCCCGTCGACTCGGTTGAAACTCCCCCACGTCTTTTCTCGGCCGTCAGCTATATATAACGTATATAAGAAAAGTAAGAGCCCCAAGTTCGGCAGTAACCGTAAACCTTAGCTCGCGGAATCAGCCGTGCAGGGGGAGGCTATCTCGCGGCCAATTAAAAATTTTCCTCGGCTCACGCGAGAAAATAACGATAGCCTCGTGTGTAAAGCGCGCTATGTATACAGGGAAACGAATGCTCGTCGTTTCCCCCCCGGCTCTCCCTCTGTAATGGCGCAGCTGTTATTGTGCGACCAACGCAATCGCGCTATACGCATCGTTAAGTCGAGCTTGCACCGCTAAACTAAACTTTTGTAGGGCACGCGGGGCGCATGGGCAACTTTTTTCCGCTGAAAAAAAAATATGTATGTGTGTTACGCTGTACCTATACGCGCATGTATACAATTTACGTGTGTACATTTGTATATGTATACCTATATAGGTCCTGCGGGGTGTGTTTATGTGCGTTGGCCATGAGAGTTGCAGCGTTGTAGACTTCGACGGGAGCCGGAGATCGAGCGCCGGGCCATTCGTTAGCGCGGGAAAGGGGTAAGGGATCGGTGTGTGTGTGGATGCGCGGTGTCAGAGGAAACGAGCTTTGATTGGCGGGATTTGTGGGATTGGCTTGATTGTTTTGTGGCGCGAGGATTGGCTGGTTCTTTTATTGTGGATGAATGCGAGTTTTTTTTTGTTACGAAATCGCTGTTAATAGTTTAACGTTAACAGTTGCTTTTTAATCTAAGATTTTGTCTGGATTCCTGAAGTTATAAATTTACTCTTATACGTTGCAATAAATTTAAACGTTAATCACTCCTGTGTTGACTGATAAACTTCAGACTCGTCATTATCGTCAGTCAACAATCGCAATACTGTGGCATTATAGTTGGCTGTAGTAAAAAGTAAATTCGTTATTGCAGAAAATGAACAAGACGAGTCTTGAGGTGAAGCTGGAATTAAGACTAAGAGCTCGCCTTTTATTAGGATTTTTTTTTACGGCGCGTTAAACTTCGCGAGAAAGATTTATAGTTCATCCGGGCGTTTGAGGTCGAAAGAGATTAAAAAACTTGACCGAGAATTGTTTCAGCCCTTCTTATGCCAGTGATGCTTCAAGCTACGGGGAAGTTTTTTAACTTCACTCGAATTAAGCTGGAAAAATTACGGGAATGCCGTTGATTGCTTGTTAAAATTCTTGTTTACTCGAAGCTCCTCCTTCCCTCATAATTCGTAAAAAAAAGGAAATTAAATTCCACGCGTTATTCGCGTTGATTAGCTCCTGTTTCAAGCACTGTAAGTATGTCTTAATATACAATAATTGACAGGAATAACTGATTTATTCGCATTCCAAATTGTCTTCACACTTATATTACTTTGAAGTCGTCGACATTTCATTACACTTACGCGATTTACATCAGTATCGCAAAAAGAAGTAGTTTATATGGAACATTCAGAGCGTATACAGCGCATTTGAATTCGAAGCCATGAAATTGTGTTCACTTCCACTCGATGTGAGGAGAAGTCTCTCAAGATTCTTCCAATTTTCGCGGCTCGATGAAGCGATGCATTCTTTAACGATTTCGGTCATAATTCTTTTGGAATTTGTCATCAGTTATAGGTGATGTTAAAAGAAAGTTACATGAACTTCAAATTTATTCGATATGCAGGGAAATATTCTTTCTCGCTGCAGTGATATTTGGTTTACGTAACTATTCGTTTGTTTGTTTCTGTTTTCCGCGATAAGAGAAATGGTGTACTGAATTCAGTAATCTGAGTGATATTCCTCTCTGCAGATTTATTCATAAGATAAATGTTTACAATTGTATTAAAATTTTTTATTGGTTGTTGCGTAATAAAATTATTTTTAAAAAACGTGGCACATATACATATTGTAGAAAATTCAGAAACAAGCTATATCCAAGATTGACAATTCTTTCGAATACATACGAGGATCCATTGATCTTAATTACTTACAAAAACGATGTTTTTGCACAAGTTCATTTATTCGTTAATTGATAGACTGATTAGACGTGATTGCACGGAAAAAAAGTTTGAGCACATTACACTGTTTCTATATATTGTTACACAAATGCAATATAATCATTGGATAATACAAAATATATATATAAATGTAAAAATTCAACAGTCGCGCGTAAATTGGCAATAAAAAATGCGCAATTTTGTTTCTTCCTCTTCTTCTTCTTCACAGCTGAATCTCCACTAAAAGTAGTGAATGGATGCGCCTTGTTTGGGTTCCGTGGGGAAAACCAAGCGCGTCAAGTCGAGCCCCTTGGCGCGCTCGTCGTCCAGATAAAATTTCTTCTTTAGATTCTCCACGAAATCTTCGACTTTGTCGCTCGTCGTTATCGCGACGACGCATCCGCCCCAACTGCGAACAAACATTTTTTAATTCTCCCGAGGGATATCCGGGACATTCCAATTTAGTTTTCTCCATTCATCTGTTCACCTATATTTTACAGTGCAGCAAAAGTCAATTTAAAATACAAACAGCTGTCGAATAAACCTTGCGATTCGGCGTACATTACATTATTGTTTGGTGTGGTGCGACCACAAATGCGCGTCGAGAAGAAAAATAAAGCGAGGCAAGATAAACCGCGAGCGCGCTTTGAATCGATTTTTCAGGCTCCCGTAAACATGCGCATGCAACTGTTTAATATTATCGAATGCCGCGCGACGAGGTTGATTGGAAAGCTTGGATAAACTCGAGGTAAAGCTACACTGATTGAACTAATCCGAAAGTGTAAGGGAGTTACGCTTCAAAGTCCCGGCGTCTGTTATCGCTTGCACAGTCGCGTAGTTCGACGCAGAAATTAACCATGGCTTTGAAAGTGGCCGACTCGCTGCATCAACAATCAACTTGTTGACTGTCGATTATTTGTGCGCGCCCGTTTCGCGTGTATTTTAAATTTATACCGCTAGTACGAACGAAATCTTTTGGCTACCGCAATTACAATTAACAAAGATTTTTCGTTGCAGTCGAAACCATCGGGCGAATATTTTGGTGTATTTGCACAGTGTACACATTGTCAGAACTGCCGGACTGTTTGAAAAGCCGGCGTTGAGATATTTTTGTTGCAATGCACGTATTTTTTCGACATTAGAAGGTTTATCGGTGTACGATTTTTTTATTTTTTGTAAATATTGATAATACGTGTACAGTGAAAGCTACGAAAAATAAACAGCTTTACAAGCTTTTCTGCGGTAGAAAAAAAATGAAGTTCCTGTGGGCATTTACAATATATTTCATACTCGCGAGCTTATTGCAACGATCGTCTATTCAGATCTAATCTTGCTTAATACTCGTAAAGACGTTTTTTGGTGCATGGCTTTCCTATAAATTTTGAAGCGTTTTTCTGGGATACCTATAGTATAACGCGTACAACAGCCGAGGTCTCGTCTTATCTCTCGTATACATTTTCTGTAAAATACGAAATTTTTTACGCGGAGTATAAAGTCGAAGTAATCGCAAAGCGTGTCTCAACTCTCCTTTAAATACAATATCGGTATCGATTAGAAACTTTCATTCTCAACTTTAGACTCGGCGGGCACGTGAACGTTGCAAAGAAACCGCACGTGTCTCTCTGTACACAAATTTATAAAAGTTTCCGAACTTTCAGGGGATCGGAAAGTTATTTAAGAATTCCAATTTCGCGCCGCAGTGTAATCAACAAAAAGACAGCCAATTTACTAGGAAATTACAAAATAACTTCGGAACAGTCGTATATTTCGCCGCGTAATTATTTATAAAGTATATATAATTACAGAAATTACGAGTAATTTTCAAGCTTCGCAAAACGATCGATAAATTCCGTAAAGTAGATGGAATACTCGTCACGAATTCTCATACAAGCAAAGAGCCGTTGTTTTATCATCATCGAGATTCCGCGGGCGGGAAATTTGAATTTTTATTTGACTTTCGGAGCCCCGGAGAAAACTTTTCGTTTTTTTTTTTATTCCCAAAAGCAAAGACTCGGCTCGCAGGTCACACGCGCGGGGCCATCCATCAAAGCGGCCCGACGCACCGAGAGGCTCGGGCTCTTAGCAAACGCGCGCGCGCGATCCGTTATAAAAATGCCAATTACCCGGCTCCGGTCAATCTGGCCCCGAGAGCTCCGCAAGCGTTGGCCGCCTCGACGAGAGCATCGATCCTCGGGTGGCTGCACTCGTACAACACCTGCAGGCTGGTGTGGCTGCTGGACATGAGGCTGCCCAGCTGGCATAGACGGTCCGCCGAGTCCAGGTCCTGGCGCTCGCATACCCTGCGGAAGGACGTCACTCGGGACGCCTCTGGGAATTCAGGGCTTTGGTCAGAGATGGTAGCGGCATAGGCTGGGATTTGGTTTTTGAATTTTTTTTTCTATTCGGTTGTTACTTTTTTATTTCATTTGGTTTCGTTTTGAAGCTGAAGAATTTTCGGGTAATACACCGTACTGTAATGGGTACGTAAAAATCATAATGGCAATCTTTGAAGCGAGACCTGTGTGGATCAACGACAATTCGATTTATTTTAGAGAGTCGATTTTATGTGCATTTTATTATAATGTTTTCAGCATTAACGTACCTTGGAGCAATTTAATTTAATCTCATTATGATCTGATGACGTAACATTCAATAATCAGATAGTTACGTCGTACCTTACTATATTACATAAAATATCATACAGTACAGTATAATCAATTATTAATAATTCTTTTTTCGTCTTCAATGTATAGTGGTTCAAAATTTAAACTTTCCAGTGACCATGACACCCCCTTGAAAAACTATAGCGTTACGTTTCTAGTCGGGTCGAAAAATTCCTAATCATTACATGCAACTGAAAATATTATTTATTCCGCAAAACAACAACTGTTAAATAATGCTTATTGCTTCCGAAGTAAATGAAAAGTCGCAAAAAATTCTTAAATGGAATCAAAATCCTTGTTATTTGCATATAGCCAATCCAATTCCACAGCTAATCGAGTTAACTCTAACCAGATACGTCGTAATAATCGTTTTCCTTTTTTACTCTGCATATAGGATACCGTCGCGTGTTCGACCCTCCCTTTTTTGAGGGGTCTGAAAAGGGCACGGAAAATTATAAAATAAAAATTGTGAGTATGTTATGTGTATTTGGAGATGAAAATTTCATGAAAATTAATTCGCTGGCGTAATGAATGGATTAAAAAGTAACAAGCGACTGCTTCTGTCGGCGCAGCAAGTGTATCCGACGTCGTCAATTATTTTCAGAAGTCGTTGAGTCGCGTATTTCTGCCAATTCATGTATAAATATGTTTATTACGATGGATTCGAATTTCAAATAATGTGTCTCGATCGGATTTAGCTATAGAAAGGAAAATTCAAAGTATCGTCTGCTCCCTACACGGAATATTAAAATCTCGAAGGTACACACTTTGAAATTCCATAAATTTTTACAGCGTCAGAGAGAATGTCGCTTTTCTAAATCAGAGTATTAACGAAACTTCTTGATCAAAATCGAGCAAAATATTCAAATTGAAAATTCTAAAAAAAAGGGTGTGCACCGCTGGTGTGAAAAGATAAAGTGGTACATCTCTCGAGCAAGTTGAGATTCTGCTGGAAAAATATCGAAGATTTTAGCATAAGCGAAGAGAGTCGGCGAAAGCAGCGGCGCGGGGAAGAGAAAAAAAACGGAAAGGGAAAATAAGAAAGTCGAGAAATGCGAGATAAGAAATTCCAGATAAAGTAAGAAGAAAGAAAGCGAGAGCATGTAAAACGAAGTCGTGTAAAAGTCGAGATAAAAGTGGTAAAGGATTTTGAGAAAAAAAAAACAAAAAAAAAATAAGTTGAGCGCTATTCTCGAGGGCTGCTTCTGAGTATAAAGAAAGAAAAAAACTCAAGGGAAAATATATAGCGTAAGAGACTCAAGCATTCAATAAGACATAAAGGTGCGAGCTGCCATTAAAATGTACTTCGGAACATGTCTGTATAACCAACGAGCCGTGTGTCCAGGAAGTAATTACATCGTCTTTAATTTCAAATCAGCTGAATAAAATTTTATTTCAATTCCATTTTTTTGAGCGAAAAAAATAAAAATCCTCTCTCTCTCTCTCTCGCTCTCTATCGTTTCAACAAACATGCCCACAAAGCGAAATAAAAACTGACCAGAAGGGATAAAAAAAAACTTTTATGTACAGCAATTATGAAACGCTTTTAAAGCTTCATGCAGCGAGAGAGAGAGAGAGAGAGTAACGCGAACTTCGCGTCTTGCGGACAGCCGGCATTTTCCACGGGAATATTTCCATAAAACGCATTACGAGAGTCCGCAGTAAATAACCGGTGAAAACATCCTTTCTCGTGTACACCCGCTCGCGTGTGCGGTTTATACGCGAAATTTCGGTAAAACCGTATAACTCCACTCGAGCGGCCGCGCATACGTATATTATATGTATAGCGCGAAAAAGTTAATTGCGCCCGCGACTCACGTTCCGCGGACGGGACGCGCGCGCAATTTGAAATTTAATACGCCAAGATATTTACGCGCTCGTCTGTCAGCCTGCGATCATCCTCTCTCGCAATATTTCTCTCTCGAGGCTCGATTCTCCCCGTTCGAACGACGCGGGCTATAAACGCGGCGCGATGCGATTTCCGGACTTGCGTACCTATAACGATTTTTTTTTTCCGTGCGATAAGAGCAGATAAGTGGGGCGGAGGAGGCTCGAAAGTGACGGCTGCCGTTACGTACGATTTAATAAAATATGTATTCCGCAACTTTTCCCGTCGAGCATCTTCGCGGCGCGGATTGAAAACGACGCTCGAATGTAAATGCGACAAGAAAGATTCGTCGTGTATCGAGGGGGGGGGGGGGGGTGAGCGCGAGTATTTCGCGACGACGGATATAACAGCTTGCGTGGCATGTATACCTATACGCATATAGAATTGTGTATTGCGAACTGATGCTACGCGGGAGAGAGACTTGTTGTTGTACATACCTTGAAAGACGTGAAGAGCTCGCTGTCTGAGCTTGAATTTCTGCCTAGTGTGAATCGGCACTTTCGACACAGCGCTCAATTCTTCGGCTGTCGTCCCGAGTATTTGGCATATCTGGAAAGGACAGACATAAATCTTCGATCAGCCATGATGTGTATCCTTTTGTAATCGAATTGCGAGGCTGAATTTCAGCTATGTTGCTCTGCACACCAGACTGATATATCGCAGCTCTCGCGTCGCGTTCTTTCGACTCGAGCGCGCGAGAGTGCCGAAATTCGTATTATCGGGGACATTTTTCAATGTATCGCAATTGTTTTCGCTGCGCGCGCGCGCGCGAGCTCATTCCGCTGGACTTGAGCCATTCGGTTATAGACACGAACATTCGTGCTGCCGCTTAACTTTTACAAAATTGCGTAGTTGTGTATATCTTAAAATTTGAATTTATAGCGGGTAAAGTGGGAGTTTTTTCGAAGCCGCTTCGCATAAACTTTGAGATCTCGTGAAAGTTTGTTTACAAGTCCGTATACGTAAACGGAGAACGAAATTTAAATATATACTTGTTCGAGATGATATTTTTCAGTGGATATACATCCAATTAGTGCTCGAGGTGTATGTATATATACTTGTACAGGGAATTTATAATTGTAAACAACAACTTCGCATCAAAAGAAATACGTAGAAAAGTACTTAGTAGACTATTATAGCAAAAATTTTTTTTAATTTGTCAAAATTGTATGCATTGATGAAAAATTGTCATCCTTTGAAAATAACAGTGTAAAATCGGTAACTTACTGAAATTCTCGATTTTTAAGGGGGTTTAAAACTCATGCTAACGACCTGCAACTAACAGTACGATAGAAAAATATGCTCGAATTTTAGTAAACAAAAAAAATTTGAAATCAAGATTTTTACGAATTGGAGATGACGACACGATGTAGCGATTTATTTCCATTCAAATCGTTCTCTCCAATGCCTGAATATTTTCATTTCAAACTTTGTGTGCTGATAGACGATGCCAAAACGTAAGACATAATTCATTGTGATTATTGAGATCCAATCATTATAATTAGTACATTCATTTTTAAAGTTGCTACAATACTAAACGAATTCAGCTCCACAATCGACACGAATCCCCAAGAATCTGTATCTTTTCTCAAACACGAACTGCTCATCGGAACAATCGGATGATCAAAATGCAGGAAAGATTTGAGCTCGAAAGAAATAATCCTCGAATCGACCCCGTGTCCTCCCCTACAATCGAGAATCTCGCACACGTGCTGCAAGCACAATTTTCACGAGCATACATATATACACATATAAGTATACCACATACGGTGAGATCGTCCAATTCACTTCCTTGACGAGTCAGCTCCTTCCCGCTCCGGCTCTCGTATTCTCTTTTTACGACGAGTTTTGACACAGGTATAACAAGCCCCGCTTATCAGTCGTGCACGTACGTGTTCACGTGCGTGTACAATGTACATAGATATATAAATTTACGTACCTCTTGCTGCTCGTACGGCTGCTCGTGCAGCTCGCGGCCGACGATCTCGAGCATTTCTTCGAGACTCGCGGCCAACAGCTGCTGCGCGTCGATGAGCTTCTGCACCGAGCGCCATTCCAGACCTCGTGTCTGCGCTATGACCTGCAATTTCGATATAGAAACGTGTTGCTGTACTACGAGAGAGAGAGAGAGAGAGAGAGAGAGAGAGAGAGAGAGAGAGAGAGAGAGAGAGAAGGAGCTGCGCCATGTACGAGGGGATATTTTCTCTTTTTTACGATTTAGCTTTATGGTAGTAGGCGTGCACGAGCTGGGTATATAGGGTATAGAGGGTTGGGTATAGGGTTGTTACGTAGCGACAACGAAGCTTATTTAAAAGCGTGTAATACTTCGAGGCTGTAACGTACTTCAGTTTCATGGTTTAATTTACAGAATTTTCGAGATGCTTTTCGAAGATGGCGCGATAAAGCGGCGATAACGAGTGCAAGGCTGCAATGCAATGAATCGAGAAACAATATCAGTATACAGATGTCGTATAAAACGTGATTAAATGTAATAAATTTAAATTTACCTGGTTGCAAAAATATAAATAATTTATTGAATTTCGCTAATGTTTTTTTGAATGAATTACTTTCAATATTAAATGTAAGAAAAATTAGGTGAAACGCAAATGAGTGAAGTATCATTAGGTGCAATTCTAATAGTAATAATTCATAAAGTCAAGAAAAGTAACACAAATCCTTCACTCGCCCTATCACATTTATTTCACGGATTCAAGTAATGTATTTTCTCGATATAGACATCAATCACAATTATAGATTAATGATAGCAACTTCCTCCTATATATTCGCATATATATAGAGATAGCTATAATTGAAAGACTGTCAATTTGATGGACTGCACGAAAATAAAATGAGGTGCGAATTCTTGAAGAAAGAAAGTTGAAAATTATTATTTTAATTAAGAAGGGAACAGTATTACCATCGCAAAATTCAAAAAATTCTGAATTACACATCAATCAACTCAATGGTGATTGAGGATGTTTTGATTGCATGTGCTGCGCTAAAAAAACTTCCCAAAACTAATCAAAGTTGATGCGAGTTTAAGTAAAACCACAGTTTGAACATTATTTTATAAAATACATGTTGCGATTTAAATATACTGCGAACTCGATCGCACCAAATTGTAGTATACAAATGAATGCAAAAACTATATGGAATGAAGGTGTATATAAAATGCTGCATTAACTCTCCTTGTTTGTCGCAGATTCAATTTATTTTCATAGCGTCCATATCGTACCATAAAACAGTAGAAACAATTTTGTGAGCCAATAAAGTTCTGCCGAATAAACGCATCCTAGATGCACGGAATATTTATGGCTACTGATATATATATATATAGCCTGTTTTATTAATATTGGAAGTTGGGCAACAAATTTTAGTAATGATAAAACTTTGTAATCACTAATACTACAGTAAAACTTTGCTATCAGTATTAGTTCGGGAACGAGATAGGTGATTCTTTTACTATTATCATTCCATTTTTCTAATACTGACCGAATTACTGTATATCAATAACATATGCGTATGTATATATATGCAAATCCATGAAATTGTGAAAAAAAGTCACCCGGAAAAATTGCAAAAATTTTTGTTCTAAGGTTATAAGGCACACCTACCAAACCTATTTTTTCTCTTTCCTTAGGTTATTCTGAAAGAAATAAACTCGCGTGATCGGCGTAGTGTATATTTTTTCTAAGCTAAGACGACTCCAAAAATGAGAAATAATTATAACAAAATAGAATTCATAGATTTTTGTCGAAAACTATGAACTTTTATAAAAATTTTATTAGAACAAAAATGTCTTAAAATTCATCAAAACATGCTCTGAAATTTTTTCAGACTGATTCAGTACAATATTTTTAGGGACGACCGCAACACGGGAGAGCCTTAAAGTTTTATTTATTTTTCGAAAAGTCAAAAGAAAAAAAATCAAAATTTCGGAAAACGTCCTTTAATAATCTAGAAAAATTTGACAGCATTCTTTGATGAATTTTAAGATATTTTTGTTCTAATGAAATTTTTATAAAAGTCCATAGTTTTCGAGAAAAAATATATAAATTATTTTTTTGTGAATTATTTCTAATTTTTTGAGTCGTTTTTGCTCCGGAAAAAAGTATACTCTACGATTGGCTGATCACGCAAGTTTTTTCTCTTTCAGAATGACCTAAGGAAAGAGAAAAAAAGACAGGTTAAGTAGGTGTGCCTTCAAGAAAATTTTTTACCATTTTTCCAGGTGAGTTATTTCCACTATTTCGTGGATATTCAAGTATATGACCAATTCTCCTAGAAAAATGCAGTTTTTGGGCATAAAAGTGCATTTTTCTAGGATAATTGGTCATATATGCAAACCATGCGGAGATGTATATTAATCACCTGTGCTGCTAGTCGACACTCCAGTACCCTGGTATTGAAGTCATTAGTTGCTGCCTTGTTATGGTCAGCCAAACTGTGAGCGATTACAAAAACAGCGTCGTCTGGTAGTGTCACGTCGAATCCTCGTAATGGATTGAATTCGATCAGTTTTGCCGAACCTGCAAGTACAACAAATAAAAGATGCGGAAATACACCTGGGATCGTATTAGATTTGTCTTCGCCGCTCGAGGGATTTTCTATCCAAGCTTAGTACAGTCAAACTTTTAAAAGTACAAAAAGTTTTTAATTTAATTTTATTGTTTAAGTCTCACGTTCCATCATTGTCCATAGAGTGCAATTATGACTATCGCGTGTAAAATAAAATTTCATTTTTACCCTGCTACGCCGACGATTTCAACTTGGAAGCACGAAAGCTCAACGATACAATTCATCATACTCTAAAATAGAAAAAAAACGAGACTCGGCGAGACGTGGTGAAAAATGGCAGATACACGACTATAATCCGTTAAAATCGATTTGAGACACTTTGAAAGGCTCGGTCGTAGAGCAATTTCAAAGGAGCAGAAATCGCCCCCTGACGAATGGCGAATGAAACGAAGAAGAAAAATATTTTCTCACCAGCTTTTCCGAGAAAAGCGATTGCCTGGTCCATACCACCGCCTTGGGTGCCAATGTATCTCTCGGCGCGCGCGCTAACTGTCGCCATATCCTCCTTTGACATTTCGTGCTTCGATCCGAGAAGAAAAAAATATTTTATGTTTACTAAATTAATTTTAGTTTCTCGTGCAGCAGTGAATCGAGAGTTAATTGTTTCAAATTATTTTGATAGTGGCAGGGATGAAGCTAAATACGCTTGTATTAAAAATGGTTATCTCTATATAATCTTAACAGTATAGGTGAGAGAATTTTTCATTACTTACAGATGCAAATAATTTTTCTAGTTGAAAATATTAAAAATAAGAATTAATTAGCTTGCAGATTATTAATCACATCGATGTACAATATCTCATTCGTATAATTCAGTGTGTGCTCAAGTAATTACATTAATTTGTATATTAAAATGTATTAAAAAGCCTCTAGTAGACAATCGAATTATATAACAACACAACAAATAAATAAATCAAATTTCGTTTGCAGTTGCCTCTCTCGTTCCTCACAGAAATATAACACATGTGAAATTACCCAAGACTGATTTTTTTCTATACCTCCTGTTTATTCAATTTCCGGGAACTGTCAGCATTCATCATACAAGGAGAATAGCATGCACAGGGTTCACCCTTACGAAACCGAACGACGCGTGAAAAGCCGAGATTTTTTTGCTCGAGGATCCGTGCTGTACGTAACACACACACACACACACACACACACACACACATACAGCGAAAGTTCATTACGGAAGTGAAAAAAAGAGGCGGAATAACCGACGATGTAGTACCGCTAAGGGATAACAAATTGCGCGACCCGAGGGAAGAGCTTTTCTCCTTTGCGATTCTTAATAGTTTTCGGCGCGAGAACGAAGGGAGAAAGAGTCCGCAGAAAGACAAAGGCCGAGCGAGAATAATTTTCGCTTATCGCGACGGGAGCCAGAGGAAAGTTTGAGAATACCTTGGATACATTCGTTGCGCAGCTTCAATACGCGCGTTTCATTTTCCGAAACACGATATAGAGCGGAAAGCCTATACGAATTTTTTCATTTTAGATTGAGATATACATTTTACTGCGTTCGACATTTTTAGCGCTGAAAAAAATGTGTTGGCGTGCATGAAAAAAAAGTTCTTTGAAAAAGCTCACACAACGTTATATTTCCAAAGCACGAATAAAATACTTTTCAAAGAAAATGTCGTTTACGAGCCAATAAAATTTGACGAAACTCCAATGCGTAGAGAGGGAGAGAGAGAGAGAGAGAGAGAGAGCGAATGAAATATTTTCGGGCGTAAATATAGCGACCAGGAGAAAAAAAAGCCATGAAAATTTTTTTTCCCGGAAATCCCGTATTCTATCCCGACCCCTGTACAAACATACACTCGCCCCACCCTCCCCCTCCCCCTGGATCCCTGGCGCGCTTCCGGCCGCTCCTTCAAATCTTTTTCGCAAATTTTTTTTTCCGCTCAAAGTTCCGTCGCAGACGTCGCAAGCGCGAGAGGAGATGATAAAAATCGTGCAACACGAGACGACTTCTTCTTTGGTATATGTATACGCACTTATACGTCGACACTTGCGACGTACATCCATTAATTTACGATCGAGTCTCATTCGCGACAGATGTCGCTCCGACGCGGATTCGCGCTCGATTAGCCACTTTGAGCTCCAAGAACTTGTCCGGATTAATTGCTGCAAACTCCATTAAAGCAAGTTTAGCAATCGATAGCAAGCGCCGTAGGGACGATATACGTTTGAGTTTTCGCGCGGGAAAATCCGTCGTAGACGACCGGAGCTTCCGACGTGTTTGGCTTAAAGTTCGGCCGGACACTTATACGGAACACAGTTGTCGCGCGCCGGGAACAGGCGGGCGGGAAGCGAAGAGATAAGCTGTGCGCGACGCTGTACTGAAAATATCTCGTGGAATTTCCGACAGCCGGATTTCATTGTTATCGTTCTATATATGTATTATATTGATTTTTTCCGAGCAGCGCGCGAGCTCTTAATGAAAAACTTTATTTCGAGAAGTCTTTCGGTAATCCGGTCGAGTCCGAAGTATGGAATTTAATTGAAGTTGCGCGCCAGCAAACTTAATTTACTGAACTATTCAGAGAGGAACTCTTCGCGAGGAAAGAGATTAAATTTACTCGTGATAAAGATTTTAGATTGAATTGCTCCTAACGGATGTACGAATGGCTGACGTATGGATTATCTTTGTTCCATATAGACTTTAAAAATACCCGAACTTGGCTTCCGCGCTTAGACGGATAAAAAATAAGCTTTTCTGTGGTAAACAATTTTGAAATACCCTTGAAAGATTTCTCATTTTGTAAAAATAATTGGAATTTCAAATATTAAATAGCTCTAGTTTTTTATTCACCACTCTAGGAAAATTATCACTAATTCCTTAAAATCTTTTTAAAAATTTTCAAATGTTTTCCGACAAGCGTTTCTCAACTGACATTGCAATATAGACTAAATAAAATCATATGCTTTTTATAAATAAAAATTAGATAATTCTTTGTATAAATAGATATAATTTATCGCTTATACACAGTAAGGAAAATAGTTTACATCTATACAAACGTAAATAAATACAAACTTTGTACACTTCACGTACACAATCAAAACATAATTGTACTATTATTATACATTGTAAGCACGACCGTAGAGTATAAACAGACAGCAGCATCCTGACGTTGATTCATTTCGAACCCCTTCTTCCCCCCCCCCCCCGCCCCGTTAAGTTATATTCGCATCCAGTGTGACGGAATGAGAAACTCATATTCCGTGTATAATATATACAACGGAAGCTTAATCCTCGGGATGAGAAATTCGCCGTTTAACGTGGCTATATAACGCTGCAAACACCTGTTTGATTTTTCCTCGCCATACGTATATACCCACTATTAAACTTTCAAACTCGATATTATATTAGGAAAGAGTTACCTAGTGCGGATAATTATATTATATATACATCGATGTGATGAACCTGAAGTTCCGATCGGTTAACATTGAAAAATTTTTGTTTTAAAAACCAAACTTTTTATAATTGCTATTGCTTATAATTACGCCTAAAAATGATTCTAACCAAAATTTGAGCGCAATCGCTATGTCGCATCTCTTTCAGTGAGGGTTAGAATGTAAAAAGAACCGATTATACATTTCTTGGATTTTATTGTTATACAACTTTGGAAAAACTTTTTTTTTATTATAGAATAATAATTAGAAGGTAAAAGTAAGCCTATTTACCAAATTTGAACCCGATCGCTATTACGCATCCCTTATTATA
This sequence comes from Philotrypesis tridentata, assembly GCA_018906965.1. Taxonomy (NCBI): domain Eukaryota; kingdom Metazoa; phylum Arthropoda; class Insecta; order Hymenoptera; family Pteromalidae; genus Philotrypesis; species Philotrypesis tridentata. Next base: position 2,086,790 of record JACCIB010000002.1, read on the forward strand.
GGGGTTAATATGCGTAAATTATAGATACACTGACTTTTTGGTACAGGACATTTTTAGATCTAGAGCACTGAATAATGGGAAGTATGGCATTAATAGATGCTGCACAAATTTTGGTGCACAATATTTATTTAATTTTGGATTTACTTCTTCTTTGTCAACATTATCTTTACTGTCACTGCTAGAAGTCGAATCGGTGCTGTATTCATCGGTATCACGCTCATCGTCAAATTTTTATTCTCAATTTCTACTTCTTTTTCTATTGTTGATATAATTTGATTAAACCGCTTATAGAATGGCGAATTACTGTAAATCGCATCACTTTTCTCGTTCTCGTGAAGTTGAGCTTCAAATTGATTTTGATCTTGTAACTTGATATAATTTTTGGTGTCACCTGTTTCATTTTCACTTTTTTTCAAAATTCTACTTACAACTTCAATGCTATCTCGCGTTATTCCTTTTTTTTGTACAATAACAGTCTGCTTATGTTTCTTATTAACATATCCAAATCTCGTAGCTTTCTACTAATACGTATAAGAGACATGCATTCTAAAAGAAATGATTTAATACTATCTAGTTCTGAAAACGTATTATCAATTGTTCGTGAAACAATATGCATAAAATGTGCATAGCAAATTTTTACAAGAATCAATTCTTTTGGTATGAATGCATACCCACGTCCAATCTATTGTAATTGCTTTTGCAAACGGCCATACTTTCTTCTTATCCCTAACAAAATGCTTGTAACAAGCTAAAAAATAACTAATTTGTAAAATGTGGTGTTCTGATGTAATCATTCTACACAGTTCAACTAATTCTGAGTTACACTTGACTAATACTGAGAGAGATAACACAGGCAGTACACAGGGTTACCAATAGTAGTCGATAAAATACCGACTCAGCAAGAGAGGGCGCCTAGAGACAACGAATTAGACGCAGTTATATGGAACAGCACCAGGAGGTGCCAAGAGTAGAAATTAGGTCAAGCTCGAGTATAAAAGAGCGAGCACGAGCCGGCAGAGATCACTTCTAGCTGGCGAGGGCTAGAGGCCGGACCCCTCTCTTTCGGCTTGGGCTCTGTCTTTCTAGCTTCTCGGAGGCTGTAGTGATGTGGTAGCATACGAGCACCCGCTCTTGCTCGCTCTCTACAGTGTTTCACGTCCCCGTAAACTTGTGTGACCAGCTAGTATTAATAAACTCTTGATCTCTTAATGATTAATTCATTTGATATCGTCCTCCTCGCTTGGTTGTAAGGTGATCGGTTTGTACCCCTCTCTTTCGGCTTGGGCTACTTATTCGATCATTCTTATAATCGAGCTATTACGCAGGTAATCGGTCTTGACCCCTCTCTTTTGGCTTGGGCTCTTGATTCGGTTATTCTGCTAAACGGATAAGGGTACGAGCAAGTTCCTGTATCCGAGGCTGCGTGCGTAGCTAAGGTTGCTTGAGAGTGCAGGAGACTTCACTCCAAACTCTACCCAACCTAGCAGCCCTCCTCATCTTCCTAACGGAAGTGTGTAGGCGAAGGGAGTCCTATTTGGGGGATACAACCCTCCAGTTACGGTGAGCGTGCAACCCCAGTGCACCTATCTCCTCAACTAACCCCTCCAACCTAATAACACGACCGACCACCCCACAAATACAGGGAAGTAACGTCACAGAGTATCCAATAAAAATAGTATATTACGTGCCTAGGGAGGAAAAAACTTGGAGAGTCTATATCTCGCCGAAGGCGAGCTCGGATGTCAATATACACGAGATATGGACTCTCGAAGTTTTTTCCTCCCTAGGGACGTAATATACTAATTTTTGTTCGTATACCTTTAGGTGTTCGAACCACAGATCTCGTTGCGTCCATGTATAGAACAAATTTTTTTATCTTTAATCATTTCAATAGTATATTACGTGCCTAGGAAGGAAAAAACTTGGAGAGTCCATATCTCGTGTATATTGATACCCGAACCGAAGGCGACGGTGGCAAACACGAGATATGGACTGTCCGAATTTACTCCCGTGGTGCGTATACTGTTTTTCTGAAAATAGTATTACCGTTAATGGAAAACCAACATGTCTTATAAATGGATCCAATTCGTTTTGATCTTGTACCCAAGATTCAACTATATCTGATATATCTTTAGGTTTTAAAGATAAGCGCTCTTGCCGTTTTAATTCTGAGTTAGCTTGAAATATAATTTAAGACTTCGTAAATCTTGCAAATATCCATCAGCTATAAGTTCCATATCCGTTCTTTCTATAAGATTTTTTAATATTGTTCCTGGCTTTACTCCTGTCTTCAATTGCTGCTGAACTTCTGTACGCTCGTCCCCTCGTAATTCATTAAAATAATTAACATTGTCAACTGCTTTATAGACGTATATAATTGGTTTATCACTGGCTATGTGCAAGGTAACTCTTGTTTCGTCTAATCTATCTAAATAGAATCTGAAGTATTGATCATGATCAGCTCTTACTCAATGCTCATAAAAAACTATACTACCATTTTTATTAAATCGAAAGCATGAATGTGGACCTAAAAGACAAGTGCATTTTAACTTATAAGCTAATATTTATCTTACGTATTTCCGTGCAGATAATTGAGAAAAGGTTGAGCTGTTGAAGAAGTAATGCCTATGAATACTTAGAACTTTTATTTCTACGTTACATTCAATTTCTTTTTTAGAACGTTTTTTATTATCTGTTTTGTCTTTATCCTTTTCGTTTTTTGCATTTTTTGTTGTTGTTGACGTCGCTCTATTAAATTTTTCATCGTCACTGCCAATGGAAACCTTGTCTTCTCGACCAAGCCACTCATTATGAGAATGCACATCACTATTAGATTCCTCGGTAAAGTAACTAACGTCTTTATTATTTTTTCTAGTATTATAAATCTTGTGCTTTTGTTCTTCTTCAGAATCTGTTTTTCGCTTATCAGTGTTTGAAATCATGTTTTTTGTAAATTCATCTTCAGATGTTTCTACATTCGTAACTTGTTTGTAATTTTTGCTTTCCATTGTTATTCGCTTGTTTCTCTTTCTATACTCATTGAATACTTATTCTGTTTCAATAACATTATTTTCCTCAATTTTGTTTGATATTAACGACTCATAATATAAGGATTTTACTGAATTAAGATCCTTTGTGTTGAATTTTACATCATTTCTTCTTGTTTCTGTAACAGAAATCTCTTCCTTGTTACATCCATAATCGCTATTATTAATGTAAATATTATAAAAGCTATCATAAGCGCTATTTACTGTGTCATTTTGTTTATTTTTGCAATCTATCTTCTTCTGAATTAAAGGTGCATTTGTTTATAAAATTAATAGGTTTAGTGATATTAATTTTCACAGGACTTAGTTCAGCTGTTTTGGTATTTTCCGACATTTCAATAGGTAATTGCAGCTTGCATTCAAGATTTGTATTTTTCGTTGTATTATCGGGAATTCCCTTTACACGCATCTGAGCAAGAACATCAGTTCCCTTCAATTCGTTGAGAACCTGCCAGTGACCTTTCCGGTCATCCAAACTTTCAAAAACTATATTTAAATGTTTGCTATTTGGTGTTTTCTCTAATTCTAAATTACGTAATTTTCTCACGGTTGTGCCATCATTGGTCATGCGTTAAACGGTTGCGATGGCTTTAAACACTATAAGAAACGCTCTTATTTCATAATCAGTTCCAAAATTTTTTTCAAAACCCATCATCTTTTTATAATGACTTGCATCTTTGTACATTGATTCATCTTGGTTTTTATCTCTATCTTCTTTCATAAATGTGGATAAAATGTAAGTATATTCCTTGGTCCAAACATAATTTACAATGTGTTCTCTGACAAGCATATGTGCTTCTTCAGTTCTGTGTAGACAATACGACACGAACCTAAACAAACAATTACCTTCACCCATCATACGACAATATAGACGGTGATACTTATTCCTGCAAATATTTCGATTCCAATAATAGCTTTTCAATAATTTTGATTTGTATAAAGAATGACCTCTACGAAATGTTGGCTGTCCGTCAAAAGTTCATTTCAGAGTCTCGCGATAAATTTCGCAGGTAAGCTTAACTCGTTGTAACAATTTGCTTCTGCGAAGACTTTTCTCGGAAGATTTATGCTTTATAGAGCTTATAACGAGCTGTAGCTAAAAATGCCTGCTCTCTTGTACCCTGTATTACTATAATACACTTATTATTTGATTTAAAAAAGTTATTTAATTAAAGATAATAAATTAATTTTATAAATATGTTTATAATGTATTTCGATTTCCGCTTTTTTAAAGAGATAAGTGTTTAGTCGAAGGAATAGTACCCATTTCCAATGAACTTTTCATTGTGAGTCAATTGAACAAAGGTTTCCAGGATTCATAAATTGTAATTTTACATTGACGTATACTTTTTCAAATGTCACTTTTGATTTACACCAAATGTCCGCTCTTACGAATGCCACCGGGCCAAGAATCATAATTTACTTTTGCCGTCCGAACTTTGATAGCATTAATCAAAAGCTTCTCTCAAAATCATTGTGAGTAGCCATATCGAGAGTATGTCTCCCTTACAGGCTCTCATTCCCACAACGAATTCAGCGGGTAACAAAGTTCGCATTACACATGCGCAGAGCGAGAGAAATAGATAGAGAGAGTGGGAGTGGGAGAGAGAGAGATTTCGCTGAGAAATTCCGAACAAACAAGAGCTATATATACGTATACCTGACTAGCGTGTAGAGTCGCGAGGAGAGCAGCCGAAACGAGGGCGCTGGAGCTTGATAGTCCCGCGTTGGGTGGAATGTTGCCGCAGACCGCAGCGAGGATACCACGTGGCTTGCGCTCCTTCGGGATGACCTCTAGGGCGCCTTTCACCCCGCACAGGAAGTATTTGTACCAGGCGGGTCCGAGCCTGTGGTCGTCCAGTCGAAATTCCCTGTGTATATACCGGTGAACGAACGTGACAGACAAAATCGAGCTTTTCGACACTAATGCACGCCCCCCCCTCCCTTTTCCTCTTTCTTTTCTCCGCAAGCTTCGATACAGAGCACATTGCGGATTCCGCGGATTTGTTTGGACAGTCGATTTTATTCTGATCTTTTTTTACATTTGGAGGAGAATGCCTTGCAATTTACTTTGCGTCGATTTAAATTTAAAAAAAAACAGAATCTATTATTTACTACTTCACAAAGTATACGTCGGTTTCTCGTGGAATGGCATTTGGACAACATCTCGAAATATCGTGTGATTCAAATGCCATTTCAAACTTCGAACTTCAAACTGGATATGCTGAATAAAGATATATCGGAGGGCAACGCCATCAGAGTTTTTTCAAATTCTGCTTTCATTGTTACAAACAAATTTCAACTTTTGCGTCTCTTATACATTGTAGCGCAATCCGAATTTTTAATTGTCTTTAGCGCATCCGTCCCTCGACGGTAAAATCGTGGCCTCGTGACGCTTTGTGCTTTAGCAGTGGGTCTGCGCGGATAAAATCTTATTAGCGATTACGAGCACTGTGTTACGTGGAGGTGCTACTATGGCCATGTCATTACGAAAAGCTTGTTAAAGGATAATCTTGGTTGTGAAGTAATCTCGACGAGCTCCGAGAGAGTCTTCTCTTAAAATTCAACAACAAATAAAGGTACAAAAAAAATTGAGAAAAGCGAGCGATATTTTACGAAATTCGAATTTTTTTTGATAAATTTTATTTTTATCCGCGCACGTTCATACATATGGGCAGCTTAATTATTTTTCTGCTTTTTGCCCGCATCTCGCAAAGGGAAAATTCGAATTTTTAATTAACTTTCAAATTAATTCGGACTCGCTTTCACGTAACGGCGAGCACATTTAATAAGCCGACGTTCAAATTCAAACGCACAGTATATATTTTACTTTCGGGGGAAAATGTATTAAATTTGCTTGACATTAATTGCAATTTACATAAGAGCATGCGCCTCTTGCTTGAACAAACACAGGCGCACATACGCACCCGCGCACACTGCGTAGAATTGAAAATTCATCGCGCATTTAATCGATTTCACCACATCATTTCTCCGCATGACGATTAAAGCGCGCGATTCGTGTAAAGATGCTCAATTTGGGCGCCGGGCCTTTGGACGAATTAATTTCGTTCGGTTAGACCATTACTCGCGCGCGGCAAACGCGCTTCGTTAAATCAAGTGCTTGGCCGGCTTTGTAAGAGTAAAAGCACGTGTTCCGAGTGATTTCATTAACGTCACCTCGTCGCGGCCGCCGTGTAAATTACACGGAGAGAAAGAGAGAGAGAGAGAGAGAGAGCCGAGGCTTCGTCGTTATTTTCTTGGATTTTTCCAGCTTGACTTTCTTGTTTTTCGTAAAGGAGCCAAGCTCATCGAATTCGGGGATGAATGGGGAGAAGGAGGTGGGCGAGCAGATTGCTGAAATTTCATACGAATGTTTTCTGGTGGAAATTTTTGGAAAGCACGTATGTAATAGGATGATAAAATTATTTCAGGATACGCAGAATAAGAAAAGTAAAAATACCGATGTTTTTTTATCAGATTTTCGATTTTGAAAGAGAACCAGAATTTCAAGTATGAGAGGTATACGGATACTGTTAACAGCTGGATTTGATTAAAATTATTGATTGAACATTGGCATGTTGCGTGCATCAATTTCGTTCTGGTAAATATGTATACGAAAGAACCAAGCGAAAATTTTTAACCAAACGTTTTCGAAATTTCGAAAAATATATTTTAGATATTTTCATGAATTTATATGTTAAAGTAATCATGACCAGAAAATTAAATAGCAATATATATGCATTATTCTCATCGAGATCCAATATTTTACCTTATTTCCTCGAGATCATGGTGAAGGTAATCTTGATACTTGCTATCGATATTCGTCAGTCGAAGCGCGTCCTCCTCATCGGATCTGCATACAGCCACTAAAACATCTTGCTCAATAGCCATGGGACAAACGGAATAACCGCAATAGTCAACGTGCTCGCCTATTAGGTTGACCCTATCGAATTACAATCGAAATCGAAATTCCTGAATATATTTCATTGCAGATTTTGGATTAAACAAAGAGACAGTCATTTCAAAAATAAATATAAGTAAATAAATTTACGATACAAAGAACAATTCAGGATGCAGAGTTACAAAGAGAAATTAAATGTGTCAGAAGAAATAATTGGAAAGAATTATGAGGCAGTTGAAATAAAAGGTTCAAGAGCTTTTACCGTCCAGGCACTCGAACTAAGAAGGAAGGCTCGCATTGAAAACGCGATCTGAAGTGCGACGCCAATGCGTCGAGTCTCCCTTTTAACTTCTCGTCGGGTTTTAACGTCGATAGCGTTTCCCCGACTATGAGAGAACCATTTTCGGATGTCGACATTTCTGGAAGTAAAAATAAAAAGACGGATGTTTACGCATGTGGGTCCATAGAGTATTGGAGTTGTGATTGAATTTTCTTTACATTTTTATGTATAGCTTTTAAGTTGCATATAAAAAATAATTTTGTATATGACTATAAATCAAAATTTATGGATTATCCTGGTGAAAAAATTGCCTATAAATAAACGAAAATGCATTTCAAGCGAAATATTTCAAAACATATAGTATAATATTTTATATAGTCACTTGATAGATCATCAATCACTGATTCAATAATTATCATTTGAAATATTTATTCGTTTACAAATTTTGTGACTACCGTCTAAGTACCGGTGATACCTAAAACTTGAATTCGATGAGGTCAGGTATCTTTAACAGGGTAAATTAAGATCACCTGCAAGACTCATTAGTCATAACCTCGTCGTCATCTTTCATTTTAACGTTAATTAAGTTCTCAAGAGCATCGTGCATCCTTACAATTAGTGAATCACGCGATACTCTTCGCAGCATGTACGTATCTTATACATAATTTTTTTGCGAGCAAATATTTTTTGCGCTATCTTCTGCTGTAATGAAACTTATTACTGTATGAGATTTAGGTTATATTCTTGCACTAATTGCTCTCTAATACGTGTTTTCTTTTCAAGGTATTTCAACAATTAAACATTTGTAGTTGAAACAAGATTCAATTTTTTTTACTTTATTGTATGCAACATATTTTTCACTTATTTCAGATAATTAAAGTTAAATGATAGATTATAAGCGAAAAATGTAATGGTGGTATTTGCGAAAAAAGCAGTTTTTATTACTTTTTCTACTTGTTCTTATTGATTGATAGAGGGAGAAAAAAATATTAAATTTTTTTAACGTATGACACAAATGGAATGCCCTGACACGATCATCAAATAATTCTTATTGATTTTTAAAAAATATTTTCTAGCCATACCTATCTCAATACGACGTGACACGGAAATCATTAAAATGTTGAATATCATACCATGTCAGTAAAACCATTGTAAAAATCAAAATTCATTAATTATCTTTCATAAGGATTCGATATTTATTTTTACTTCAAATTGAAATGATTTTCTGGAACTTCATGAAAGAAACTGAAGTGTAAAAAGTTTGATATATTTGCCTCGGTGCAGCTAATCCGAAACACGAGATGTTGCATCGCAAAGAAGATTCTCTAGTCTACCATCAGGTCGACTTTTCCATAGCGAAATCACTACTTCTCTCGCCGCGTAATCTTCTTGGAATCAATTTTACCTAATCCGCAAATGCACTATCTCTCCAGCTGTGATAGTTACCTACTGTAGCTGCAATTTTTCTCGATAAAGAATCGACTTGCTGTTGGATATTGTCTGTTGATTGTTTACGACTTGATCTTGTTAAATAAAATCGGTATAAACTCTCTTTTAATGTATTTTGCATAATGCGACCTTCACTCAACAGTAATTTTTTCACAGTTTATATTTGTGTTTCTGCTTGAGTCAAGCGTCTGTTTACCATAAGTATCATTACGTATATCATGCAAACTCGTAAAGAATTTCCGAAAAAAATTGTTTTTGTTGCGCGCCTTGTACAATTGTTCTGGAATTACAAGCCACAACGCAGTTGAAAATTTATTACGCGGAAAACATTTGACTTTTTACATCTAACATTGAATTATTAATTGCGTAACATTCAATTCGTTTTAAAGTAACAGTTGGTTAATGCAATATTGAATTCACATTTATAAATTTGCTGTATCAATGTTTTTTAATTTATAATATTAATATTTAATTACATGAGTTATAATCTATGTATTGGATTTTTGTAGCTTAGGTAGAAAAAAGTTAAGTAAGGGCTTAATTTTTAACTTATATATTGGATGCGAGTCTGCTATCAAGGTTGATTCTATTGCATGAAGCTGAATTTCGCTATATGCGTCATTAAATATATATTTTCATCTCGTGTATTTGCACAGACTATAGCTTAAACGTTTAACCAAGAAACGAGTTGGCGCCCCGATGACAAGTATAAGAGTTTGAGCAGTACATATGGGAAAATAGCAACTATACGTGAGAAATATTTAGATACTCCAGGACTATGCAATGTTTTGAAAAAGCATTTGACGCTTTTTAAATCTCAAACGTACATATAAAAACGGTTAAAAAATAGTGTCATACAACCGTTTTCGTGAAAACGCTATTTTTTTCATGTTTTCTGTGTCTTATAGAAGAAGAAAAATGCTGTCCCAAAGGTGTATAGCATACATTTTTGTACGATTTCCCAACAAATTATCTGAATATTTTTCGTGGAATTTCCCATGTACACTGTACCTTTGGGGGACTAACACAATTCATTTATTCATATCATTTTCTAGATAACTTCAGAGTTTTTTATTTATTCTTCTAATAATTAACGTACAAGAATAGTTTATAACCTCCGGCTTATGGATTTTTACTAAACTTGGTAAAACGGTTTTTTTTTGCTATAAAACTAAAAATCCTCAACTTACAAGCCGTGTTCCAGGCCGCAGAAACCCATGAAATTGGATATTTTCTTGTTTATCTTTTATGGAATATCACTTCTATTCTATTTGAATTAAAGTTATTTACAAATAAGAAAATAAAGGCTGAGAAAAATTCCTTTAGTTTAGTATACTATACTATCAAGAAATGTTTATTTATTTCAATTTTACGAATAATTAATTTTTAATTTCAAAAATAAGTAAAACGTAACATGACTAAAAAGTATTGAATTTTAAACCTAAAATTTAAATAGATCGTAAAAATTTAACAAATTAACATTTCTTGATCATATATGTACCAAATTAAAGGTATTTTTCTTAGCTTTTATTTTCTTAATTGTAAGTAACTTTAAATCTGAAAGAATATGAGTAATAAACCTTTAATAATAGATAAATTAGAAAATATCAAATTTAGAAAATTTTGTTGCTTAGCAACGTTGCGAACTTTATCTTCATCAAATTTCATGGATTTCTGTCTAGAGTTCAAGTTGTGGGGCCTATTGAACAAAATGCCTTGAGGGTTTTCAGTTTTATAGTAAAACAAACCTTTTCACCAAGTTGTATTTCATGCATTAACCATAAAAAAACAAATTCGATTTAAATATTTCCAAAACAAAGAATTATGTTGAAAAAAAAGTTTTGATTGTTTCAAGGCAAAATTTTAAGCTCAAAATCCTCCAAAATCTAATTTATCTACTTGCGTGCACGTATCGTATTTTAGTGTGCATTCGTTACCGCGTGTTCGGTATTCTTCGCAAAGTATATGCCTACTATACACTTACTCATATTTCGCGGGTGGCTGCATATCGGAACTATGCGCCACGGATATTTTATAAGTAAAAAATGTTCAAGTTATAAATATATACTTTTAATGGAAAAAGGATTCGCGTAAGATGTTTTTCCTATATTTCGCTTGTCAGTAACATTTGTCATGTACTTCAATATACATTTCGAACGCAAAGCTGCATATCATTGATTTATTTTCACAGAATGATGATGCGCTCGTATGCCAGAGGTAGAAATAATCTTTTTTATTTTAATTCGTTCAACTGCGCCACGATAACGCAATCAAATACCTAATACACATATTTATATTTTTTCAGAATATATTGAATAAAATTTAAAAAATGAAAACTGTCAATGATATGCGGGTATAAGCGAAATACGTGGAGAAAGATAAGAGCAACAAATGTGGAAAAGATAAGTAATACATTGTCTGCGAATGCAGTACCAACACGTACAATAAGTAACAGTCAAGATAGACGTGTTGCTATTGCAGGGAACTGTTAAAAGCCACAAGAATGTTATGTAAATTTTAATGTTACTTGGAAGAATATCGGTATAGACACCTTGACTTTAAAAAAATTAAGATCAAAAAGTGCGGTCAGAACGCTAACGTATTCATGACTACAGAGCACTGTTAATCGATTAAGAATAATATATATTTAAAAAAGACGACATTTTCCTAACAACAAGCTTTACTAGAGCAATAAAAATTACCTCTCGTTACAATTCAATTGAATAGCCGCACGTCACTCGTCAGTGCACACAGACGTTAAGCAACAAAAAAATCCACTTCACAACTCACAACAAACGGACTTGATATACACGCACAAACGCAGCAGAACAGCAACTATATGCACATCTTTGGGTACGCACTTGTAAACACACGAAGCGCGCGCACAATCAGCTGATGACACGAGAACGCCTGGCGACCAACTGCGGGTGCCACAATGTGCTTCCCTCAATCCCTCCGGTCAACGGCTCTAGCGTCTCTCTCGCGTCTCTCTCGAGCGAGTAAGTAAGTATTATAAAGTCGCTCTCTCGAGGCCTAATCGCTTATCACAATTACACACGGCATGGCTCACCCGATTTTTTTGTCGCCCGCGCGCTACATTTGATATACACGTCCGCTGCAGTGTGTATTATAGAACGAGCGAACACGAGCCGCCAGCCGGTACACGGTATATATACATGTACACAAGATATTGTGTGGAGAAAGAGAGAGAGAGAGAGAGAGAGAGAGAGAGAGAGAGAGAGATTCGCGACTGCAAACTGCAGTTGTTATCGATTACGGTAGAGTTTGCAAGAGTTTCGTAAATCTGCCGTTGTGCAGTGCGCTGATATCACACTTATATATATATATATATGTCTAGTCTATGGTAGGTAAGAGTAAAATTAATATTTGCGCGATTTTCGAATTTTGACGCTGATTATTTATGTATCGTAAAGCATTCTTTCATTAGAGAATTAGCTAATCCACAGTTCGATGCTTTCGATTAACATTTGTAAAATTGAGTTGCATTGAACTTGCGAGATGAAAATAAATTACCTATTCGGTTGCTTCAGCAGAAATTCCGAAGCTCACTATAGGTAGGATCCCACGGTACAACTTTTATAACTGTTATGGTGTCGTAATAACCCGCTTAATTTACATTTTTCAAATCACGCTTCAACTTCTCGGATGGTCTTAAGGTAACCGAATAGGTAACCGAAAAGCAGAAAGTTTGTGGTTACGTCTGAAGCGTAGTTTTGAGGATTTAAACAGTTGCATTAGCACTTCGCAAAAAATCGATTTTTCGCGCCATATTATAGTTAGTGCAGACAATTTTTTCGTAAAATACTTATATGATTAGAATTTTACGATTCTGTCGAATTCATGTAATACTTAATAAATGTTACTACTGATCACAGTACTTCAATTCCACTCCGTTTCGTTACTGAAACAAGTCTGGAACATCTTATATAAGAAAGCTTTTATTCATAAATTATGATCTTTGATTCGTTGCAATTTGCCAATGTTGGTGTTTGGTAGTAAATATCAAAGTTTTATTGAAATATAAAGAAACCAAATTGGAAGGGAAGTAAAAGGACTGTGTAGCTGTATTAAAATTTAGCAACTTATTAAATGTAAAATGTATGCTTTATTAATTCTTTACAATGTCTTTGTAATCACATGAACGTAACACAAGAGATATTCACAATCATATTTCATTGATAATATTCTTAATACACGCCCCACGCTCTAAACATGTTGTTTTCGGAAAAAGGGAATGCACAGTCCGATTCTACATTCAGGCAATTGGTCAGTGTGCCACATTTTTATAATTATTATCGTAGGTACGTGAAAATTATTCTGCGGATTTTATATAATGCGCATGCATTATAACGCATGACCATCGACACATTCGCTACAATATAAAATGCAATTATCGTATTTTACAATCAATAAAACAAATAAAGGCCACCTGGTACATATATCCAAGCAACTTTGTAATAGGAAATGTTGAATGTACAGTCAATAGAAAGAAATTTAGAAGTCCAAGAAATATTCGCAGATCAACCGAAATTAAATTATCCGAAAGAGAGTTGCTGAATCAAGGGCTGAAATATTAGTACTGACAAGTCGCAATGTTATTTTTGGATCGATAGAAAAAATATAATTATTTAATTTTCTGTTCCCCCATTTTACTCTTCTTTCGCTTCCTCTTTCCTTTGACACTATATACAATTGATAGAGTAGTGCATCTTGTTGCTGAATACATGCAATTTTTATGTGAGGACCAATACTTATATCTTATTCACAATACTTGCCAACTATTTTTTCAACATTTTCTTTTTCTTATCAGTCGTTCTCCGATCCTCACTTTCAAATTGCAGAAACAAAGTCTAAAGATATAATGGGATCTTAATATTTTCTTACATTGTTGCGCATAAACGAGCAAGATTTTAAGAATCACAATTACGAGAGTTCTGTCTTAACGCCAATTTTCTTATAAGTACTCAAAATTTGCATATCTGTAGAATCAAAAATCTAAAAAAGGTCGATGTTGAAGACGCAATTGTACATTATAAAGCGACTAATTCATAATAAAATTCTCATTGATCTATCTGCTTGAAAAGTATAATCTTTGTAAAAAATGTATGGCAGTGAATTAGCAAGTCGAAATTCAAGAGATATAGTTTATAAATTGAGTTTTAATTTTTGTTCAACTCATTTCATTGGTAACGTCCTGAAATAAAATGGCCTAATTACGTCTCATTTTCTAAACATTTGTTATAAGAGACCAGATACTCTCGTCACTAGTGTTTGGCTACAACGCTCATAAACTTGATATACAAAAAATCTCCTTAAAAGTCTACGGTTATTCGTGCTCGTTCATGTACATTGACGTCCACGTTACCTTTAGTTCCAAATACAAAATGCAGAATAATACATTCGCTATAATACAAATTTGATATAAAGAAAAAACAAGTATTTTTATTTACTTATTCATGTTGTTTTAATGCTGTTATGCACTTTGCCATTTATACGCGAATCTCTTAGTTCTTTTATTTATTTAAAATATGCAATATCATTCTATATATATACACAGGTATACACATCCGACTCTCTTCCACTGGCTCCTAATTCGCTCGCTCATTCTCACTCTTTTTATTTCTGTACTCAACGAGTATTTCTACGTTAACATTTTTCGCTTTGCCGCTTGCTTAAAAATTACATAGCGTCATTATTAATATTGTACATTTCCTTCCTCTTGCATCTCAATATTTTGGCTCTAACATACATTGAAGAGAGTATTCAATCAATAGAGTATGCGCGCACAGATGCATCATCGAACAGAAAATCAGTGTATACTGTATATTTGTCACAGAGATGCTTCTTTCGAGGATGCGTACATACTTCTTATTAAGAATAATGCTTAGGTTTCAATGCATATACTATACAAGTTCCAAAAGCACTGGAAAGAAAAAAATCGCGAGAACGCCATCGATTAATATCTTTGCAAATACAATGGACTTGAATAGATAACTAATGAAAATTAATCGTACATTATTTTACAATATCATTATAATATCAAGACAATTATTTCAGTCATCACTAATCAGTGCATACGAATTTTTAATTTTAACGAGCAATTTTGGCAATTATTCTCAACAACTAATCATATAAAAAGATATATTAAAAAAGGTTTCACTAGAGTCTGCCTTGGAATTATGTCCGACTAACTTACTAAATAAAAGATTTCTTGTAAACCCAACTATTAGAATTGGAAGGTTCCACTAGAAAGTATAAAAAGTGCGCCACGTGTTACACGTTACATCAGCCTTAAAATTCAAAGTGACGACGCAATTTATTATAATGCTCAGAACCATCGAACCGCGAAAGATTACTATCTAGTACATTAAATGTTGATCGGCATCACTCTTATTATTTTTGTAACCATTAATATTATTATTAATAATAATAATAAAGTCCTGCTTATTCATATTTATATATAGGACAATCATGTATGTACGTGATGTGATAAATAATTAGCAATATGTAACGAAGTAATGATGACGGTAGTGGTATACATATCGTTGAGAATGTTAACAACAACCATCAATGTAATCCAAATTCATGTTCTACCGCATAATGTAACCAACGATTCTATCACCATCATTACTTTCGCTCTTAACGCATATTTTCATAATCAATGAAAATGATAGCATATTGAGTAATTGTACAACTTGTTTAATATTACTTCATCATTATGGTACAGAGATCAAGCAAATGACCTGAATAGTTTGGTAATGTAGCTACAGCTTTGCTTTGGCAGATTGCAAAGACAGTCGCGTTCACGCAAACCTACTGCCTTTTGAATATAGAAGAATTTTTCAGGTAAAAGAGCGAACAGTATACTGACAATGAAATTGTACGTTGCATGGTCGCTTTGTGCAATTTGGCTGGAATCGCACGTCGATCTCACCTACGGAATAACAGGTTTCTATCCTTAAAACCTTAAATAAAAAATGTATTTCATTGTGCGTGTACGTTTTTCCCTATACATAGCAATGAAAAATAGTCATCATTGAATAAAATCTGCCAGAAAGCATTGAACGTAGATTACGACCATGACGTCGGTCAGAGGAAATGTCTTATGTATATATATCTAATCTATACCTCATCGTGTATTTATTCGATTGGTTCTTCAAGCCAGCTAGATAAATGCGGTCATCATGTATTGCAATCACCGGATTCTTTTATCGCAAAATAAAAACTTATAAGTAACGTGACATCTGCATAAACAGTAAAAAGAGGAGAATGAGCACTTAGAGTATAGAAATGTACCATTTTGGCATGAAGAACCCTGCGAGCTCTCTATCTCTTTTGTTCTGTCTACGCTCGTTCTAGTATCATAAAGATAATTTATGTTATCGACAGTTGACTCTGCTGCAGTTTAACTCCTGCTGCTGCTCAGGCAAAAGTGGCTCCCGGGACGAGCTGCTATTGAGCTTGTCAGAGTTTGTGATGCCTCATCTCGTAGGCTGAGCTGCGTGAAGGAGGTGCTCCCCCGGAGCCCGAGTAAGCACCTGCGTAGAGCTCGGGGTGGTGATGAGCGCTGTTGCGTCCGCCGGGGTAGCCGCCTGGAGTACCTGATGAGCTGGGACCACTACCTGTTGTGTTGTGCCCGGGTGGCGCACTAGCTGCGGGAACCGAGCGATATCCTGTTTAAATTTTACATAAATTCACACCAATGTCAAAGCGATGATCCCTTTTAAATTTGTGCAATTCGCAAACGCAAAGTTTTCGACAAAAAAAGGTAAAAATATTTCTAGATCTAATTTCAATTAAGAAAAAACAAAACAGCACATGCATGGAAGCAGCAGATTTGATCTGCACATAGGTTTTCCTAGTATATATACTTTTTTTGCAAGAGCATAGAAAGTATGAAGCCCCTGCTCACCTCTGCAGTTCATAGTATGATAGTGTCAGGTGAGAGATGATACGCGCGGCAATCAATGCGAGGAAGATGCGAACAGGAAGAAAACACACATGTAGTTGCAGTTCACACAATGAGAGAAAAGTGTAAGAAAGCAGTTTACGAATGATGATGAGTTTGGTTGTCTTGAAATACATATAGATGTATGAAAAATTATGATGATTGATATGGCATACTATAGTAGATTAGTGAATATAATCGACGAGCAAACTCTGTCGATTCATAAAGTAGTTTCAGAGTAAAAGATCGAGAATCAAAAAATACTAGAACAAGTGTTGCCTACCTTTAGGATAGTACTGAGCACCTCGGCCCTCTCCATAACCGTGACTCGGACCTCGAGAACTATGTCCTCCATGTCCACTTTGCCTGGGTGGAACACTTCGCCCACCTCCACCACCACCATGAGTATGCCGCTGAAAAGAAGTGTTTATGAAAAAGCTTGTTTTTATCGTGAAATGTTTGCTAGCGAAAAGTATGAAAATACCATTCTTCTTAGGGTATTCATGGGTCTTCTCAAAGTATCGCTGATATGTCTTGCTGGTGGTTTTTTCGGATTACTAGATGGAGTGTGTACAGCACAGCACTTAATAAACAGACCCATAAAGATAATGAAAGCAATGCTCATTAAGAGCACGGCCCACCAGTATTCGGTAATCCATTGAGCAAGAGTAGTAAGAGTAGCCTCGTTGAAAAGCATGTTTTTAAGCCTGGCAAGAGGTCCTTCGGCATCGACTGCACGACATTTTAGGAAAACGTCGCAGTAACCCTGGAAGTTGTCGCAAGGTGAGCCAGGACGCAGACTAATTCCACCCTTGGTCAGATTAACTAGGTGAGCGAATTCACTAGTACTGCGACAGGTCGAAGCATCCGTGCCATTTTGACAAGCTAATTCACAGAGCTTGCGTTTATCGATGTTCGGTATTATGTTGCTTGTTAGGAAGCACTCAGTAAGATTCCATTCAAGGCAAATAGAGCCAGTGCACTCGCCGTTGATACAGAGCTATAAAAATTCAATATTTATAATTTAATATTTAAGTGTAGCACAAACAATATAACTTTTATAAAAACATGGGTTTGTTTTACCTGAGTTCCTTCATTGCATCTAGTTTTGTTGGCCTTTGGTTGAGGAGCTGGACACTCGGAACTTTTTCCAGTTACACACTGAGTTATAGTTACAATCGGATTCTGATTTACACTGAACATTTTCAGAGAGCGGTACAAACGTACAGTGTTCACTTGAACAGCAAGGTCCTTGACTTGGACTGCGAAATCAAACATGATTCATTAAACATTTTTAACTTGAACTACATATACTTTGAAGTTAAATGGCAAAATAATTAAAACGAACCTGCATTGAGTACCATGCCGTCGGTTACATCCTTTAGCCGTTTGATTTTTAATACGCTCAAGAGTAGTGAGCACTCGCGGATAACAGCACGTATCGACGCACTCGTCCTCATTGTAACCACAGTCGCACTCCTCGCCAGCTTCGACAATTTTATTACCACAGAATGCACCGGCCGAAATGTTAAAGCAGTTGCGTTTCTTATTATCGACAATAGCATCGAGCACGTTGCTTATGTTGCCGATACTGCACTTGGAAAATTTGCTGTTGTTTGGACGGTCGCCCGAGGTCGCCGAGGCGAACATTATGTAGTTACCGTCGAGGCCACCGGGCTTGCAGTCCGCCGGAAAATCATGCTAAAATCATTTTCCGATAAGCTTACTTGTGTACGTAAATTTATAAATATACGTTTACTAAGACGGTATAAATTTGTTTACCGGAGATCCAAAGTTATGTCCAATCTCGTGAGCAAGAGTCAGCTGGGATACCTTAGGCGGTACTCGGCTGTTATAATTAACAAACGTTATGATACCGGTGTTCAGGGAGCGCTTAGTCGACTGGTACATGCCGCCCACCGTCTCAGTGTAGGTTTTGTACTTTTCGCAAATTCCGCCCGAAGCTCCAGATGCAGAGGCCACCCATGCTAGACCCAGCGTACCTCCAGTAAAGTCTCTGCAATAAAGAGAGTTAATTTTTACGCTCCTTTGTGTTTCGTATAATGTTACTTGCTATACAAACCTGTAGGTGAAAACATAGGCCAGACAAAAATCTTCGTGATTACCCAACGAGTGAAGATTTAAAAAGTTGCTCACGTCAATATTTTCCATGCAAAATGGATTCTGGTCTCCGTAATTCTGCGGCTGCCCACAAGCGCTGTCGTCGTCAATCTATAGAATATTAATATTGGAAATCATTCGTCCGTACAATTTTACCTTCTCAACACTGAATTCGCTTCTATAATCCTCAAACTTTACCTTTATTCTCTGAACCTCGAACTTGATGTTTCTATGTTGCATCTTGCCATCAAATTTCGTGTCTCTGTAAATGTAGTTAACAGCGGTCACGTGATGCGCAATCAGCGAGAGGATCTCTTCCCGGGTCTTGTCCTCGTCGTGATTGAGCTGTAAAACAAAATTTGTTTTCAACAAAGTTACCGCAGAACTAGCACAACCATTTTAATACTTCAGCCTCGGTCAGTAAAGCTGAAGACCGATGCATTTTTTCTTTTGACGCAACAGCCGACGTTAATAGAAAAGAGGTCGCGGCTTTGAGCAAAGGGAGTCGACTTCTCTTTTTTTTTCTCTTTCCGTCTCTGTACACGCGCGAGATGAAGTTCGGCTCTTTCAAACTGCAAAGCTTCTAGAGGCTTCCAAACCCACGCGGGCGAAAGCAAAGATACGCTCGACAATTAACCGAGCGCAATTAAAAATCGTTCCAGACGTCACGTTAAAATCGAGTGACTAACCTGCTCGAAAATGTGCCTCCAGATAAGCGGATCCGTCTGTATGAATAACGAGCAAGTGTTTTTCTCATTGTTGTCGTCGAGGCCGTCGTCTTTGGGCTGAGCGGCGCGACGCGTCCTGGCAGCTCGCACGTCCCAGAGGTTGGCTTCCCGGCTGTACTTGTGAACCGGCGTCTCGGGTTGAGCAGCAGCCCAAACGTTCTTCATCGCCGGCTTGGGCTCTGCCGCGTGTGGTGCTACCGGAGTCTCCGGCTCGCCCGAATTTTGCACTCGTTCCATCCACTCCACCACTTCGTCCGTGACACCGCATCCTTTTGAGTTTCCTGTTAATGATAAAATTGCATTCGCATTAATTTGCCAGGATTAAGCTACGGAAAGAAATTTCATCATATTTATACATTAGCTTGGCTTTGAGGGGCCGGATAAACCTTACAACGAAACATCCTGCGCAAACGTATTTAACTACGCAAAAGAATGCTGCACATAATATATTTTTTTAATATACTATACACTGTAAAACTTTGCACAATCGTGTATTCTATTATATACGTATATGTTGTTACAACAATAGGATGCTTCGTTACGTAATTCAGCTGCGTAGTAAAATAATAAAGTCCGTGTAAAGAATTGAATTTTCATACAATATACATTTGGGCCGAGTTCGTTTGAACAGTATAAATCTGAGTAAATTTTGCTTCGTGTATAAAAAATTACGCATGTGCGTTTAGAGTATTTTTGTAAAGAGTGCGTCCTGTTCAAGTGTTGTATCAACCATTCTTAATTAAGAGCTGCTCCACTTTCGTGTCATCTCGTCACAATTTTACTTATAAAAATAGCCTGGTACAAAATGTATCTGAATAACATTGAAACGTATGAAATGTAAACTCAGTAAATCAAGTGTTTTCTCAGACATCGGGATTGCAAAGTATACATAAATCTTCAATTTCACTGTAAGCCATACGACCTATAAGTAACCGAAATTCAGGACTCACGCTGATTTAAAAGAAGCAGCAGCAGCAGCAGCAGCAGGAGTTGCTTTATGTAAGAAAGCGCGTATGCGAGGGGCAGAACGCTATAGAGCACGCGGAAAGTGCTTAAGTCACGGTCTCTAAGGACGCGATGCGGTGGCGGCTATTGACCTTCGACGCGACGCGGCGCGCAGTCGACCTTCTCTTCCTGTTTACGCAAATATAACGCGAACCTTCATTAAATTTTTGCTTTCGACAAGAGACAATTATATTTCCGACGGATTTTTTTCTTCCTTTTTTCAAACTCGATGACTACTCCTCCGGCCGTCGTAATTGCCACTGTATATATAATATACGTACCCGTATATATAAGCACCGTAATAAAAAGCATTTTAGCCGCAACGAGAGCCGCTCTTTCAAATAAGATAAGAAGGACAATTGAATTTTTACAGACGAATCGCTTGCATTTAACTTGGCCGTGCCCTATCCTCTTCTCTCCTTTCTCTCGATCTGACTACGCAGCATATTGTTTGATATGAAACAATGATATCACGCTCGGAGCAGAGCGTACCGTCGCTCAGTCGCTTGAATTCACGCAGTCAAACTGTACCAAAGCTACTGCAGCTGCTGCACACAGCGCTTCTTGTCTTAATGCAATTACGGCCTCTCCTCAGTCTAATTCCTTGGCGATAGTCAGCCGGTAATCCGAGAGTGAAACATTTTTCGACTCGCCGCTTCGCACGTGAGAATTTCACAAAAATTTCAGCTATCATCAATTTGTTTCGACGCGCTGCTGTTCAAGCTTCTTTTTTTCGGAATTAATTTGAGCTGCGCGCCAAATCGATTGCTCGTGTGAAAACAAATCTCTCTCCGTCCTTTGAGCTGAACAAGTAAACTCCAGCTTTTTTTTGTTAAATTTCAGCCGATCGTTACAAAGACATAAATTAAATTTATGAAAAATTACGAAACGAGATCAATGAGATTCACCAGAGATTTATAAACCCTGAAAACGTATATTAGTTATGCTTGCAGGAAAAGAGTGAACTCTATTTTGAACTTATTTTCATTTTTTTCTTTATCTCTTTTCACTACGTTTTTTAATGCTCTGAGGCTGTATCCGCTTATTTATCGAATTAATAATTATATACCATGTACTTATAAGTAATATGTTGAAAATTAATTAAAAAAAAAACAATACGCGCAAATTTTTTCCACATATTATACACGTATATATTTTGAATATATATACAATCGATTGTTCGAGGCTGTTTCTTGCGAATTTTCAAAACGTAAAATTTATTCGTTCGTCTTTCGAAGCGATGAGTTCTGAAGAAATGGCGAACCTGTCGAAGAAGGGAGAGCCGGAGAGCGGAGAAAAAGTGAATGCAGATAAAAGGGAGCTATCTTTAGCGCGCTTCTTTAAAGACTATTTTATAACGCAGAAGATAAAGGCAAGTTTATCGCTAGAAGAAAAAGAGTAGCTAAGGTACGTACCTGTTCGAACTTGCTCGTAAGGATCTTCAACGTCGGCTTCGTGATAAATGACAGAGTGGAGAGTTTCGTTGCGTTCATGGGGCGCAAAATAGTAATGTGACTTTTCGACGTACCACGCGCCGTCTCTCGGAGATACGATCTTCCCGTGGAAAACTCCGTTGCTCAAACTACCGAATACATGGCTGCCAGGCTCACCTGGAAAATTAATTCGATTCATCAACGCTTAGACACTTCGCTCATTATTCTTTTTTACACGTGTCACTGATCTTATACTGTATGTATACTTTACAAATGTTGATTGATTGTTAACTTCATTAATGCATCAACTATGTACGCCTAGTAACTTCTTCTGACTAGTATTTTTAATATTATTTCTTCTAATAAAATGAAGAAATTTTTACAGAATGGTTGGTTTTTATTGAATGATGATATTACGCTTTACACTTCAGTCTATAGATGAACTATAGTTTACTAGGAGTAAATTTTTAAAACTAAAGATTATTTTCATTCAGTTATTTTCATTAAATAAGATATACAAAATATTTTTTACTTTTATTAATTTGATTTATCCTTACTTTTTCTAGTTAAAGATGATAATAATCTGTGAGATATACGTACAAAATAATGAATATTCATCCACGTGTGCAGTGTATATCGGCAGAAAAGGATAAACAGCAACCCAATTTTAAAAACCCATACCGCCGTGCATTTAAAAATATACGTATATTTAAAAAGAAATTTAGATCATCGCACAATCAAAGCATTAATTATTCATCCGCGTAAGCGGAAAGAGATTACGAGAATTTTAACAATTGGTTTATTATAAAAAAAATTTTTTTTAAATCATATCGCACATTTGCATATACTAAAAACATATGAAAAGTAGAAAAACACAAGTTTGACTTACCTACGAGGTAGCCCTCGTAAATGTGGGAAGTATCGAGATCTTCCTGCTGACTAGAAGGTCCAATGATAACAAGATTATCGCTGAAGGTGCTGAGGTCGGGTACAAGTCTTAACCGAAAATCGCGCCCGTGAGCGCGAAACTTAAGTGTGATCACATTGTCTCGCGTCACTGATCGCTTCGCCCTCAAGTGATTGCTGTGGACTTCTCCGGCGTCATAGGTCAGAGGTTCATAGTGCCGGATGTACTCGTTCAATCGTCGTGCTGCAATGCCCAATTAATTATTAACAGTCTACAAAGTAAATATTACTTAATTTCGTACAGAAGAAATAAAGTAAGTCGTATTACGATATTTATGATATTATTTAAAGAAAGGCAACGGGATGTACTTGCAGTATATTCAAATAGTATAATAGAATCCTTTTATTTTAACAACTTGATTGAACATCCATGTAACTAATTGATTATTCATTTATACATTTTCGTTGTAGACAAAATTTGAGTTTATATTAAAACAATTTGGTAAGAGAGAAATTTATGCGCGTTTCTTGACCTGTGCAGTTTGCGAAAGTAGTTGATTCGCGCACAGATGATTCTCGCACAAACATTCGTTTTCCATTTCTAGACGCGAATCGTGTACACTGAATATGTATACACTCATACATTTAGTCTAAATTGAAATAATTTTTTAAACGCCTCACCTGTGCACAATCAATAAAATACTTTCTCGTGTCCTAGATTATTTTTAATTCAAATAAAGTTTTATTACAATAAATCAATGGATTTTTCTGGAAAATAGTCGATCAAATATTGAATTGAATTGTATCTAATGAATAATTTTGCAAAGCTTAATTCCTAATAACATTTTTAAAAATTAATGGCTTACTAATGGAAATTCATTTCAATTTCGTAGTATTAAAATAATAAATGGACTGATCTTTAAATGCCTCTTTTTATAATTTTGTATACCTCTGTTTTTTGGTATACGAAACATTATGCTAAATTTACAATAATATAAAGTTGTAATGAAAATGTGAATATAAATATACACATATGACACCAATTCAGAAATAGACAATTAGTTTTTCTTAATAATGACTAAGTATCTGCTCAACTCTTTTGCAAAGGTATTTACAATCGGGAAAAACAGGAATTTACACTCTTGAAAGATGAAAAGGAAACACATCCTAGCCGTGTACGACTGTAGTTTCACAGTCTTCAAAACATTATTCGCCATCGATGGAGCAGAAGACGAAAGAGGCAAAGTTGTTATGGCAGGAGTTTGGTGAGAAAGAAGGACAAAAGGGGAGCTATTCAAGCTAAAACTATACGTAGCTTTTACTAGAAGAAAGATGTTTAAGTGCTTATTACTCTTTAATTAAAACTTGAGTTAGAAAGTAAGTCAGAGACGTTTTCCAGGAATGAACACAGAAAACTTAAACAAATAGTACAAAAAAAACTTTCTGTTATAATGATCACGAATGAAAACCGTACAAATTACTATAAGTAATGAATCAGTACGCATTATTTTATTTTTATTAGCAAGCTTAATAAACGCTCAGTGTGTTTGTTTGTATTAACGAATTGTACAAAAAAAAAATATTCCCACGAATGTGATTTTAAAAACAAACCATTAAAGAAAAATTGCGCAATTATGTACAAGAATAGCTCCAACGACTATTTCTCTGCCTACATCATTAATAAAGGAAAAGCGTATGGAAACACAGTGCAAGATAATGTATTGGACAGACATTCAATGCCGAGAGATGTACATGAACTATACAATTTATACGTATGATAAGTTATGTAATTTTCAAATTGCACTGTGCACAGCTGTACATGATATTATGTGCGTCACACCCATCATCTATCTAGTTCAAGGTATCAGACTTACAAGCAATAGGGTTGGAATCCTATTTATTTTCGTAATTAATACAGAACGAAAGCTTAATTCATTTTTTTTTTAGAATTTACTAATTCTTATTCCGAAATTCATGATCAAAGGTGCGTTGGTAAAAACTTTTATTAATTATTAGTGGTCAAAGCTTTATGAATTCAAAACGTACTAACCAACGATTTTAATATCATCTAGTAAAAATTCTGTTTATTTTCTTCTGCGTTTGGTTTTAATTGCGACTTTTGATTCTAAAGAAACAATGTGAATGCTGACAAAGAATAAAAATATTCTTTAAAGTTGTCCATTAACTTTTTTTACTCAAAAATATGAGTTAGAACTAATGTTCAGTTGTCTACGAAATTGGCAGTAATAAGCTTAAGAAGTGCGTTCAGCATACTTTTTGTGGAAATACTTATCAGTGATGATAGATATACAATAAAGATAAAAAACCTAATAAAGATAAAACATAAATTATGCGGAATTACCTGGGCGATACCACTAGTCATGATTTTAAATATCTAGATATCCTTCATGCGTAATATTCACATTTACGTAACAAAAAGGGTGTATCTACAGTAATAAATAACTTTTTGGCAGGGATGGCATCCGTAAATCTCCATATAAATACGTATTTGGCAAGACAATAACTGCTACGTAGACTAGACAAAACAAAAACTGTTTTTAATTCTGACATTGAATAATATAATATTTCTAATTTTCACTTGTAATGTGTAATAGTAAATGTTAAGTATGCTCGATCACGTATGTTATAAAAGTATAAATAATATAGTAGAAAAATATAAGTATATATGTTATAAGGAAAAGAATACCACAGTGCGAATATAACTATGAAATGGAGTAATTGTTTTAAATTATTATTGAAACTCTAACAAAGAAACCAGTTTTCAAATTATGTAAAGTACATGAACCATGCATATTATGACTTCACAACTATATAATAGCATATCTCTTGTACTTTGTGGAAATATACAAGATAGTTATAATATATAATATCACAATATTATGAATGAAGAGAGTCCATTAATTTTAATATATGCAATATACCTTAATCCAACTTCTATAGACAATGTCTACGATCAACTCATCAGATTCAAAACAACATTAGAGAAAATAAATCTGTATAAAATTAAAAACTTGTTATTTATAAGTAAAAGCTTTTAACTACACTATTTGAAGTATACCAAGATTATTTTCATTTGAGTTAATCCAGTTCGATTTTTTTTAGTTTTATTAACACAAACGAGCGTAAGCTAGTGAAAATTTAGGCTAGTGATACTATTATTCAGTAGAGAGTATGTCAAATGCGTTCAACAGCTCAACTTTATACAGCTGACCAGCAAAGCGTAACTGTGTCCGCAACACTGCTTATACGAGAGAGAAAGTTATGTGCCTTGGTCATATACCATGAGACCCCTGGTTGGCTAACTACACGAAGATTGTCAGTTCACTGATTCACAAATCAGTGCCACATAATGTATAGACAAATGATAATCTAACATTTATTTATTAATTTATAAGGACATACATGCCGTTCATATGAAAGCTGCAATCGATTTAAAATAAAACGCTATATATAAGTAGGTACAAGTGAAAATGTGTAATAATGGTAAATAAGAACCAAACTGGGGAAAAAGCAATTTTTTCTTAAGCAATACGATTAAATCGAAAATTCTATAATATAAATTTTAAATAGTTTTTGAAAACGTATTATTGCCGAGAAACTTTTAAAATATATGTTACAAGATGTAATTGACTTACTCGCCTCCTTTCCCTATTTTACTATTTCTCTTTTTTTTTGATCAAAAAAGAAATCTATACAGCAGAAGTAACAAATTCTACATTTGCCCTCAAAAAGTCGTTTCACAATTGTTGAACTTTCTACTTCTTGTCAACGATTTACAGCTGTTTATAAGTATATTTTCGAAAGCAGCAAAAGGATAATTTACAATTATAAAATGGTTTCTTTAATAATTCTTTTAAAAAAGAATTCTATTTGTCATGTTCTTAATGACAAATAATGTTTAAACACATGTGCTCGCAATTTCTGTAAAACGTAGCTAATGTTACTAGAAGTAGATTGTATGAGGTCCGTTGTTGCTCTCTGTGCAGTCAAACGATGCGGTCTGCTAGGAATTCCGAACAAGTAAGAACTTGCATACCCAGGTATGCGAATATTCCTGAATACGAAATATCTCCGGATAAGATCCAATCCTCTAACTTCGGAAATTTCGAATTTCTCGCCAACTATCCCCGCCTGCTGTTTCTACCTAGCGTTGCCTTTTCTGCGCAGTATTAGCTTATGTTGCTCATTGTTACTCTCGATACTATTATTACATACACACCAATTTTAATTGTAATAATACTGCTTGTTGTACATTAAAGAAATCGACAGAATTCAAGATTTTTTTAAGCCAGAAAATCTACTAAATTCATTATCATTTTTGTTTAAATGAAGCTATTAAAAATAGTCGGAGTTTTCAACAAGTTTTTAAAATAAATTAACCGAGAATGTCGAATAATTAATTCCATGCTATCAAACTTTGTCTTGAAACCTTATTATAATCCCTCGCAATATTACCTCATTATTAATTCTCTACTTATCTGCACCCAAACTCACATTGCACCAGTATTAGACTTATCACAAGTAGAATTATAGAATGTATCAAATTTAAGAATAAATGAAGCTCGCATGTTAAGGAAACAATTAATATAGTTGATAAAGAAAAGGGAAGCAGATATAAATGCAATATAAGGGAGATATAAAAAGTCATAAAACAAACTATGGCCATTGAATGTTGTAGAAGCCAAGGCCAATTTGTCCTTGTCGAGCGTCGAAAAAATTTGAGATATCCTTATTATAGCTCGTGATTAATGATTTATCGATATTTAATTAGTTACATTAAACTAATAAAAAAAAGTGAAATAGTGAAAAGATTTGTATCCGATAGCGAAAAACGAGTTATCTGCAAGTTCTTGCACTATTATTGGCAAGTTTATATACATGTATATATAGCGGCGGATAGCGCGCTTCGAGTTGATGACCGGACTAAGGCTGCTGCTACCGACGGCGCCCGATCGATTCTCTCTCTCTCTCTCTCTCTTTCTCTCTCTACCTACCTACCTATCTCTCCTACGTATAAATGGCAATCCGCCTGGGAGAGGATATAGCAGAGCGCTAGAAGCGGTTACTATGCGCTCAACCTTTCAATCCAAGCGGCCATGTTTCCATAGTATCGAATGAATCATGTCTAATGCAATTCGTAATTAATTTGAACCAAGCCATTGCAAATGCATAAATACAACTTGCTTGGATATTGCCTGAAATTCTGAGCGCCTTGCTGTGCTTTGCAACCGTTACACCGTACAAAGTTCATCTATCCGTTGTGTGCAAAAATGTATAGTATGCCATAGATAGGGAACATCCTCTTGTGGTCGTGTTGTGAGGAGGGTTTGCTCGACCCTAGAGTGAAATTTATTTAATGCGATAACGATTAACATTCTTTGCATATTATACGACAGTTTACACATCTTTGCACATCGCATGACCACAGTTTTTATCGCGTAGTTCAAACAAATCTATCCTTTTGTACACTTATTTAAAGAAGTATAGGCGAAGAAGGATTTTCATATCGTGAACGAGCTGCTATCCACGACAAAGAAAGAAAAGAATTTGACACAGACGTAAGATACGAAGAGCCGAGTTGACAAGTGAAGACTGCAGCACGAACGTTGATTTTCATGATGCCATGAGTAAACTGTCACCTTTGCAGCACACCCACCTGTATCTCGTTAAAGATAACATTATTGATTTCCTGTTATAGTATCAAATGAGCCAATTTTTTAATCAAACGCAAATATTTCTTCTTCACTGTCCCGTGTATTGACGTATTTTCTTATTGCATGCAATTTATATAATGCGTCAAGTACTTAATAAAAAAGCGTGTACGCTCTTCAAAATATACATTGTTCGTGCCATCCACTTTTTACGATTTTCCATAGTGCTTTATAAAATGTAAAATCTTTAGTTTTTAAAACAATCAAGTGTTTATTGCCGTAATGTAAAAGTACTTACTGATTATTTGATGATTACAAATGATTAAAACATTTAAATGGTAACTACATTCATTCATGAATATGAATTGACATCAATATGAATAGTGAATACTGTAGATTATGAATGCCGTTTTCAATAAATATAAACAGAACAGAAAAAAAATGCGACTGCGAATTCGTATTCAGGGTAAAATATCCTAACAATTAGATAACAATGGAAAGAACAATCAGCGAAAGTTCATCCAATATTACCATTCCTGTTTATATTTGGCAATACCTGGTTATATTTAACAAACAGTTGCTAATAATATTCTTATTGCTTTAAAGATAGTAAAATTTTTTACTTAAGCTTTTTTTAATTTCAAAGTTCTGCTCTCTATTATGCACTAAAGGATTTTCAGTAAATGACCTCGTGTAAAACAATATTCTAAATTGCAAAGACTGAATTGTAAACATTTTATACATACTCTCATTGCAAATTGTGTAAGTAGTTATATACAGGACTAGCGTATTAAAAACGATAATTGCAAGGTGCAAAAGTATAAAAAATCTAAGGACAACAAATATCGATTAATAACAGGGAAATGATTGGGCAAGCGAGTTCATAATAATGAACATTATAAACATAATAATGATTATGACAATGTTATTCTCAGTAGATTTGGCTATGGACATAATTTATTAATTGCGTTGTTGACTTTTTACAGATGTACTTAAAATTCATTTTTAATGCTATTATAAATAATATAATTGAAAATAAGATTTATTATATTAAGTTAAGTTGCAATTATATTTTAATACCCAACTGATCAAATTCGTTTTGTTTACATTTATCTGGTCTATTTTAGCAGAACATTGTGTAAAGTGAATAAAAGAAGCAAATTACATATTGTAATTGCAAATAAAAATTATATTAAAATAAATACACATTATGCTCTGGAGAAAACCAGACTTGCTAGTTAATAAGTGTGTTTATCAAATTGAGGAATTTTCTATCGAAATCAATATCAAAAATCGATTAAAATTACCTGCAATAATTACATTTTTTCAATTAGTCTGAGTAGCAATTGTTATAGAGTACGAAGCTTTTTAGTTTCAAAATAACCAATAATTAACCGTCGCATTATCAAAGTTTCTAACACAGCGATGGAAATATTAATAGGATAGTTGCAAGAGTGTCTCAGCGTCCGATAACGCGAACGTAAAATAAAATTCTAGAGTGCGCGAGAAAATTGTTTGCGTTTTTCGCGCACACTAGATTTTATTTCGTGCACACACGATATCGGTGACGTATACACACATACTTAACTTATTTTTTTACCTATACTTTAAAATTCCCTGGTTCATATCATTCCCAATTGAATTGATTAAAAATACTGTGATTCCATAAATAACTCGCAAATATTTGTGTAAAACTATGTATTTCTAATAATTTGCTCATCATGAATCATAGATTGCCTCCATTAGCGCTGTAATATTAAACAAGCCAGAAGTGGTCTTGGAGATTGCAGGGAATACTTAATCTATACGCGCGGTGCAAATAAATCGTGAAAATTACGAGTTTTCGAAAAAGCCAATTCCACGAAAAATATACCGATTATTTATCAAAGTGTTTCCTGGTAACGGAAGCGTCATTAAGATCAACGCTAGACTTTAAATATCACTTAGAGCGTATAAACTGCGTCTAAAAAGATTTTTCTCTCCATATAAAAGATGGAAAGAGGGTGTTTGGAGGGTGGGAGGGGGCGACAGGTGGGGTGTTGAAGGGAAACAAAGCAGGGCATCCCGCGGTAGAGAGAGAGAGAGAGAGAGAGAGAGAATGCAGGGCATGGAAAGAGAGAGAGAGAGAGAGAGAGATAGTTGTATAGGTGGAGAAAAAAGAGATGAACTCACCGCTTTCAATGTAGGGTACGAGCAGCAGAAGAAAGAGGACAAAACCATAGCTGTCAGGAAGCATCATCGGCCTGGTCGTGTCCTCCCCTGGACAGCAGCCAGTGCACTTTTCCCGTGCGTCGCGGAAAAGAATTGGTACAGAAGCGCGAGAGGAGCTCCGCGGGCGTTGCAGCAGCAGCAGCAGCAGCAGCAGCGAGCTGAGGAGGCCGATGCACGATCGTCAAGCTGACGGTTCAAGGTAGCAACAAAACGGCTCCTGCTGTTGCCTGCCGCCCCTTTTCTCCGCGAAGGAGACAGCAGAGACGGGCAGAGCGCGCTGCAGCCTCTCGACCCCCCCGTGTTGTGTGTGTGTCTCTCTGATGTGTCTTACGTGGACTCCCTGTATATGTATTCACCTCTGCGTCCAGAGCAACTCTTTCCGTTCGCTCTGCTAGGCAACGCTCGGCGTCGCAGTGTCTCTCCTCCGAAATATTTACGTCTCGCGAGCCCGCACAAACGTACGACACTGGCACGGCAACATCAGCATTAATATGTAACAACTAGACACAGCAGAGCAGCAGCAACACGAGCACAATGCGCTATGTGCCGATGACACACTCGCGGCTATATGTATATACTATATAGGTATCTGTATATGCGCACTGTATGTATATGTTATAGGTGTACACCGATGGGGAACAACGACGCGAAGCGAAGCAGGAGCAACGGTGACGTGCAGTCGCGCGTCCCTATACACACACACAGAGTACAGCGGAGAGCGCGTACTCGCTCCCGATAATGTACTCGGCTCTCTCGCCAAAACTCGCTCTTCCTCTCGCTCGTCTCTTCTCTCACTCCCTCTTTCTCTCTCGCGCGCGCTCCTCTCGGTAAAATAACTTTGAAAGCAGTGAGCCGCTCGTTGGCGCTGGCTTGTTGGCAGGCTACGCCATATCG
Source organism: Philotrypesis tridentata (assembly GCA_018906965.1). Taxonomy (NCBI): domain Eukaryota; kingdom Metazoa; phylum Arthropoda; class Insecta; order Hymenoptera; family Pteromalidae; genus Philotrypesis; species Philotrypesis tridentata. The sequence continues at coordinate 2,118,406 of JACCIB010000002.1, forward strand.
ACGACCGACGAGGCTCTCTCGCACTTCCCTTGTTCTCTCCTCCCTCTCTCTCTCTCTCTCTCGCTCGCTCTGCTCTATACAGTAATACACGGAGCGCGCGGTCTACACTTGACTGTGCTGCGCTCTGCGCGTGCTGAGTAATTCTCGGGAAGAAGAGGAGGAGAGAGAGAGACGAACTCACAGCTGATGAGATAACGGAGCAGCGAATTCGCTGTGCAGCGCCTTCTCTCCTCAAGTCCTCACTGATGCCGCCGCCACCGTTGCTGCTGCTGCTGCGAATTCGCGCTGCCGACGGTCCCGAGGGACATGTTTCCAATGGCGAGACTCTCGCAGCTCTCCTCGGGCCGCGCGCGCGGGCAGGATCGGGGGGCTGCTGCACTCGCGGTTATCGTACGAGCGCTTCTCTCTACACCCAGCACTCCGCGATTTCTGCGAGAGAGCAATGCAGGCGGAACGCTCGTACACACACTGCGCACTGACTCGCTCGCTCGCTCTGCTGCTGTGTGATGTTGCATATATAGCTTTCTCCACCGTTGTTGCCTATGCGCTGCTGTGCCTGTGCGGCTGCAACGCGATGCCAGCGCCCTGCGTGCATCCGTTATGTATGTGTGTACTGTACGAACAAGTACGAATACGATGGACTGCAGGCTGATGTATGTGATGTATACCGTGTCGTTATAATTGCCGAGACTTTATTGCGTGCAGTTGACTGCGCCACTCGTCGACCCGCTGCGCAGCTGCAGTTCGGAGACTGGCCGTCCACTGCATTAATACGAAAAATATGCGCGCGATATCGCAGTATCTTCTCTCCTAGTCTCCTGCGTATCCTCGCTCGTCTGTGTGCTGCAGGTTGCAGGATGGGCCGCTGGGCGTCTGCAAATCGCGACTTTCTTTGTACCGCTGACGGTAAATGACGTCGCGCTACGTGACCGACGCGGCGAGCGGTCATTGACTCCGGAGCCGCGGGAATTTCAAATGTTTTCCGGGAGTTTGGCCATTTTTCAGGAGCTTTGCTGCGCGCGAGCAAAACTCGCGGGAAATTACAAGTTTTTATTCGCTATACCCGTGCGTTAGTCATGGCGGACAATTGCCGAGAATCGAGAAGATTGCGCTTTTTAATAAATTTTGTGGGAAATTGCTGTAAACTCCAGTCGTGGTAAGGAAGCGACACTCTCAAGTCGAACAAAGGATTACGTACATAGTCGTCGTCAGCTTTAGAATGTGTGTGAACGTACATTTGTCAAAATTCTTTTTTTTAATTGTCTACAATTTAATGATGCCTGGAGTGGATAGTCAAGAAATTCATTACATTCTTTAAAAGAATAAACAGTTATTTTTTATGCTTTCATAGCTCGTAAAATGTTCAGAAAATTATTACCCACTGGAGCGAGGCGATGGCAAAACTTGCTACAAAGCCAGCAGAACAATGAGCATTATTTCCACGGATTTTCCTTCCCATAAATATTTGCTTTCCCATTCCATTTCCGCTCGTTATTTTTTTACATCTCCGCTGCGTTGCCAATAAGGTCCATTAATCCCCATTAGTCCTTTTAAATATGCACAGTTTTCGCCTGCTGTGGCTAAAACTACCTCGTCGTCTTTGAATAATTAACTTTTTACATCGAATTTTTGCCAATATTGTTATTATACAATATTATTATCTGCTCTGGATGATTTGACAAGGGAAAACTAGAGTGAAAATCGAGCAGAAATTTTAAGTTCAGTTATTTCAAAATATCTGGGATCACCTGGTTGTCTGTGACCAAAAACATATTGAGATAATAATTTAAAAGAAAACAACATTTCGAAATTTTGTAGATAATATTTATTGACCATTTTGTGCATCATGAATTTCCTTGATATATGTGCAGCAGTAACAGAATTGACAGAGGTCGTAATCGTCCTTAAATGGACCAAACTCTTCTTCGCAACAATTAGTGCATGATGTCGGTCTGATGGAAAAGTTCCGAAATAAAATATTCAGGTCAAATATGTCGACGGCATCTTCATTGTTGTAGATTCTCCAAATGTCACCATCGTTTTCGAAAAATAAATAATTTAAATCAAACAGATCTCGGTCGTCCCACAACTCGTCGTCGTGATTAATTATCCAATAGCTGTCATTGACCACTCGAAAGAGCATCTCTCTATCGAACTTAATACAAAAATAATAATAATGATTTACAATATTTTATTGCAAGTTAACGATACAATAAGTAAAAAATAATTAAAAACAAAATTTACCTTACGCCAAAAGGCGTCAAGCTCAATTTTTTGGGAGACATACTCACGTAATTTACGATCACTCCACCATCGATTCCACGTATTCAGTGAGCAAATTCTATTATGATCCAAATAGCACCTATCCTTTTCATCATTTTTAAAAACCCAGTACAAATTATAAAACGGCTTTATGATATCGTTTTCGTATTTTTGGCACATGCTAAAAACATCGAATGTGCATATGGATTTTATTTCATCAATTCGTTCGTGTATTTATGTTATTATAGAAATCAACTTACTTTTAATGAATTTTTTTTTAAATGCGTGAATTGTTCTCGAAAAATAAATAAATCTTTGTTATTTATGGTAATACATTGAAATTGAAAAATTGGTCTTTCATTCTGGAATTTCTTCTGTAGCATGATACTTGCGATTCTTGAAAACAGACTGTATAAAAAATATACATTAATAGTTATCGATTCTTAGAATTTATAAATATTTTTATTATTTAACAAAGATTTTGCGTTTCAAAACTCTCGATTCAGGCTTGACTATGTAATTGTAAAAATAACAAAAAAATTAGCGTGAAATACAATAAATCTTCAAATGTAATAATTATTTTGAAGGTTTTTATTATTTACGAATTGATAATAAAAATTGACTGACACCTCGGAACTCATAAAACTTTTTGAATAATTTGGTCAACTTACGCGTGTGCACGTGGAAAACGTTCCTTTTCTAGGTTATAGAAGTCTTGTATTCTGAGAATAGGGGTTTCCTTTTTTGACCTTTCCGACTCCAACATTTCAAAGAGCGGAGACGCATGCGCAAATATATTTTCTAATTGTTTTGATGGATTCATTGATTTCAGATTGTATTGATATCTTATAAATATTTCTTGAACTTTATTAGGCATCAAATTTAGCGTGATTTTCTTCTTAGGAGTTATACAGAAATTTTTAATAGCTTTGTAATTAGCGAAAGAGAATCAAAAAGTTTTTGTAAATCTTAAGTTACTCAATCAGGGCGGTTTTTAAGCGGAGACTCGCATCGACATCCAAGCTCTAACGAATAAGATTCACGATTAACAAAATTATAGAAAACAGAAAGAAAAGAAAAGAAAATACTGTAAAACATGGTTATAAATGATAAGTGGCCATTGATGAATTCAAAAAAACCACTACAACTACATCATCTACAAATGATATCATTTAAAGTATCTTACAATTCCATGATGGCTAAATAGGAATCTTGGTGTGTAAAGTAATGTCATTGCAATCATAAAGATTCGAAAGAATTTTTTTCATTTTTGCGCATTTGCAATGTGATTATTACGTCGAGTTCTTTAAAAAGTTTTTCATTTATGTTACTCTGCAGGTATACGTTTGACGATTTCATAAATCTGTTTTATCGGCAAATGGTATAGGAATTCCCACATTTCTTCTTTGAAAAGACACTAATGTATCATCCAATAAATATATGAATCATTGATTTCTTTTAATGGAACTCAGATTAAACAAATCGAATAAGCTATATATGTTGCTAATAAATTTGACAATTTTAGAATACTGTTTTAGTTATCTGTTCTGTTTTAAGATTTCTGTTAGAAGAGTTAAAAAATGTTTTTAAGGATTGACATTAAACTCTGAAGTTGTGAGTTGAACTTTGAACAAGGTGGAGTTTATGCTGTAGTTTAATAGTTATGTACAATTGTACAATGTACAATGTATATACATACATTTGAAAATGTAAGAATATAAACATCAATGTATTTTGTATACATTGTACATACATATATTGTACGGTATAATGATATTACTTCATTACAAAATGCATAAATAATAATAATATTAACATTTCTGCCGGGTAAAAAATCTTATTCCTTAAAATAACGACGTAATGCTTAAATTTTACTTTAAATTTGTGTGCATTTAAGTATCGAGTTTTGTAAGATTATGCTACTTGAACAAAAATGAATCTGTTCAATTAACCATATATACTGATTCATATTTCCTCATATCCTTACTTTTTTATGAACATTTTTTATGGAAAATGTATAAATGCATTATAATATTTCAGATATATTTATTTTTCTTTCTGATAATTTATTATTCTTATCTTATTTTCGAAATTGACATATTTCATATATAAGAATTGACGGAAATTATTTAATAGTTGTCAAAGTAACTTATATTTAATGTGGAATTGAACGGGGTAGCATGCAAATAACATACGTCTCGTGTTTAATAAAACTATACGTATGCTGTATATATAAAATTTAAACGTCTTTAAATATTCAAACGCATCGTCTCTGCTATTATACTATTATAGCAGTTGATATCTCCAAACATCAGCTAAAACTAATAAAAATCCACGAGTATAATACTGGACATTTGATTACTTATCTGTACAAGTGATATCACGACTTGTTCTTCCGTATTAATAAGAGTACGCATAGAAGTGCTACAAAAATACAATTTACAATTAATCCATTAGTTTCATAGATATATTTTACCAGTGAACTTGGAAATCACGAATTCAAACTAACGTAAACTGCTGGAAATCTAAAAATAATCGCAACGACCGTAAAATCTTTGTTTTTTAAATTAATAAGTTTTTTGTTCTTTAAAGAAAATAAGTATTCTGCAATTCTTTGCCATAAATTCATGAATACAAATGTCGCGAATTATCTAAAGCGTGAATCGTAAATACAAAAACGCAACGCGTGCGTATGCGTTTTTAGTTATTCGTCTGCTTATTATAAGCACAAATTTGTGCTCATTTCAATGAATTTTTTAAATATTTCAAAGTACGTTCAACGTATTGTACGGGTATGTGTTGAACGCGCGTATTCCGCGCGTTGGATTTTTACATGGTGTTGATTGGAAATTTTATTATTTTGACCTCTATAATGCATTATCAACAATTGCTTTCTTATTAATATAAGCAATGTTTTAAGGCAATCAGTATTTACACAGGGTTTAGACATCAATGATAAAAAACAAAGTAGAAAGTAGTGTTTGTTTACCTAAGCTTTACGTTTGACAAAAATTATACTGCTCCATTAAACAGTTAAAGGCGTGCGCTAGAATACTTTATGTAATTTAACAAATAGACTTTAACCAACAATGTTTCAAAAGAGCATATAGTCTACTGTAAACGATTAAACGGTTCGCTGTTACCTTATATATCGAAAAACTGTGTGTACATGACATTTCGGGAAAGGTATGTAATTAACAGTGTTTATCTTAAAGCTCGGCCATTATAAATTCGCGATAAATGTGAGATATACTCATACAAGAGTGGAATTGAAGACTGTGGGAATTTTGATTGATAAATATTTATATTCTTCACATGTATACGACAGAGATAGAGATATTATTAATTCGCTTTTAATATAAACGTTTTGTCCGAAAATGTCCTCAGTTATAGTCATTAATTTAAATTAAATTAAATTTAAACTTAATTTTTATTTAATGAATATCATTTTCTGTCGGGACGCAGCGACAAAAACAAAAAATTGATGCGAAGATTGTTTGAATTTAATTGATTTTTCGAGTACTGCGTGAATGTCCACATCGTGTATGAAAACAAGAAACATCCGATAAGACTAAAAATATATATATTATACACATATATTTTCTTTTTAATTTCCTCGCGTACTGTAATTGTACGTACAGCGCTCATTAAAAAGATTATCGATATAACGCAGAAAATCACGAAAGTAAAAATGCTCGTGTTCAATGGACATTAGAAGAAAAGCTCGACCCACAGCTCTGTATAGCGTCTATACGTGTAAAAGTGTGCCAAGTGTATACTCGAGGAAAGTCCTAATTACAGGAGACATCAGGAGAAGCCTTATCGATAGTTTTTTTTTTTTTTCTGTTGGACTGTCAGAGTGTCTCACCCCCTTTGGCCTATGGCTGTTAAGCTCGCACGCACGCACGAGCCATCGTAGACACGCACGCAGTTGGAAAAAAAGCTCCTGATATATATACACATACATATACATACACACACACACACACAGACATACTGATTGAAATGTACAGTTCGCTCCTCCCCGTCAATGTCGGCGTTGTGTTATCTCAACGCGTTACAGCTGCTATGCGATGCCGTAGATAAATTTCGCATTATTTTTGATTTGTTGTCAAGTGTATAAGTAACGCTGCTGTGATCCCACGTACATAATATAATCTTGGCGATTCGAGCAGTCGAGCGCTGGAAATTTGTAAAAGTAGAGTAAGGCAACGTCTCGTGCAGCATCGGAGAGAGAGAGAGAGAGAGACGTGTCGGCTCGCGTGTGTCATCGCGCGACTTAGCCCTTCAGCAGCAATGAATTTTCACGATGCCAGGCGTCTTACATCACTGATAATTAAACGAACGGAATATAAGTACGTACATACGTGTGGATATGGCTCTGGAGCCTCATTGCCATCGTCGACTATATATATGGCGCTTGTACATACATCCCGTTTCGTATGGACAGTGCAGCCGCAGGCGTATACAGTCATATAGTTCACGGTTTGAACTTTCAACGCCGTCTAAGGACGCTACACTTCAGACTCGCGGGTTACGTATTATACAATTATATACCGAGTACCTATACACGTACGTTCTACGCTTTGTATACACACGTAATACACGCGAACGTGGGACTCGGTGGGTGCGTATATGTATATAGTAGACGCGACAAGCCATGATTGTAAGTAATGTAGACGAAAAAATAAACGCGCTCGGACTGTAGAGTGTAACATACACACCTTAATGGACTGGGCTGTACGTGTATTATGGGATACATATACAATATACATATATACATACACGTAGACATCGTCGCTCTTAACAGGCGCATAAACGCGCCAAAGGCAGCTTTGACCTAAAAAGCAATAATTACCCGCGAACTCGCGGCGATTGCGTATTTTTCTTTTATCGTCCCGTCGCGCGCTCTCTCGACGCGTAAAGCATACGCCTTCGATTGTCCGAGCGCGAAATCTTTTTCGCGCGCTTCGTTATACATATACAATATACATTATACACACGCGTGTGTGTATACATGACTTACGCTCTCGCGCGCGGATCGCAAAGTGAGCGTGAACATCCGTATATTCCAGGGGTGGAGGGGGGGGGGGAGAGAACGATAAGGGTGTCGGGGAAAAAATCGCTCATCGATTTTACCGGCGATACGGTTTGTATATCGTAACGCGCGGCGAGAGCGCGCGATATAGAGACACGTAAACCCGCCGCGAAAGAATTGACTGTATAGGAATTATCGCGCGATCGGCTGATGACTCGTTGCGAATTGTCGAATCGATTTCTATATACCTCTCGTACATATCTATATATACGCAAGGCACATAGAACCGGAAAAGTCTCCGGCACACACCGACGACTTATCTCCACGTCTCTCTTTCTTCCACCGGTGTAGATATTGTTATATATATATATATACATAGGTAGACACTTTGCTCGCGCTTTACTCGCGGATAGAAACGTCGAGGCGAGTCGCTCTCGGCGGCTCTCTGTCAGTATTATGTAGGCTCGTATAGCGCGCGCGTATATATCGATGCCGCTCGTCTCCGGCTTATGATCGATATTTTATCTATAATACACACTGTGTACACACGGGGCAGACACCGTGTGTCTGCGTGTGTGTATATACCGGCAGAAGCGCGCCGCGCCGAATTTTCCGGCTATATACAAGTATACCGCGTCCTCTCTCTTTTCTATATACGCGCGGAAAGTTATGTACACTGTATATACAATTCTGCGAGGATTTTCCGGCTGTTGACAAGTGTGATTTCGAAGCCCCTCTCGGACTGTGCTGTAACAATAGCTATTTATCGCGAGTGAAGTATATGCGAGATGACGAGTCGAGACCAGAATTTATTAAGTGCATCGTCGGTTTGATTTCGATACTCGTCGACGCATATAGCACAGAATAAAGTTGTTTACCGCATTGTCGATAGAGCGATTCCATATAAGCTGCTATACTAGTAAAGGACGCGCGTGCGACGATTAAATTGCAGGTACATTTATTAATATGAATTTGTTCGTTATTAAAGCGTAGCGTCAGCGAGATATACTTTTTTCTCCTACCGCAAGCGCGAAAGAATAATCAAGTAGAGTGTTCGCTCGCGCTGAAAATCCAAGTAAATAGAATAGCGTGAGGTGTAATTAAATAGTCTATAAATGAGGCACCTTAATTCGGAGCGTTTGAAAAGAGAGAGCTCCAGAGACCTCAGGCAGCTTGCACAACTCCGCGGATATATATAATATATATGTTGCGCGCGGCCTTCTCACCCCAGCGTTCGCTCTGGAAAAAATATGTATAAAAGTTGGAAATTGAGGAAGAAAATTCTTTGAACATTAATAGTGCAGAGCGGTTACTACACATATGCATTGCTGTATATATACGCAGCTATATATGTATATACGCGTATCGCAGAGGAGAGAGAAACGCGCAAGTTCACGAGCACGAAACCTTGCGAGAGATGGATTCGCTCGATAAGCCGAGCCCGCGATGAATGGCAAGGACGGCCCTTCGTATAATTACGCTTTATCGTATAATATTATTGCAGATCATTACAAGTAAACATTATGACCATTGCTATGCAGCCGATACGTAAAATGTGCGAGCGCGCGGCGCTGCGGTATGAGTTTTTTATTGTAAAATTTGCAGTTGCGGCCGCGCACGCGATGTCGTATACAGGCAAAAGTTCAGGCGCTTCGACAAGTAATTCATCACGACACAACACACATATCGACACACGACTGATTACACGCGGCGGTCTCTGTGTTTTAATCGCTCGTTCGCCTATTGACATTACGTATATATCTTTAGTATATGTAGATGAGCCCCGCGCGCGTATATATAACATTTGCCGTCGAATAAACATTGAAAATTCCAGCTGCTTTAATAACCGCTGCACGAACAAATACAGTTAACGTATACATGCATACATTGTGTATACCTATACATATACTTCGAGCCGTCTCGCGGTGTAATTACAGTTTACGCGTTATACCGCCCTCTCTCGAAAACAGGTCGCGGGCGCGCGTCGCGCGCGTTCTACACGGCGTGTATATATAGCGTGCGATTCGTGACATATAGCCCCCCCCCCGCGCGCGCGGCGATAGAGGGAATTTCTAAAAAAAAAAAAATCTTTTTCTCAACCGAGCGCATCCGCGCCGATCTCGATCGTTTTAAAATTAAGAATCGGGGGTCGGCTTTGCAAAGAGTGATCGGGGAAGACAACATAAATATGTATATCAAGGTACGAAAATAGAGTCCGGCGCCGCGTCGGCGAAGGAGAGAGGCGCGCGCTCGCAGAGCTCGGCCGCGCGCAGAGGCGCGTCCCGACGGCGGCTTTTGTCGTTTTCCAGGTAAGGGGAAAAGCTATATGCGCGCGCTTCGAGGCATCAGCATCAGCCCCGTCATCGTCGTGCTAAGGGGGAGCCGCAGAAGCGTACCACCGCCGAGCGAGAGAGAGAGAGAGAGAGAGAGAGAGAGAGAGAGAACGAGCGGCCAGAAAAGCGTACACAATAAGTGTATACACAAGTTATACAGGAAGTGGGGGGTAGGGAGAAGTGGCAGTACCAGGAAATAAGGATAGACTCGAGCGGGAGAGGGGCGGGGGGAAGCTACGTTACAGTTTTGGAAAATCCGCCCTGCTCGCTTCTACACAGTGTGTACATAGGCGCAGTGCTCTCCGCACGTGGTTTTCGTATATAGTCGGCGGCCAGTGTCAGTCAGTCGGTCGGTCGGTCGGCTCTGGAGCGCGCGCGCCGCGGCGATGCCAACGGCAATGACGTTCCGCCAAGCGAGACGCGTCGAAAACATCACCTCGCGATAGAGCGCCCGCGCCGCGCAAGTAGTGTGTACGTATACAACGCGCAGGTAACACATCCTCGGCGATTCCCAGGAAAAGAGGTGTATAGCGCGCGAGTCGCGCGACGCGAGGCATGAGTAATATCCGATATAGCGGTGTGTAATTCACGGAGACGACACGTACTTGCATACACACATAATATATATATATATAACACGAGCGACATAGATAATACAGGCTCGAAATAAAGTCGCATCGCTTCCCCCCGCGCCAATATAACACTGTGTGTTCGAGGCCGCCGCGGCGACGACGAGATGATCGGCAGCAGCAACGGCGGCGCCGGTGCATCCGGCCGGGACAGCAGTTTCCTCTGCCTCCTGGCCATCTACGCGGCCCATCTCGTCCTCTTCCACGTGCTCGACGTCGCCCCCAAGCTCGCCGACTTTCACCAGCAGCAACGAACAAGCTTCACCATCGCCCCGTCGACGACGACGACGACGGCCGCGGCGCGTCATCTGCATCGCCATCAGGACTCGATGAGGATCAACGACACGGCGTTCGAGCAGACGGCCAATAGCGTCAGGGACGCCGGCGTCGACGCCCGCAACTTCGACTCCAACGACATACTCGGAGGACAGCTGAGGCACGAGGTATATACATTGCGCTGTACTGCGTTATAAGTTCTGCGTGCGGATTTCTCCTTTTTTTTTTCTTTTATACCCGGCGTTTACTGCAGCTTTGCGAGCGGTGGATCTGTCGCCGCCTCTGCATAATAGGCGGACAAGGTCAGGCGAGTTTCTGTAGCTACGAGTGTACCAACCGTTTCCTATTGTAAATTACACTGGCCGACTGCTTGCTCGTACTTGCTCGCAAGTTTTCCTAAGCGAGTTTTAAAATTTAGCGCCACTCTGGGTCGAGCCCAATTACGGCTTATTATACGGAGCTTTTTTCTTTCACCTCCGCGGCGTCGCGTGACCCAGATTGCCGTTCGATTTCCATAGCTATTTCACTTAAACAACAAATACAAAAGCAAATTGCAAGCGCGCGCGGATTTACCGACTGCGGGCGAGTCCCCCAAAAATGCGACCGTTTAATTTACAAAACACAATGCATTATAGAGACCTTGAATATTTTCACGGCGTCTTTACGCGCCGGCTTCGCTTGCGCTCTTTCAATTAAAATTGCCATCGTCCGCGCTATAAACCGTGTTTTCTCTTTTCTAAAACACACTTCTTTAACCCGAATTTCCTTGGGCCCCTCCCCCATCATCGTCGCCGGGTTTACACGCAGACTTTCTCGCACTGCACCTGCGCGTAATCACGCCTGTGCCTTTTTTTGTTATCAAGCGCAAGCAACGCGACGCCCGAGAGAAATAAGTGTAAAAATATGAATAGCGATAAAATAACAATAAAATTTCTGATATAGATTACACCAGCAGCTTGTATTTGTGCTGATAGCGCGTTATACGTATTTTTTTTCAATCTGTCTAATCTATCGGTGTTAGCGCGCGAGCGAGCGAGCGAGCGATCGTAAAGGTGCAGTTTTACGCGTAAAACTCGCGACTCATATCTCGGCTTCTCTCCGCATAGGCATACCATTCACAACAAAGCATGTTCCGAATATCTCTCCGCGAGCCTATGTGTCAACGTGTGTCGTGCGATGCCGGTGCGGCTCTCGATGAATCACGCGCGCTTATTTGCACGGGCTAAACACGCGTGTTTTACGACGATGCACGCCCACTTACACTTATTTGAGGAAAATCGTTTCCGCCTTTTTTTCTCTCTCTCGCTCGCTCGCTCGCTCGCAGCGGCACAGAACGCGAGAGAGAGAGTTGAGGACACGCGCGAGAGCGACATTGCCAATGCATAGGAAAATCGCGCGTTTTTCCGCGCGGCGTGCGTTACGGGTCATTAATTTTCAAAGTCGCTTTGCGCGTACAGCATAATATTCACGCGGCTCGAGCATCGTGACGGAATGGTGTATACAAAACTTTTCTCACACTATATGCCGGGCGGCGATGCTGATTGTACGTTAAGCGATGCGTATATACTTACGCGCGTATGTATTATATATTCTTACATTCGGCACGAACGAATCGTTCCCGCCGCGCGCGGACGTGACAAACGATTTGAAAACACGTACTGCGCACCACGGGTTTACGATATATTACACTCTCACGCTCGATGGCGATGTGGTCGCACTAAAAGCGAACCTTCGTAAAACCGCGCGATGCGCGACTATAGAGGAAGATCGTCGGTGGTATACGCCGGTTGCGCAAAGTCTGTACTTATAATTAAATATATATATATAGTATATACTATAACGCTTAGTGCACTATATCGGAGAGCTGCAATCCTTTCCGTATACTTATACCTATTAGGTCAACACGTATACGTAGTACGTACGCGAAAGACAATATTCGCGGCTTTGTGCAAGTCGCGTTTAATACACCTCACACATATACGTAACGTTTGTGGTACAGGAAGTACGCGCTATATATAGCAGCCCGCTCCTCGCGGGCTTGACCTTCTGTACATTGTGTTGGACGAGACGCCGTCGTCGTCGCCGTGGTCGTGTATCGCGCACGTGTTCCCCGTGAAAAACCACGAGTGATTTCGATAATGCCCCGGTCCCGCCGCCGCCGCCGCCGCCGTGTTCCGATTGCGCAAGTGCGGAACTCGACGCGCGCGTGTTTTCGATCGCGCTTTGGATCTCGCGCGCGATATTAAGTGTCTATATACCTTTTTTGCGCCTTTCGGCAGCTCCCGAGCGATCGAGAATAATATTTGCGCGAAACGCACTTGGTCTTACGCACGCGCGATGCGAGGATTTGCAAAAAGCTGAATTTATAGTTTTCGCGGTCATCACCTGACTTTTCCAAGCGTCATCCGTAAGTATAGAATTAATATAGCGCCGCGCGCGAAACTAAGCGCGGCTCGTCGCGGATTCCCGTGCAGCGAGAGCATTAGTTATATATCGCAGTGTACGACGAGTGGATGGATGAGAGCATCTCATGAGAATTCATGAATTTTTTGTTCGCCGTTGTCAATTGCATTTGGTGAACTCACGGAATTCAAGCTCGATAATATAGAAATTTTTTAAAGCTCTTTCGGGGAATGAAAAATTCGAATTTCGCGCCGTAACGCGTTGTGATTAAATTAGTTGCCTTTTCATCTTATTGGCGATCGTGGCGTTTGAATTTTCAATTGACTCTCGTATCATTTTCAACATTTTTGGTGTTTTCCCATCAAATTGTTGCAAATTTTTTATTATTATTTTTTTAATTCAATCTGTTGATCGTATAATAAGAATCTACACCCACAATCAATTATCTGAATCATATTGGCTCTCGCTAGGAATCTAAACTGTTCTAGTTTTCCTATACTTATATGTACTGTATATATAGTGTGACGATATCGGCCGATAGAATTTCAGTATTATAAATGTTACGCAGCTGCCTAAGCCTGTGGGATATTCTAGTCTGCGTGGATCCCCCACTTTTTATCGTAATCGTGATTAATTTGTCATTGAAAATTTATAAACATGATCGATATATAAATTTATGATTCGAATTCGCATCATCGGTTCGCGCGAAGACTAGCACAACTCAACCTGGTGAAATTTCAAAGATATTTTATCGTTAGTATATAAATTTATTTAGCAGTATATATAAATTTTAACGACACTTAAATCCATTAAAATGTGATAATTACGTCAAAAACGAATTTTTCACGCAAGCATAATTTCGAGTATAATTTTATAATTAATTTTATTTAATTGTAACATTATTATAAAAATATCGTTTGCAACTAGACAATATCGCTGGTTTCTAAATGAAAACTATATCGAGTCGTCTCTATTCATCGAGATTGTGAAATGTGCCTTTTCTGCTATAAATCTGAGATGTGCTAGTCTTCGTGAGAATCGAGGATGAATGTTGTTTTATAATAATAGATTGGGTTATTCCTGATCTCACTGACGATTTCCGCTCAATGGCATTAAAAATAAAAAAATCGGAGTATAAACATAATTTCTCCGGAATCTTTGTACATGAAAAAATATGTAAAATCTTCTGTATATTTACTATATAAAATTGTAAATACACACGTACAGACTTGATGAAAGAAGCTTGGGAATATTGGAACCAACATTTCTGTTGATATTTTAACCTAAATATAAAGATGTAGACCATTACGTAAACTTCAAAACCACAATACTCGAGGTTATCAGACTGATATCATTGCATTTTTTATGAAGTGTTATTGTACGAGCCGACGAGATATACAAATTAATTTTCGTTTGTTAAATTTCTATCGTTCTTAATTGTGATTTGAAAAATAGTAATAACTTTTGGAACAAAAAATATCAAATCTTATACTTTAGATACTGTAAACTTACTTAGATTTGTTTTTTTTTCAATAATCAAGAGTAACTGACAAAAGACCGAACCCCGCCGAAATTTTTGGTCAACAAAACTAACACATGTTTTTCAGAATTTTGTTCAAAGGTCAACAAAACTAAAGTAAACATTTTTCAGAATTTCGTCCAAGGGACTGTAACGGAGACAAACAATTTTTTTTTTATACGGACGATGTATATCAATGGACGTACCTAAGTGTAGCATAGATAGCATCAGATCAATATTTTCTTGACCAACAATCCATTTTCTATTATAGATCAATGACCCAGAAGGTTTGACGCTTTCTCGATAATTAAAAAAAATTCACTGAGCGGAAACTTATGAAATAAAATAAAACGGGGATGAAAGCTCGTTAGCTCGATTACTTAACCGCCGCCTCTTTTATAGACGAGAATACACATAACGTAAAATTTTGAAAAAGATTCCCGATATGTTTTAGTAAAATAAAATTTTGTTTCTTTTCAGATTTTCACGACGAGCTCGCAGCTCGATTGGGAGAGTTCGTCCATGGATCATCATTCCCTACCTAGTTATCCAAAAATTCAATTCGATCTCTTATTTCTACTAACGTGGATCGAGTGTGTAAAAAACGTGAGTATATTGCCGCATATATAATAGCGGCAAACTTTGTTCACATTGTACACCGGCAATTATAATTTTACTGAAATCTTTATTGCACTTGTGCATATTGCAGGTTTTCGCGACTGTTGCCTTGAGCTCTTCCACGTGGGGAATAATAAGCGGCTGTGCCATCTTCTTACTAACTTA
Organism: Philotrypesis tridentata; assembly: GCA_018906965.1. Taxonomy (NCBI): domain Eukaryota; kingdom Metazoa; phylum Arthropoda; class Insecta; order Hymenoptera; family Pteromalidae; genus Philotrypesis; species Philotrypesis tridentata. Next base: position 2,133,649 of record JACCIB010000002.1, read on the forward strand.
CACAGATCGAGATAATACTCTACAAATATAAGACATAAATGCCATTCGCCGAACTCGAATGGATTTCCGTGATATATACTCGCCTAAAATTTTCATTGTATAAATAATAGTAGTAATGCGAAAATTGTCATTATATTATTTATTTTAACTTTAACAACGATGAAGCAGTATTTATATAATATAAATATTATATAGCTTATAATGTCTACATACCTCAGAGAGTATACTGTTAAATGTAAAAGTCACAAAAGCAAAACTGTTGTAATTTTTTGTATCATAATGTACATAATACAGCCATGCATAATCGCCGACAATGCAAAATGTGAAATATATTATCGTACGGCTAAGCACGGGAAAAAGACCAAACATATTACTTATAAGCGACGATTATTGAATGTATGATTTGTTTTATACGTAACAGTGTTTAATAAAAGCTACATTCATTTTCTAAGATTACGGATTACCAACGAATTCCAATCCTGTTATCCGACTATTCCTCGAAATTTCCATTTGTAAATAATAAAGAGTTGAAGCAAGCGCGGCATATTCGGTAGGTACAGTAGAAATCATGCAATTCTAGTCTCTACGCGTATACACGAACACGATATATTGAGCATCAACTGGCGGCAAAAGCGTCAGCGCGTAATTTAGTTTGAGAGTCGCCGTTAGTTCGAATTGGCGCTGCTACTGCGGCTACATCAAAGTTTTTCCCGCCAAGAACACAGTGATTCTGTGCCCGGAGAGTCGCGTCGACGCTCCGACTTTTGTGCCTTATTATATTATATTATATTTTATATTGAAAGTTTTATCTCGTTAATTATGGATTTAGGCGACCAGCCAGCTCGCCAAGCTAGAGTGCGAGACGATGTGGGGATTCAGTGTCAAAAATTGTTCCAGAACTTCCTTGAGGAGTGAGTTTTATATTGTTTTCAGTACCTAATTGTGGTACTGTCTTTATGCATTTTTCTTTTAACGATCAAACCTTTGTCATGGCTTAGGTTCAAGGAAGACGGAGAAGTCAAATATCTTGAACCCGCCAAAGAGTTGGTCAGTCCCGAGCGCAGTACGTTGGAAGTATCTTTCGAGGACATAGAGAAATACAACCAAGTATTGTGCACGACCATAATAGAGGAATACTACAGGTTTCTATTGTTTTGTATTTTTGAAAATTGTCAAAGGTAAATGCTTTTGTGTCTAAACTCCAATTTTTCAGAGTTTACCCCTACCTTTGTCAAGCCGTTTGTAATTACGTCAAAGACCATGACAATTTGACGAAAGAAAAGGAATGTTATGTCAGCTTGATTGATGTACCAACTAGACACAAGCTTAGAGAACTGACGACGTCGAAGATTGGAACTTTGATTCGTATTTCAGGACAGGTGGTGCGAACTCACCCTGTTCATCCTGAGTTGGTTCACGGAACATTTTTGTGCCTTGATTGCAATGCAACTATACCGCATGTTGAACAGCAATTCAAAGTAAATTAATCTATTATGCATCTTAATTCCACAGGTTTTCATGCTAAATTAGTAATCTAATACAATTTGTCGTTACCTTTCCAGTTTACCAATCCAACAATTTGCACCAATCCAGTGTGTAGTAACAGACAAAGGTTTTTATTGGATGTTGACAAATCTGAGTTTGTAGATTTTCAAAAAGTTAGAATACAAGAAACCCAAGAAGAATTACCAAGAGGTTGTATTCCAAGATCACTTGAAATCATTTTAAGAGCAGAAACTGTAGAGACGGTACAAGCTGGAGATAGGTTTGTTTTCCTTTTTAGTTGTATTAATTATTTATATTTATAGTAATAATAATGAAACTTTATTGACTTATTACACAGGTATGATTTCACTGGAACCTTGATTGTGGTACCTGACATTGCAGTACTTTCCATGCCAGGTGCAAAGGCAGAACTTGGTTCAAGACATAAGCAAGGAGAACAAGGTGAAGGTGTTAGAGGATTAAAATCTTTAGGAGTAAGAGATCTCAACTATCGGATGGCTTTTCTTGCTTGCAGTGTTGCAGCTACAAGCTTAAGGGTATACAACAGAGTATTTCTTATAATAACAGTATTAATTTCTTTGATTAGTAATTAACTTATACTTATTTTGCAGTTTGGTGGAACGGAGACTGGAATGGATGAAATATCCCAAGAAATGATGAAGAAACAAATGACAACAAATGAGTGGAATAAAATATATGAAATGAGCAAAGATAAAAATCTATATGACAATTTAGTATCAAGTTTGTTCCCCTCTATACATGGCAATGATGAAGTTAAAAGAGGAACAGTTTTAATGTTGTTTGGTGGTGTACCAAAAGTTACAACTGAAGGAACAACTTTGCGTGGTGACATTAACATTTGTATTGTTGGAGATCCTAGTACAGCAAAGTCACAGTTGCTCAAGCAAGTTGCGGAATTGTCTCCAAGAGCTATTTACACTTCAGGAAAAGCTTCTAGTGCTGCAGGTCTGACAGCTGCTGTAGTCAGAGATGAGGAATCTTCAGATTTTGTCATTGAAGCTGGAGCTTTGATGTTGGCAGATAATGGAATATGTTGTATTGATGAATTTGATAAAATGGATCCAAAAGATCAAGTTGCAATTCACGAAGCTATGGAACAGCAGACTATTTCAATTGCCAAAGTAAGTTTTACTACATAATAAGGTTTTAGAAACTTCATCAATCTCCCCGAAGCAATGGTAAGGTGAAATACCATTGTTTCAGAGAGATTGATGAAGTTTCTATAAGTTATTACAATAACTACTAAGAGATAAAGTAAGAAGTGTTTTCATGAAATAACACTTTGTTAATTCTTTAGGCTGGTGTTAGAGCAACCTTGAATGCTCGAACATCAATTCTTGCAGCAGCCAATCCTATTGGTGGTCGTTACGACAGGTCGAAGTCCTTGCAGCAAAATGTTTACTTAACAGCTCCTATCATGTCCAGATTTGATCTGTTCTTTATTTTGGTCGATGAGTGTAACGAAATCGTTGACAACGCTATCGCTAAAAAAATCCTAGATTTACACAGTAATAATATAGTCACTATTGAAACAATGTACACCCAAGACGAAATTCTGCGATACATAAACTTTGCAAAACACTTTAAACCTATAATCAACGCTGTAAGTATCCGAATTATTTTCAAGTCAAAAATTGACAAAATATTCATTTATAAACAATTTATTAATGATTTAAATGACGATATGTGCAGAAAGCTGGGGAGCTTCTAATAAAATCATACACAGACATCCGTCAAAGGGAAGGATCAGGTGGTAAGAAGTCTACGTGGAGGGTGACTGTAAGGCAGTTGGAAAGCATGGTTCGACTATCAGAGGCTTTAGCAAAATTGGAGTGTCAAGATGAAGTGACCGAAAAGCACGTAAAAGAAGCTCGTCGTTTGCTCAGCAAGAGTATCATTCGAGTAGAACAACCAGATATTAACCTCGATGATAATGCGGATAATGCAAATGGCATGGATATAGATGATCAAGCTCCAGCAAGAATGGAAGAATTGAATAGGATTGGTAATGGCGATGCACGTGAGAACGGTGTTTGTAAGTTTATCCTATACTGAAAACCCTTGTAATTTAAATAAAATTTTGAATGAATTTAATTGACATTAATATTACAATGTAGCTGAAGCTGACGATCCAAGTCAAGAATCGCAGCCAAAGAAGAAGCTTACAATGTCTTATGAGGAGTATAAGAGCCTTACTAATATGTTGATAGTTTATATGCGAAGTTTGGAGGAACAATATGAAGCAGAAAGACAAGATGAAGTAGATGATACAGGTATGTATTAACATGCAAATTTTAAATCATTTCTAAACAAGAAAAAACAATATGCTTTGCGCATGTTCAACAATATTTTTGTGTTTACAGACGAATTCAATAAATGTCCTAAACTAAGAAAATCTGAATTAATCATGTGGTATCTTGATAAAATTCAAGATCAGATTGATTCGGAAGAAGAATTATTGGAAAGAAAGGCTCTAATTGAGAGAATCATAGACAGGCTGATATATCATGATCAGATTATAGTTCCATTGACAAATCAAGACGAGCCAGATGAGGAGGATCGCATGTTAGTTGTACATCCTAATTATGTCATAGAACAATGAAAAGTGTAAAATCAAACGGGATTATGATTTAATTGATTTTTTGTATTCCATCGCGACGCACGGTGTGACGTTTCGATGTTAAAAAATGAAAAATTATCCTGCACACCGTGTCATCGACATGTACCATTAAAATATGTTCATCGTTTACAATTACCTGAACCTTCAATCAATCTCGTACGAGTATTATTGTAATAAGAAAAAAGTAAGTTTTAGCGGGCGTCTATGAATTTTGTATAAAGATTTTTACTTTCGATAATAAACACGTTTTTTTTAACTGTAAAAAGTGTCTCTTCTAGACGAATTCTGTCTTACAACTATGAATTCTGCAGTCTTCCCAGACCAATTACGTTACATCAATAAAAGAAACAAAGACAACGATTACGTGCATTACCACAGCTGAAGCTTGCATAAAACAACATGCATAAAACCAGTCTAGAGGACGCAATAATTTGTCTTAAAAACAAGCAATAAATTTTGATTTTCGAAGTGATGTGATAATCTAATTACGCGAACCGAGAGGCAGTTTCGTCAATTCGCTTAGTTCGATGCACGATGTGGATTAGCTCGGATGTAAAAAAAATGCAAATTAACCGTCAACTCTCTCTCTCTCTCATTCTCTCTTCCTCCTTTCGATGTTATAGGTTTTCCCTCACGCGAACCTGCTAATTTGATAAAGCCGAGCGTCTCGTTGGCCGAGCGGCGACGAGCACACATTATCTCTCGCGTTTAGCGTGTATTATTTATCGGTAAGGCGGCTAGAGAGTAGGGGAACAACGAGCGGCGAACCGAGGCGACTTTGAAGTAGCGCATTCTAGTCGAGCCTCTTCGTCGTCATGTCCAACGGAGAAGTGCAGCTCCAGCCGGTCCAGCTAAACGATCCCGAGCAGGGCTATCGACTACAGAAAAATCTGGTTTAGTAAAGCTTCTACTTTCTCAGTGGGATGCCCAGTGACAAATATATTATTTTTTTTTACTGTTTTATTCGCCACACTGTGTGCCGTTGTTTTAACGTTTCAAACGCATTTTGTAATCTCTGGTAGAAATCTATTTTCCTATTAAATATTTGATATTTGCCGGCGAGTGTGTACTTACGTGTTTATAAACAAGCCGGTACCCTCAGTCAGTTCTTAATCTTCGACGATACGTTTTATCGGAGATTCTATGAACATTTTTTTAAGAAAAAAATTACGCGTAAAAGAAACTACGTCCATAGCCATTTCCAAGTACGGATTTCTACACCGGACTTCTTTTCCGTATATTACTGTGCGTTATACGATAGTTGTTTTTACCTCTAAACTTTTTTGATTTTTGTCGAAAATAAAAAAAAAATTGTGCAGATATTCCATGATTTGCGGTAAAAAGTATGTTACAGCTGCTTAAAACGTGTGCGTACGCGGTGCGTACAGTATCTCAAGTTCGAAGTAGTGATTCATACAATGCAATAATTGTTTTGAGAAGTAAAGCCAATCGACTGCATCGTTAGTGCGTGTGATAAGATCAGTGATAATTAGACGCTTAATGGAGTTTTAGTAAAAATTAAGTAAAATCTAGACGTGTACGGGATCGAGTTTGAGGAATACATTTGTTGTGTTTAGCCGAGAGCCAGCGAGAAATGGACGACAATCGGCGGCGACTGCCCAGCGCTTCGCAACTATTTGGCTACGAAAAAAGGCACCTGTTGGTCGATATGCAAGCACATCATTTACTTCATACGCGGCTTCTCTCAGGTATTCATTTGCATCTGTATACATCGTGTACGAAGTACAAGGAATCCCATTGTCATACAGCAAAATTGTGCTGACCTAATGGATTTTTCCCATATCTGATGTAAATTTAATTGATATTCAAGGTGCTTGACAGATATTCAAGTCTTGGATCTGAGACGCGATTTTTTTCACTGTGTTACATGTTGCAAATGCAAATTGCATATTATACAAGCTCTTCAATACTATACTTTGTATTATGCTAAACGCTATATAGGTGTCTTGTAGCGTTTCGAAATGTTATGTGTTCTGTAAACTTTGAGGGGTTTTCTGTGATTCAATCGTTCAAGGAACAGGTATTTTTCACGTGCTTTGAATCGGTTATTTAATGGCTTAATTATCGGTCGAACGGCCTATTTTTCATGCATCGTGGCGATGAACAATTAAAACTTTCCTTCCTGTACGTAATTGTACACGGGTTTCAAATTTACGAAACACGTAAGTTAAATATATAGCCTTCTTGAATTAAGATTGAATTAATGTCGTTTTAACTACGCACGATAAAATGTATTTCAGATATAAGTTATAAATCGAAATGTTTTGAAACAGACGTCCAGAATAAGCTGTCTGTAAATACAGATTGTTCTGGAACACGCGCCTGGTTTATTAATCATTTTAACTTGTCAATTATAAGAGAGTTTGATATAATTATTTAATAATTTCAATATCGCAGCGCAGCGCAACAATAGTAGATTTTAAATTGCTCATGACAAATTACAAAAATCAAGTTTCAAAGAAGATAACCAAATTGCTGTTTATTACATAATTTTTATTATTATACAAAGTTTGTCCCAATGCAATGTTTCACTATGTATACATTTGTAGATAAACTATAACCTTGAAAAATAATGCAAAATTACGTAACAGATATCAACTTTTGTATAATATTGTCTCTATTTTAAATCATTTACTGTAATAACCAGTAACTTCATGAAATAGTTCATTAACTTCATTCTTTTTAATTATTTAATTATGTTATTAATACATTATAACAGATCGAGTTATTTAATCGATTCAATGAAATTTTAATCGTTAGTACTAAATTTGTTCTGTCTTTTTAAAACTTCTTAAGGCATGTTTACATAATAAGAATGTCAATTTATCTGTAATTATAGATTTACTTGCTACTAGATTTTCTTGTTCGCGAAAAATTAACATTTTTTAAACTATGTAGACATTTTAATTAAACAAATTTTATAGTTTGACAAGAGAAGGAAGTCATAAGTTTCTACTGCTCAGTATAATCTTTTGATAGTGTAGAAGGTGTCGAAACAGAACATGTATGATTTATCATACTTTTTTTTACATATATATATATAGTGAGATTATGAAAAATTTTAGATTAGTTTAAAAAGCAATATTTTTTAGTTTCTATACGTAACACATAACGATGAATAATAAAATAAAAAATAAATTTCCTTTTAAATAAAAAATAAAGATTACACCGTCACTCCGTACGAAGACTAGGACAACTCAGCTTATTTTAAATTATCATTTCTAAAGAGAGTTCAAGTTCATTACATCCTTGGCAAATGGATTTATCCTAACTCTCAAAAAATGGCAAATTTAAATAGGTCTTGTTTTACAGATGCTTTTATCGCTCGACGGTGGTAATAAGCGTTAAATGAATGGATGCATCTCTTCGAGCCACAAGATTCTGGATCTACATCAGATCGAAACGTAGGCTAAAAATAAATCTTGTGGCTCGAAGAGATGCATCTATTCATTTAACTCTTAAATAGGTCTTTTTTGAGTTGTCTTAGTCTTCGTATAGCGTAAAAAATATGAGCTCTGGTTTTCATGCAATAAAATTTTTATTGTTTGAAGAGTCGTGCACTTTTTAACATTACCAAGGCTAGCCATTGTCACGAAAATTTTATTAGACTGAATTGATTTTTAGTCATATATTTATAAGCGCTAACCAAATCCCACTTGGCTATCTATAAATTAGCTTCTTCTTGAGGAAACGCATGTAAACTAATTACTACATCTCGTACTCCAAACTTAGATTTTTCTTCAAATTATAATAACATACTTGAGTTGACGATGCAAGTAGGTAATTTATAGCTGTTGGCGATAAGAGCTAAGAAATGTCTGATCGGAACAGATACGGTAACTTACACGATGGTTGAGTGAGGAAGACATTGTAAGATATAAGTACATTGCTCTTAGCATTGGTTAAACCTTATCTTGTTTGCATGACAAGTGTTTCAATTAAGACGTTGTTCAACTTCAAAAAATTACAAAAAGAAGTTAAAATCATCTGTTAAACTGATAGAATCACATAATACTTTTAAATAAATATACCATTTTAATTAATAATAATAAACATTGCTTGCAATATATATACTATTTTCTAATTAGCTAGTTGCGATATTATACTAAAGTATATTAATATATTTTCTTGTTTATTCCCGTAGTTATTTTTTAAATGTGGAGTAAGTGCACATCATACGGTTCACAATCTACTTGACTCCAACGAGCTTTGTTGAATGTGATTCGCACTTCAGTAAAAAGAAAATATTTTAGTTCAAAGATTACCTATACTTATTTATTTCCTTTATTTTAACGCAACATGTTTTCCGGCATTAATATTTAGTTTTTTTTAATCCTATTAAACTATGATGTCCTTAAAGAGTTCTTAAAAATTAGAGCACATTAAAAAAAATCTTTTATTTTGAAAATTGCTCTTGAGAGAAAATTAGTGATGACGATCAAATTATTAAAAACAATAATTTAAAAAAAATGCTTGTTTTTATGTAGCCTTATAAATCAAACATGGAATTATGCTACACGTTTGCAAGCAATAAAACCGAATATTTTTATCGAGATTATTCTTTTAGGAACAATTCTCTTAAAATCTTGCAGCTGAAGACAAAAAGTAGGATTGACTTTCCTTTTCGCAATTAATATTTGCAAACAAAGCAGTACTGCCATCTCTGCCAAAATATTGTATAAGACGTATATGCCTTACACTAATTTCACTAGCTATGTCATTATGACCCTGGTAGAAATCCAAATATCTAAAATGGCTTGTAAACTAGAAAATGGCTATGAGAAACACTTGGTTCCTAACTTGCGATGAAACGCTTTCTCTTCCATTATGAGCATTACATGGAATATCCATAACCTCCAAATCATTACACTAATTTTACTGCGTATATACAATGATACGTAGATACAATGTATGGAATAAACAAACGAATTGAAAATAATTTTTCAATTTTTCGATCGGTTCCATGTTGAATACTGTTTTCATAGCTATTTACTCGCCATTTTGTATAGGCTACGTTATTCAGTATAATCTATGTTTGCAAGCTTGAAAATACCTCGTAATACGGTATAATAATATTTTCGTCCATTTTCATTCTAAAAAATGGCTTTAAAAATTAAAATTTACATATTGTAATTTACAAAAACAAAAAATTTGCATTGTGGCATATCGTTAAAATACCCTATAAGGGATCCCACGGCCAATAAATAAATAAATAAATAAAAAAAAATAAATATAAGAATGTATTTACTGGTAATTTTAAAAAGTTTATTTGTAATAAAATAAACGGATCAATGGCTCTTTTAGATGCAGAAATAATAATGTACAGATGGAGTTTCGCATTTATACAGAAAATTTACAAAATAAAGTACAAAATGAAACTAAAAATCGTTATGTGAAAGTTGAGCATGATTACACGATTTTGTTCCAAATAAATTAAACATTAGGTTAAAACATGTATGGAAATTTAACCAACAACTATAAAGACGTGGTATTCTTTCAGCAAAATATTAGTTATATTTACCATGATTACTGCATTTTAATGTATTAAACAATTAAATTTTGAAAGTAACATAGGGATATATATTACACGTACGACGTAATTATATGTATACACATATGTATATGTAAAACATACTGTTTTTAGCGACTTTTTCCAAATAAATTGTATAGCGATGAGATAAAAATAATTACAAAGTATCCATTGATACGAAAAAGCCAATACTTTTCTTATTTTCAGTCAACATTCGCAAATAATCCCATTACCGGCATAATCGTGATGGCCGGGGTCGCATGGACTGCTCCTGGCACATTTTTAGTGTGTTCATCAACAGGTTTGCTTGGACATTTATTATCGATGGTAAATATTGTTTTAATAGCTCAATCAACTTTACTATACGCATTATCGTTAAAACTTTCAAAATTTCAAAATTTGTTAATTACCGCAAAGTCTTGACTTGACCCAAACCTAACAATGAAAGAGCGTGTATATATAAAACTATGCATAACATTTTCTCATAAAGAAAGCATATAACAGTTTACCTGCACGAAGGTACAGGTACATATAACTGTACAAAAATTAATGTAAAAGGACTACAAGATTTTCTCCGCCTAATATATCAGATGATCTGGTGGAAGACACGATACTAATCCGGCTTCTACAGCTGCGGTTATTATCTCGACACCGCAGATTAAAATTAAAAATAAAACATGTACTATATATTCATATTACCCGTGCACGCATTGCATGTAGAACTATGTACGTGCGTGTAAGTACTCTAAACGAAAAAGTCGCAAAGTGAAAACCGGAAAGCCGATTTGCGGTGTAGGTCGAATTAATAATACCCAAGATCCGAATTGTCAGCGTCGAATATTGAATTTCAACGAAGCAAACAGGAACTGAGCTTAAATAATTTCTCCTTGCAATTGTAGGCGCTACAAGAGCCATCAGTCAATATAGAAAATGGTCTAGCAGTATTCAACCCTCTTATATTCGGTGCAGTTTCGTATTATTTCGTTCCAGTTGTTTACGGAGGATTCGATGGCTTCAGCGCGTCTCTCATGGTTTTATGCGTCATTTTCATGTAAGTTACGATCGCAAGATACGCGGCATGCAAAGATATGCTCTACTATATCAAAATTTTCATTTTCAGAGCATACGCTTGGAGAGCATGCGAAAATGGCGGGATTCCCTGTTTAACCATGCCGTTCAACTTGGCATTATTCATTTTGCTTGCAACGTTGAAAAACGCTGCGGATTCACAAGCCGTTCCAATACTAGAAAGTGTACTGCCGAATTTGGTGAGTGGCGCATCTTTTTAAAAATTATATTTTTTTGGTTCAGATCTGTAGAGTAATCACAACGTGGGCGCAATGTGGGTGCGTCTTTACTGTACTAATATGCGAAACTCAATAAAAATAATTAAATTTTTGGGCTGTCCAGACTTTAAAAAAAGGTCGTGCCACACCTCCAGCGCGAGGTAATAAAATAAAACAAAATAAAAGAAATAAAATAAAATACTAAAGCACATATGCGTCATACAAAAGTGCACGCAAATTTAAAAATTTGATATCGTATATATCAAGAAGAAAGTGACCCGGAATTTGCAGCATGATATATTTTTTTTTAATTTCCAAGATCTTCCAAAAACTGAATTAATTTTATATACGTACTTTCTAAGTCATTCAGCATATACGTAAACTATGTAGGTAGTTGCCTGAATCGAAACATATCTCAAAGAGCAGCCTTTCAAGACTACATTCTGAAAACATGTCATCTTTCACTTTGTGAAAATTTATTTCGGAAGTGCTTTGGTAATTTCGTAGATAAATATAAACTTTAGTAACTTTGTAGTTATAACGAATTTTGCTATTTAACGTGATATGGCAATCGTGCAATTACACAGGCACACAAATTCCAAAAGTCATTTGTCCAAGCTGTTGTAAAGTCCTGAATATATTTGAACAAGAATTCGATGTCAAGTTTGCGCGTTTGACATGAGTCAAGAAAAACTGCTCGAATTGCTCAATTCTCATTTTTTTCCGATGAATTCGAAGTAAAATAATTGATGTGCATTTGTATTCAGCATTTGAAGTAATATATAGGCGGATAGCACATTACATGAGTCAAGAATAATTGTTTGAAATTGCTCAATTTTCGTTTATCTGCGATTAATTGAAGTAAAACCGGTTTTCATTTACGCAAATGTATAAGCGTACCGGGACAAAGGTCCATGAATTCTGTTAGTCAATACTTTAAAATGTATATATTGCACACGTACAGCTTCAGGTGCATATCAAAGAGTACAGCACTTTTCCCTGACGCATCTACGTGTCTGACGTTTCTAACGTTATTCAATAACGAAAATTGCTAAATTTAGGATACCCTTTAAAATGATAAAAAAAACAGTTGAATATTATTAGAATCTTTCAAAAAAAGGTTTATAGGTAATTTACAATAATATAAAAGTAAGTTTTCAACCCCCGAAAGAATAAGGATACTTACAAATTAAGGACAACTTTATCTCGCTCGTACACTATTTCTACCTGCAAAACAAATTTCTTCGAAATCGAAGGGGGTAAACTTGTCCATAACGGCATCAGTACATAGACTTATGCTAGATGTACGCCTTTGCGAGTCTCTCTTATTTTCTGGTATGAATTCAACCAAAATTTTATCGCGATTTTTTGAAGCGAGCACACACACATGTACTTGCAAAATAAATTTCATTGAAATCGAAGAGGCCAACCTCACCAAAACGGCATCAGTACATAGACTTAGGCCAGAAATGCAATTTTGCGAGTATCTCTTATTTTTTCGTATGAATTCAACCAAAATTTTATCGAGATTTTTCGAAGCTAGTATAGGCCTATTAAAGGTGAAGAAAGAATTCAGTGACTTAATAAGTTAAAACATGTATAACTACCAAAAACATTTAGATGATATAATAGCTCAAACAAGTATTGAGAAACAAGAGGATGGCTACAATGGAAACCTTCGCACTGAAAATGTTTGTAACAAAATAAAATCAAATAATAAATGTGAAGAACGTTTGACGTTAAAATAAAACGAAACAGCAGACATCATGGCAAATTGTGGATGGAATAAAATAAGTTGAAAGATCCATTTGTTCGATGTTAGTTTGCCTTTAAAGGTAACAATGTTTTCCCAAGAAACATTAAAATGTCTAAAATCTAAGCCTCCAATCATATTACATTTGGATGCGACAGTATAGAAAACCCCAATATCTAAAGTGTAATCGTATGTATTATTATTGTAGAATTGTGAAAGATGAAATTGAAACAATCAAACTTGGCCATTTTTAATAACGTCACAACATACGATTCTTTCAATTTGTATTTTCCTGGCCTGCTTCAGAGAATTCGCAGGAAATGCAATATATGGCCGATGATTGCAGCTATATGTATAGACTGGTCATGGGCGTTACTGCATCCTATAGTCGAACAAAGGAATTTGTTAAAATTAATAGATTACCCAGAAATAGTATACAATTATTGTAACAACGGAACAGCCCTTATAAAAAATATAATAATAATAAAATTGATGCCGTTTTCGAGAGGTTCACTCCCTTCGATATCAGCGAAATTGTTTTTCGCAAGTAGATGCGTGTACTAGCTTCGAAAAATCGCGATAGCGATTAGCTCTAGCTTTAAACAAATTTTTTCGATTTCTAGACCAAAGAAAAGTGCACATATTTTTAGAAATTCGACATATATAGTTCCCTGAGACTGCGGGTTGCGGAAACAGCAGCTGTTATTCCATATAAAGTAAGGCAGAATAAAAGCTCGAGCTTAACTGCAGTTTCCGTCTTTTCTGAAACGAGCTCGAGCTTTCTATTTATCGTCGCATCTTCGCTGCGAGTTTGACATTCGGTCTGTACTGTTGGAAAGTTAAAAAGATATCTAAATAGTATAGTGCGGTAATTAATAATTACCTATGCTTCGCATACTTTTTACGATAGACGACCTGTTCAGCAGAATATGTGCTAGTCTATATATATGCGAGTCAAACGCCGATTGAAATTCATTATGCAGTTCTAATTAAGACGAGCCATTACTTTATCGCGGGATCGATAAAACGGCCAATTGAATCGGGGAACAACCTCATTGATTAAGAGAAATAAAACGGTCGAAGCTTTATTCGTACAATCTTCACTCGAATTATGTATCCGTCTTAGCAATAAGTGCGCGCATTCGAATCCGAGCGTGTACACCAAGAATTTTACGCGCTGAATTACCGTAAATTTTTGAACCAAAATGCACTTTCGCACCACCGAAGAAGCATAAAATTCCGATCCATATTACTCACTCAAAAATACATAAAGAAAGTTTTGATATACACAGCCGCGTATACGTGTCTTTCTCTCTCTCTTTCGAGCTTGTCCAATTAAAAATGTATAAACTCTGCGCCCCATCAATACCTGCGAGTTTATAGTTGCTAAAATCTTGATAAACGCAAACTGACAGTTTCAAACGCGCGTCGCGCGACCGTAAATATTCGCGCAGTAAAACTCGATCGTCGTCGCGGCTGCAAAGACATCACATATACAGAGAGCTATACAGCTCTCGACGTGTACACACAGCCGCACAACCGAGTCCATATAAAAACGTTGTTTATATTCAGCATAGGTAAATCCAGAACTAATTAATTTCCTCCCACTCTGCAGCGGCAACGAGCGTCTCGTGGCAGCCTCGCGGCGCAGCAGCTCTGCAGCTTATGTAAATTCCGCAGAAAGTTTGTTTCGATTAAAGTTTCGGCGCTATGTACGTCATAACTCAGAGACAGAGCCGCGCGATGTTCCGAGGCGCGCGAGTACAGCTGTATATATACATATACATACGTGTATATATACGCACGCAGCAGAGAGACATAAAGCTCTCGCGCATCATATAAATTCATAAACAAGCGCCCGGCGCGCGCCGCAGCTGCAAAGGCGCATTAGAAGTTAGCGGCGCGTCGCGGAGGTGGCTCTCTGTATATAAGTATATACATAGCGTCGAGAGAGAGAGACTGATATATATTGTTCTCATTTTTTTTCTCCCCGTTATATACAGCAGGACAATGCGACGGCGATAGCAGCCGAGGCGAGCCGGAGCATTGTCGGGAATGCGACAACGCATGTCAACGCCAGCCTCGACTGGGGAATGGTAAGCTTACATGCGATTCTCTTCTTCTCTCTCTGTCTCACTTGTACGCGTTGTACGCGGCGGCGGTATTGTTCTAGCGTTGCGCGAGTTCTCCGCGCCGCGCAGATATCGCCCGCACTACAGCCCCTTCTCGCACACCGCCCTACTCATCGATCTCTCTTTCTCTTTTGAGGAAAGTTTCTGTGGGAGTAGCGCGCGAAAATTCCGTCGAGTCGGGGTATACGCGGCGAGGAAGAGGAGCCTCGGCTTTTCGGAAATTAATTGGTTTGGTGGATCGAAGCTTCGACGATGAGCTGCGACTTTTGTCGATGAGTGATTGCTGAGGGTGGGGCGAAAGAATCCTGGTGTCTGACAAATGGAAATGTGAATGATATTGCATTGGAATATAAACGGTCATTTTTTTTCTAAAAGTAGACAATATATATGTAATATTTAATTTCAGTTCTCTATTATAAATTGCAAGACACAGCATGAATTTTTCCGCTTGTCGCAGCGCATTTCAGATAAACAAGTGGCTCCAGAGAGTTGATTCTTTTCGCAAAATTTTTTAAATGCTTACCTCATTATCATGTGAACGTAATATAATATAGGAATTTTCGTTTGATCCATTTAGAGAATTTTTTCGCCACGAAATGTATAAAAAAAAGTTTTGAGAATCCCTACATTCACATGACCATGACATGCTTTTAAAATATTTTAGAGATCGGAAATTGAAAGTAATATTGTCTGCTTTTGCACAAAAAATACTATTTATCTGAATGTATCTGAAAGAGTAGAAGCTTGTCGCATAAAGCTGCGGAAATTTGACTATTAAAGTAATTATTTCTTTTATTCATTAAATAAGAGTCTTTAATGTTTTGTAAATATTAAAGTAAACTTGTAAATAATTTGATAAACTGTTTAAATTAAGTTTAGTAGAAGATTCAAATAGCAAAATAAAGTGTTAAGCGTTTCATTCTCTTAACAGTTTTTTGGGAGACGTATAGAATGAACATTGTTTGATAAAAGAAGTTTTGCAATTATCACTTTTTATCAGATTTCCAAAAATTTCTGCAACTTTAAAAAATAAAGCTTTTTTTAGCCCTTGACCCGAGATTCTCCCCTTAACACTAAATCTTTTCATGTTTCGTTGTTCACAAAAAGAGGTACTTTCTCCTCTTAATAGGACAGATAGTCAAACATAGTCAAGATTTCTTTCCCAAAACTTTGGTCATTACTCCTTGTCGGGAAAATCAGCTAGTCAAGACTTTTTATTTAGTGCTCTAATTTTTGAACCTTAATTAAAAAAATCCTTGACCAAAATGAAAATTTCTTTTATCGTATAATTCACTGCTATATATATATATATATATATATCTTTATATCCCGTCATTTCCTCTTTTGTTTAAATTAATTTTTTACTTTCTTTATTTTGCCTTATGCAAGAAGCTCTCGCATACAGTTCGGGTATCAAATACTTCAGCCACTATGCATATATATACAAACACAGAAACGTCATGCCATCTTCGTGTACACCGCCCTTTGACTCTTGATGCGCTTTGTTCTTTTGGAGAGCGAAGCAGCATTTCGTCGAGTAATATATAGCTTGAAAGCTCCAAAGGCTCTCGACATTATTCGAATACAATATTGTTTACTTCATTATTTAGGTGGTGCGGGGATCGCTGACTTCGGCCTCGCAGCTCTTCGTTACGGATAGCGTACCCCTCGGTGCGCTTATTTACTTGGCCGTTTTAATTTACTCGCCTTTAACGTGCCTCTTTGGATTTCTGGGATCGCTGGGCGCTTCGCTTGTTGGTACGTATATATATGTATATACATGTGCGCGTCGGGTCGTTCTCGTTATCGCTGTTTGAACAGGTTCCGCTGCAAGATCCGGGCGGGTCAATGTACGTTTAGGGATCGAGAAAAAAAAAGGAAGAAAACAATCACTGTGACCCAATTCGCGCTCGATTGCGTATGCGTTGGGTGGCTACAGGATCGTTCCGTATAAAGACTCTGGCGCTGTGATCGAATTTTTCGAAAGCAATTTTTGGTGAACGGGATTTTTTTCCGTCATACAATCGGGAAAACTAAATAGTTTCTTGTTATTTTCCGTGTATAAGTTATTTTGGATAATGAGTATTTTTGAGTGGAATTTCCAGGTTTTTAAAAATATTCGATGATGTACCGATAACGAAGTATACACATAACGAGGAAACTGCGCTGATAGAATGAACGGTTATTATACAGCGACGAGTCACGGTACGATAAGCGCATGAAAATTCCCTCGAAATTGTTTTCTTTTCTTCAATGTCCTTTATCTAGACGTATATAAGAAAATGTCGGGAGCGCATAGTGAATTTCATTTCACTACATTTGAATTTGTAGTGTCCTTAAATCGCGAAAGTTCGCCTCGCGGCACTGCACGTTTTCGTATAGTTTCAAAAATGTTACAACTCGGCTCGCACACTCACTCTGATAAAGCGCGCGAGCTGAGCGCTAATCTTCGGCGGAGAGCATAACTATATCATACGGTATATGTATATCTGTAATACTATGTAGAGTTAGACGTAAGCTCTCAAACGTTGGGGAGCACAGCACGTCTCTTGCCCCCCGCGAGGGTATTTCGGCGTATACATGTATATGTATGCAGTGAAATCGAAATTATGTTTCAGCACTGTGGATAGGAGCTGCGCACGAAACGATTAACGCTGGCTTATGGGGATTTAACGGCTACCTCACTGGTGCAAGTTTGGGGGGAAGTTTGTTCGTGATGAATGGCCAAGTGGCTGCAGCTAGCTGCGTGGCTATCGTTGTCACGGCCCTCCTGCAACACGTTCTGCAGATCATTTTCCGACCGGTATATATATATGTTATACATGCTAATTCAATAATTTTAAATTTATTCATCGCTATACTTATTTTTTCATCACTCCCGCGCTTAATTTTATTTTAACGCGCATCATTCAATTTTCAGTGCTCTTCGTACATTTGACTTGACTTTTACAATGCTGTTATTATTTCCAGCTGTGCTATCAAGCTATCGTAATAAATCTCATTGATAATACACACGCTTTACAAAGATTGAAGAAGCTATTTCTACGTATGACTTTAATCGCACGCGTTCACTCATGACTATGCCATTTTCATACCATATTGCATACGCCAAATAATGACATCTGCGCACCACTCGCCATTGCCGCAGATCGGACTACCCGTTGGGACGATACCTTACGTGCTGACCATCTGGTTGTTCATCGGCTTGGGAAAATCGCCGGACGGAGTCTTCAACTATCCCACGACAATATCGTCTCCGGAAGGACAGCGTCGCGAACTTCTGTCTCGGCGCAAGACGGCGAAATTGGAACAGGTCAGATGAGCGACGATCAAAACTTTCAGCCCATTCTCCTCTCTCTCTCTCTATCTCTCAACTCTGTGTGTACTTTAAACTCAGCCGAATCGTTTATCTTCTCTGTTGTGCTTTTTTTTTGTTCGCAGATGTGCGAGGCAAGCGAACCGGAGACTCTGCTGCGAAACGGCAAAAACTCCCTCACGTGACGCATCGTAAATCAAACCCGCTGCGCCGTCGCTCAGCAAACAAATTAGAAACTTTTCCCTCTACTGCCACTACTGCAACATTGTCTCGTTTCCACGCGTGTCTCGCGTGATTTAGAGCCGCATTAGCTATTATACAAGGCGCATATCACACAAGTGTAGTGCAATTAGCGGGAGTCGATGAGGAATCGTCGGTGGATAGTCGCGATGCGAAATCTTTGCTTTATTAACGGCTGGGTGTAGTCCAACGGTCTGTTTATACAAGGGATGTGTAGCTCGTCAGTGTCGCCTGTGTATATGTACAGATGACGTCAACAAGTCTTTGTCGCATTTTTTTGTCTTTTCGCGTGCGCGCTTGTTTGTGTTCCCCCTCGATATGCCGTACAGGCTGGTGAATAGGAGATCGATGAGAATCTAACAAAGCTCCTGAGTAAGAACGAGCATTTTACTCATGAATTTATACCAATTTTAATACTAATATCTTTTAAATTCTATTTTTCACAACCGCGCGCAGGCCCAAAGGGCACTTATTTTACACCTATAATATTCGGTACATCGAAAATAGATTTTTTTGTATGGCAGTGTAAAATGCAATATTTAAGCACGCGGCATATATTGAAAAAAAATGCGATCTGCAGAACAGATCAGTCGCGAAAGATTAAATTTATATTACACTCTGAATGTAAATGTAATGTAGGACTCGCTCGATGACCTATTTTTCCATTAATCTCTTTGGGCCTGCGCACGTACATATAAATCTGAGATTTACACGACTTTTTGCTCGTACGTTGAATTTTGTCGTAAAGAGCCGCAGTGCCGTTGTGTGCGCTGTGACGCTTTTATAATTAATGTCGCGTACGTACAAGTCGTATAGTTTTTAATAAATTTTATATCAGAACTAACATTTATATGAAAAATACAAAGCTATACGCCTCTCGTATCTATTTTTATACCAATGTACATTCCATCCCCAAAATTCCAAATGCACTCGAGTACATACCCGCGTATATCGGATAAAAATAAAAAAAATTCGCCTGTCTTCCTATCGGGCAACGCGAGGCAGAGAAAGAGAGAAAGGGAGCCCTGGTCGGGTCAGCAGCAGCAGCAGCAGCAGATGCTCCAGTGCAATTGAATAATTTAGTCGACTGGCTTTTGCGCTTCAAAAATAACTAGCGGCCAATACGTGCAGTACTCGAGAGCTTGCAAGCTCCTAGCCAGGGCGCAACCGATGGGAATGCGTATATATAGTGATCGTTGTAGAACACGACGAAATCGTCGCCCAGCTCTGCGCAAAACCGTTAAACCATGCAGCATTTGTATACGTATATATACGGCGTCCGCGTAGTAAAATGAATTGAATCCTGCGATAAGCCCCGCGCAGAGGCTGGACTCGACTCATTCTCTCTCTCTTCTCTTCTCTCTATCTCTCGCACCATCGGCGTCATTCTCCCTGCACTCCCTCTCTCTCTTTCTCTCTGACGCTCTTTGCGCGCACTCTGCGGGTGTGTGCGTGCGAGTGTGTGACGTCAAACGCGTTTATGGTTTCAACTGCTGCAGTGCAGGCATTTCTCCACGAGTATATATATGAACTTGGCCCGCGCGTCTCTGTGCAGCAGATTTTCTCCTACTAGATACGGATCGATGCTGGATCTCGACGAAATATATGCGGAGGATTTCGACGTGCAAGCGTGTGCAGAATCTCCAATATTCTTAATATGATTACCAGAGAGAGATATATATGTGAAAAGTGGATTTATCGGTTTAATTGCGAACGTGAGGAATTTTTAGTAATTATATCAGAGAGGTACGTATGGAAACTGAATTTATATACGGACTCGATCGTGCTCGACGAATTCATTTTAAAATTCTAGGCTGAGAGAGACAGAGACACGGATATTTATTTTCAGATATGTGAAAAAACCAGGTTGGCCTTATGCAAAAAAAAAATCATCCTGACCGTCGGAGTGGACTCATCGCGGTGGATGCAGCTGCGCCATTCTGCAGGAAGACAGCCGCATATACACTAAAATCTTTTTTTTGCAAAGAGATTAAGTAATTTAAAATTCATTCGCTACACCCATCTTCGGGAATCTCATTACAAGCGATACTATATCATTTTTCCATTTAATAATTACTGCAGACGATACACTAATCGACGACAGGTTCTCTCACCATCATGAAAAAAACGCAAACGAGCCAAGCTCCGCTTGATCGATGGCCGTATATATACAAGCTTATACACGAGCGCGTAGTGTGTTACGAGCACATAATCGCGCACTGCAGAAATTTCGCGCTCGCGCAAAAAAGCGCTAGAGAAAGAAAAAAAAAAAGAAAACAAACTCGCTCATCAGCATTTATGCAGATTAATGCAAATATTTAGCGTTGCATTATCTGCGCGCGCGCGCGCCTATGTATCCCTATATACATAATCCATCGCCTGCTGCTTACGTGGCTGGCTTTTGCGCAATCTCACACTTGCGCGGCTGCTGTTGCTGCTGCTGCAGTACTTATAGATATAGCGTTGTTTTATATGCGGTGTCGGCCGCACACAGCACTAAGCCAATGATTAAATTTTGCCGGACATTACCTTCATTAGCATTTACTGCGCGTGTATGCTCTACGTACACACAGCAATGCAGCCCACGTGCGCGTATATGATTTCCGCGTAAATATACATATATATATATATACGTCCCGTGTGTCGCGCGCACTAATCGCACAATCGTTACACCTATACGTGCCTAATACACTCGAGGATATTGGACGCAGACGCACTGCATCGATGCGTACTCGTGTCCCTATATATATGTATATGTGCATATCCAGGAAATATCAGAAATAACTCTCCCTAAAAATTGCAAAAATTTTTTTTGAAAGCACACCTTAACCAGGTCCGTTTTTTCTCGTTCCTTAGGTCGTTCTGAAAGACAAAAATTCGCATGCATGGCCGATCGTATATAGGGTATATTTTTCTCCAGAGCAAAAACGACTCAAAAAACGAGAAATAATTGAAAAAAAAAATCCATAGAATTTTTTTTCCCAAAAACTATGGATTTTTAAAAATATTTCATTAGAACAAAAATGTCTTAAAATTCATCAAAGAATGCTCTGAAATTCCGATTTTTTGGATTTTTGAAAAATCAACAATTGTATCGGATCAATTTGAAAAAATTTGAGAGCATTTCATGAATTTTAAGATATTTCTATTCTAATGAAATATAAAAATCCATAGTTTTCGAGAAAAAAATCTATGAATTATTTTTTTGTTAATTATTTCTCGTTTTTTCGAGTTGTTTTTGCTCCGAAAAAAAGTATACCCTACGATCGGCCATGTACGCGAGCTTTTTCTCTTTCAGAATGACCTAAGGAACGAGAAAAAACAGATCTGGCAGATTTGCCTTCAAAAAAAATTTTGCAACTTTTGAGGAGATTTGTTTCCGATATTTCCTGCGGATATGTACATATATGTACTTACGGCGTGTAGGGGATTCCCCAAGTGTCCTATGTAATATAACCCGTGGACGTATATAATGCAATAAAGCCCTGTAATAAGGGAAGGCGCGCGTATAGGTAGTACGTGTAACGTCATCGATCAAAACAGAGAGAGAGAGAAAGAGAGAGAGAGAGAGAGAGATAGAGAGAGAGAGAGAGACACTATATGGCGCTGAAACTTTCGTAACAGTATGTAAACGCCCCCGGGAACTATTGCGCCGAGTTTAAGTTGATTATGGCTTGATTAAATCCTTTGAGCCTTATGCGTGCGAGTGCGCAGCTTGCATGTATGTATATATATATATATTGTACACACACCTGCCGCGTATAATATTATATATCCAAGCGATTAATGGAGATAAATATACGTTCGAGGGGTTGGGTTTTCCGTCTCTCCCTCTCAACAAGTGCACCGCTGCACAGCAGCCACTCCGCACTCATATATATACACACTCACACACACATGTATACGATAGAGAGCGGAAGCGTCGTCGTGACGTATGCAAATATAACCGGTGGGAATCCGCGAATGTATAGCGAAGAGCGCGCCAACATACTCACAGACTACTGTGGCCTAATAAGCCGACTGCGCCGAGGGCTAAGTACAAGAGAGAGATAGTGAGAGATGCTTGTGGATTTCTCACCGAGGCCGAGGTCGCGCCGCTGCTATGCTGGATATATATGCTCGTGTTTCCCGGCTCTGGAAAGACACTCACATAGACACGAGGTCTTTGTACGCGAGCTGCTGACCCGATCACGGCTCTGTCTCTGTGTGTGCCTCCTATATGTGTATATATACATATACGCACGAGGTGTGTATATAGCGATTTTAGAATATAAATTATTCATCGACATAAATTGTTGATTGTTACTCATTTTTCTTTTCATGCATAACTCGGTGAGTTGCGTAAGACTCGTTATGCGGTACATCGATAAACTATTCATAATTATTGATTGCGGTGTATGCAGATGGACCGGCATAACAATTAATCTCTACGACAATGATGCGTATCGTATAAATTATACTTTGAATTTATATGGGGTATATAACTCTAAAGTACGTGTAATTGGTTCGACGCGGGAAATCGCTACATATGTGTACAGATCATCAAGCTCATTGTAGTTTTTTTTTTTTGTATAGTGAATGAGAGTTGGTACAGCGTGTCGTCAGTCCCTACTAAAGACAACACGTTCCATAACACGTGTCGCACATTTCGACCGAGACTAGCGCACTCGGATTCTCATGTCGTCGACTATATAGCACATGTTTTATACGTATTCTCCGCTCTTGTCGTTTATGCGCTTCTCCGTGCTTTATACCTGCGGATTTTATTAGAAATCGCGTACGATTCTTGAAAAATACACTGCCGTACTATTGGCTAAAATAAACGTGGAATATTCTGGTTTACGATGAAAAAAAAAAAATGCTGTGAGCGCGCTCACTAGTATATATATTTGCGAAAAAAAAAAGTGAAATATGCCAGTCGCTTCCGCGCGTAAAAGTGCGAGACACGGTGTATTTTTCGCGGCGAAAATGAAATGGGCTGCGTACACACATAGTCGTCGTCGGCGATTTGAGATGCGCGCTGGTCTTGTTCGTGCGCGGTGATACGCGAGCGCCTTGAGCGTAAAATATGAAATTGAAAAGAAAGTTATACGGTTTTACTTTCCAAGCCCGGCGTATAAAAAAAGCATACGTTATTTCTTTTTACCTGGATTTCGTTTCGCGCATGCACATAATATGCATACATATATCTATAGGAAAGCTCTACACTGGCAGCAAAATGTCTTTTAAAAAATTTATAGCTTTGATGCGGAAAATATGGAAAGCGCGAGAGAGAGAGAGAGAGAGAGAGATAGAGTGAGAGCGCGCGCATTAAAAAAAGCTTTTTACTGCTCTGGCCTTATTAATTCAGCGTATTATGCACAGACGGCATGAACTCGGCCGTCGTGTGTCGCAAGTCGTAGCGCGTACATCGAGGTACATATCATTTGAACTTTCCCTCGCTACATGACGGACTCTCGCGTAATAAGTAATTATCGCGCGCGCGAGCTATACGCGTGTTTTGATCAGCGACGCTCACGAGCAAATTCGCTCTCTCTCTCTCTCTCTCTCTCTCTCTCTCTCTCGCAGTCGAACGCGCGCGAGGGCGAATAAGAAGCGATGTATACACGTGTATACGGATGTACGCGCTGTTGCATATATCGGCCGTATAAATAAGCTACACGCGGAAGCATGATCCCCTGGCCGTATATAAATCGCGTAAAAAGCAAGCCCGGGCGCGCCGCATACGCGCGCAGAGAAGGAATATAAGAGCTCGTTCGCGCAGTGCAGCAGCTCAACTTCGCATCAGGGGGGGAGGTGGGGTAAGCGTAAATCTCGCGGAAAAAAAGTGCGCTTAATAAATCATCGGCGGCGCGCGGAGCCATTGCTCCGACGTGGAATCGGCCACTAAACGCGGACGCAGTTGCGCCCGTCCACCTTACAACTTCACCCACACACTGCAGCAGCAGCAGCAGCAGCAGAGAGTCATGAGAGAGCAGCATCAGAGAGCCAGGAGAGTAGGGGAGGGGGGGGGGGCACGCAGCATGCCACGGGCGATCAGGCGCAGAAGAGTAAAGCCCCGGCCCGCATATACCTATACACCCTCTGCACCATGGGCTCGAGAGAGCGAGCGAGGCAACTCCCTCTCTGCTGCTGCTGCTGCTTCAGTTCCAGCGAGAGAGAGAGAGAGAGAGAGCGCGCCATATCTCGCGGCGGCGGCGGCGGCTGACCCGATCCTGCCTCGTACTACTGCGCTCGTCTCTCTCCCTCCTGATATGATTCCGGGCTCGCGGCGACGCGAGAGCACATGGCGCTGCTGCGCAGAACGCGAACAATGGAGCCGAGAGCGCGCGAGCGAGAGAGAGATAGAGAGAGAGAGAGAGAGAGGCAACGCAGCAGCCGGAGAGCAGTAGCACTCCGGGCTCCGAGCCGTCCTGGATAAGTCTCTCGCGGTTGTATGAGCGCCTCGGACGCACGGCACGCGCGCACACACGAGAGCCGGGACTCATCCATCCCTCTCTCTCTCTCTCTCTCTCTCTCTCTCTCTCTCTTCTATTTTATCCGCTGCGAGCTCGCGCTCTCTTATCGAACGCGCTGTGGTGCGACGAGAGGCTGCCGATGGGAGGCTATAATTATAACGAGTTCTCCAAGCTCGTCGGCTCGTCGCGTCGGTCTATACTGTCAGGCCTGTAGCCGCGAGAACGTCGAGAGCCGCGCCGCGGAGCAACGCGTGCAGCAGTGTGGATTCTAAGCAGATGAGACTCTGAGCGTAGTGCCGCGCGTGGATTGTATACACACTGGAATAAACGTGTATACAGCTCCAAACGCTGGGAGAGATTCGAGACGACGCTGCGAGTACAATAGGTGAATATACTCTCCGAGTGGCTGTGTGCGTGCGTGTGCTTGGAGTACTTGTTGATTAAATTTTTAAAACTTGCGTTCGCTTTCCCATTCTGTCTCGCTGGAGAGCCGATGAGACCTTCCAAAACACTCTCCGCAGGCGGATCCACTCGCCTCTATACTGTCAAAATTCAACAGTTCACTTCTCGTCCGGGGGCTGCGGAGTCTCGAAATTTCACGGAACTCTCGCAACAACGCAGGGCTCCATTGTTTCGCGCGGGCTTTACGCGGACGATTGTATACGAGAGGAGCGATGTTTTTTTTTTCAAACCTTTTACGTGCGCGCACTGACGCGAGGTGAACGCGACGAGTGGCACAGTTATAATCGAGTTCGCCGAATGCTTTTACGCGCACGGGAAAAAATCGCCCGCGTTTATCATACTTTTCTCGCGTATAGAGTTGGCGGTTTGAAAGCCGAGAGAGAGAGGCGAGAGGGGCGACGAGTGCGCGCGGGAGGTTCTATCGCAGTTTTAAAAAGCGCGATAAGAAGATTGGCATAAATAATTATGCGCGTCGCTCCCCGCGGATGCATCGGCAAACTTCGCCTCTCACCTGGTTCGTCTCTATCTCCGCACTTAAATTTTAATTGCGAAAAAGGGGAAAAAAGAGAACGTAAGCATATCGCTTCTAAAAATATATCCGGTAAATGTAAACAGCCCAAGGAATTCCACACTCTCTCTCTCTCTCTCTCCTTCGGATATAGAGTATCTCCGGTATATACAGGTATATATATAACGCGCCGCATTAACTATAGACGCGAATAAAAAAGAAAAAGTTTCCACGAAGAAACTCAATCTGCATACCGTAGTACATAAGAAGTCTACACGATAGACGAGCGCAGCCTCTCTCCAGCCTCGCGAGCGAGGAAGAGGGCATTAAAATTCATTTTTCATTTCCGGCGAAACGAGCCAATGCACCGCGCCGCAATTAAGCTGCCGCGAGACACGCGAGAGTAGGTATTCTGCATAAACGCTTCGTCATTAAAAGGGGCGCGAAGAAGAGAGGAATTTTTTCTGAACGACTTATACCGCGCGCGCGAGAATCGCTTAGAACGAAGGGGAGAGAGAACGAGAGAGAGAGAGAGAGAGAAAAGATTAGAAGTAGGGGCCGGCACAACAAAGGACTCGGGCGCACAAAGAGCCGCGCGAAAAAAAGAGAGAAGAATAGGCCGAAAAGTCATCGAGCTCATCACCGAGGCCTTTGTGTACACTTCTCCGATATACTTATGATATACACGCTTCGCGCGGCCCTTTTTGCCGATGCGCCGACTGTTTATACGAAAGAAGCTGACGGATTACAAACGAGCTGCTTTTCCTTGTATCACTAATACATTCGTAGTATCTGCGCGTAATCTACAGATACAATATGTACATAGTATATAATATATATATTAAACCGCGTGACGCGCCGCTCGCGCTCCGAAACCGCGCGCGAAACGAAAATTTGAGCGAAAGTAAGTAAACACAGCTGCGGCCGATAAGCACTTAATACAGTCAGATTTGTATCTGTTGTCCTCTGCCGTATATTGCGCGGCGGCCTTTTATTAATGCATCCTCTCGGGAGTCGACGCGATACGCGAAGGTCGTATTTCGAGAAAGATCGCGGCCGGATAGCAGCATCAACGGCGCGGAGAGGGAGAGAGTATAAGCTGAAAGTTTCATGAGCAGTGCGGCGCGAGAGAAAATCGTGTTATTTGGCAAAATGAGAGCGAGGGCTGGGAGGGTTATATGCGGCCCTGCAGGTATACGTGATGTATATGTGTGTATATATACAACGCGCAGACACACGACGGTACAGGGCGCGATATATAGATCGACCCAATTTTCTCGATTCTGCGGGAATTATTGAAAATGCTCTTGCGGCGGCTGATGCCTTTTTCCGCTCGTCGCGCCTTTATATGCCGAGTCTCGCGCACTCGCTCGGCTCGCTGTACTTATATAATACGTGCATCTGTACTAATGTACTTGTATTCGACTTCGTTTCGCTTGTTTATTAAGTATACACTTTGGATACAATTACATACAATTAACTTACAGACATATACTTATACACTTACCCAATGCAAACCAATAGGGGTGTCTGTTTGTCGCGTTGTAGCGTCATACGTTTCGCAGATTGAGATAAGTATCTACAAGCTGCACAGTCGTAAATATCTTGATGCGCTACGTAAGTAACCTCTCTTCTGACACCTGTTGTCATGGTAAATTGGAGAACTCGCTTCTTTCGTCGACGTGTCGTCGGTATATATAGAGTATCAATAATTCTTGTAGGAGATCCCATTCGATATTCCGATCCTGCAGGAGAGCTCGTTGAACATCTAATATTCAAGTAGTTCGTAACCCGTAACGATGCAAGAAAAGGCGATTACGCATTGAAAGAGAACTAATTTCCAGGATTAACGCTGGCTGCCGCTAAGAGGAATGCAGCTTATGCAGCAGCGAGAGGATGGAGGTCAGAGCAAAGTCTGCAGCAGCTGCAGCCCGGAAAACTAATGCCCGCGCATTAACGCTAGATAGATGAGGGTATTAGCAACACGCTAGCAGTCTCTTTCCACCTCTGCATTTTTCGCGCTGATCCAAGCGAAGTCAAGAGGAGAGAGATCGCTTCATCCTAGCCAATTAGCCATCGTCAGCGACAGGGCACGTATACGTATAAGTAAGCCTGCGTCGGTGCTAAGATGTGCCGTCGTCCATCAGTAGCGACCGCCAGGAGAACGTCGCCGGCGAGCGCGACGATGACGCCATCGGAAGTTGGGCAGTACGAGCGCAGCAACAGCAGCAGCCGACTCGCGCGAGGCTCGAGGTAGTGTTGATCGCTCGCGGCACCGGTGCCAGCTGCTGCCTGCGCAGTGAGGATGCGAGAAAGGCGAGGTCGCAATCATCATCATCGTCGTCGCCGTCGAGCCGCAGGGGACTACTGCTCCGCCGCCATTACGCGGCGCCGCGCGTGACAGTTGGCGCATGCGCCGCCGCCGTAGAGGGCGCTGCAAGCAAAGCAGACGATGCGCGTCGTGCACACCAGCTAATGTGACGTGTGCGAGCACGTTGTGATATTATGACGGTAATGCCGTCGAGTTCCGATGTCGCGGACAAAGCGGTTTCGACGGAGGATGCATCCAGCGGGGTGGAGGTGGCTCGCCTCGAGGCTGTCCTCGCCGCGCTGGTCGAGACTAAGGTCGAGGCGATGAAAGCCTCGGCCGCCGCCGCGACGACCGCGAGACGCGCCGGCAGCGCACCCCCGAGTCCGCGCAGGCCGAGGCTCACCTCGTCCTCGACCGTGTCCTCCTCGCAGCACCAGCAGCATCATCATCAGCACGGTCATCATCATCACCATCACCACCACCACCATCATCATCAGGAACATCAGCATAGGCAGGAGAGAAGGGGACGCAGAACTCATGGCAAGCACAGGAGACATGGCTCTGCGCCGTGCGGCGATTTTCTCGAAGATCCGATCATCATCGCCCATCACCACAAGCAACGACATGGTGAGGCTCTAGTTGGATGTTACGGTTTCTTGATTTTTCTTTTTCACCCTGAGATTAAAAGCTGGCGCGCCCAAGTCCGTGGTCACGGTAGAAAAGTCCTGGTATCGCAACAAGTGCATAATGAATTACGCCGATTCCAGAGATATACAGTTGACCTTTGTCGTCGAACAATCTATCCTTATCCTCTAAATTTCACATCGAATTATTCAGACAAGACGAAGGGCAACTATATCTCCTCGATCTCTTATATGTAATGCATTGTTTTGTATTATTTATTTCCAAACACTTTTCTATCACACCATGGGTTTCGGAACTTCTAAAAAACATAAGCTTACTTTTTTGTATATGGAAGTTTGAGGCCCTATACTGACACAACAATGCAAGACCTACTGTACTTTGTATTCAAACAAACTCGAAATATGTGAACAACTGTTAAGTCCCCTGCACACGCTCACCTTATAATACAATAAGGCGATGGAATACATAATAATTTGACAATTAATAATCATAATATTACATACTTGTTGATTCGAAAAGCGGAAAACCGTAACAGAGTTACAATTTATTGTTTCAACAAATACTTAAAGTATCCCCTAAATAGCTCGATTTTTACCCATTGTATATCCCTCATTATACTGACCTGATTTTCTAAGCGAATAAGTGTCGAATGATCCAGTCCGGCTGACCGTATCGAATTTCTTGAAGAAACATAAGGCTCGTTGGGTGAAAAACGAGCTCGGTTTCAATTCTCTCTCTTTCTCACACATGCACACACTGCAAATACTAAAAAAATTTACTTTCGCGCTTCTGGTACATCGTATATTTTTTTAAGCTAACCCCGTCATTGTCCCGACACGTATAAGTTTGAGTTTCTCTCCATCAATGTTTATACAAACTCTTGAGAGCGCTCCGTGAGTAAATCGAGTCGTGTCAGAAGTTTCGATTAGTTAAGACGGAAAGTAAGCAGACCTGCTTTTATTTACTTTCTTTTCTCGATATAAGTTTTTGCCTAGGCAAAAAGTATTGCTTTCGGGATAACTATAAATACAGAAAATCCCATTGAAAAATTCTGATAGATCGTTTATCACTGCGCGTTTCTATTTACAAAAATGTGAATTTATCGCAAATAGTTTTTCTCGCAGAGAGTGATTTAAGGGAGAAATTCAATTACGGAAGTTTTTTTTAACGCATTCGTAAAAAGTTGCCCTCAATTAAATATTGATGAAAGACCTGGCAATTTTGCCATTTCGCGTTATTTCCTTATATTCTAAAAGAGAGATTTTTATTTTCGTAAATGTTGTAGCAATTTTAACAATGTCATTCCGACCGACTAATTGTTTTTTTCATTTTCGGGTACTCATCAGTATAGACATCGCATACAATCAAAGAGAAAAAAAAATTGACACTACAGCAACGTGAGAACGCACAAAGTACCTCTGAAGTGGTTTTATTAAATTTTATATTATATATATTAAATTCCGTATTATTTGATACAGCCGTCAGCATATAATGAAATCACATTCATCTTATTCTCGAATAAATCGCAAATTCATGCGCTCGAATATTTTTAAAAGTGAAATTGCGCGACTTAAAAAAAATATCGTACACTTTTATCAACTTCTCCAATAGAATTTTCTGTTTTTTTTTCTGTTTTTTCAGCAAAAGCGGCTTTTCACATATTCCTTTGAATCATTCAAACGTCGGAAATTCATTCTTTTATGTGAGAATTTTTGCACTATGATCCGTCGCGTTTACGCGCGGAGTAATCCGAACATCCCTTTATTCCCTTTGTTCACACAGCTTCTTGCGCAAAAACTTATATTTCTCGGAAAATTAAAACTTTTTTTTTTAATTCCCGAGCACAAAGGACGGTGTGTAAAAAGTTTATTCAAATTTCCTTACCTTTGCACTCGTCTCGCGCAGTCGCGAGCAATATCTAAATCCCTCGTCGCTGCAGTCGCGATAAGCTAAGCAATCCGTACATTAATCTACTGCGCTCGATAAGTAGAAAAGGTCCGGGAACGCTCAGCCAACGTCCAATCTGTATCGCTGCAGAGGCGCGCAATAAAACATGCGTGTCGCAAAGTGTCGCCATTGAACGAACGGATTGGAAATTAATAGTCGGACCGAAGCAAGCCGTAAATGCGAGCGCTAGACAACAACTGCCATAAATCACGTATGGCCCGTGTATTGCCGACCGAAAACTATACGGACCTAAATGTGCAGTCATCTGATTGCGTATTGGTGTTAGCATTAATATTTGTATATTACAAGTGCGAAAAAGTTTGTTGAGCTCGAAGAGACTTTCGACGTGTTTTTCAATATTGACCTAACGCATCCCGAATTTTGTGTTTGTGTCCTCGTTGACAGGAAAGGGGAAGCAAAAAAGCGTAATAGACAGTCCTCGTAGTGGAAGGAAGCGTCGAAGACAGTCTAAAAGTCCTCAGGTCCTCTCGCGCGACCTTAATAATCCTATGGCACTCGATTCGAGATTCGAGCTCCTGGGCATCGAGGCCGATCAGGACGTCGCGCTCATTAAATACGACCGAGCCAGCCGAGAAGTACTGAGTGATAGTTGCGAGGATCCGAGGCTGCACCGAAGTGCCTGTTACATATCTCATAGCACCGCTCAACTGTAAGTCCAATTTTTCGCTCACTAAGTATTTAAGCCATTATTATTATTATTATTATTATTATTATTATTATTTTAAAATAGACATACTGTGTGGAAAAACATAGGGACATAAGTTTGCAGAAATAGTTCTATTAAACTAATTATTGTTAATTTTTATTAACTTGAAAATTTTTTAATATCCAGTACTCAATTTAAATGGTTTTATAGCTCGGAGTATTGATTTTGCACGTCTGAGTAACCAAAGCCATATCAGACGTGATTGAAATAGAGCATGTTAAATTACTTTTCAAAATTAATTAATTAGTTTTTTTTACAAGTACTCGAACTTCAGCGCAAGTCAATTTGTTTCCAGAAGAAAATTGTTTTGGCTTATCGGTCGCGTAGAGTTTTACTCCTTGCAAAGCACCTCCCATAAAAAAAAAACTTCTTACATTGGCACACAGATGTGTGATACGCAGAATCAATATGATCAGCATAAAAAAAAGTTTCATTATGATAATGGAAAAATTTCTTCGAACGCATAAAAAGAGTGATTTATTCCAGTCCTCGTGGGTAGAATGCCCTCTTTTCGTTGATTAACGCGTCAATTGAGTCGAAACGTTTCTGCTCGAAAATGGTAAATGAACAGCGCACTAAGGTTCTGTATATAAGTCAATTAAAAATTCGAATTTTGAATTGCAATACAGCATTGGACGAAAAACTAACTCGGGCTTCTCGCGCATAAAAAGCAACAACGAGACGAATAGAGTTTGTCAACCAATGACAAGCAAGGTTTAAAATGACTTACGTCTTCTCCAGGACGTGGGGGGAGCAACGCGAAGAAACGAGTCGGTTGAAAGCTTACTCGCTGACTGGCTGGTAGACGCTATTCCTTAATGTTCCTTGTTACGTGGTAGGAGAGCCCTAATTTCTCCCCTGGAAATGATCCTGCGGTAATAATTCGACCCGAACCCGGTTACGCGAACGTTACAGCTGTGGTACGGCCGAAATTCAATTTAGCTCGCGAAATTTTACGGTGGTGTCGTGGGGTCCAAGTGTAGTTTAATTAACAGGCCGAGTTCTGTAATAATTTATAAAAAGTTTTTTTTTAAAACCTGTACCATAAATTACGTCAAAATTTGAAATATCGTACGGATATTAATACAGCTCCAAAAACAGTCAGAGTAACGTTATACGGCATTGTAGTTCGGATAATAGTTTGGTAATCTATTAATAGACTATATACAAGGCACATCGAAGCTTAACCAACTCTAAGCTCTGCGAGATGTTTGATAATGAACGTGTTTTGAGTTTCAAATTTATGTGGCGATTCCAAGTTAATTTCCAGTCGAGTTGCTTGAAATGGAAGTAATGTCACGATTTCCCTTGTGTATAATTATGCACTGTTCTGTAAAGTTACAAATTTATATTGTAACACCTTTACGAGAAAAGTTTGATTGATGGGATTTGTTACATTAATCGAACTTTGCCACTCGAATTAAATAATGCGAACTTTGCGAAATACGCGACAGTTTATCATGTAACGAAAGCCTGTCAGGTTCTAATCAACGAAATACTTGAATACTGCTCTATATAAATCGATGACAAGCTGTAATTAGATTGGATATGTATTCTTTGTTACAAAATATACATTAATTTAGTTTGCGTCTACTGTATGTTACGTCGCGTTAGATTTGAATTTTCAATTATAACAATGTCACCCGTGTATCAGAATTAATAATCATAATTGTACGTTTAATTATTGACTATGCAATATTATGTAATTATATAAAAGAATAAATAATTGGTGCGTAATAATTTTCTTAAAAATTAGTCACAGTATTGTTTTCCTCCACATTGCGCCGAAAGTATACCAACTCTTTTCCTTGGCGTCTGGAGAGAAATGCGTATAATTCCAGCGCTATTGCGCGTAAAAATAGCGTATACGCTACATCCACGAGAGTAAATTCGGACAGTCCATACCGGTGTTTCGGCACTTGACAAGACTCCATCGACTGTTCAAGTTTATTCAGAAAATCTTATTTGTCAATTGAACGAAATTAAAGAAAGCGCATCCGAGCAGCGCTATATGTGTATATAAACCGGAAAATTCGGTCTGTCGGCAGAAAAAGCTTTTACGACGAGTACCCGTCGCTCAACTTCGCGGACGACGTCGAGGAGGACGAGGAGACGCTGAGCGGTCCCGCGGCGATTTTCGGGCCGATCGCCTCGCCGGCGGACTCGCAGCTCGAGGACGAGCTCTACCTGCACCAGCATCACCGGCCCCGCAGAAAGCGAAGGCGCCGGAAACGCGGCAACAAGCGCAGCAGCCGGCAGTCGGTCGACGTCGAGGGCGTCGAGGCCGAGCTCGACCCGGACGACCTGCCGCCCCGCGCCCGCTGGACCATCGTCGCCACGGCCTGCCTTCTACTCGCCATGTCGCTACTGCTCGTCGGC
The DNA here is from genome assembly GCA_018906965.1 of Philotrypesis tridentata. Taxonomy (NCBI): domain Eukaryota; kingdom Metazoa; phylum Arthropoda; class Insecta; order Hymenoptera; family Pteromalidae; genus Philotrypesis; species Philotrypesis tridentata. Next base: position 2,167,511 of record JACCIB010000002.1, read on the forward strand.
GTCACCCTCCGCATGGCTCCTATAATCGACGAGATGGGTGAGTGCTGCACTCGCGTTTTTCGCTTCGTACATATTATAAGATACGACAGGATGCACGTTACAGCGCATGCGATATACAAGAGGATTATGCACCGCCGGCGTACGATACACAAGTTTCGCGGGAGGGAGAGTAGCCGTTAAATTCAACGGAATTTTTCCTTCGCGCTATTGATTTTCGCGACTCTGCGAGCGAGCGAGTCTGAAGCACTCGAGTTTTTCCGAGCGCGGCGCACGAGAGGCGCTGGCTGCACGACTCTCGAGGGAAACCGAGAGGCTCGAGCTAAGCCGCGAGGAGGCTGCCGCACACGGAGACAGAGAGCTAAAAACTCGCCCGTCGCCGATTCCGAGTAAAGCTCCTCTCTCTCTCTCTCTCTCTCTCTCTCTCTCTCTCTCTGGCTGCTCTCCTTTATCTCGCGACGGAGAGAGAAAATCCACCTCTGCACTTTGCCATTATCCCTTTGGCCGCAGCTTGACACTCTCTCCCTCTCGCGTCGCATCCGCGCAGACAATATAATGCTCGAGGGCTAATCTCTCGGCCGCAATCTCGCTCGCAGATGAATTATGTTGTTTGACTTTGAATTGCGACGATGCGACGACCTACGCGCGAGGAGCAAGCGACGCGTTCTTGGGAATAGGCGCACAGATAGGTATAGATAAGCTCGTCACAAAGGGCCTCTCCCCCTCGCCCTTTCCGGTTAATTACGCGACAGCATTTGCGGCCTCGTCCCGATAGTCCGTATGTACGCGGCGCTGCAGCCGCAAGTCTGCATACACACGTGCAGTACATACGTGTACACACACGGGAGGAAGCGTCGTATTGTCGCGCGAACTGCACGTCTGTTGCAACCGCGGAGCAACAAAGCGTCCGCGTGTGCAGAAACACAGAAGAGCGAGAGAGAGAGAGAGAGAGAAGAAGCGAACTGCTGTATAGGAAGGGATAGAGAGCGCGAGAGAGTTGGGAAGCGTGCGTATATATATATATAGAGCGTGGCGAGAGAGAGAGAGAGAGAGAAGCGCGCGCGGGTGAGGAGGAGAGAGAGAGAGCCGCGCGAGGTCGAGGGCGCTCCATGCCTCTAAATTAAAGGCGCACGTCTGCAGCGCGAGGCTCCAGTCAGCCGGCAGGTTTCTTCCGCGGCAGAACACACAGCACCGCCCGGCCGTCGCGCGCGCGCTCGCGCTTCTGTATGCAGCGCCGCGGCCGCAGCGCGCGAGAGAGAACCGAAATAGCGCCGAAAACGCTTAGCGCGCGCGCGGCCGAGATATCGTACACTCGCGCGAAGCCGTAATGCGCGCTGTGATCAGTGAAATATCCGTGAGATTATGTTGGTGAGCTCCTGCTACTGCTGCTGCTGCTGCTGCTGCTGCTGCTGTCACTGCCGCGTCTCTGCGGATCTGCGGTAATTTATTCCGAGGGAGCGAGTCGAGCTTTGCAGTTCCCTGCGCTATCGCGTCGCGGTTCAAAAATCCAGCGCTCAATCTCGCATATATGTATATACGAGAGAGCGCGGAGCGCTTCGAGCACTTTGCTCGCATTTATAAGTAGGTTAAATCCATTGGCAAATGCGCGCTGGTGCTGAAATTATTAATGCAGCGCGCTCGGATTGCGTTTCGGGTGTGTATGCGCGCTTCGCGCGCGGTTACTTCCGAATTTTGTAATTTCTCGGGTTCTCCGCGCGCAGAAGCGTGAATAACTTGCGGGTCACCTGCGTCTTCGTCGTAATGCGAGATTTATTCGCTCGGAACGCGAAAGCGTTGTAAACTTTTGAACTTTCTGGTCGTTCGTTTGGATTGTTCTCGGGAGGAGTGGATGATGTACTAAAGCAACAAACGATCCCGTGGACAGTTGTCTGTCCAAGCTGCACGAGCGCCTTGACTTGAGTTGCTGCTGAAATCGCGGCATTTTTACTTAGCATTATGATATACTCTCTCTTTCTCGAGCGACTGACCGAAGAGTCTATTTTCGTTCGAAAACACGGATTATTTGTCGTCGCAACGCACACACACGCACGCACACACGAGACGAGAGAGAAACGTCGAAGCTGGCGTTAAACGCATACATTTCCACGCGAAAATTCGAAAGATTCTGCGATCTTGAAATAGCCCCTAACTAAACAGTCTATCGACGAAAACTCGTAAATATAGAACCCCTTAAATATAGAAGACTCGACGGTGCGTGTATATTATATCGAGAGCACTTGCGCGCGAGCCTAGACGAGAAAAGAAAAGGAAAAAACCAGATTTCGCAAGCCAACAACGCACACGTCCAAGTGTGTCTAAACATCGAGAGCCTCCTCGCCGGTCGGCAGGCATCACACACCGCGCAGTATAGTATAGAGCCTGAAGCTCGTCGCGCGCACGCGAGGGCAGATCCACGAGACATACAGAAAACCGCGCGCGATCTCAACAATGTATTTTTACCGAAACGCCTTCCGTCCCTGGCGTCTGTATATTACAGACACAGACACGCGGGCGACGAGCACATTCGCCGGACCAGAGCAGACTGCGGATCGATATCCCACACACCAGAGAGCGTATACATATATATATATATATATACATACAACACCGCCTCGCGGCTAAGCCGCGCGCGCTAAATTTCTCTATCGATGTATATATACAATATACACGTATACATATACTCTCGCAACGCGCGACACTCTCTCTCTTTAACGAGAGCACTAAACTCGCGCGCAGGAATCATCCCCGTCGTGCCGTATACCTACATATAGAGTCTTGAATATCCCCGGCCTATAAAACGCAGACGCGCTATGCTCCATTGTTCCTCTAATCGTCTTTTTTTTCCGACCATTATACTCGTCGCCGGGCTATGCACACGAGCGCGAGAACAAAACCACTAGTTGCGGCTTCATTTACGCGCTCGTCCTGGACCTCCTGGCGGCAAATCGATCATTATCGCGCGCGCGGATAGCGAAACGCGAGAAAAAAAAAGAGCCGCCGCCGCCGCCGCGCGCGTCATGTCCGTGCGCACATGGACTCGAACTACTTCACTGCACTGCATACATATACGTGTGTATATAACGCGTATGCGCTGGGAGGTCGCGCGCGCTGCTACAGAACTCGTTTCTCTCTCTCTCTCTCTCTTTTTTCAAAATCATTTTATCGCGCGCGCGCGTACACGGGAAAAGCAGCGTGCGAGAGGAAATAGGGTCGCGTTGAAAGTCGAATCGATATTGATTTCGATTCCGCGCATTGTGTGTCGCCTGTACAAGCGCTGCATATACATACATATATATCTATATATATATAGGTGCATGCATGCACGCACGTGACTGGACGGAATGTATATAGAGAGGCACAGGGAGAGGACTGCGCGCTGTGGCAAGTTGCAATTTGGAGAGCGCGCGGGACTGCGACGTTGGAATGATAATAGGCACGTTGGCCTTGGTCTTCTCGTCGACGACGTAATTAGTATATAAACGGGCGGCTCGTCGGTTTGACAGGTGGCATTGAACATCGCGAGAGAGAGAGAGAGAGAGAGAGAGAGAGAGAGAGAGAGAGCCAGGAAGCCGATGGGTTCTATTTAAGTTTCGCGCGCTCTCTCGCGAGAGTTGCGGTATAAAGGGGAATCTTCGGACGCACTTTCTTCCTGAGATGTGCGTTTGTATATACTTAAGTGTATACACAGTAGTAAAGGTCTGCGGAACGTCCAACTGGTCCTTTGTATTCTTTTTTCGGGAAAAAAATATAAATTGTTTCGTATACGCATACGAGTTTACATAAAAGAGGTTACGTTTACTGCGCACTTCAATTAAGCTCTTCTCGCGGGGTAGCAGTGTATAATAAATCACGCGGAGAACTCGTCTCGCAGTATAACTTTAAAAGCGCTTTTTTTTTCTCAGCGAAATGAATAAAGAGTCTCTCTCTCTCTCTCGCGTGTATGGCGAGAGAAGCGAAAAAAGCGCGCTTTTACCAGCTAAGAAGTCGAGTGTAAAGGAAACGAGATTTACGGGCTGTGCCACGCCACGGCGGCTCCCGAATAAACGACGCTCGCTCGCGCGCAGCGCGACGAAAATTATACAAAAGATTTTTGAAATTCTTTTTCGTCCGCGTGCATACGCGCACCTATCGCGGGTCTCTCTCGCTCGCTCGCTCATTCTGTGTGTGCAGCCCCATTATAAATTTTCCGGGAAAGCGCAAAGTGAGTTGACGAAATTTTCGAAAGCTCATGTAGCTTATGCTAATGACTCATTTACATTTCTATCTCAAGGAGTGTAGCGAGCATTATGTATATATAAGCGAGGAGATGAAATCGCGTCGATCTGGGTCATCTGGCTAAGGTATTATACAGCTGAAGCTGCACAGTGAGAGAGACAGGGAGAGAGAGAGACACTCGTGTGCATATATATGTATATGTATGTATATATAAAAGCTCGCGCATCTAACCGCGCGGACGGCTTGAAAATCCAAATTACAAAACATGCCATATGCAACGGTCAGATATAGTGCCTCTCATTGAGCCTTCGCTGAGCTGCTCATCGGCAATATTCACGATTCTTTTCTGCTTTTCTATTTGTAGATGAGACGCGCAATAGTAGGTCGATATAGAGTGTAAAACAGACTTTTAAAAAGCTCTTGCTGAACGATATGGAAAATAGCTCTGACTGATCATTTTTATGTTGAAAACGTCGCGTTATTTTAAAAGATTCAATTTACGCGGTTGTTCATAATTGAACGTGAGATCGTAATTACTTGATTATTTGAGTACCAAAGAAATTGTGATACCGCCTGACCGATCGACTAAATAAAATCGTGCAAAATGTTTTTACTGATAAAATAAATTCGTATTAAAATGTTTTTGGTTAGCAAACTGAGATGAAATTGGATATAACTGAGGAAATGTAAATTCGCTATTTCACTGAGTTATGTTGATAGAATGCACTTTTCAATCCTCAAAAATGGAATGATTCTTATGCATTGTTTATGCAATCGCAATATTTTTGATAAAACGATTTTCAATGCAGTTGCGCGACCGGATAGATAGCGCGCTTTACCAATTTTTTCTCAGCAACTCCGTCTTCACTTTTTCCCGCGTACAGATCATTAATTTTGTTCTTCACGTACAACCGCAGGGCATTTTACCCAAGAATAACCCGTCGATTTTCCACATCAGCATTATGGATGAATAAAAAAAGAGCGAATGAAAAAAACCAGAGTTTCAATCCGAGCGTCGTAAGGCTGATGCAAGTCGATTGCCCGGGCGTGTTACACGTAGGTATACATATTATAAAGTCGACGGCTCCGCTCCACGCGCGCACAGCTATATATACGTCGAAAGCGAAATGGAATACTTAAGCTGGAGAACTGGGGAAAGTATACATATATGTAGGAGGAGGAGGGTAGAGGAAAAAGCAATTTAAAGTAGATAGGCACACGGCCAGGGTATAGCTATATATACCGGCCGGCCGGCGTCGCATACTTTTACATACGATTCGCCAAAGGCTGCCAAGTTTCATATCAAAATATCGCCTCGCCCCCGCAACGACTTGGTCTCGCACCGACGTGTATATATGTATACATATATACTCGCGTCGCTTCGCTCGCATAAAATCAGTCGCTGCGCGCATATAACGTAGAAGGTGTGAAAAAAAAAGTGGAAGTACCGGGATTCGGCCATTCAGTATAGAGATTTTCGCAGCAGCAGCAGCAGCAGTAGCAGCGAAAGCGTCGTAACGAGCCTCGTAATTGAGCTTGGAAACTCGAGCGGCGTGTAATGACGTTGATGCCTCGGCGCGGCATAGTGAAAATTGGATCGGCCGAGCTTTTGTAAGCCGAGAGGAGCTCTCGCATTGAATTTTGATTGGATTGTTTGCGTTACGGAGGGGGACAAAGGGAATGTCGTGCTAAAGTTTCCAAAATATGCAGCAGCTAATCTAATGAGTTGATAATTATTAACAATGATGAATTATTCAAAATTCTACATTTGGAGAGTGTGCGAACACGCTTTTTCGAGGGTTAACTCAGAAAGTCTGATTATCATCTATTTAGATTGCAAATTTAATTAAGTTAATATCTACATTTTGAGAAAGACCTTAAATATGTTAAGAATTAATAAATGTTTTAATGATTTTTGTGCATAGTATCTTGAAACCTCTTTACGGTTACATCTCTATCAATATTAACCGTAGCGGTAAATTAATTCAGAGAAATCCGGACATTTACGCATTGGAAATTGAAAATTTTAAATCAATTAACTACTTGTGTTGAATGATTTCTTACATAAGCGATAAATCAGTTTGAAGGTTTGAGTTATAAGTGAGAGCAAACATTTTCGTGCGGTTTATGAGCTTGAGAGATTTACATTATTTGATTCTCATTATTTTTAATAAGTAAATAAAAACTTTTTTTCTTAGGCTGTATGGCGTAAAATTTAATTTAATTGTCTTTGAGACCTTCTCTATATAGAAAAGAGGATTAAATTGAAAAGAAAATGCGCTTGTTTTGTATCTGGAAACACGACACATTCGTCCTTTTCCATATTTTGTACAGAAAGTAAATCGTTCAGAAAAGTCTCATGAAGGTTTTCGGGATCATAACAGTTACAGTTTTTGCAAAGCTCCTTCAAATATTTTAAAATTTTTTACATAAGATTCGAGCTCCAAGCGTAAACACATTTTTCCACGTATTGGTCCAAACGACTCGCTGACGCGCTTCTTACTACAAATATTTAGATCGACTTGTACACAGATGATGCAGCAGCTAAGCTTGTCGAAGTGCATAAAATGAAAGAAAAAAAAATAATAATAATAGTAAAAACATTGTAGAGTAGTACTTAGTATATACGATATTGTGAGTTGATCTTTTGTAAAGTGCTTTCATTTAACAGAAAACAAATCTAACTAGTGAGACCTTGAATATATTTGAGAAGTCGTTTGTAACGTTTACGGTCACATATTTCATGATTAACCTATTATTTATCAATTAATAAAAATGTAAATGTGTTGCAAAACAGCAAATCAGTACCAGAACAAAGAATTACAACGTCCTAGTTTCCTACATACATTTAAAATCTTGTTATTTCTAATAAATTAAACGTTCAATTAGATTTACGGTATACGATGTTCGGATCGACTTTTAGCGGACCCTCTTAAATGCGCGGCGCCCACACGCTGCGAATTTATGGAAAAGGCACTAAACACTTATTTTCATCTCCGTATACTCGGCAAGAAACCCCTGTATCAAGGCAACACGCTGAGCGTCGCTGCTATATGTTCAACACGTTTCTCTCGGAAGCTCGTCGATTCTCAAGAGTATTGTGAAACTCCTTTTTCTACTCTGTGCGCCAGCTCCTTACGTATGTGCATATCCATCCTATTTCGGAAACAGCTCACACGAGCAAGTCGCAAAATTTTTTATTGAAAGCACACCTACTAGACCTGATTTTTCTCGTTCCTTATAGGTCATTCTGAACCCCGCGAAATGGCCGATCGAAGGGTACACTTTTTTCCGATACAAAAACGACTCAAAAAGCGAGAAATATAATTAATAAAAACAGAATTTATAGATTTTTTTTTCGAAAACTATGGAATATTATAAAAATGTTATTAGAACAAATATGCCTTAAAATACATCAAAGAGTGCTCTGAAATTTTTTCAGATTGATCCGGCACAATTTTTGATTTTTCGAAAATTCAAATAACTCGAAATTTCGAGAAACGTCATGCAAAAATCTGAAAAAATTTCAGAGCATTCTTTGATCTAATAAAATTGCATATTTGTTCTAATAAAATTTTCATAATAGTCCATAGTTTTCGAGAAAAAAAATCTGTAAATTCTTGCTTCTTAATTATTCCTCGTTTTTCGAGTCATTTTTGCTCCGGAAAAGAGTACACGAGGTTTTTCTCGTCCAGAACGACCTAAGGAATGAGAAGAATCAGGTCTGGTAGGTGTGCCTTGAATAAAAAATTTTGCGACTTTTGCTCGTGTGAGTTGTTTCCGAAATAGGATGGAGATATGCATACATATGCGCTGCGATGTAAAGGCCTACACGTATATATATATAGACATCAGCAAGAAAAGCTGCAAGCGCGGATCCGCGCGAGCGCGCGTTGCAATTTCGCGATCAACTATATGTACTGTCCCGAAAATAGACGAGTTCGATGTATTTTTAAGTTGAACTGCACGCAACGCACTTACGTCACACGCGCGTAAACGTCCCTCATGTACCAAGAGTGAATCCTAATATCCTCTACGCTCTTGCGGGCGCTTATGGTACATCGTATATATAGCTACCGACAATATTTTATGAGAAATATTTTCGCGCAGACGTTATAGCGTGACGCTTGCGTGCCTATACGTAAATGCTTGCTGCAGCAGGGGCGCGCGCGCGCGGAAGGTCCTTCAACAGCGCCGACAAGGATGAGGATAACGGCGCGGCCGATATGCTTTAGAAGCGTAAAACTTTGGCAGGCCGCATTGCACTAACGAGTTTTAAAATAATCTCGCTCGCCGATGCGCGGCTCGTCGTCGGCGATGTCTATATACGTTAATTTAAAAACTTTCGCGCGTTTTGCGGAGCATTCGCGATTTATCAGCGGACTCTCGATCTCGACTCAATCTGAATGAGTAAAAATATAATCGAGGATACGTATAGGTGAAATATATAGGTGGAAAACGATTTATAACTTTTGAGGGATTTGTATTTTTGACGTATACATAGATATTGTGTGTAGTTCCGCTGTGAAATGCAATGGCATGTTCAGGTTGAACGCTATATACCATTTCTGCGCATTGACAGCCCCAAATTAAAATGTTATATGCAGTTCCAATATTTGATAATTATAATTAAATTATAATTAAATTAAGTAATTATTTTATACTTAAATTCGAAATGATTTCGCTTGAGCAGTCATGGCGTCAATATAACAAAACATAAATCATACCGACGCAGTAAACCTCTGACATCAAAGTAACCAAATTGATTTAAATATAAGAAACATCGAGTTCATGCCGTTTGCCGAATTAGCAATCGCTCGATATCTTTTTATACTTGTTCAATCACTTGTTCCATAATTGACTATATAATTCGCTCGTTTTGCATTTGAGCGCAAAAGTGTCACACGCTCCAACTAACCGTCATTGCTCAAGGTAGACGCAGTGTATACCTATATTTGAGGATAGCAATGAAAATAAATCTAGTTAGAGCGAGCGGCGAAAGAAATAAAGTGCTTCGACCTATAAAACCGTAGCGTCCATAGGATCGCGAGGAGCTTCATTTCACTTTTCGAGCATTCGCAGATAGTTTTTCGTGCGCGCGGGCGCCGCGAGCATACAGCTACTAGTGCGAGAATGAAATTCACACCGAAATAAACCGCGCAACTCAAGTCAAGGGGTCGCGAGCCGCGCTCTGCGAAAAATTGGCTCGCTCCCAAAAAGCCGCGCAGCCTCCGAATAAGAAGTGCGTTTTACAGCTGTGTGCACAGGCCGGCCGACAGGCGCGAGCCGTTCGAGAAGCCTAATCGCCGCCAGGGACTCGTGAAAGCCGCATGAGACCGTAGAGACTATTGTCGCATCAGGGATAGCCGCCCGCGCGATGCCCGAAACTGGAACGACGTCGCCGGGCGTGATTCGCTCGCTCGATCCGAGGACGATATCGAGAGCGCGGAGGCCTCCCGCCGACGAGCCCCAGCAGTCTCTCACTCTGCGCCCGCTGCACTGATCGACTCGCAAAATCATCGGCGTATACGGAAAAAAGCATGCAGGACACGCCCTCGGGCTACCGCGAGCTCGACTGCTACTCGCGCCGGCCGCTCTCGGCCACCTCCGAGGAGCGAAGCATCTTCTACATCGACGGCATGTCGCCTCCGCCTGTCTCCCCGACTTCCGAGGAGCTGCAGCACCAGCACCAGACGACGACGTCGTCCCGGCCGTCGAGGGCCAGCCAGCAGCAGCGCAGACGTAACAGCTCCGTCTCGTCCCTCCACTCGGCTGCCGGTGGCGGCAACGTCCAGCAGCAGAGCCGGCCGAGACGGCAGCGTCGGCCCTCCGAATTTATCGATCAACAGCCGTCGCACGCCTCCAGCCGACGCAGCTCCAACTGCCACTCGGGCAGGCCTCGGGCCAATAGCTGCGCCAGACCCACGCCCTTAGGTATCACTCGCGTCTTTTGCGCGCACGGCATCACCCACGCACGCACGCACGGCCCTGTCTTCGAAATCGATCGAGCCGAGCGCGAGAGCGAGCATTTATACTCTTTCTTCGCCCGCGGAGGAGATCGCGGCGATACCGAGAGGAATGTCGCTCTCGATCAATGCACGGTATACCTGCTCTTTTTATCGGGAGAACTGCTCCTCTGTCTAACTGGCAACTATACGAGATCTCGTCTGCCTTTATGTGCCTCAGTTTTTATTGCAGTCGGGGTAAATAATTTTTTTAGCACTGCGTGGCATGAATTCGCGCTGGCGGAATGCAGCGCGCAGTTTAACAGACAATATAGCCTTTTTTAAAAAAAGTCTTTCTTACACAGTATACCTACGCAGCAGATTCGATTAAATGCATTTCTACGGTTTGTCCGAACGATATTGTCCCGATCGTAAAGGTAATAAGAAATTTCTTCCTTTCTGCTTATTGAGCGATAAAATTATATTTTTGCCGTCCGTACTACATTATTCTTAAAAGGTCGTTTAAATTGCTCGTGGCTTTGACGTTCGGAAATCGTTTTACGCAGCAAGTTTAAACGAAAGCTCCTATACGTATAAAAAGCCGTATCCCTCTCGTTATATATATAGAAAAAGCGACTAGTCACGACAAAACGACAGAAATGTTTAACAATAAAAATTCTGCGATAAAAAGATTCTTTTATACGTCCCGCTGGAGAGATAATAATTTTATAACGCCAACATGATTTATCTGTTCCCTTGACCAGTCGCCTCTCGGGCCAACGGGTTCCCTTTCAATCAGCACAGTCCCTTCGTCGGTGAAAATATTTATCCTTGCCAACTCCAACAAACTGCTATTTTCGCAGTCTCGCATTCAAGATCATTCCCGAATGGAGAGGAGCCTTTTTTCCTCTCCCTCTGCCACTCAGTTAGATTTCTCTCGCTCGATCGATTTTCCTTGCCTCGGCCGATTTATCATTGCTACACACAGCCGCCAGAAAGAAAAAGTTCGCGACCCATACGAAAGAAACATGACACACGCTTATGTTGGACGCTCGTAATATCAGGGGACGGTCGGCGGGCGAGTGTGTCCAAGGCGAAAACCCGGCGGCAGAGCATCGGTCACCAGCAGCGCAGGGACTCGGTGAGGCCGGTCGGCACGAGGAGTCCGTCGGTGCTGCTGACCCCGACGAGCCTCGAGGCCGACATCGTCAAGGACCCCCGCGAGGTCGAGAGGGCACGGCGACACCGGCGCATAGCCATGCTGCTGCTCGGGACTTTCCTCTTCATCCTCATCGCCTCGGTCCTGGCCGTCATCGTCACCCTCACGCACAGCAGCTTTCACAAGCCGCCCACGGGCTCGAAGGAGCTCGCCGAGCATCGCGCCAATGTAATTATTTCCGCAGAGTCCAGACGCTGTCTGTGGAGATGTTGCCTCGCCGCGTCCGGGAGCTTGCTCGCTCGGTGAACTTAAAATTTTTTCCGCGTTGAATTCTTAAGCGGCCGACAATCTCGCATCTCTGAATTTCTGTGTTCCGACTTGGACGTTTCATTTTTGTCGGGGTAGCCGCGGCTGAAAAAATCTCGAGTAAGATTTACATAGTATTGCTGCTGCAAATTTACATAGATCTTTATTCCGGGGAGAATTTTTATGGATCAGCTTACGCTCTATTTCATAACTTCGTTGCGTCAAATCAAACAACTGAATTTTAACTTTCAAATGACTTACAAATTTTCGTACTTTCGTTATACTGGCTGAGCTAAAGTAAATAGAAGGTGAACTGAAAAGATTTTTTATGATGCAAACATTATCTGTCTCTTTCTCTCTCTCTCTCTCGCAGCTTATAAGTCATTCGGGAAGAAACTCGTTGCAGAGGATTTCAGTTTCCTCATAAAATATATTATTTTAGAAAGTTCCAACTAAATCCCTTTGTTAAACTGTATAGCGATATAGCACAGGCCGAGTAAATTTTGCCTGAGACTTTTCTCCGTGAAAAAAATTTAATATTTTGCGAAAATTTGACGAATGATATGAATTTAAAAAATACGTGTTACGCAAAAAAAGCATTACACATTTTTTTCCGGCAATTGCAAAAATTTCTTATTTTCTTGCAATAATAACAAACGCATTGGAAAGAGCCGGTAACTAAAAGATTTCAGACTTCATGATCTAAGAAATGCAAGACTGTGTCAAGACGCTATAATTAGATCTAAAAATGTATGCTCCAGAGCGACGAGCTCCCGGACTGTCTGACGATGTCTCACTTTTGCTTTTATACGAGGTGCCTTATATCACAACTCCGTATGAAAACAAGATTAAAACAGCTTAAATTCCTAGTAAAGAAAATCGCAAGGAACTCTCTTGAGATTTTTCCGCGAGAAATAGTACAGTTCCGATTTCTCAGTGAAGACTTGAAACATCAAATTCAGATTATTAAATATTTTTTTTTATGAATAGATTCTTTCTTTAAAAAAATTTTAATGGAAAACTTAAGAGAGAAACAAATGCATTTACAATATTTATTTGAAAACTAGTTGGAAACGAACAATTTGATGTTTGTGAAAGTTATAATAGAGTTGCATAGATTATAATCGTCATTCCAAAATTGAATGGAAAAGTTTTATGCTCTCTAAAATTTTCCATTATAGTTTCTGGATTCGTGCAGAAATTTATGTATTCACGAAGGCACTCAAAATATCTAAACTGTCACTTGTCTTTGCCAAAAAATTTTAATTGTACTACTCTTTACTAGGAAAAATCCAAAATATGTTACTTTTCGATAGCTCTGCTTTTTTCCCTAACAGGCGGCTTTTAGCCGAGTTTAAACTTCTTACGCAACAGCGATACGCAGTATTATATATATCGTAAGTGGTTCGTAATCACTGCAGACATAAATATTTTTCAAGTACTCGTAATCTCGATCTTAAAAAAACTACACGATATACTTGTGCTCCTATAGACCTGTGTCAATTTCCTCCTGTCTGAGGCGCAAATAAACGGAAAACGCAAGCGCGCCTCGACTTTCGACAAAAATTAGTTGCTTTTTCTCTATTGTTTATCAAGAAAAATCTGATTCGTCAAGTGGGCAGCCGCGAGTTATTCGATTCGCAGCCGTAAAAGTCGGGACAAATTGAGAGAGCCCGAAAGCTGAAAAAGCGCAGATACAGCGCAGCTTGTTTTCTCTCTCACGTCTGTTGAGAAACTGTGGCCGTAGAGCTTATAAGAGACCCACGCGAAGTATTTACTTGCGTGATGTGTATGTATATAGCATTACAGGCTGCGGTACATCACTTGCCGCGTTTCGACTATAAAACTATTTTCTACGCTCGCTTCCTATTCGCCCGCGATGATCTGTGTATAATCTGCTCCAGGCGCAGTAGCTCAGTTTCCTCATTTTTTTTCGCGTTGTCAAATTCGTATACGGTAGGAGAGATAAGACTAATTAATCGCAGCTGTAATTGTTACGCTGCTTAGATATTGTGTGTACATACGCATACGCGCATACATCCTCTTGTATTATACATTATTACGTATATATAAATATAAATGATATTGTGCAAATATTGTATACGCGCCGCGTTTGCTTTAAGCGCGCTGATTATATTTTACTGTCGCATGAGCTGTTTAGAGCTGCACACATCGTAAAAGCCACAATCCACGTAAATATAAAGTTTGATCAAGAACGTGTGTAAGATGTAATACATTTTGTTTAAGCATATATATATAAGTATATATACGCGCGTGCGCACCTGAGCACGTGCTGGAGAGTACGACTATTATATATATAGTAATATACACGCTTGTACGTATATATACATAGCTGTTGCGCAGAGAGTCAAACCTGACTGAGCAATGCAGTCGGCCTCTGTCCTCTTTCTGTTCCAGTCCGCAAGGAAAACGAGGAGTTGCTGAACTCGCTGAACCGGGACTCGTCGGTGCCCATCAGCAATGCGACTCTACCGCCTTGAGCTTCATCCCGATGAGAGCAGGAGGTAAATAGACATAACATACATATATGTACAATACACACGGAAACATCGTCGGCTGCACTGCCACCGCCGCCGCCGCTGCTGCCCTTCTTCATCCGTTGCAGCAGCGCAAGTGTAATCGATGAGAGGAATTAATCGAGGGAAAGGACGATATACGCACCTGTACATAAGTGTCCTGCGCGCGATAAGCGGAGATCAATTTCTCAAACTCGTTTACGCGCTGAGATGGTTCTATACATCCTTGTACACAATTGTTATAGGATTGTCCGTCTGACTTTCTCCCTTCCTCCCTCTCGCCCCATTCCCCTTCGAGTGTGTATAGATAATAATGAGCTATATACAAAGCGTTATCGCCGGGGACTACTTGAAGCGTCGGTGCTTTTCTCAAGTATATATATAGGAATAGCTGCCGGTGTTTGACAACCGCCTCTGCGGTACGGATCTGCAAACTCTCGAAAACTTCTTCTGCGGCCGCCAAGTGTTGTGCGCGGGCAGCGGCAATTGTTGTGTATATGACATCGCGATAAGAGACGTTGCTCAATCTCTCTCTGATTCTTCGACCGTTTTCGCTTACTTTCGATTGTCGATTACAACCGCAAATATGAATTGTAATTCAGAATTTTGTCATTCTCTATATCTTCGCTAGCCGCGTGTCTCGCGATCCAGTTTTTTTTTCTACGCGAACGCGTACCGCGATTCTAAAATTTTAAATTACGAATCATACTAATCGATATTTGTCCATGCATAGTTTTGAATCAACAAAAGGGGACTCGCGAGTCTACGTATGAGAGTACAAATTAGTAGACAATATTGACATTCGTGACAAGTCGAGCTTCTTTTTTTAAGATCGCGGTGATGCAGGGGCCGAGTATATAGCAGTACATTAATTAGTTTCGCCTGTAATATCGTTGCTTGCAAGTCAGATTTAGTCGTGCAAAATATAATGCACGAGTCGTTTTCGTTTGTCGCAGCTATTATCGTTTTCGATTGGGTAAAGCTTGTGCGCCTCGGAAAGCCGATCTCGACACTAATTAACATTTGCCATTGCTGCACTTTCTTGAGATAGTGAACGTACATTGTATGCAGTCATTTAATACAGAGCATCTCGATTCTAAACGACGCATTCCTATATCTGTTTTTTACGAAAGCACTTTTAGGATGAATGTTCTAGATACGTTTTCACATTGACTTTGAGGTTAATTACCTTTTTTTAAGAAAATACTCGTAGAATGAACTCGATTCTTATGTAAGCAGCCGCGTGACTTCTCCTTCTTACAATGTAAATATTATAAGTGTTTTCATTCGACGCTTTGATCTCTATCCTGCAACTTTGATAATAGTCAGATAATAATCCGATTTATAAATTGTATTATATGAAATTAATTTGATAATTGAAATACTTGATCTTTATAACATAATCCACCTCAAAGTTAAACGGAATGTAATCACGTACTTCCTTCTGAAGGAAAAAGTGTTTTCTTAGCGAAGATAATGTCTTTCGTAAATACTATTATTCTTTAAGAAGTTAGACTTACAGCTGAATGGACAATCGTGGTATAGCAATTAAAATACTCGTGTATGTGTACATATAGCGAGAACTTTTTATGAATACCTAGAAATGCTTATTTTAGTTTAATTTGTTGAACGTTGCATATCAAGCTGAATTTGTGTTGAAATAAACTATTGCTGCCGAGTAGCGATTTGCTCTTATCAAAATATACTTTATAGTGCTTTAATTTTTTCCTACTTTAATTGAAGCAACTTATCTGAAGCAAATGTATAGTCAGCAAATACAGTCTGTTTAAACTGTTCATAATCATACCGTTTCATAATAAATTAGAATATTTATGTAACGTTTTTAGTCTCCCAAATGTAATTTTTAATTGTATTTGTGTATTAATAGAACAGTTCCTTATAACTGTTTCATTACACTGTTAAAAATAAATTAATGCTTTAATTTATATTCAGATAATTGAAATAAATTTCAGACAATTAATTTGCTTCCACGCACTTGTATTAAAATAAATGTTTAGCGTCAACGAAATTCACTGCAAATATAGATTAAAGTTCACGGATCCAAACGATACCTTTAATGCACTTGTATTAAATTTAATGTACAAACGCATTAAATTTTACGTCCATGTGCATAAATACTTTATTTTATTATAAACATACATTAATTTTAAAGTATCAATATATAGCGTAGGAATAAAATACATTAGAATTAATGATATTTTTAACAGTGTAAGTTCCATGTCAATTTTGATACCAGGGTCATTTACATTTATGACCTCCAAAGAAGCTGTGTAAACAATCTACACCCGCATACGCCAAACTCTAACGAGAATTTCTAACAGTGCCAAACGTTATTTTCTCCTTTTTACGAGCCTTTAGTACTTAAGGTATTTGCCTATGCTATATCGACAATTTCTTCTCTAATAATTTCTACCGATAAATGGCATCAAATCCTGTGTGTCCATTAGTTTTTTAATAAACCGATATAAAAATTTTTGAAGTTTATAAGCTAGAAAAAATATCTTAAAAAAAAGGTTGATTCAATTCTATAATTCGTATTTTCGTACGTTATAACAAAAGGGGGTAGAGGAAAAGCTCAAATTTCTCACGCAAAAAATATACAATGTACACTATACGATCACTTCTATCTCGTTCTTTCGATAAGCGCACTTACGATCCAGCTATCGATAATAAATATATATTTGAGATTGTACGCCGCTATCGTAACTACTGTATGGCATATGGCGCAGGCAAATTTTCGATAAGGATTTCCTTACCTCTGGAAGTTCAATACTTTTTATCTGATGAATCGCGCGTATGTATATTACATTCTGTATTGTATAGCGCTACACACCCATACACGACGGCCTCCGGGAGTACATAGATCTGCTGACAAAAGCCAGAGCAACGGTGTATCCTCAAGTTTTGTACGAATTATCAGAACGACGCCAAAAATACACCGCTGACGATAGTTCTTGAAAGTAAAGCGCACACCTATAGCTGCTCATTTCTATCGGCGATTTGTAATGATTAAAACTGCGAATACCACCAGAAAAGGCAAAATTTTGCCGCGGTTACTGTTCAATGCTGCGCGTGATACCAGAATCTTTGACTTGTTCGACGCGGTTAAAACGGCGAAGAGGCAGTGCGTTTCGAAAAGCAATTTTTCTATATGCGCTCGAGATGCCTTCTGCCGTGGATGAGAAAAAATATCGTTGTTGCATCGTCATCTCGTTTTCAACTCTGCTTACGCACATGAAGACAGGAGAAACAAAAAAATGACAACAAATATACGTCTGCTGAATTCAGTGCTCGACGAGTTGATAAGACGAAAATGACTTTTGCTTGTGCGTGCGTGTGCGTGTGTGTGTTTTGCGCCAAATCAAATCGCAGCCAGACGCTAATAAGAGACATTGTTTAAGAAAGCCAAGCAAAAAATAAATGAAAAAAAAAAAATGTTTTGCGGGTAATAACCGTAATTGGTCTATAGTTAACACTTATTATGCTTAACACAAACTCAGTGAGAATAATGTAATGCTTATAACGATCATGCGCGAATATCAATAAATAATCGCGTTATGTAAACAATTAATATTTACCAAACTCGCAGCTTTAAGGTCTCTATTGAAAGCAATCGATTATGCAGTTAACTAATATTACGTTAAAGTCTATATATAACAAAATGTTTGCAGATTTATAGTTTCAAGAGAATCAATGAGAATAGAATATGCTGTTATAAATATATAGAAAAATCATTGCTTTCAATAAAGATTCTAGACTGTTTGGCTACATCTAGGATTTATAGAACCTAAGGGGATCCTTACGCCAAAATTGTCGTGGGCATTCCATACTTATATTTGTATTTTCTGCGTGTACTCGTCGAGTCGCTTGACGATCGCGCGCTCGACAACGAAGAAGCTATAAATAGCAAATAATGAAGCGAACAAAATATTAGGCTCTTAAAAATTTACGCAAGCCTGTCAAGCTTTCAATTAAACCATTAAGTTTCAAATTTACGTATACCTACTAAGAAACGGCAGTCTCTCCATTTTTTTTTAATTAATAAAAAAATATTATGCATTATAATATTTTTAATCAGAGATTCGATTAAAATAAAATTGGTTATCGCGAAATTTCAAGAAATTTTGCTCTTGTATCATGAAGAATACTAAATATTCCTCGTGCCACGACATGAACATACATTTATACACTCGGGCGCGTGGCAATGTAAAACGTAAAACTACTCAAATAAATAAAACAGTGAGAATAATTAGGCTGTAAATGCCGAAAAAATTGATTGATTCTTGTAAATAATATACTAGTGAGACAAAAGAAAGAAACGCACTTGATTATACGATATATATATATATATATATGAGAAAGTTTATTGAGAAAATAAAAATGAAATGGCGAAGTACGGATCCAAGATCGTTGTTGTCAATTGTTGAATTACACTCTAGGCTAGCTGTATAAAAATAAATTCTACAATATAAATAGGATAAAACAAGTGAAAAAATAATAATTCAACAAATTAACAAGTAAATTAAATATGAGGGAAATGTAATGGCAAGATGCAGGATAATCGTGCCAAGGTCTTACACATAAAAATAATAATTATGTTAATAATAATTATAATATCGTACACAAGATACGCAGTGCGTTATATATCTGTATTGTACGATAATTATTAAAAATGCGTGGAAAAATAATAAGCTGTAATCATTGTGTAGAAGAAATATAGATATTAAAAGAGTACACCAGTATATCGATACGCATTACCATCGAAAATGATGCATTATTTATGTATAACTATCTATAATAACGTTTTTGGAAAATATCAGGTATATTTGCTTTGACGACGGCATATTATAGATACTACGGAATATGCGTTAAAATTTGATTTTACAGCAATACGGCCAACATTTTAATTAATAAAAAAACCGAAATAATGGCTACACTATTATTGAGAATATGTATACGTTTGCGAAACACAATAAATTCTATCATTACTTTACAAATACAATGTCCTATTATTTCACTTATGTATTTCGTTATGTGTTACGTAGAAAACAAATTATTAAAGGATACCTATCAGTTATTTAAAATATGAATTAGGAAGACAAAAAAAGTTAATAAGCCTTGCAAGTTACAAAAGATCAATGTACACTTTTGACAAAATTATATTTGTAAAAAATGTTTTAAGAAAAAAAGTATTCATGACACTATTCTTAATTTTTCTTCATTGTTAAAAAATTAATTAAGACGCCAAATTTTATTATGATTTTTTTTGTTAATTTATCGATGCTTACGGATTTTTTAAACAAGAAAAATTTTTATATAATACTCTGTTTATGTCTGTATTAAATATTTAACTAATTATTGATGGTGAAAAATCCATGGGATATTTTATTAATCGATTGAATAAACTTCTAGAGTTATGGAGATTTTTCATTTATTTTTTTTATCAATTTCACATAGGCGCACTTATAGATATATTCAAATTAATTACGGTATGTATTATAGATGTATTTTAATGCATGTTGACAGATTCATATCTCAGGAAGGAGGACTCATGGGACAAAATTCTACTGCACGATATTTCATGTTTCTTGAACTTTAAATTTAGAAGTAATTCCTCCCCCCGCCCCTCCGCCAGTTTAAGATATATTTAGTAGTTTCCTATTTGTTAAAGCAAATTATACTTTCTAAAATAACGGGACATCTATATAGACGTTACACAAATGGGTAGATTTTTTCGTGTGAAATCTATACCGAAATAATCGATGGCAATTCATCAAATTATCACTTGAGTTCCAGTGTACATGTTAAGCCTATTCTTTTCATGTTAAAGCTGTATCCAAGTATCGATCGAATCTATACGATATTGTAAATACAATGATATAATATGATTTTTATCATTGATTTTTATCAACTATTACAAGAATTCTACCCACTTCGATCAAGTTTCGATACACAAAGTAGTATTAACTCATTAAGTCATCCATTCGTGCATGTACGTAGCTTAGAATTTATTAACTGAGAATTTAATTGATTTCACATTTAAGATTTATAATATATTTGATATAATTTGAAGTGTGCATTGACAGTTAACCTTGTTTGTCATTTTAAATGGCATAACTTATTACTTAAACGTTAGATAAGAATTTTTCAGTGAGCAACAAGAGACAATTCGTATTTAACTTTAATACTAAAGTATAAAGAAAAACTAATGGAATAATAATCTATTTGGGTCATATTGCTTCAATCATATATATAGAGATATAAATATACTTTTGGATTTATTAGTAGATTCTCGAAATCCCCCTTCTTGTCAGCCTTTTGATATCGCGTTTCAATAAATAACAACATTTTTAATTAGTACACGATTTGTGTTAAAATTATCGTTTTGCTTCTGCATAATGATTTTTGTTAATGCGTCTAGAGGAATTACTGCGGAGGTCTGCGTATAAAAAGATGTCTAGGATTTTCATTGATAATTTTTATGTTTTCACGCGAAAGTTTGTGTAAAGCTGACGTAAATGGTAATGATTTTTAATTAAAATTTATTTATCAATGCTATCTACGTACTGTAAACAAACCTACGCAATGTTTATAACAAGACTTTCTTAAATAAATTTCAATGACGCACAGTCGTCGAAAAGGTAAAATTAAGAAAGCTCATAAATTAATTTCAAGTAGAAAAATAAGAAGTGGCGCTCGCTTGTAATACGTATGTAAAAAGTCGCAGAATCGAGTCGTATTCGGAAACGCAGGATTTTTCCGTAAATAAAGAGAGAAGGTCAGCGATGAAAGATGGAAGGGGAAGCGGAGATAAACGGGTGGATGAAAATGCAAATGTACTCATAGATACGCACAGAAACTGGGCTTTGGCATAATGAGCGACTCTGATACACGGATATGTAGATGTATTTTAATGAAAACATTATTTTCGCTGCAAACATTAATAGAATGTCTCTTTCAAATTTCAAGCGGTTTAAAATCGAAACAACACAAATCTGCGTGTACTTAGCATAATGTCAGCCGTTAAAGCAAGTTATCCGCGGAATAATGCATTTCTATTGTAACTTTTCTGCAATGCAATGCTATATGCAATGCAATGCTTCTCCATTGAGAATCAAATTTAAATGTCTGAAAAAACCCAAACGCATTATGCATTTTAATTCTGAAAAGTACGTAAAAGAAGAAATGCGGTTGATTTATTAATAACAGACATTTTTTATTTTGTCTTCGGCGGGTGTATTCAGTAAAAGACTAATGTGACAGTGGAGTGCAGCTTTACGCCTACAAATATATATTATGATTTTTCTAAAATTCTGTGCTTTTTAAGCCGAAGAAAAAAGCAGATATTATATGATCAAAATAAGGAAATTGATTTTTTTTTGTATTTACCTCGCAACTCAACTTTTATACTTGCCTTTGAATAAATGATGGCGCACCGATGGTGAAATAATTACCAAAAAATATGTAAAACCATTATTTAACGCATAACTGCAGTATTTCCGAAGCTCGAAATTCATAATTTTCGTTTTTACAGGTATACGGCAAATATACTTTTATATACAAACGTATAAATGTGCTCGAAATACAGGTAATTAAAAATAAATTCAATTAATTAAAGTTGATCGTTTTATAATTTCAGGAGAAAATTGAATGAAAAACTTTTCAAAATGCTTTCCACAGTAAATTTGTGAATATCAATAATAAATTGTGCACGTGCTTCCACAAATTAGAATAAATGTGTACGCTCGTTCCATGAGAAAACCAAATTCAGTTATCGAAAAACTAATTATTCTTTCCGCTAATTGAATTTGCTTCAGTAAATTGTTTTTAACATTCTCCTGTTTCATGTAGACTGCTCAATCGCACTGCTTTCTTCGCTTGACATTCGACGAAGCGTTGGCAGTTTGTCCCGTCGGATTGGCATTGGAAAGTCCATTTTTCCCAGAGTCGAATGCCTGCACATAGACAGACGCGTAATTCGCGGATGTGTGTAAGCGAAGAGGGTAAAGCCCGAGAAGTCAGTGAGCCGTCTAGTCGCAGATCGTGTGTCTGTGAAATATATACGGCCATAACTCGCTGTTTTCAGCGTGGAGTTGGATTCTCGGTATTATATGCAAAAACCCGCGGAATAAATGCAGATCTCTCCGAGCCAAAGTAAATCGCGCGCGCAATGTTGGCACATGTAAGAGAGCAAGCGCGCGCGCTCTCGCTGTGTATAGTCAATGAAACGTGTGCAAAATTTAGATCCTTATCTATATATTCTTTTGTCAGTCGAGCGTGAGGAGCGGCGCGCGCGCGCGCGAGGGAGAGAGAGAGAGAGAGAGAGTGAAAACGGAAAATTACAACGGGCTTAACATAATTATTATAGCGGCTAATATCTTTTTTATTTCCGTCCGCGCGCGCGCGAGCGAGAATTTTGATTATTCAGCGAATTTTTTTTAACTACCGAAAGATCGCGGCGCTTCAGATGTCATAATTTTTACATCACGTGCTGTACACGTATTTGCACGGGCTGCTGCTGCAGCGGTGGCGTGTGCGATATTAATTTTTTTTTTTCCAGTCTCTCTCACTCGCGTCTTTTCGTATATGCGCGAAACTAATTACTCGCGCGCGTTATGCAATAAAATTTCTGCTCAATGGCTAATTACGGGCGAAAAGGCGGCGGCGGCGCGCGTTAAATATATGTAAAACACGAGTCATCCGTCGTATTTTGAATTAATTAACCTTATCGGCTTGTTATATACGTGATAGTTGTATATACACATTACACACGCTTGCAATGTGTGTCAATGGGGGGATTGCAATTGAATAAAGCATATTATAGAGAGAAAGAGAGAGGAGGGGAGGATTGAGACATTGAATAGAGCAGCTGACGAGTACAATTGTCGCGCTGAAATCAAATCAGCGACATTACGTATATTTCGTTTTCTCATTTTCACTTAAAAGTACAATATATGCACATAATTCATTATTTTCTTTTACATCGATTATTACAGTATAAATATATACACGATATAGATTTACATCAGTCTCAGTGATTGTGAGTGTATTTGACGTTGCTAGAGTTCCTAAAAAAAAAAAAAAATTCATATACAATGTAGTCTAGATATAGAAGATACACAAATTCCGTTTGCGTGGATTATGAGATTGTCTCGATTTGTCGAAGGCCGCTGCGCGCAGGCAGAGAGAGAGACGACTCGGCCGCTTATAAGTAGAGAGAAAAAGAGAGAGAGATTTCCGACTTTTCAGATCTCGCTATTGCATACAGAATTAAGTATAGATTATTAGGAATAGGTTTGAAGAAAATTGGCGAGCGCAGCGATGGCCTAGGCGATGCTGCTGATCTGCTGCGCCTCGCTCTCGGCGTCCTTGCGCTTGGGCCGGCGTCGACGGCAGTTGAGCTCCTCCTGGATCTCGAGGAGGGACTTGCCCTTGGTCTCGGGCACGAGGAGGACGATGAAGGCCAGGCCGATGAAGCAGGTGGCGGCGAACCAGCCGAAGGAGGCGTCGATGCCGACGTGGTCCGTGACGACCTGGTGCATCTTGGAGACGACGAAGGCGAGGAGCGAGGCCCAGAGGTTGGCCAGGGAGACGGCGAAGCCCTTGACCGTCGTGGGGAAGAGCTCGCCGAGCATCATGTAGGAGAGGGGATTGAGCCCGAGGGCGATGACGAGCTCGTAGCCGATTACCGAGGCGACGAGGAGCGAGCCGTAGCCGCTCGTGTCCTTGGCCAGCCGGAGCTTCATGAGGTAGAAGAGTCCGCTGAGGCCGAGGGTGAGGCCGGCCAGGAGGGTCGTGCTGATGAGCAGGGGCTTCCGGCCGATCCGGTCGACGAGGATCGCCGCCCCGAGGCCGGCGGCCAGCTGCAGGACGCTCAGCAGGATGACGGCGACCGGCGCCGAGATCTCCGACTCGCTCTCCTCGAGGATCTCCTGGGTGTAGGACTCGATGGCGGCGATGCCGCTGAACTGCAGGACCAGCTGGAGCCCGAGGCAGACGAGGAGCGCGCGCCGGTTGCCCGGCGTGGAGAAGAGGTCGCGGGCCCTGCCCCGGTCGCTCAGCTCCCGGATCACCGCCTTCTGCATCTGGTCCATGTCCTCGTCGAGCTGCTTGGCCGAGGCCCGCGGCCGCAGCTGGCGCAGGCTGAGCTCGGCCTCGCGCCTCCTGTTCCTCATGACCAGCCAGTACGGCGACTCCGGCATCCACACGAAGCTCAGGAAGAAGAGGCCCGACAGCAGGAGGCAGCTGTAGCCCAGCTGCTCGTAGCTGACGAACGGCCCGAGGGCGTGGGCGTACAGCTCGCCGAACGTCACCATCAGCTTGATGAACGAGCCGAGGGCTCCGCGGATCTCCTTGTCGGCGATCTCGCCGATGTACATCGGGCAGACGACGTAGACCAGGCCCTGGCCCACGCCGCTGATGAAGCGCGAGCCGTAGAGGACGTAGGGCTCCCACGCGAAGATGATGAGCAGCCAGCCGAGGGTCAGGGGTACGCCGGCCACCAGGAGGCTCGTCTTCCGGCCGAGCCAGTCGACGAGGAAGGCCGCCAGGAAATTGCCGGGCAGGTTGCCCAGGAGGAAGAACGAGGCGATCCAGGAGGCGTCGTTCGACGTGATCGGCAAGTGCGAGCCCTTGCCCTTCAGTTGCGGCAGCGTCGGCGACGTCCAGCCGATGTGCGCCCCCGTTATCGCCAACGACAGCGTTGCTGCACAATCAGTATTTTTACCTTGCATTCGTGCCTCCTTTATCCCTACTATACTTTTTTCTTTCGGCTATGCTTCTCTTGGACGGTCTGTACGTGTCAAAAATTTAACGAGCGAAAGACTTTTTTTGCGAGCGAAAAAAGTCTCAACTTCCTTTTAATTTTTACTCGAATGTCATATAGTAATATAGACGAAACCACGCGTAAAAACGAAGATTAAAACATCAGCGCGACCTGACTGACTGAGTTATAAAATAGAAGCGAGTGTCTGTAATTCCACAAAAAAAGCGATTTTCAGCAAAAACTCGGGCAGATCACGGCCGCACTATATTTCATAACGTACAGATGACTATTAGCTAATCGCGAAAGAACTCGTACGTACGTTTCCGACGCGACGCGACGGCAACGTCAACTCAAAAGGATAAAAAAAAAGTGAGAGATCAACCCCATCGTAAGACACCAGTGCGCAACGAGAGACCCGTCCATATATGTAAAAGACTCGAGGACTTTATAGAACCATCAAAAGTTTCACCAGTTATCGCAGCGAGGTACTGGGGCCACTGCCTGCTCATCCTGCTCCCGATCGCTCTCTCCTCCCGATCCAGCTTGTCATCCTGACGCATCCTGTCCTCTGCGCCTCTCACGGATCCGCGAAAGCTCCTCCGACTCACTTTTCTCTCTCGCACATATAAGTTAAAATATCACAGCTGCGTATGTATCGTAAACGTATGCACACGTTCGGAAGGCAGTGTATTATACTCGACGACGGCAGTGCTCTCTCTCTCTCTCTCTCTCTCGCGGGCGCAAAAAAATCGGTTGCGAATCTCACTCGTCGCCGGGGTTCATCGCACTGATCGACGACAAAGATACCGCACCACTTATATAGACAATTCGTCCTCTGCACTCTCTTTCTCTCTCACACGCACACACGCACACGCACCCACGCACGCAAGCACACGTAGACGCACGAGAGCAAATGTAGGTACAAAAATCGGGGACTCCCTCGATCGCGCGCAATTGTGTACAGTGCGGATTTCGCGAGTGAGAGAGAGAGAGCGCGCGCGCGCGATTTCGCTCGCTCCTCGGGTATAAGTATTGTATTGTAAGCGCGAGGAAAAAAAAGTGAGAGACGCGCGCGGGCTCCGCGCGCTTATTATATATATAGGCGAGCGCGCGCGGGCGCGTGTGTGTATATACACCGCGATCGTTTATCAGTCGTAATCGCGAGAGGAGTCCGCTGCTACCGCTCTATAGGACTACTGGCACTTATCGCGCTGGAAAAATCTCGCCGATTCGCGGCCGACGCCGCCCGCTATATAGCCTATCCTCCCTCTTCGCTCTCGCGCTCCGCGATGACGATATAGACGCGACGACGACTACGACGACGACGACGACGGCGACAAGTGCGGGGAGGGGGAGCGTGTGTATATGTCTCGGTGCACACGAGAGGCTAATTATCGGTGAAAAAGAAACATTGTAAGCGCGCTGTATAGAGGCAGCGGCAGGCTTGTCGAAAAAAATCACGCGAACCGAGCGGCGCCGTCACGCGCGGGATGCGACGCGATCTATAGCGCATATACTTAGGTTTGTCATACACGATACACTTACATACGTATGGTATGCGGATAATGAAGAGCGTATATACAAGATTTCGCGATATTGCAGTAAGTATACGAGGACGAATGTTCGCGCGATTGACTATACGTTATTGGGATGAAACTCGGGGGAGGGAAGAGCGTAATATTGTTACGCGCGTGTTTTGCCGAAAAATTTGGATGTAACCGCGTCGCAGAGTCGCTGCGCCGCGCGCGGCGGCTGCGGCATTATCTGATCCCGAGGCGAGATATCGCTCGGGAAAAGACGGAGCGCTTATATCTCCGGGTTTACGGCCCGTTCGCGCGACTATTGTTTTTCCTGTAAGGAAAGCGTTTTATGTTTTGTTTAGAGCCCGTTTTATCGCGCATCACCCGGATCTCGTTTATCTCGCGTCGCGCGCATTATATCGCGTACACACGTTATACTGTAATATACATATATACATATTACATTGTATATACAGGTATATATATACGCTCTCGCGCGCCTACTTACAATGATAAAACAAGGAATAATAAGCAAGGAGGATGAGGAACGAGCCGGCGCGTTAACGCTGCCAAGGTCTTCGCGAGAGCTGCAGCAGGCGAGTCGTCGCGTGCGCGCGGTATAATTTATACGCGTTCCCCCCTTTCGAATTTCCCGCCGTTTCGCGCGTCTCAGGCGACTTTAGCGCCATCTTTCAAGACGGCGCGAGTCGTCTGCAACTAGAGTTTACGCGAATCTCTTATCTCTCTCTCGACGATATTGCCGATGTGTACAATATCATGTGCTGCAATAGTACCGATATCATCAAGTGCGACAGCTGTATACTTACGCGAACTGCGCTGCGAGAGATAAAAGAAGCCGCGCGCGTCGGTAAAGGAGGCGCGCAAGCGCAGTCGCGCGAGACTACGACGCCTCCTATACATGTGTAATGTCATATTCGATCTGTGCAGCGCTCGTTCTCGTATCGCGGATTCGCGGCTCAGCCTGCGCTGCCTATATATGCACAGCTCAGCTAAATGTCCTTCTGCTATCTGCTCTGCTCCGCAGTAGCTGCTCGCGTCTAAACTCGCTCGGAGCTGCAGCGCGATGACGCTGGTCGTAAATCAAGTTATCTAGTAGATATATAGAGTGCACTATTCGAGAAAGAGAGAGAGAGAGAGAGAGAGATAAGCTCGCGTGGACTCGCTTAGACGCAGCAGACGGTCTCTCTGCGCGCCCGAGGAAGAGGCATATTAACCGTCTTCGCTCGCTCCGTTTCCCTGCGCGCGTAGCCCACCTCTTTATATGAAGCTCTGACAGCCGGGAGAGAGCGCAGGTGAGTAGGTGGTGTGTGTGGTGTGTGTGTGCGCGCGCGAGCGAGGGGCCGACGTTCTCTTTTCTCGCTCTATACTGGATTAATACCCCCCGAGGACGGAAGCAAGATGTGCGGAGGATTTACCTGCTCGAAGAACGCCCTCACGGCGCTCAACATTCTCTACATCGTGAGTATAATACAAACGATATTGCTCGATACTGAGAGAGAGAGGGGCTATGATTCACGTCAAAGGGTTCGCCTCGTTGCTCAGCATATTGCGCTTTCGAGTGCTCCCAAACTCCTTGACGCGATTCGTCACTGTATCGGATTGTTTGCGGTTCTTATCTGCTTGGCTTAGTCTGTGTATACCTATATGTACATGCGCACAGTTGTTATCTCTGCTCTCTGTCCTTCTTGCCGCAGGTCGTTGCATTTATTTTAATTGGAGTAGCTGTCTATGGAAGAGCCTCCGCTTTAGTCACTAATCTGCCCATCATCGGAGGAATATTGGCCTGCGGAGTCATACTCATACTTATATCCATACTCGGACTTATAGGAGCAGTCAAGCATCACCAAGTGCTGCTGTTTTTCGTATCCTTTGACTCTATATCATATACACATACGTGTGTACGCTCTTTAGACGTTTTTATTCAATTGAGTAATACACTTCTTAACTGCATAAAAATAGTACATGCTCATTTTGTTCCTGTTATTCCTCATCCAATTCAGCATTGCCTGTGCCTGCCTTGCTGTCAATGCCAAGCAACAAGAACAACTTGCAGATCACGTAAGTATCAAATTGATACTTTGCTCGACAACATTATCGAATTACATTATATATGACAAATTTTTTCTTGTAGGGATGGCATCAAGTTGATAATACCTTGAAAGAAAAAGTTCAGGACACATTCCATTGCTGTGGTTTTAATAAGACTTCTTCATCGGCTGCTGATCAATTTACAAGCATTTTGTCAACAACCATAGCACCAAATGAACCAAGTTGCGAGGAACAAACGGTGAGCAATCTAATTCATCACTTTTCTCTTCTTACAATCATGTTGATAATGCTTCTATGACATTCACTCATGTAATATTTTGTAGAAATTTTGCTGTGCAAACAATCCAAGCAAAGATTGTCAATGTCCATCATGTATGGAAAAACTACAGTCAACCATCGATTATGCTTTCAAGCTCTGTGGTGGCATTGGATTATTCTTTAGTTTTACTGAGGTAAATAATTAATCTGAAATTCATTCTCAAAATGCAACATTCAATGTACAAATCGTACCCATTACATTAAATGTGCCCTAATAATTATTTACTAATGAAAAATTTTGAACGTTTTGTGAGCTAAAAACATTCACATATATTCACAATCATTTCATATTTTTAATGAACACTATGTCAATTACAGTTTGTTGGTGTTTGGTTGACCGTGCGCTACAGGAACCAGAAAGATCCGCGAGCTAATCCTAGTGCTTTTCTCTAGTCTAACACCATCGCCATGTCCCCTGTCTCCCTGCACGACCCTCCTAATAGATGGTGGGTGCTTTTCATAAATTGGTTACGGTCATAATAGAGTTAATATACATTTTTTTCAAACGAAGATTTAATAATCCAAGTTTTAATTCAGAACATACTCTGTGTTAATTTAGATATTACGAATTCTGAAGCCTAAATACGCTGCATTCATTGTATGTTAATACACCAGCTGTATTACTATTTATAGTAATATTGATGCAAATTCATTTTATTACCATATATAAATAGGAAATTTACATTCATCAAATGTCTTTCATTTAAGTCACTTATTCAAGTAAATACATTCATTATGCAGCATTAACTGATAAAAATACAAAGTAAGCTAATCTCGAAATAATTCACTAAGGATGTGAAAAATTTTAACTTACAATAATTTTATAAATTATTGTTTAATGATAAATTTGATTCACAGTGAAACCATGCACTTAATACGGTAACTACAATTTTGATTGTACCGCCAAATAATTTTTATACAACAATATAATTTTACAGGTGATTGCAGCTTTCTTGGCGAGACGTTACAGAAACCAGTTAGATCCGGAAGAATCAGCTGCTCGTGCTATGTTTCCACGACATAATTATCCATACTAAAAAGAATTGATCTCTTGGCTATGTCTATATTATATAGCATTCGGTCTGATGTTTACATTTAAAATACTCTTTAACAACTATGAAAACTGAAAATTATTCTTGATTTTTTAGTTAAAAGTGCATTGTTTTAAACAAGCCAAAGAACAAATTTCAAATAATTAAGAATTGTTCCCTAATATTATAAAGATAAATTGTTCATGCTATCATGAAAGCACTATTTTCTAATGCCGAAGTATTTTATCATCCATCAACAAAATTTGCATAAAAATAATGTGTATCTAGTTTGACTTAGACCAACTAGGTTTTGTAAGTCGATTTCTGTTTGAACATCATTGATTATTTTAGTGTGCATTAATGGAAGTGTAATAACTAGAATATGTGCTCTAGTCAGCAACACAAAACATTCTTATTAAGCCTCAATGCGCCTTGTAGTACGTTATCAAGTTATGTTTCTTAGATAGATTATACCCTCGTAATTTTGAGATTCTTATAATTTTATCATGGCGAAACATTCCAATACTGAGAACATTAATATTTTTTTATGATTATATTTTTTTCTTCTCATCATAATCGTTTATCTGTTTTTGTATCAAGTTTTACCCAGGAGATATACATCTAATTAAATATGTTTCTATTTTTATTTTTATAGCATATTTGTTTGTCCTGATTTTTTAATAGTAGTACTACAGTACTATCATGCAGACTACTAGCTTTATCTGCATATTTGAAGAACACAGTATCCTACATTACTTGCTTTATTATTTTATAAGGTTGAATCGTCGCCCCGTACAAAGACTATGACAACTCAAAAGCGACCAATTTTAATTTACCATTTTTAGAGACTCGGTAAATAAATTTATCAAAAATCTGAAAACCTTAAAATATTCTTTAAAAATGGCAAATTAAAACAGGGTTTTTTTGAGTTGTCGTGGATTTCGCACGGGGCAACAAAATTGTCTAAACGCGATGTAGATTTTATTCTTAGAAATAATTTGTGTGATGTTTTGAATCAAAAAATTAGTTTTTACGAATGCTTCTGTAAACTCGAAATCAAATCCTGAGCTGATTGTAATACGGATTATTTAGAATTTTCATGAATATCTTTCTAGAAATAAGTTGAGCATGCGAGCCTGTAAGTCGAATATAAAAAAAGATTTTATTATTGATTTTCAATAATGATATTCGTAAAAAAAATACTAATTTTTTCGAGTGACGAAATTCAAACTGATTAAAAATATGATAATTACGTTTAATTTGATGTCGTAATAACTGTGTTAACTCATTCGTGATTTTGATCAGACGTAAGAAAGTAGTTATATAATGTGCATAATAAGAAAAAATGCTCTGTATGTTAATTATTTTTTAATATTATAAATATACTTGCTCACGAGCTTGTGAACTACATCACGTCTATACGTAAGATGCCTACTGTAATGTCGATATAAAAATGCCTACTACTTGTACGGAAATTGATGGTACACATATATAAATGATAACTATCAAGTCTATGAATAAGGTTTATGTGGTTCAAAGTAAGATAATTAGAAAAATTGTTAGAGTTATACTATTCGACGACGCGTATAAGCTAATTGTTGTGGAAAGCAATAAAGAACAGGATTGACTTTTCCAACACTGTTCGTCACATGCTTGGAGACTGTAAACTCTGCAATCCTTCTGAATGTAACTTTAGCCACGTGATCGTCTATCCTATGTACTGAGAATGGTACAAATATATAATAAAATGGTAGATATATTCATGTCTTGATTTTTTATTCAAATTCATATCCTTGTTTTACTCTCCGCATTTTTTTTTATCAAAGTAAGATACATGGCCTTTTTATTTTTCATACCTGTCACTCTTTATTATTCAAACAACGAATACGTATAATTCACATTGTTGATTATAAAAGTGAACCTTGCATGAAGGAATTATCAATTATTTATAATTTAATGTACATACATAGTACATACAATCGTTTCAAGCGTTGTCTCGTGTAATAATTGCGTCTCGACTTTCGCTTGTAAATAATCAAGAAAAGATTAAATTGCCTGATAAGACATGCGCAGTACTGGTTAGTTATAATACAATTTAATCTGTTAAAACTTCTAATTCCTTTCTCGATCTCAGAACAACTTGTTTTCAATATTATATATTTAATTTTGATTCTGTGACATCATTGTAATGCTATGATCGCGACCTTTTCTCCGTGTCTCTCGTTCACCGAGAAATGAAGATAAATAGCGTGAGCAAGATAAATAAAGACAGTTAGATAAATAAAGGGAGTAAGATAAATAGAGTGGCGTTGGCTGAAAGCCGGCAGTCGATAGGCAGTATTCAAAATGAGAGGTCGTGCTTTTCTAGTATGCTATTTAACGTCCGTAATACT
The DNA here is from genome assembly GCA_018906965.1 of Philotrypesis tridentata. NCBI lineage: Eukaryota > Metazoa > Arthropoda > Insecta > Hymenoptera > Pteromalidae > Philotrypesis > Philotrypesis tridentata. Next base: position 2,199,788 of record JACCIB010000002.1, read on the forward strand.
TGCATTGTACTTCGTGAATGTCACCGCGAGAAAAAATGTTACTGATGCAGAGACGTGCGAGCTACCAGGCAATCTCACTAAAGAAATCGATTCATACCGTGTGACAGTGAGAAAAATTTTACAAGCAGCAGTTGGCGGGACTCACAAGGGTGTGACATGGCAGGAACTGTCGAACTTTGTTGACAAATTTGGATCAAGAATAGCCGGTTCGAAAGCATTGGAAGATTCCATTGATTATATGATTGACAGATCGAAAAAAATGAATCTGGATAACGTTCACGGAGAAACAGCGGAGGTGCCTCATTGGGTGCGGTAAGTAAACATTGCTTCCTACATTATAAAATAAAGAGTCTAAAATAAAATATCGATTCCTTTCATCAGAGGACTTCGAATAACGCAATTTATACCGCTTTTCCTTGAAAACAATGACTTTCTAAAACAATTATTAAATGATGGAAGCAATAATTTTTTAAAACGAGTTATATGAAATAATTGTATTACTTTAGCTATTATAACGGTTGATTGATATTAATAAAAATGGTTTTCGCGAAACTATTTTTATTAAATTAAAAGTAAACAAATTTCTCGTAATCTCAAACAAATTCCATTGTGAATTCATATTTTCACAATTTTTCAAAGTAAAAGTTTACTTTGTACATTTTTTTATTCATTTCCGTTTTATAACAATTTTAAAAGGCATACATTTTTTGAAATGAAAGGTTCATTTTTTGAAAAAAGTATACTTTGGTTGCTATTTTCTGAATTTCATGTTTTGTATGTACATATTCAATCGAAATATATATACTGTATTAAAGAAGCCTCACGCCTACATGAATTGACAGCGATTTTCTGTAATAACGCGTAATATTGTGAAAAAAGACAAAAAACATTGACTTACAATTATTTCTACACAGAGGCAAAGAATCAGCGACCCTTTTAAAGCCAAGAGTCAAAGATTTAGCTATGCTTGGTTTGGGATACAGCGTCGGGACACCTAAGGATGGAATAACTGCCAAGGCCATCGTCGTCAGAAGTTTTGCAGAATTGAAAAAACGAGCGTCCGAAGTGAGAATAAAACCGTGATACTTTTTACCTGCATGTGCATTTTGACCTTATGATTCTATATGTTCACAAAATGCATGTATATGATATAATATCGATGGTTAAATGGAGGAACAGTAATAATTTTCATTTTTTAAGGCCTTCTCAAGACTCAAATTGTTGTTGAGTATAAAAAGATATGAATTAGTTGATACGTTTCGTGAAAAGTGTTTTAGTCATTTGTTTTCTGTACTGCACGACAATCATGTGTGACTTTTGTAAAAACATGTTTTATACAATAGTTTATTCGTATATACTCCTCAGCCATCGATACTTTAGTTTTCAAATAACTTTCAGCGAATACGTGACAGTCACAATTGTCCCCTTATATCTTCAAGGTTCCCGGAAAAATAGTCGTGTACAATCAGAAATTCGTTTCGTACGGTGAAACCGTAGCGTACAGATCTCGCGGTGCTTCGGAAGCCGCAAAACTCGGAGCCGTGGCAGCTCTCATTCGTTCCATAACGCCCTTTTCCATGTACACACCCCATACGGGAATGATGGACTACGAGGAGAACGTGAAAAAAATTCCAGCTGCCTGTATAACAGTCGAGGATGCCGGACTCTTGAACAGGTTGGCCGATCGAGGTGCGAGAATCAACAAAACAATTTCAATTCCTTTCTTTTCTCGTCGCATCGGATTTATCACACGTTCTTGACGGTTCTGTACTATACTCAGGCGAAGATTTGGAGATCAACGTGAAAATGGAAGCCACGACTCATCCCAACGTCCAGTCGCGCAACGTCATTGCTGAAATCAAAGGGGCATCCGAGCCGAACAAGGTGGTCGTGGTGTCCGGTCACATTGACAGTTGGGATGTGGGTCAAGGGGCGATGGACGACGGTGGCGGCGCGTTTATTTCCTGGAACTCGCTGGTGCTGCTCAGGAAGCTTGGACTGCAGCCGAAACGAACGATACGGTACGACTCGGCAATTACTGGTTAATTGTCTATCCAAAGTAGATGTATACGAATTGAATTAATTGAAAAGTAAAGAATTGCGTGAATTGCAGATCGATTTTGTGGACTGCCGAGGAGTTTGGGATCATAGGTGCCAATCAGTACATAAAAGCTCACAAACCCGAGGAGTCGAACCTTCAGTTGGTCATGGAATCGGATATCGGCACTTTCACGCCCTTGGGGTTGGAGGTTACGGGCACTGATCTCGTCAAGTGCGTGTTGGCGAGGATTTTGAGGTACACATTATCTCATTCATTACATTCCAGTAAGGGATGGAAAAAATTAATAAACTGTTATTTCAACAGTCTGCTGGAAGAGCCTCTTAGCCAGCTGCATGTGCGCAGTCCCCAGGAGGGACCCGACATCGAGGAATGGGTCAATTCCGGCGTACCGGGCGCAACCTTGTGGAACAAAAACGAAAAATATTTCTGGTACCACCACACCAATGCGGATACCATGACTGTAGAAAATCCGGACGCTTTGGACAAAGGCACGGCACTTTTTGCAGCGGTGTCTTACGTGATGGCGGACCTCACTCTGGATATGCCTCGGCACAGCGCACAACCGACGAAAAACTGAATGATGAAAAATCGAAAGGCGATGAAAATGAAGAGCTCCACCGAATAATAATTATTACATCATATATATTATATTCCTCGTGTATTTAAAACGATTTTTCAGTAAAACATTTCTAAAATTTCCATTCTTGTATAACACTATTATATTTACATGCATATCTCGTCTATAATACGGATTAAATAGATTTGCTATAAATAACAATACATATATAATATATAGTCGGGCTAGTTCAGTCTGAGAGAAGGAAGGAATAATTAAACGCACTATATCAAGGTATCCTCGTCTTGCGTCTGGAATACCATGAGTAGGGAATGTTGAGAATTGGTTCGCTGGCTGGACTGGGTTAGAAGCGCCGTTTTCTCGCCGCCGTTGCTGTTCATCGAGCATTCCGGGGAGCTTCCGTCGAAGGCCATGTAATTGGTCGTCGTGCTGCTGGTCGAGGGTAAATCCGGCGAGGCAAGAGGTGGCGCGTGCTCGGCCCGATTCCCATTGCTTTCCAACGAGACCAACTGCATGCTGTAGGATTCTCGGTAGCCGGAAGTGCTGGACGTGTCCTCGTCCAGAGAGATGTCCGACTGAGGCCTCAGATGAAGATGGTGATGGTGAATGTGGTGCTGAGCTTGCGGCGTCAGTTGCTGCTGCGACTGTGCTTGTTGACGTTGTGGGCTTTGGGCCGGTTGTTGGGGCTGCGGTTGAGGAGCTGGAGGACATGTCTCTACGGAGATGGCGCTCGTGCACGCGGCGGGTTGCTCGCTCACCTCTTCCTGTCGAGCGGAAAAGCTGCGCCGCGAACGAATGGAGGACGATTCCGAGGGAATGTTGAAGAGGGACGAGGATTCCGTGGCAGGTGTGGCTGGAGTCGTTAGGACGTGCGACTGCAAGATTGTCTGGGCGTCGACGGGAGACAGTAATGTCGAGTCCGGATGCTCGATCTTTGGTGGCGTTACCTGAACAAATGGCAAAATTTTATGGTTGAACTAGTTGAAAAAAGACGCGACGAATGAAAAAACAACTGGAGCATTACCTCGACGTGTGTGCGACGGCTTTTTCGCAAGCGAAACGTTCTTTTGCTCTGACCCATGGAACGTTGAAGTCGAGGCTTGTCCGGTCGAGATTCGCCGGAACTATCGTCGAGTGGACTGCTTGGACTTAGCTGACTGGTAATCGTTTCCCCTAGAGAAACAAGAGGTTTGCGAATTAACTTTCTTGAAATCAATGGGAATTCTGATTGTACTACCTCCTAACTACTCATGCTGGGTGTTCACTCCTACGATTTACTCGGTCTATCGGGAGCATATATATATTTTGTTTTATTGTACATAATTTTTATATATAAAAGGTATATGTATCGATCAATGAGTATTTACACTGTATTACAAAAACATTCTAAATATAATAGAAATATCGTTTGCAAGAATTATATATTATAGAGGGGTCAGTGACTATACATACAGTAAATGTTTCAAGTACTAAAAGATATAAAAGTACTATTCATGTGAAATATTATATTTGTACGTTCTGATTATTTCTTCACCTTAGATGAATTTTCTGTTTTTTCTGATCCTGCTTACTTACTTTCATGCTAATATTTGAGTTTCAGAAAATTTCAATTTACTACATTTCTTTTATTTACTTTATAATATACATGACTATCTTTACGTCTTGATAAATTTTGATACTATTTACATCGTTTACATTATAGAATATGCAGTACATTTATGTTGAAAAGGCACAATTTTCAAGAGTTAAAATGCATTTTTTTTCTGTAGTCGAATTATGCCATAAATTAAGTGATAAGCCATATAATTATTAAGCTACCATGCATTAAATTTTCAGTTTCTTTTACTATTCGATTATACAAACCTAACATTATAGCTTCGTATTTATATCTCCTATAAATCTTATATGTATATGATATAATATTTGCATATATGGTAGAGGAATAAGCGTTTAATTTTTGTAACGTGTATAACTTACATATTACGCTTCATTGCAAGGGGAATAGAGTGCTTAAGAAAATAGATTTTAAGAGAGTCCAAAAATCAAATGAAAATTCAAATTTTGCACCACAGTACAGTAACTAGTGTTAAAAGTAACTAGTGTATTTGTAAAACCTTAACCCATATATAAAAATGCTTGTTAAGCCTTGTAAAATTATAGATAATTAGACGTTACGTGTAACATAATTAGATATGACAAAGTCCTGATTTCTCTCGTTTTTTTATTGCGTACGTACGAAAAATAAAATTAAATAGTGCATTCGTAAAACCTTAACCCATATATATATATATATAAATGTTTTTCAAGTCTTGTAAATCATAGATAATTAGACCTTCATAACATAATTAGACACAACAAAGTCCTGATTCCTCGCATTTTTTTATTGCGCATGTACGAAAAATAAAATAAAATTAAAAAATTAAAAAGAAATAATACAAATAATCAACAATATATAAGTTATTCGTTTACTCACTGCACTGTGGCGCGAAATTTGATTTTTTCATCGGCTTTTTTGGACTCCCTTAAGCGTCTGACTGAGAGATACAGTGTGCACGCATAATTTTAGGGAAACTGTATAAGATGTGTCTTAGAGGGAATGTGCTAAGTTCAGACGTTATACGCTCGTTGAGAGAAAGGGTAATTTTTAATCCGCAGGCATCGCTAGACATGGACTTATCTTATAACTTCACAAACACAATTAAATTGAATAAGATGGTAAATTAGATTGTGCAGCGCATATGATGCGGTGCATTATATTGAAAGCATTATAGGCGTTAAAAGCTTCGTATATAGTGAGTAAGAATAGTGCCGCTTAAAGGTATTTTATATATTGTCTATACCTTCTTACAAAATATGAAAGATAGCGGGAATTACCTGAAGATTGCCTAAACTCTACAGACGAGACAAAGCGTAGTTTAGATGTTTTTTGACGAGTTAACATAGGATGATGTTTATTATGTTCGTCACTAGTAGTAGAAGATGGTTGGGATCTATCTGAAACATGCGACATTGAACGTCTAGAAAAGAAAGGCGGGAACAAAAATCGAAATTTCAGCAAATTAAATATGATGCTATAAAGCTTTTCTTTCATATATAATCAAAATGAATAATGCTCGTATTGTTTGCCATTTTTTTCAGTTTTTATCATGTACATTCTTAATACGTGTAATGCTTCATTGTCCTCTCAAGTCACATTACACGTTATTCGGTTTGCGACTCCTGTACTGCAAACAAACAAGATTGATATACACAACAGGCTATGATGATGTTTCATGATACACACATCAAGCGGATGATTGTGCAATGACTCAGTTGATTTTATAATGCTGAGCTGATTTTTTTATTTTTAAAGGGAATTATTTTCGTGTTAAATTATTGAGGTAGAACTCTTTGTCAATGTTAACCTACCAAGACCTAATGGGTTAAAAAAGCGTGCTTAAGTTTTATTATTTTTATGTGCATTTGTTTAGCGTTATTGTGATTTATACGTGATTACTTCAATTCAAAATATTACATGATATTTTTCAATTGATGATGGGATTATGTAACTATACAACAATTAGTTTTGAAAAGCTACGGTATTCCAATCAAAGTTGCAGGAACAAAGCATTTTTTTAATACACATAAATTGCTGCCAAAAATAAATATTTTAAATTGTTATGGTGAAATGCGATAGACGACGTTATTATGATGTAAAAAGTGTATACAATTTATCTATGTATCTGTGTACATCATGTATCTACTTTTCCTATCACCAATTATTGGACATGATAATTTCACACTATTCTAATCATCAATTTGACAAGCTATTTTAATTAATTATCGATTAATATTATTGTTTTCCATATCTTATCTGTTTACGTAATTTAAATTTAATCCACGTACCAATTATGTTATCAGACTTTTCTGATGTAATAAGTTTTTTATATTAATTGTTGTGAGAAATAAAACTGTTTTATACTATAGCGAGCATCTGTAGAATTATATTGTTGGGGGATTATAAGGATCACAATTAGGTGTAACTGTTGGACATTACCATTGTCTAAATATGTTATTGAGTCGTGAAAATAAAAAGTTGCGGGTGTATTGTATAAATATATAAAGGTACATACAAAGTGTACATACAATAATTTATTAAACAACAGAAACTGATTAAACTATAATATTGCCATGAGTTAGAGATAATAATAGCGAGTTTTTATTACACTACGTTAATAATGTTTACCAGGGATTAATATGAGCTCGTACATGTGATTGAAACATTGGATAGTAGTGCTGAATCATCGTTAAAAAACATTTATGGGAATGGCGTACGACAATAATATTACAACTACATACCCCGATATGAGAAATTTTCGAAATATTTTTATATATATACATATTATTATCGTATTCTCTCTAGTATATTAATGATCATATAGATAAAGCGTGTTCAACACATTGCCACGATAAAAAACAGTTTTACACGAAATTAGAAAAATTATTTAAGGTATTTGAATTGAAGGTATTGAGAATTTTAAAAACAATCATATAGTAAGCATATTAATTGTGAGAGTAAATATATACGTATTAAAAATTTCAAACTTTTGGCAAAAAGAAAGAAAAATATTAAAATAAGCATTAACCCGTAAAGACACTACTTATACAATGGAAAAGAGCTGGTGCGTACACAAACATTAAAGTATAAGTTTTACGAGTTAATGTAATAAAATGCGTAATGGAAATAAAAGGGAATAAAACAGAGTTCTTTTGTAGCAATAATATTAAAAATTTACTAATAAAAATATAATATAAAGAATCAAATTTTTAATACTTTCGTCGGCTTACCTCAAATCCCTAGAATAGCAACAGAAGCAACATAATGATCTTTACCCTAATTCATTAACGATAAAAAACATAATATTTATTAATCTGATCAAAAGAAATAAATAATATTGTTAAAATAAATAATTAAAAATCTTTCGTTATCATTATTAAATTATATTCTGTAGATGAAGTTTCAGGCGATAACTAATTATAATTGTTCAAATCAAGGCAGTTATTACACCTTAGACAATGGCTATCCAACTGTAATTTGACTTGCTGTTAAAAACAAGATTAGCTTACAACTATATACTTTGTTGGAAAGTAAAATGATGGTTTAGCTTACGACTAACGATATTTTATTCAATATAAATTATTTAAATTACTTCCTCTATATAGGTACTTCAACATTCATTTGGTACGAGTAAAATCAGCGTTATTATATCACGAACAGGTGGATACCGTTTACTTAGTGAGGTCGTTGCTGTTTTTCTTTTGTGTATCTATCATCTATCTCAATACTTCAACAATTGTATTATACTTTCGCGAAAGAAAAAATATTTTCTTTCCAATCTTAAAAATATATCTATGTGTATACACGTATAATAATACTATAGGGTGTTCTTCGTTTAAATTTCGCGCGTTTATATAGTCTATATTGTCGAATTTCATTGACATATGTAGTAGGTTTTGAAAACTGATAAAAAAAATTGAGTGCAGGCAATAAATAAGTGCAGGCAAATCATCATTATTCCGCAGGAGGCGATAATCCTCTTTACGTTGTACAATGATAATAATATATATCGGTATACATAAGCGCAGAATGTACACTTGCGAACGCAAAAGCAGCTGGTCATATATCGCACATCCAAAGAATATATATATCTGCGGCTGCTGCGTAATTGATGTATATAAAGAGAACAATACGAAAACAACATAACGATAACGCCAGGTCTTTGCTGTATGTGATGTATCTTTAGCTATACGAAATGCATATGGAAGTCATCAGCTGCGCACTCAAAATCGAAAAAAGATGATAAAATCCCATTCATCGATTTCGGCTATATATATATATATATATCAAATCAAGCGCACGAGCAGCTTATAAAATCCTCATGACAAAACACGTGGCGCGCGATAAATCAGGCTGCGAGATAATCTTGCACAGATATAAATGTCGCGCATAATCATCACTCTCTATTGTTATATAAGTAATATATGCGTGTGGGCCTTTAATTCAGGAGAAGGCTTAGATACCTGTGGCTTGTGGTTGATCGGTTTGTGATGAGCCGGGACAGGCTGCATCGATGCCATCTCGCAAAGTTCCGGAGCCCGCACTCGTACTCGAGATAGACCCTAGAACGCGAATCAGCGCACACAAGTCAGGCTATACTGCGGCAGCGGCGGCTGTCTACACATTTTCTTTTTTTTCTTTCCTTCCCTTCAAGCCTTCGCGCGGGCTGGAATTTCGCGATTTTCTCGAGAACGGCTGAAGTGTATATCGTCGAATGATTAGATGTGATTAAGGTAGTGGCATAAGTCGTACTTTACGGCACGACGTGTATAACCGCACGAGCGTAGCGAGTGAGGTTAGAGTCGTGCCATGAAGAACGGCTTATGACACGCGTATATCGTACGATTTTTTATAGCACAGATTAGCATAAATCCGCTGCCACGGCTATCCGTGGCATTAGCTGTCCATTCTGGCACCGTGAGGTTAGCACACGAGCGCAGCGAGTGTGATATACATGGTGCCATAATGGACTACTTATGCCACGGATAGCCGTGGCATAAATGCGGATTTATGCCACCCTGTACTATAAAACGAATTTTTCTACTTAGGCAATGCTAATGAAAATTCTTTATCTTACAGTTCACATTTATACCTGCAATTTAAGATATTAGATGCTTCAAAATGTTGGTTTAAGTCTGTTACCTTTGAGACATATTTTTTACTAAAGTTTTTTACTAAAGCGATGTACACGATTCTGATCCTGAGTGGACGAAATGACACGTTTGACATCTCGTTTAATTCGTCAAAAGTTGCCTTAAAACTTTAAAGTTACGCATTTAAAAAAAAAAATTTTTTTTTTTTGTTTTCTTTTTTCAAACAAATTTATCAAATTGATAAAAAAAAGATTAATAACAAATTGTAAAATATTGGATAGATTTGTTCAAAAAAAGAAAACAAACATTTTTTAAAAAAAAGTACTCCATTAAAGTTTTAGAGCAACTTTTGACGAGTAAAACGAGATGCCAAACATGTCATTTCGTCCACTCAGAGGCTCAGAATCGGGCATATTGCAAAAAAACTTCAATAAAAAATATGTCTCAATGGTAACAGATTTATGAAACGTCGAGCCAACATTTTGAAGTATCTAATATGTCAAATTGTAGATATAAATGTGTACTTTAAGATAAAAAGTTTTCGTTAATATTGCCTAAATAGAAAATTTCTGCAGCTTTACAAAGAAAGCATCTTTTTCTTTTACTGTTAACCCAGGGATCCCCTTAAACAAGAAAAATAAAAGAAAGTAAGGGTTTCATCGATTATTCCAGCCCGACGAAGAGCAGGGAAGAAAGCAGAGGATCCGTCTCGAGAGGAGGAGATATGGCTCTAGAGCTGGGAGAGACGAGGCTGTTTACACTGCTATATATACTGGCGGTGACTAGCTAAGTAAGCGAAGCGATACTATATGGTGGCGGTGTGGCATATAATATAGCGTATAGCGTATAATGATACGCATATAGAAATCGGCAGCTTTCGACTGTTTCAAGGAAACGATTCACTCGCTGGCTACATTCAGATGCTACTGATGGCCTTTCTCAAGTAGCCTCTTTTGGTCAAGTTACCTCGGGCATTATTAGCGCCTGGGCCGCCGCCGGCGCCGTTCGGGCCTATCGACACTTGGCTCTGTAGCGAAGCTTTGGTCGCGTTGCTCGTCGAGCTGACCGAGTGGTGGGACGAGGAGGCCGGCTGGGCCCCGCCGGTGATCGTCGAGTTCGAGCAGGGCGTCTCGGCCGGCGTGCGATTCGCGTGGCCGCGCGAGCCCAGATCGCCGGTCAGCAGGTCGATGAGAAGCGAGGGCCGCTGAGTCCGCGGCTGACCCTCGTTCATCTGGTGCATGTCAGCGACGCTGCGCTTCGGCTCCGGCTGCAGCTCGTCTGCAATTCAGCCGGCGATCGAGTCAACTTTTCTTTTTGACACTCGGCCCGTTTTTGGGCTCGCGCAAATTAGTGCAACGATATGGTAAAACGAGTATCGAGCGCGAAGTTTGTTATTATTGTATAGCGAGGAGACTGGCCACTTTTGACCGGAGAAGTCTAAAGTAAATGTGAATTGTTTCTGACGAGTTGATGAAATCTATTATTAAATAGACATTGATTCCAAATATAAGCCATACTTCAAAGGCTTGTCTTTACTGTATACTGGTGTACGAATTTTAACTTGAATATGATTTGATAATTTTATAGATAATCAAAAAATGTATAGAAGATAACGAAACTAAATAAATATGTTTTGTCTCGCAATAAGTTTTCTAATCTTTCCAATTAATAACCCTACAGTCATACGACAAAGAAAATGTTTGTCTTAAATCCTATACAGACATTTAAGAATCTTCGATATAATTAATGGTACACTTATATCAAGCATCAGTGACTCGCACCTAAGCTTATTAGGCTGAATTAAATCAATTGATAATCATATAGTCTCTTCTGATAATAAACATTATCATCTCTTATGAAAAAGTATTTATATATTAATTTAATAATCGTTATCGTACTAGAGCACTTGATTTTCTTTTACCGAATTTCCGATCCTCTATTTCTTCCTTCAATTTGCGAAGTTCGTGCAGAAGATCGTTGAGCAGTGCACCGCGCGACTTTGGCACGGCCATGCCGACACCCCGGATTTTTTCTCGGATTATGCTCTGCATGTTTCTCTCGTGGTCGGATATGGGCGCCTGGCCTATCTTGTGAATTATGAACGGCAGCATTTGTATGTACAACGGCGTGCGGTGCGTCACGACGAATTCGAGGAAATTCCAAAGGTAGAGGGAGGCCTCGTTGCGCTTGTTCAATAATTTCATCGTTCGCAGAATCCTCGGCCATTCGGTCCTCAATTCCGATTCGAAGCATATAACTATTATTTTTAAGGCTGAGGAGAAGAAACATTTTGTTTTAGGAATTGTATCATGAAAACTATGCAAAGTCAGCTGATTTCGCTTGTAAATCAGTGCTTGTCATTACTTCGACTGAGTAAGTTTGGAAAAATTAAATTTAGGATCAGATGACGTTTCATTGTTATAGAGTTGTGCAAAATTAACGAAAAAACTAAAAAGCCAATTTTCTAAAGCCATTTGACTTACCTAAAAAGGCAACTTGGTACAATGTCAGTGATATTTTCGTCAACGTCTTCGAGTCTCTCGCGGCGAAAGTCAAGCTTCCCGTGCGTATATCGGTGGTTGTTTTGAGATTCGGTGCTGTCATCTGCATCGTTTTCGCGCCGGTAGGCCAGAGGGTATTTAAAACGGCTGTCAAGGCAAAGCATATGTCCGTTTGCCTCAGCTTGGGCACGTCTACGAAAAGAGAAAGGGCGAGTAAGTAAGCCTCGATTAGAGGTAAACGACTAAAGAAATTACGATATAGTATCGCAGAAACTCGACCTTTTCTACCAGTTCCCACACGGAGAAACAATGGTATGAGCAAATTCAGCAGAACGTTCTCCGCTCTAGCCGCCGTGGCGAACATCGAGTGCCCACCACAGACGTTCTCCAGGGTATAGCCTTCGCCCAGCGAAATCACCTGAAGCGCGATCAGCCTCAGGACAGTCGAGCAGAAGTGTTGCGGTGGAATCTTGCTCATGAGAGCAGCCGACGCCGACGAGGTGACTTCGATCTGCGCGGTGTCGCCGATTATGAGGGACTGACAGGTGCTCAGCAGAGTCTTCAAGTACTGGAAGTGGGCGATGTAGGGACACTTGAGCAGAGTCTCGTAGACGCCTTTCAGAAGATCGCTCGCGGCGTCCCAATTCGTGTTGCGCCTTATGGAGGCCTTTTTGTAGATCTTGCTGAAGGTCTTGTCAAGTCGGCGGAGAATGATGGTGAGGGCCGGGCGCATGTCGTCGTTCGACCACTCGGTCGAGGGGAGAATGTCGGTCATGTAACGTTTCAGGCCACGGCAGGCCATGGCGCCCGGATCGTAGGGAGAGATTTTCAGGAGACTGTGCGCGATGTCCGCTAAGCGCTGCGTTATAACCGAAGATCGAGACAGCGTTGATTGTTGGGAAAGAAGCAGGGTGGGTAAGGTATTTTTTGGGAAGATATAGTACTTACGATGTGACACCTTGAATCCAACAGCTCTATAGCCTTACCGTCCTGCGACTTTTTGTTCAGCTCGACGAGCCTCACGGAACTTCTGGCCACGAATTCGCCGACCATATTGAGCAGAGTATCTCTGGGCCTGATGAATTCGTTTTTGTGTCCAGTCTCGGTGTCCTCGTTGTCGCGTTCGTAAAGCTTGCTCTTCGTGTGCTCGGTGTACTTGCCGATGTGAGCCTCCTCGTCGAAGTCGAAGCCGGGAGAGTAAGGGCCTTTCCCGTAATTTCTCTGGCTCGAGCCTTTGTGCTCGGGGCTCGCTTTCTGCGGACGATTGTAGTACCTGGAGGACAACGTGAATATGCAATTCGGACTTGACAAATTCTTTGATCGTGTGTGATTTCTTCTCTTGGCTTACTTTGCTAAAGCTTCCGAATTGTTGACGAGTGTTCTAACAGCTATGGCAAGCTGATTAATGATTTCCTTCTCCGTTTTTCCCTCCTTGTTGTACGTTGGCAGCTGAATTTGTTGGACGTAACACGGCATTATAGCTTCCAGTATGGTCTGCGATAAAAAAATTATGGATATAAGAATCGTAAAAAGTGAAACTAACATTATTAATAAATATCGGCAAAAGTGAAGATATAAACATACAAGCATTTGTTGGCCTCGTATAGAATCGGCAGCATACGATATGACCATCACGCAGAGGGAAATGCAATCCAGTATCGTCACCATTTCGTTCTCATCGTGGTAACAAAAGTCAATGGCTTTCAGTGGCTTATCTTCCTTCACCAATTCTCCAATGTTGAGCGGATCGGGCGAAGGAGTCTCGAGACTCAAAAGTAGATTAAACAGACACGAAGATGGCACCTGAAAGCAGCGCGTGAAATATCACCGGCTGTTCTGTCTGTATGTTAATCTGGAATGTATACCTTGTGAGAATCACCAACGACGCTTTGCTCGTCGGTGTCCAAAATCGCGGAGACGCTTCCGAACATTTGCAGTATAAACGGCTTTCGATTCATGAGATAGAATTGCTTGACAGCATACTCCACGGTAGTCGTCACGAGTTTGTTGGTCTGGTGGGTCGAGTAGAGCTGCAACAACGTCGGCATAATCAGGAAGTAACCATTCGTCGAGAAGATATTTTTGAAGTTGTGAGCCGCGTTGATGTAGGTTGCCACCACGTAGCGCAGTATGCAAGAGTCCTCGCTGTGCAGAATCAGCGCGCCGTTGAGCACGTTGAGAAAGAGATGGATGTCGCCGGAGTACGCGAAGTTTCCGGCCATAGCTTCGAACATACGAGCTATCAGTCGGACCCACATGAACTTGTGCATCACGTCGAGAGCCAAGAGTTCCTGAAATCCCAATTGTTTCTCATGTTTAATTATGTTGCTAGTTAATGATAATTATAGCTTCGTTTACCCTGCCCAATTCGCCTCCTTTGTAGAGATCCAAATCAGCTTCCAAAGCTTTGCGAGGAAAGGAGGGTAGCTTCATCAATTCCTCGTGCAAAAAGACAACTCGCTGTACCACCATATCGACGTTTTTCAAAATCGCCCACGTTAGCAAGACTTTTCCAATCTCGACAAACTTGTGCTTCAGCTCCTGCCTTTGCAAGGCGTTGAATGCATCTTCCGGTTTCATGTAAACGAGCTCCAGTTGCGGATACTGAGAGCGTTTGAAGAAATAATAATCTCGAACGTATGATGATGGGTTGTGTATTTGATCTGAAAGAATTAGGAATTAATCATCATTGCAGATGACAAGGTGCGTAAAGAAAATTTGAGATATATCTTACGAGTCTTATAATCCACCAAGAAGTACTCTTTATGCTTCGGCTCATCAATGCCAAAGAAGTCGAGAGATTCTCTAAGGATTTGACAAAATTGGGTGTCTTCTTGGACGGGAAATTGAGAAGGAATGCCGCCAGCATCCGGATCTTGGGGTCCGTGTACAATGATCTTTTTGGCCGAAGGTACATTGGCTGTTAGTAAAATCGAAGCGTCGCACTGTTCCTTTCTCAAAATTTGCTTCAAATCTTTGAACATGATCCCGTGAACACTATGCACAACCTGTCAAGTCAAGAAAACTCAAAGTTAATGGAACGCTACTTTTGCAGTACACACGTGCCGATAATCTTTGCATACCATCCAGAGAACTGACAGCGCCGTACCGATCAGCTGTTGGCCTTCTTCGTGTGGGGATCTAACGTAAAACATGACGTAGCCAATAATGTAATTGTAAAGAGCGAACGCAGCTTGTTGAGGTAATTTGGGAACGAATCTTATTAAATGCCGCAGTATTTTGAACATCAGGTCCTGTTGATCTCTTGTCAGCCTCTCCAGAACGTAGCGCAGAAACAAAGCGCTATCCTCGACTAAGCAGTTCCAAATAACTTGGTAGGCCATTTCGTACACTGCGTTTCCGTCTTCCGAGACAGCGCAATCGTCGAGCATACTGATTATTTGAATGATAGCCGAGCACAGGGTGGAAGGAAAAAGAGACAGCGCGGACTGTCCATGATGAGTTAAATTTCTGGGGGCCATATCACCACCATCTTCGTCCATGTTACCTTCAATTTAAACGTTCAGATCGTCAGAGCATGCTTAAATAAAATGAAAACGTTAGATTTTAAAAGGAAGAAAGAAATGCATTTACCCTCATCGTGATCATCGCCAACTGGACTAGGTTCGTAAGCCGCTTGGAATGTAATTGGAATGGTGGTTATCAAGAAATTTTCTCTCTCCTCGCGTTTCTTATCGTCTTGAGCTTGCAGAGCTCTCTTTATTAATTCGGTCTGCTGCTTCTTCCGAGTCTTCGTCGCGGTAACGAGAGCTCTCTGCAATCCCCATTGCAGTTTTCGACGAATCGAAATAAATAAATACCAAATATAAATAATGTTGATACTTGTCTGTACGAAAAATTTAACAACTCACGTGTCGCTCCTGATTAATCGTGACTTCCTCGACCTTGGTCTTCACCTGAGGCATCCAAGGTGGATCGACGACCGGCAACGACTCGATACCGATCTTCGGCGACGGCAAAGTAAACTCGATTCCCGGTGGCGGAACTTTGAACGTCAAATGAGCCGCTTCCTCCATTCTCGGCCAAACTTGGTACCTGAACTTCCACAGGATTTGAAACTTCAGAATAGCGCTTATACGAATCGCCGGTTCATCGTGTTTCAATCCGCGCTGCATTATGTCGATGGCTTGAGAAGGTGCTCGAACGGCAGCCACGATGAATATAGACGCGGCAGCTGCTGCGACCTCTTGATTCATTTCCAGCAAAAGTTCCCAGGCCACCGGTATGATGTCGATGAAGTGCTCTTCCGTCATGACGACCGCGCCTTTCAAAAGAGTGGCTATTGGCGCGTGGAATGCATCCTTCACCTGGTTCTTTATGTACTTCTGGATGGGAAGTGGCTCCTTCTCCTTGTCGTCTTCTTCCGGTGGCTCCATGGCTTTGTTGAAGTCTATGCCGTAGTCCGACTCGTGGTCGGCCAAATCTTTGGATGAATCGCGCATGAAGCGACCCGACTGCGAGCCTTCCTTATCGATTCTGAAAGCAGCGTCGGGCTGTTGTGAATACACGCACCGTAAAAAGCTGTAAACTGAAGAAACGCACGAAGCTTACTTGAATTTTCTCCCAACGCTGTCCTTTCTTCGCACAGGCGAAACTTGAGCGCTGGTCTGATCCGACACCTTCCTGCCTCTTTTGTCCTTCTTACCCTCCTCCTTCTTGTCGGCGTCGAAATCGAAGAGAGTCGATCCGTTGATTATGCCAAACTCTTCACCGTAAACCTTGCGAACGGCCCTAATGAGTCTGTCGCTGGCCCGCATTTGACGTCTGTGACAGTAGGGATGGCAAAAGGTTTGATGGCAGCAGTAGAAATTGAAGTTGCTCGCTACGCCCACCACGACTTTCATCCAGGGGAAGTTCTTGTTGGTCTCGTCGGTGTCGTTACTGTCGCTGGGACTCTCCGGCGGTTGATCGTCGCTCAGAATACCTGGAGACTCTTCGCCGCTGACTTCGCCGTAAAGGCCGGGTTCGGAAGTATCGCTTCTATCCGACAAAGAGCTGACTTTTCGCTTCGATTGAATGGAATCGGCTCGTCGAACTGTAAAGAGATACGAATGAGAGAAAGCCGTTTGACAACGCGATGCGATTCACCGTTGACTTTCTTACACGCTTCAACTTCAATATCTTTTCCCTCCTTAGTACCGCGGCGTAGCTTCAGACTACGTCGTTTGAAGGAGCCGGTAGCCGTGTTGCCGGCAGTACCACGACGCAGTAGAAATGGCCTTCCAGAAGCAGTTTGGATGCGCTTGTTTTTTTCCTTCTCGTTGTTTAGCACTTCTTCACCTTGGATGGTCACGTTGGACTTGCTACTTCCTTCCGACTCGTTGTCGGGCTCGTGAAGTACGAAGCTGATTTTACGTTCTAGAGAAAACCGAGAAAATTTTTGTTTTTACCGTTTAAAAAAAATTGTTTTCATCTATTATACTCAAATTTGACGAATGAATACCGGTATTTTCTCTATCACCAGCGATAGACTGCAAACTTTGGGCGGAAGTTTGAGACTGTCCCATGGAAGAGAGTGCCATGCTCCAACGACGATTAGCTTCACGACTATACAATTTTTCCCAGGGAGGTGGCCGTTCCTTTGTAGACAGTCTGCTCGATTTGGGAAGTGTCGGATAGGTTTCACGAAGAAATGCTGTTATTTCCAAGAGCAGCATACATGCGATAAGTCGCAGAGCCACTGGACAAGACGTTCCGTAAGTGTTGATGCTGGCTGAAAATTTGTCAATTCCACTGATGCATTAGTATATTCGTTGTAATGTCTCAAGGTGTATTTACCTTCGTCAAGAAAATCTTCCTCTTCGTCCTCGATAACCAAATCCCTGTGTTTACTCTCATCCGCGATAATGGAACAGACTTGCTCGACGTTCTGCTTGTCTTCGGCCATAAACTCCTCGAGCCTTGATCCCAGTGCCTTTGAATTAAAATACATGTTTTACATACATAAATGTCATTGGCAAATCTTGTATGCGCATATAATATCTACCTCAGCCCACTGATAAAACAGTTTTCCAGCTGCTCTCTGCAATACGTGAGTTCGCCTCAATCCTGTAGGTGCGCTTCTATTGTTCAGGGCCATCGAAGGTCGAAACATTGGATAGTTCAACTTCATCCAAGTCGGCCAGTGTCCTTTATTGCATTGATGCACGAGATGGGCGCATTCCAGAAGCATCGCCGCTCGAGCCACCACGGGTGCGTGTGGCTGTCGTGGACAAACGCATATATACTTCAGTAAACTTCATTTTCTAGAGCGACGAATTATTTTACGATAACGCTCACTGACCAAGTCGAGAAGAGCTCCCATCAAATGGTGATCCGGCACCGAGCCTGGCTGGCAAGTTTCCAGCAGGAATGAAAATCTTTGTATTCCCTCCAAAACCAATTTCTTCGGGACCAATCGCCGCTCTTTCAACACCACGAATTCCGACTCTCTGGACGCATCGCCGTGATCCATAGAATTTCTTCGGCTGAAATCTACGCAAGAATATGTCATGTCGGTTTTAAAGCACTCGACTTTTTTAAAGGTTTATCATCGCCGTGTGTACTCACAACTGCCCTGGACTTCTTCGAAGCTTTCCTTCTTCTTTCCCTTCCGCAAACCGATTTTACTCAACTTGTCTTCCATCCGACGTTTCGCTTTCTGCAAGGTTTGACTAACTCTGCGAGAAAAAATACCGACTTACAAAAATCGCAGCTCAAATTACTTTCTCAATCAGAGTTCTGTTTGGTGCAACAATTTACCCCCTCTGCGTACGAGAGACTCCACGTCGATGAGCTCGTCGTAGACTCGGTTGCCTCACGAAGCTACATTCCGTCGGCGACTCGCTGCTTTCGTGGCTATCGGTCGATTCGGTTCTCCCGTACTCTTTGCGAAACCAATTGACTGAGGAGAAGACACACGGGTGTACTTGAGAATCAAGCGTTCGAGATGAAAATCGATCGTATACCCAAAATACACTGGATACCTAAGCCACCGATTTTCAATCGGTTCACCTTTCTCGACTTTCTGATGCCGAAGGAGGGCTCGCTCAGATCCAGGTTTCTCTCGCTCTGCCTCGGCGTCAGCATGTGGTGCTTCTTGCGGATGTTGCCCAGAGGACTCTGGCTCACCTTGGCGTTCTCGTCGCTCAGCTCCGTTTCCAGCAGGCTCTGGAGACGAGTTTCAAGGGGATCGTACAGATCGAACGGGACGTTTCAATTGGGTGGACAAATAAAATACCATGTGCATTCAAGAGAGTTGCCTGTTTTATGAAGACCGTGATAAGAGAGTATGCAATTTTGCAAAGTAGTGGAGTTCTCTAGAATTTCGAAGATATGATCTAAAAAAATTACTACGTGAATGTCTATACAATAGCCATTGTAGACAAAAATTTAATGTTATATACAAGACTGATGTATATATTACAGTACAATATTATTTGTGGTTTGAGTATATATCGTTTGCTGGTGATGTGTATAACGCAATAACAACTACATACTATTTGCAATTCAGTAGACTATATGATCTTCTCTACGGGATCACTCTTAACTTCCGGTTTTGCGATCTTACGAATTATTGGCAAGCATTTGCCAATCGCATGTCTATATTATATTCGTACACATCACCGGAGATTAAGAGGTACTAATCTAATGAAATTAATTATTATTTTGCGCGATCTTACCAGCAACTCTCCTTTGTTATTGCGACACATATTTACCGCACAGGTTGACGAAGTGCTTCTCTTTTTAAACAAAAACTTTCGGGCACCCCTGTCGTCGATCGTGTAGCAGCCGTCGGCGCCCAAATCCGCGCTTTGATCGATGTCAAACGGATACATGTGCCTTTGAACAAGAAGCAAACGTCCTTGTCTAACCAGACCAGCAAGTAAAAATGTGCGACTAACGAACCTGATGACTCGCGTAGTCTGCACTTCGCTCTTGTATCTCTTGTTGGGTATGTCCGCGGAATCGAGTATGCTGCTCAGAGCGACTCTGCGGAAGACGCCGCCGTGGGCTTCCTTCACGTAGGTCATGAATTGCCGGAGATCGCAGTAGAGGGAAATGTTCTCCTGGGTCTTCAGATCCTTCGAGACCTCAACGCAGCGCGTGACCATCGGCTTGAAAACGCAACCCATGATGTGCGACTCGATATTGCGGAACCTGTGGCCGATTCCGCTGAGATTCGTGTAATTGTTGGGCAGACCGGTCGACGGTGTCGAGGAATTTTGCGCGTTGCTACCGCCGGCCATTGGATTATTCAAGTTGGACATGCCGCCGATTAGACCCGCTCCGAAATTCGTAGCGTAGCCGCCTTGAGGAACGGCATCGGGCGATTTGCTGGAGCCGCGCTTTTGATCTGGAATCGCAATGGGAATTGGTTTGCTTCGGTAACAAAAATGTATAAAAATAATAATAGAAAACGTATAAAAAGTAAAACAAATGCAATTGTGCTGTTATTCGTTTCTACTGACTGAGTGGCGAAAGCAGTGAACTTGGATCGACGCAGAAGCCGACGTAAGAGTGGAAAAACTCGACCACATCGGTTATCGGTCGGTCCCTAGTCATGATCCTCAAAAAGTTGGAAAACTGCTTCGAGCTTGCCTTGTGCAACTTCGAGAAAATCGTTTGAATTTGCGATCGACAAAAATCAGCTTGAGGTCCCCGTATTCCATCGGGACAACCATGAGGACAGCCCAAGTGTCGCAGTATACGCACGAGACAATTCATCATCAGATTGTGTGCGGTGGTTACTTTACTTTCCTCTTTTTGCATACCACTGTCAGGCGAACCCTCCTTTTTGTTTCCATAATCGGACTTGTCAACCGAATCTGCGATACATGAATTTTGGTATTAACGTCGGACGCAGTTCTTCACATTAATAGAAAACAGAATTTGCAAATTTCACCTTGATTGTTCTCCAACGTTTCGTCTCTTAAGCACTGCTTCAATACACCCATGTCCATCAAAAGTTCGATCAGATTTAAAATCAACTCGCAGACTCGCAGTGTACAGCTTTGGTTGTCTCGTAGTACTATATTATGTATTGCCTGAGTGTAGATCATACAAAAAAGGCTGTTTTGATTGTAATTAATTGTAGTCGATTCTTAACAACGTTCTCCTTACCTTCAGGACAACCTGCAAATCAATGTCACCTTCTTTCGTAATGTAGTAACCGGATCCTGGCGCTTCGGGAAGTTCATCGCCAGAATAAGTGATGTTCGAATCGGTTTGCGATCTAGTGAGACTCGGCTTTCTCTCGAGTGGTGGTTTTCGGCCCTGATTACTCGCAATATCCAATTGACTGTCTATAGATCCCTACATGATAAGAAATTAATAAAAAAGAATCCTCGACATAAGCATTTTATCGATACTCTATTTGTAAATATAAACGATCGTATGGATTAAGTTAATAACGAACTTGACGCTTCATGTATTCCGGAGACGGTGTGGGCGTATGCTCCGTAACTGTAATGATGGGATTTGGCACTCCACTTGATTGACTGTAAAAATGACTTTGCTTCCTTTCTATTTTTGTATCACCGATGTATCTAAAATTAGAAAAAATTTTCTATGGAGTCTTTTCAAACGAGTATCGAGTGCTTTTTAATTAGAATAACAACATGCGGCGCCTAAGTTAATAATCTGCACTTTTTCAATATAATAAAGCTATAAAGTCATTCTAAACAATATAAGAAAATAGACGACAATTTAGTAGATCGTGAATTACGCGGACTCGTTCAATTTTATTGTACTTTTCTTCATGTTTAAATGTCTGGCTTCGGAATATACTCAAGAGTATAATCATTGCATTGCGCAGGCGCTATAAAAGTATATGCATTTAAGAACTGAAGAAAAATAATTTGTTTTTTTTTAATTATTACAGTATGATATCATGTACCTGTTGATATAAATTATACTCTATTTATATACTTTTTGATATATTACAGTCCTTTTTAATCTTCAAGTTATAATGCATTCCAGCAATAATTAATTTTCACATGCTTTTAACTAGAATCGTATACAATCTACTCATGTGCAGTAGTAATATAAACTGAGTTTAATTACAGCATTTTATTTGATTTAAGCTTTATTTATAATGTAACGTTTAATAGTGTATTAGACTCTTTGATAATCGTACGTCAATTATATTTTATACAGTATATTATTGCAATAACATGCATTAAATCTATAGCTAAACTAAAATGAAGGAATATCTTGGAAAATTCAAAGTATGCATGATATACAGTTGATTAGAAAACCCTGATAGAAAATTCAGCATTTTTGTTGAAGAGAAATATTTTCAACCGCAATCAATAGTAAAAATGTATGAAGAATGTCGTTGTAAAAAGTAACAACAGTAAACCAACACATCTTTAACTTTTCCATTAGGGAGGCATTACGTTATATAGTGATAATAACAATTTATATGACTATTATTCAAACAAAGCATCCTCAGATTTTTCTGAATTCGTCAAAGTTATACATATTTACTTATTACAATAAACTTTCAAACTACACTTCAATGTGCATTCTGACGCATCAAACTAAAGGAATAATATAATATACAATGCTAATCGTATAAAAATTCTAGAGAACTAAAGCCTACGTATAAGCATGTGTAATTATGGACAGATCATTTATGGCTCAGTATATATATATTTTCCATCTCCATTGCAGAACACGATATATATATCATTCAAATATTTACAAGTGATAAGTAGCAAACAAATGAAAATCATGAGAATTTACAGTATATTATATACATATTGAAATTTTGCATATCAACGAAAGAATAGAGAGATAGAGAGACACACACAGAGAGAGAATAGAAAGAGAGAGCTTTGAAGTAGAACCTGTTTTTCTTTTAGGAAAGAGCACGTTTGTAACTTACCCTCCCGCGGTCAGCTCGTTAATCAAGCAACTGAGCACGAGTTCGGGGTGAAAGGACGTACGAGAGTGAAAGAAATGAGACACACATAGAGAAAAAACATTATAAACAAATAGGAGATTGAGTGTGTTGTTATTTAAGTTGTAAATTTTTACATTTATATACGCGTTCACACGTTTTCACACATATATACACACTCCCGATTCTGTAGTCGCGGACTTTGTTCTGGCTTTCTTTTAAACATTAACTTTCATCTTTCCGAAAAAATAGCTCCGAAAAATGCTCAAAAATCGCGATGCGAATAGAATGGTAAAGTAGATGAAAAATATAATGGTTATGGGACAGGTGTAAAAAATTCTGGAAAAAAATTCATTTGTATACAGCGCACTATGATGTGCAGAAAAAATATGGTCTATATAGCTTGTATGTAAGTGTATATGTGACCTAGAATGTACGCGTGTAAAGTTAGATTTGCAAAAGTATAAGAAAAGAAACTTTTACGTTCATACTGTGTATATAATTCATGATAAATGATCTATAAAAGAACATGTTTACAGTGTGTTTAATAGATAACCGCATGTATGGTAAGAGTTCAAAAATACTACGGATATATTATTCGTCAAAAATCTACACTGCAGCTACACTGGGCACAGCGTTCGTACAAGCATACGTTTATAATGTATAAACAATCTCAGAATGTAAACAAATAAAATTTCAATATTTTTTCCAATTTGTTTCTAGAAATGTGAAACCAATCGATCGCCAAGAAAGCGGAATCGGTATCACTAGAACGACGAGTGAGTGTACGAACGATTGCAAAAAAATTCGATCAAGATCAAGATCCTCAATAATATATTCTGTATATTATACGTATATATAGTTGTGGAACATAAAATAGTTTGATAATGAAAAGTCGAAAGTAGCGCATAATTCGTCGAGCTCTGTATAGCGTACCTCAGACTTGGCATACTTTTCCCTTTGATGAGATTGGTCGGCTGATCGATGTAGTCGGGATCCTTAGCGTCGAAAATTTTCGAGCAGATCGACGGCTGCCTGGTGAGCCGACCTTCGCCCGTGTCCAAACTTCTATGACATTCCTGTAATTAGAGTAAGTGCCGCGTCAAATGTTTTTGGCTCGCAATGCTCAAATACACGTCTCTATTAATATACCTGTTCGAAGAGGGCTTTCGGCTCGTCTTGGCATATTTTCTCTAGTGCTTTTTCCGACTTGGATAGCAGCTTCGTCTCGACGAACGCCTTGAGATCGGCCATTTTCATCCGCTTTTTCCCTTTCTCGCTCGCGCGCCTCGCGTGACTTATCTCCGTCTCATGGGTTTTGTACGTCACCTCGCCGTAGCCGCTTATATCTGCGGGAACAGATCGCTAATTTTGCAGATTTTTTTCATCGAGACGAATAGGGCTTTTGTATATTCTAACTCATTGGAATGTCCGCTTATCTTAATCGATTTTGAAATAGTTTCTCACGCCCGCATAAATCTTATCGATTCATAATAGCGCAGTGTGTGACCTAAATCCGCGTTTAAGTCGTGTTATTCGTGACCTAAGTAGTCGCACCCTCTACGTTCTTGTAAATAACGTCAAAACAAATCGACTGCTTGTATCACGAATAATCGTGACTGCAGAATTGAGTAGGCTGCGCTATAAAATTGTATAAGATACTGCTATGACCTAACTGGCCCATTGCGTAGCAAGAATATCACCCTCGTCAATCTTGGACGCTATGCAACACGCTGAACAATAATGGCTCACTTAGGTCACATGCGCATCGTAATATACTATATTAATCTTGTCTCAGCTATCTATTTTATGCATTTATTTTGTGTTAAAGGCTGTATATTTTCATGCATAAGTAAATACAATGAAAATGTCATTATATTTGCATACCAGCCGATAGTACTGCATCTCGCGAATCTTGAGCATCTGCATATTCTTTGCTGTCGTCTCTTTTCTTACTTTCAGGACTTTGATAAATGGAAACTTCGATTTTCGGTATAGGCAGTGAGTTGCTTCGTCGCCGAGGCATCTGTTGCACCGAACTGTCTTCGTTAATTTTTCGCAAACTGCAATATCAAATGATGAACTGTCAATGAATTATTTACTGAATTATAGGGTTAAGATAGGGGAAAATATTTTAATAAAATTCTGAATTTAACTATCTCTTCGAGCATAAAAATTTTTTAAAAGATTGAAATTTAGTGATTTTTTCAAATAATATGTAAGTGCGTTTCACCCGACGCAACATGATATGCCTGGAATGAGTGTTACTTATGGAAAAAAATGATAAATTAAACTAGTGGATTACGAAAAATTATGATACATCTAGTGGAAGAAATAGGAACATTATAAGAAAAGACTCTAAATATATCCACAAGTTTCCGTACGGAGTAAGGAAATGGTATAGTTTCCATTCTCATACTTACTCCCGAAACATAACTTAGTGGAAAAATATTTTCTTAATAAAAGTATTTTAATTTAAAAAAATTAAAATTGTGCTTGCATCACTGTGCAATAAAGAAGTTTAATTAATTCAAGTTTTATTAAAAATGAAATATTAACAAATAAAGATCCCGCATTTGGCACGTGAAGAGCCTTACATTTTCCGTAGTATAATAATCAACCATTTTAAAATATTTTGTAGAATGGCATTTGAACCATATCTTAAAACAAAGGTGATTCAAATGCCATTTGACAAAAATGTTCAAATACCTGTTTCAAACTTGGAAAATTGTCAAAAATAATGGAAAGCAACTATGTCCCGATTTTTCGTAATTTTGTTGTTGTTGTTGATATAATTAAATTAGCTGCTTTTTGGTTCGTTACGTTCTGGCGCGAAATTTGAATTATCGTTAAAATTCCACCAGAGTAATCATATACGTACACAAGAATTCAAGGAAATTACCGATTATATAAAAACTGCAGAGCCCAGTAAATTCCCTCTTCCTGCCACTGGCCGATGAAAAGACACCTGATGACGGCGACGTCCAAAAATGTAGCCGCCCGCACGTCCAAATCAATCGTCGAGATGCGATTATTCTCGTTGGCGGACGAAGCGCAGCGCTGCCCTGCTGACGTTTTGGGCTTCGACGTGTCCGCGTCGCTTTCCGGCTCGTATTTTCCCGATTTTTCCTCCTTACCTCTTTGCTCGTCGCTGCGATTGTTTCAACGCCATTATTTTCACTCTCTCTATTGCACTTGTGCATCGAGTATCTATATATAAATAGAGAATAATCACCTGTCCTGCTGCCCGAGCGGCTTTCCCTCGTATTGCCTGTAAGAATCCAATTCGGATATGGCTGTCACTTGTTCTATGGTCAAAGTTGGCTTCGAAGAGCTGCTCGATCGGCGACCCATGGCTACGTGAAAAATGCTGGCTTCGCCCTGTGAAAAACAAAAAATCAATATTTTGTCGAGCAGTGAAAGAAGTGAGGAAATACGAACGAAATATTAAATTTTCCTTACAGCGTATATTGTTGATACTTCTTTGACGCCGTCGAGCATTCTCTCGGCTTCGTCCAGCGATGGCAGTGTGAATATCACCTGAAACACAAGAATCGGTTTAACGTCGATGCAATTTTGAAATTGTACATCGATGGACTTACCACATGCTCGTCTTCGGTGCTCGAGCTTTCTTCTGGAATCGTTTCGGGAAAAGCTTTGTCTTTCGGAGACGAGACCCAAGAACTCTGAAAATATAAATTTTCACGTTATTCTCCGTGTATTAGAATAATACCGTTCGTATGTGCAACGACTGAAAGATATTCGTTGAAATAAAATATACTGCCACAAAAAAAAAAATTATTTCATTCATAATCTCAAACGAATCTTTCTATCAATCACGCTATATTGTTAAATAATCTCACATCGTCGTCCAAGCCTCTGGCCGGCGGAGTCGGCAGATTCTGATCGGAGAACGGAGCGTTCAGATTTTGGTTCGGCGGGCTGTCGGCTGCAAATATCAGAAGCACCCCATTTTTACGTCACGTCGCATGACCTGCATGTGAAACTACATTGCCCGACTGTTTTCACTTACTGCCCACAAAAACGTCGTCCGAAACGTGCTGCGGCCTGACGGTCCTCGTCATCGTTCTCCACAGAGCTCGTGGCTTCGGTCGGCAGTGGGCAGTAAAACACGGACTATCGGGGTGACGACACTCGTAGATGGGATACCAAATTTTCTGGCCGTTCTCTAAGCGCAGGCTGCCCTTGAAGTCGATGTCCTTCAAGTGATTGCACAACGGCACGAACAGGTAGACGAATAGCTGCGGCGCGAGAACGAGAAAGAGCGAATTCGAAGTATACAATGTTATGCCGATGAGAGTGAATAGTTCGAACTCGAAAAAAGAAAATTAAATATAATGAGTAGGAAGCTCATTCGTATGATTCTTTAAAACCGTGCGGATAGAAGACTCTTGACTCAGAAAGTACCGAAGCGATTGCGCAACTTCAGCCGAGTACTCACGGTCATGGTGGGTATGGAGAAGAGATAGTAAAACGGATTGTTGAGATCGCCGTCCTGCTCGGTGCACTCCTCGGCCGCGTCGAGGACGATCCAGTGGAGTATGTAGAGAAGCGTCGTCTCGAGCGGGCCGAGATTCTGAAAGTCCTTCCTGCGAATTTCCAGAAAAGGGAGAGAGGCCCGCGTGAGAAACTGTGCCCGGGGAAATTAAGCGCAGATTACAGAAGCGTAAGCTGAGATGCACCCACTTGTTGTTCAGAAGATTGGCCGTCGCGTGTAGAACGAAGGGAAGAGACGCTTGGATCAAACGCCATCGTGGCACCGTGCCCAGTATCGTTCTCAAAGAAGGTGTCAGTTCATTGTGGATGTTCTGTACCAGTACTCTCTCCATGGACTGGAAAACAAGTCGTCGATTCACAATATGTACAGCGCAATATATGTATGTGCACAATGTGCTCGCGCAGAGTGCACAATAGATATATAGAGACGCGGAGAGAAAAAGTTGGCCGGAGCCGCTTACCGTGCAGGCCTCCTTCATCTCCTACACATCCGCGTATGGGACACGCATGAGGAGCAGACATTCGATTAGCTTATTTTAAATTTAGACGACGCTTTTGGCGGCCGTGGGCGCGCGTGTATATAACGTGCGCGCGGGAAAAGCATTGCGCGCGTATGTGATATATACTTACGTGATGTCCTGGCGCGTGCTGGCAGAACTGCGAGGCAAATTGGATTGATTAATCGGCGAGTTGCGAGGGCTTATTTTTGAGATTATAGGGAAAATATCGTAGCGCTAAAAATTTCAAAGAGAAACGCAAGTCTGCCTTACCACGCACGACGCCTCGTGCACTCGTCCCAGCTTAGCCCTGATGAACGGCCTGCAACGGAGACGATGCGGAATTATCATCGGTTACACAGATAAGAAATCGGTCGGCAAGCGATCGCACGATCGACGATTCGGTATATAAATCGTTAATCCAGCGATTCCGAATGAACACTCACTTGAGCTGGCGCCACAGAAACATCTGCACCGGAATGGGTATTTGGGGCTCGGACATGGTGTCGAGGTGTCGATTAAAGCTCGTCAATTTCTCTCATCTCGTCTACGGAACGAAGAAGTTTACAGCGCAGAGGTTACCACTCGCAATGAGGTCCATCCAACGCGTGTACACCTAGGCGAACAGCTGCGCTCGGCTCTCCTTAATTCCGCGAAACTCGCGAGTCCCGTACATCATCGCGCGGAATCCATTTATTACGTAATAAAGCTCTCTGTACATCCCAGAAGGCTGCACGTTCCCTCCCGCGCAGCCAACTACCTCCTCGCGAGCGCACCTCCTCCTCGGTCTCGTCCATACCTCTCAAGCTCCATTCCACATATCGCCGCGGAACGAGGAAAACGACGAGCAAGAGAGAGAGAGAGAGAGAGAGAGAGAGACGGAGAGACAATCACATCACGCGACGAGGCGCACACTCGTCCCGCTGGCCCAGTTTCCCATCGCGAGATCAGCGAAACTCTCGGCGACGCGAATTATCGGCGCAGAGGAGAGAAGGAGAGAGAGAGAGAGAGAGAGAGAGCTTTTAGGCCGAGAATAATGACGGTGTCACTCGGACGACTGGCAACCCCCGCGCGAGACAAAATTCTGGGAAAAGCTCCGGCCCGAGACACATGCGTACGCGCACGCGGCCGCGCGCAAATCCAGCGCGCGTCGATCGATCGGGCCGCGAAGCGCGCTGGACCGCAAGCTCCTGTCTCTGTGTGTTGTACACATCGCGCGTCGCATAACCTCGCCATAATTCCCTTTACGCGGAAGACCTGTGTATACTTGCGGCCAATAATTAAGCTCGAGATTTGCTTTGTTCGCTCGCTGAGGAGAGCCGAGTGATGGGAGAGTCGCGTATATACAACGGGACAAGAGCTATTGCGATCGTAGTTGCGCAAGTCCGTGTACGCAGGTCTGTACCTCCCCCAACGTTTATGAAGCGACAAGTCGTCGGAGCTTGCGTGTATTATAGAGAGAGAGAGAGAGAGAGAGAGAGAGAGAGAAAGAGAGCCTCGATATACGCATACGAAAATAAAGCAAGATTGGCAGGGTTTGCGACGAAGGAGCGATAGAGCTTTTTCTATTAATACTGCGGGCCTCTATGCGTGTATCAAAGAAAGAAAGAAAGAAAGAAGCCTCAGGCCAAAAGAGCTTGCATCCGAATTTTGAAGAGTGTCGCGAGCTCTCTCTCTCTTTCTCTCCGGGAAATACACGCTTAATTCAATTTGTCGCGCTCAACTAATGACTATTTAACGAGTGTGTCTCGTGTGTACACGCGGTACCGAGGGGAGCGGTAGGGGGAGGGCGGAAAAGATATTCTGAAAACGGTTTTTGGAACGTAGCGCCGTGCGCGTCTTTATTTATAATTCGCCGCCCCGCTAAAGGGGGAAGAATAAAAGTCTTTCGCTCGCCAGTTGCGATTCTCAAATATCTTCGACGTCGAGTCGGGCAGGTACGGCCACGCCATCTGTGGCGATAAAACGAATAAGCGCGACAGAGCTTGAGCGCACTTCTGGCTCCAATTTGGTTCAGTAAGCATCCAGAGGCCACAGGCGCACATTAGCAAGACATGGTAGGGGCCCTATTTACATTATTTTTTTTTTTCAATTTTTTTTTTCGTTCTGTTTTTCTCGTCCACTCACGCTCTCTCTCTCTTCTTTTATTGTTCTGATTTCAGACGGACCTATCGCCCAAGGATGTCGAAAGTGAGTACCAACCACCAAGTTTTACCCCATCCGCACACTTGTATCACTCGACCACTATACTTCATAAACTTCTTCCTCCAATCCTCTGCAATCGACTACAGCGATGCTACACCCCGAACACCAGAGTATTTAGATATTGAAAAAAAACCCTCATGAATGCAACATATACATCGATTCCAGTCACCTCCACGATCAACTCAAGACTCATCGCGCATATATACTTTGTATTCGGTCGTACAGCCGACCGCGATACACATGAAGTAGAAGAGAAACATTTTTTTTTCTCCCCATACCCAGATTCCAATACTCCCCGATACACTCGAGCTGCACAGGACAATGCACTTCCCTCCACCGTCACGGCTCCGCCATACTTACAAATCCAAATCGGCGATTATTAACGCTGGAACGTAAACGGACTTTCCTCAATAGGCGCGAGCGCGGTGCATTTACGGGGCAGACGTGACGGCGGCCGCGGTGCATAAGACCGCGCGATCAAAGCCGAGCCTGCGATTGCGCAATTCTTGGTTCATGAAGTTTCGTGGCAAGCGTCGTTTTGACCGGGGAATAACGCATTCCGCTGTTATAAATATCCTCGTCTTATATGGTTAGCCGGGAGCAATTTAAGCCGCAGAGAGTTCGACTGCAGCTGTTGTACCGAACCGAAGAACGGGGGAGAGGGGGAAAGGGCTTCTCGCTAAAAATAAAATGAACCGGTTAAACATTGCTTTTTTTCTCTCTCTTTCTCTCTCTCTCTCTATCTCTCTCTCTCTCTCTGTGCGGCGATCGTCGGCTTCGATTATTTAGTCGGAAGTTAATTAGAGTTACGCCGCCGCGATTACGCGCGACGTACATCGATCGATCGGAGTTTTTTTTTAACGACAGTAGTAAATGCCTACGCGATTATGGATCGGTTCGATTTCCTTTTTTCGATCGCTCGGCAGGTGAATTTGGAGGGAAACCGTTCCAAGTCGATTGATAATTCAAATTTCCCGCCAAAATCAAGCGCACGGCGAGGAAAGAAAAGAAACGAAATCTCTGCCAAGCGCACGTCGGACGAATTTTCTAAAAAACGACGCGCATCCATCATCTCCATTACTAACAGCAGCAATAATAAATTACACCTCTCCGCATCCGCTAAGTCGTGCACCTCGTACACGCTGTGATGAAAAATGGAACACTATATCGTGTCCGGGCGTGGACTTTGTCGTCGAGTTATACTTGAAAGCGAAATGCGCAAACTCTTCCGCGTATAACGGAAAATCGTAATGAAAAATTTGCGGTTTAAATTCGCGACAGAGGCCGAGTTCGCCTTCTCCATCTACGACGCGGACGGCACGAACGTCATCGACACCTTCGACCTCGGCAACGTTCTCCGCGCCTTGAACACCAACCCGACCAACGCCACCATCGAGAAGCACGGCGGCACCCCCAAGCGGGGCCAGAAGACCATGACCCTCGAGGAATTCCTGCCGATCTTCAGCGAGGTCAAGAAGGACAAGGACCAGGGCGTCTACGAGGACTTCATCGAGTGTCTCAAGCTCT
Organism: Philotrypesis tridentata; assembly: GCA_018906965.1. Taxonomy (NCBI): domain Eukaryota; kingdom Metazoa; phylum Arthropoda; class Insecta; order Hymenoptera; family Pteromalidae; genus Philotrypesis; species Philotrypesis tridentata. Next base: position 2,231,271 of record JACCIB010000002.1, read on the forward strand.
ACGACAAGGCCGAGAACGGCACCATGCTCGGAGCCGAACTGACCCACACTCTGCTGTCCCTTGGTAATTTTTTTCTACCACTTGCGCGCTTTCGTGACGCTTTCTTCGCTGCGCAGCCGTTGGAGATGCTGTGATGATCCTTTTTTTCTCTCGTCTGCTCGCAGGTGAGAAGCTCGCCGAGGACGAGGTCGAGACCGTCGTCAGGGACTGCTTGGACCCCGAGGACGAGGACGGATTCATCAAATACGAGCGTGAGTATCGCTACGTGGAACGATTGTAGATTCAAATTTTTTCAATCAACTCCCTTCCCACTCGAGTCACGAGAGTTTTAATAATCGAATTTAAGATGTTCAAGGTGAAGCACGAGAAGCAGTCGTGATTTTTCGAAAATGTTTGTTTTAACGACGAAAATTATAGGGTAATCCGGACGTAAATGATAATATGTCTTCCCCCCCCCCCTCCTACTTTCCGAGTGTCCCCCCAAAGGATTTCGATAGAATCCAACACTCGACGGTCTGTCGCAGAGGACGAAGGATTAAAATTTAGTCGTCTCCCACGTTTGACTCCCTCGTTATAATTTTTCAGCTTTCGTAAGGAAATTCATGGCTCCATAAGCTAATCCTGAGCGAGATGCGCTGAATCAATCGTTGATCGTGAGTAAACCCCGTAGACTATCCTTACAGCTTCAATGCAAAGCTTCATCTGCTATTCGCTACATACGACTAAATCGTTGCGCACGATTTACTTGTCACCTCTGTGACTCCGTGCGCGTCACAGTAGTCGGCTTAATGTCTTCGTCTCGAGCGTAACAATTCGTTGGAAGGAAAAAAAATAATAATAAACAATGCAGCGTCGCAGCCCTGGAGGAAGAAGCAGCTCTTCTTACCAATCAAATAATCGCTTAATGTTTTCTCTGGTGAAAGCTCTCTCGCCTCTATATGTGATCAATAACAATTTTAATGTCTACTGCACACTTTTGAAAAATAAATGTTCTGCGCAAAATGCAAATGCAAAAGCGTCGCGCGCTAACTGCGAGAAGACGCACAGGTACATTAATTCTAATCGATACTTACGTTTCTTCTTTTTTTGCAGCCTTCCTTAAACGATTGTGCGAGAGAGCTGCCGCTGAATAAATTTGAAGAGGAAGAGAGAATGAAAGAGAGGAAGAGACGAAGTTGGAAAAGATCGGAGAACATTCGGCGGGATAGCGGCAGACTGGGATCGTTGTGTTTCATCGAGGGATATGTGACTGCAGAAGGCAGATGAAAAAAAAAAATATAGAGCACTTCATCGTGGAAATTACAAAATTCGTGGGAAATCGTGTTCCTCGCACATAATCATAATATGCTGATGAATAGTGCCAAACTTTAATTTATCAATTGTACTTTGTTTGTTAATTTGTGTAATTATTGTTACATGTGAACGTTGGATAGGAACTAATCTGTACATTAAATGTTTGACAATGTTTATAATAAAACTGGAAGAAACAAAAGTCTCGATCTGTATACTCTCGCATAATTGTTATATCTATGTAGAGAGCGTCACGTCATAATTTGCATACTGTGGAGTCATTGTAACTGCTTTATCATAGCGTATAGAGCCGCGTTCAACGCGACACAGCATTGCGTAGTAAAACGTTCAGCGGATCATTGCCGTGATAAATTGCGCAACTATTAAAGTCGAGCTTATAGCGGTTGTGCCAAAATTATCCTGCTCGTGTATACATACAGTACAAAGTCTGAGAAAACTCGAGAAAGAAGACTTACTTCGCAGTTGAGATAGATCGGCCAAGAAAATTAATTTTTTATCAACAAAGACAACCGAGTCTCGATAAAAATCAAAATTATCGCAAAAAAATTGCATAATCAGGTGTATTAAGCGCGCAGCACTTGTGTATTATCGCCTCTCGATTCCCGGCAAATCTACGCCTGCCATCCTCATCATCAGCGGATGCAATCGAGAGCGCCGATAAAGTGGAATCCTTCGCTCGTCACGCACCACGCAATGCCGCCGGTAATCTGGAAATCTCAGCTATCTCGAGCTTCGTCATCTTCGAAAATTCAAATTTTCCCGCTCAAATCCCAGACGCCATCCCCTATATGCAGAAAACCCATCCCGAGCTCCCCCTACATCCCCGGCAAGAGTCCCTCGTCCGCCGCGCAGAGAATGCCTCAGCATCATCAGCAGTAGGCACACAAGAGATGAGCCGCGCGCGCAAGAGATGCAGTAGCGCAAAGTCCGCTCCGATTCGAAGCACACTTTATAACGCGCAGAGTGGGGCGTACGAGCGCGCGCGCGCGCGCGCTTGCGTCCGTCTGCATCAGCGCAGCGAGAGAAGCTGAGTTGCAGGACAGTCGGCGAGTGTCAGTCCGGTGGCGCATAGCCGATAGCTATAAGACACACCAACCCCCCTCGAAAACCGAATCGCGCGAGTGACGAGTGAAGTTCAGTGGCTGCAGAGAGAGAGAGGTAGCTTCGTTTCTTCAGTTGACGAGCACGAGCCGAATAATACAGCGCACGCTCGCGCGCACAGCCGAGAGGATGACGGACGTGCAGCAGAAGCTCGGAGAGGCAGCCGCGAGACTGGCCATCTCGCAAACAGGTGCGATGCTTCAACACACACGTACACACACGTAGTACAGTCTCTAGCTACACCCGCCGATCATCACCCTCCCCCCCCCCCTCCTACGCCTTCATCCTAACCCGAACCCCCCGAGTGCGATATTTCCGCGCTCTCGCACCTGTGGCCCAGACGCCCGTCGCAACTCTGAAGCAGACGCGCACTAGCTCTCGGTTTAACATTCCCAATCGAATCGAGCGAGCGACCGAGAGAGAGAGAGAGAGAGAGAGAGAGAGAGCAATAGAGTCGAGCTGTGCCGGAGCGAGCGCAGCATCCGACGTCGGATCGATGAAGATTCTGGAAATGTCGGCGGCGAAATAATCTCACGCGCGCGCGCACGATAGGTGTGTATAAAGTGGAGTATATAGGCTGCGGGCGAAGAGAGGTGCGATAAAACAGAAAACTGCCGCAGCCTCGTTGCGTAATCCCCTCGATGCGATCATCTTTGTTTATACAGCGCGCGTATTACGCGCGAGACGCCGCGCGAGCGTGTCTTCAGGTGTGTCCTGCGTGTGCCTCTCGCTCGGCTCTCGCTGTATTTAAACGCTCCGGGTATACACGTATAGATCTGTTGCGCCGATGATGCCACGCCTGCTTTGCGATGCCGCTTTATTGATATTTTCATCGCGTGTGGCGATACAGCGGGGACAGCCTCTCGTATATATAGTTGGCGCGTCAGAGATATTGCACTTCTTCGCCGCGACGGCTTTTCAGTAGATACAGCCCGAGCAGTGCGAGACGCGCGCGCGCGCTCGGGCTTATCTCCCGGCGAAGATGATATACAGAGAGTAAGAGCGCGATCGAGTCCACTGCACGCTTATGTAGGTTTGCGCAATATTCGCGCGGCATATGTAGGCCAGAGAGAATGAGAAACGCGCGTCGTCTACTCCCACGCGTTATAGGTCGTCGCATGGAAAACACATGTGCCAACAGCATCGTCGGCGGCGCGCAGCGCACAGACGCTCGCCTGTGCGCTTCTTCTTTCTTCGCGAGAGACAGAGCGAGCGAAAGATTGTAAGAAAAAAGAAGAAATCATCGCTATAATCGAGCGCACTGTGTGCGATACGAATCGCCACACGTGCCGCTAATTAAGTGTACACAGACCTCACGGACGGTCTCATCGTTCGACCCTCTATGCGCAATATCGATCAAACTATCCGCATAACGACTTTAATTCTCTCGAGCGAGGAGCGCGAGAATTTCTATACATGTTATACACTGCAGAGCCGTCGCCGCGTGTATACGTTGATGTACACGCGAAGGAGAGAGTATTACGCGGAGATAATGAAAAAAGCGAGTGCAGAGAGAGACGCGCGTGTGTATCGATCGCGCGAGAGCGAGCTTTCGCTCCGCGGCCGACGAGAGAGCTTGCGGACGCTCGAGAGAGCCCTTTAATCTTCGGCGCTCGACGAGCGAGAGGAGCGTCTGCTATAATACACCGCCGGCCGCGTTATGCAACTCACGCAACCGCCGCCGCTATACCGCTCTGCCGACCTTGGCTGCGATTTAGAGTATACGCATACATATATACACAGCGGAGGTAAAAGTCCTCGTTAAAGCCGTGGAGAGTCGCGGCCGGAAATGTGTATTAGGAAGAAAGCTCGAAGCGTGACGATATCGCTTTCTTCGTCGAAATAGCTTCGCTGTGTAATGCACTAGCGGCGAATGTGTATAGAGAAGGCGAACGAGAGGTGCGGCTCTAACTCTCTCCCTCTCTCTCTCTCTCTCTCTCCCCTCTGAGAATATATAAGTATATTAGGTCGAAGCGTAACCGATATGTATCGCGTTACGCGCGCCGGGCTAATGGGCCAAATCGCCGCGCGGCGCTCCTCTCTCGCGCCAGTGTCGCCGTCGTCTCTATAATACGTATTATTGCATATATCTATACTTGTGTACACCCCGCAACGCGTCGTCGTCGTGATCCACATGGACGTGTCTTCTTCTGTCAAGGAATATGCGGACGAGCTTGAATGAACGAGCAAAGCCCCCCCGATGTATTACATCGCGGGGCTTCACCCTCCGCCGTCTCTATTGTATCCGATGCGCAATGCAGCTCGGTATACGTATCAGAAGCGTTTTGTAAAGCGCGTATAACACAGGCGCGCAGCGCGAGGGACGCATTTTGTCGGAGTGCTAGTTATATGCAGCTGCAGAAAAAAAGAGCGGGCCACTATACTGCGGGAGCTGGCGGTGCATCCACCTAGCGGCACTTTGGCTAATCGCTTCGAGCGTATATATACATATATGCGCGGCGCTCCAACTGCACACAATGCAATATTGCGGAGGAGGAAAAAAAGAGCCGCAAAGTCATTGTTACGTATATGGCATATGTAATGGACGTACCGGAGAGCATGTGCTATACGACCGTCGATAGCGCAGAGTTTATGCATCGGGGGAGGGCCCCGCTGTGCAGATTCTGCATTGCCGACTACGTGGGTAATGTATTCGCGGTTCGCTGCACGTGCTCGCCCCGTCGCCGTCTTCGGGGAGGGGGTAGGGAAGCGCGATGAGCTTTTTCGCCTCTCTACCTCTCTCGTCTTCGATTATTGCGCGCAGCGCGATGTGTGCAAAACGGAGAAGGGCAATATAGAGGAAAAAGAGATCGATCGATAAAGGATTAAGCTCTGCTGCAGCTCGTCGTCGTCGTCGTCGTCGTCTCTGTGTAGGTGTGCTTTACGGAAGCTCTCGTCCCAAATCCTACACACAGCAGTATACGGGCGGCAAGTGCATCAAGCCCTACAAGCTCCTAATAATGCTCTGGAAAGAGTTTTTATTTTTCCACTCTCTCTCTCTCTCTCTTTCTCTCTCGCTCCGTTCGGCGATCGATGCGCAAGCTTGCGCGACAAACTCTCCTATAGGTTATTCAAGCTGCTCGCCCCCGCGCGAGCACCCGTTGCATATACCTGTATATATGCGTGTATACATATACGCTAAACACACTCTATAATACAGGAGAAGCTCTTGTTGTTGGCCCGGGCAATTCTCCGCCCGCGTGAGAATACACGAGCGCTCGGCGGCGGCGGCGGCGGCGGCAGCGGTGTGTATGTGTCGCGTGCGAGCGCGCGCGCGCGCGCATCAGGAAAGCTTAGAAGTGAGAGAAAGGAGCGCGAAAAGCAGGCCTACTGGCTCAGTTGACTGGCGACCTCCGGTTGCGCTCCTGTGTGCGCCGCCGACGAGAGAGGGAGAAAGCTTCCAATTCGTCCCTCACGTTTGTTTTTCCTTTTTTCTTCGCGTACATACACTTGTGCGTGCGTACGCGTACACGCGTACATACGATTCTCGACGCGGGACTGCGGGTAAGCATCAGCGATACATCAACGACGATTGAAATCGATGGCCGATTAATTCGTCTGTGCTCTGCCGCACGTATTTATTGCAATAACGCACAAGCTTCACTGCAGCGCGCACTTGTTGTTTGTTTTCTCTCACTAGCTCTCTCTCTCTCTCTCGCCCATTCGAATCCGGAGCTTTTTCCCGCGAAAGCTCTCTCCGGGAGCTTCCGGATTCGAACGCGTAGAGACGAGCACGTGCGCGATGCACCGCTGTGTATTACGAGATATATGTACGTAAACACGAAACGAGACAGCAGTGTACAGGTACTTATAGTAGCAGCACGCAAAATTTCGCACAACTCGCGCGAGCCGTGTGTGCGCGCATAATAGACGAGGGATACGTGTGATGCTTAGCCATACCTATAGCCCCGATATCGATTAAACACACGCGCCGGCCGAGTGTGAGCCTATACGGGAAATTCTCTCTCCCCCTCTCGACTTCGACACTCTCTCTCTCTCTCTCTCTCTCTCTCTCTCTCGAGTCTCGACTTTAATTGACGTGGACGCGTCGGATTTTATACTATACGCGATTGTATTGGGCTACTGGCATACTAGGAGAGAGAGAGAGAGAGAGAAGACTATGCATTTCAAGTTGTATATCACATTATACGTTATACGGGCAAAAGTTTAATTGTCGAAAGGGGCGCGTATATCCGTGTCTACGCGCCGTGCGGTGCGTTTTTCTTTCCACTTTGGATTTATCGCTCCGATTGCTCGCGGCAGGGATCGCGTGGCAACAGAAAATTTATATCGCCGAAGCTCACACAGAGCTTTGACACAGAGAAAGAGAGAGGACGACGAGGGCGAGAGGGAGGGGTGGGAAATTTTCAGACTTTCTGGGCCATCTCTCACTCTCTCTCTCTCTCTCTCTCTCTCTCTCTCTCTGCGCGTTGATTGCAAGCTCTCTGTATATATATGCAAATACCCTCGTGCGCGTCGAGAAATGATCGATTTGGGGGATTAAAGGAGGGCGCAAGCTTTCGCCGGCAAAGCACACACACACACGCACTGAATTTCCCTTTGTTACGGGAGAGAGGAAAGATTTTACTGCCTCGCGCGGTGTGTTCGAGTTTTCTCGAAGCCTTATACGTATACTCAATCATTGATGCTCGAAGGAAAAGATAATTCGTATCGAATGGATTAAGCGAGCTTTCGTATCGACGAGCCGAATTCGTTTCTCGGTTTGAATAACGTACGGCAAGCATGCGGAGTAAACACGTTTTCGGAGGCGGGTTCAACGTGTTTCGCTTTCTTTTTCCTTTTTCTGCAATAGCGCGCACTGAACTGCCAGTCGATACTACACGTATCTAGGTCCTGATGAACTTGATGCAGAGTTGCAAGCTTTTCGTCTATAGTAGCCGAATGAATGTATTCGTTTTATTGTACTTGGAAGCTTAAAAAGTGGAGATTATAAAAATAGGCCATTTTTTACAACTGTCCTACAGTCTCTCTCTCGCGCACACGTCGAAACACACGGCACGTATATTAGGTATATACAACAGTTAGACGTACACACATACACACACGTAGGCCTAGGATGTATTATACGAACATTCTTCAATAACAATTTGCCCCATGCCCATTTTGTGACATGTATAATTTCAGTAGCCTCGTTGTAGTTAATTAATTATCGATTTTCCCTTCCGCTTCTCTACAGTATCTGTTGGCAAGCTTTCCTATCGGCGCCTACTGTGCATATCTCATCTCATTACTTGCGCGCAAAGTCCCCGTCGGACTGCTCGAGTCCCTTTTTGGCCGTATATAACGCATATATATACATATACACGCAAATCCAGTCGCAAGCTCGGCCGAGAGAACAAACGAGGAGACACCGCACTCGAACTCGCGTCATTCGAACCTCATTCGCGTCGCGTCAGAGCTTTCGTTTCTTCTCCTTTCCTTTTTCCCTTCGAAAACTCATGCATTAATACGGAGCGGATTATCGGGGGCTTGCATCTTGGCACGCGTCAGTCGCGAGAGCGTTTATCGTCGGCGTTTATCGCCTCGGCATCGCTGTTTACCTTTTGCGCGGCTTCTGTGCCAAACGAGCATACACACACACACACACACACACCGCCTGCACGTGTGTGTACGTGTGTACGTAATATGCACGTATATACGGACTCGCTCGATGCCTAACCGTGCCTGCGGATAATTTTTTAGCTTTACGAGCGCTTCGTGACGTCCTTTCCCGCGCGCTCGCGCCGTCGCCTATATATACAGTACCTTTTGCTCCTCGCTATTTAATTCCGACTTTTTTTTATTGATAACCGCGGCCCTATCGGCGAATACATCTCTCAGCGAGCTTCCTGTGTAATCCACGCGACACGTATATAATCGCATATATAGCCTCGCAGTGTATTAGTCATGCAGTAAATGGAAATGAAGAGACCATGATTCATCGTAGTTTGTTCAGTAGAATTATTTTTAGTGTATATCGTAAAAAAACGTATCGTAGAGGTGGGTTAAGGGGCTCTGAAGCTTGTCCTTTGAAAATTCAAATTTCGCGCCCGAAAAATCTCGGCCGCGCGCGGATACGCTGCAGAGAGCTATAAATAGAAGAAATAGAATGGCTTGTCTGGTCGCTGCGCGGATGAGTGAAAAATAAAAACTCTAAATAAACGTGCTTTTCGTGCATTATTCCGAACTCTCTCGTTTAGTATAAGTGAAATGTTAAGTCGAAACTTGCGGAAATGATGGATTGGTATGCGCAACGAAGGACGATCGCCTTGTTGCTTGCCGTAAAGCATTATTTGCATTGTTATAGGTAGTAAATAAATTGCTTGTTTTTTCGTCATTTATAATCTGGCGCAAAATTTGAATTTTTAATCAAGCTGATTTCGGAACTCCTTATAAGGAAACCAGTCTCTGGGTTAAAGTCTTGAAAGGCAATTTTTTCTGTCAAGCTCTAGAAATTTTTCTTTCAAGGCAATATAGTGAAACCGTCCTTTCTTATCGCCAAGTACTCGGAAACATCTTCACTTCGGGCTTCTGCAGGTCTCGAACTATTCGACCCAAAACTGCCAGAGCCAATTGAAATTATACGTGTATATCGCGTCTTGTTTATTTTTGCGAATCGTTCGAAAATTTAAATGAACTACCGTTAAAATTTAAACTCCATATTTTAAAGCAAGTTTTCCCCGCTACCCCAAACGTTCCCAGCTTTCCCTTGGCGCACTTGCTTTGAATTTAAAATTTCTGCATCTTAAAGACAACATTGTTCCAGCCGTTAACCCAGAGCGACCTCCCCCCCGTAAAGTATACAAAATGTAGTTTACAAAAGTAATAAAGAAACGCAAGTAGCTGTCGAATTTTGAGCCACACTTCACGTATATCTTCTATACTTTCAAAGCGATTATCCCATATTAGCAAACTCTTCAAGTTCCTCTCTAGAAGAGGAGCGACGAAACATCGCACGAATGACGTAATATATTTACAACAATAGCAGCCGTTGGTAAAAGAAAAATCATCTCGCACGTATAGAAACTCGAGGAATCTTCTCTGCAACACAGTAGCTTTAATTCTCTCTCTCTCTCTTTGTATCTGATCACCGTCTCGAGACTCCGCACACCGTATATGCAACGAATGTATGGAGACATGACGCTCTTTAATAATCCCGCAGCTCTCCGTTTGCAAGGCGCTGCTGCAGAGCATAGGTGCTGCGAATTCACGTTCACACGGCGGCGCAGCGCAACAGGTGTATTAAGCCGTGTGAGAGAGAGAGAAAGAGAGCGAAGAGCGAGAAATATAGAGAAAAGCTCTTCCCTCCTTCGCTCGCCGACTGAAATTCAAAGCGGCGCGCGTTCTCCTCATACTTATTATACGCGTATATATATAGGTATAGCTGTGCGTGCGTATAGAGACCCATGCAATAGCCCAAAAGCGTACTGCTATATATATATACACGCAATAGAGCAATTCCAATGGAGCCGCAGGAGAATCCGAAAGCCCCGGGCGAGCTTGCAGTAGGACAGAGCGGAGCCATGGTAAGCGACACACAAGACACTTGCAAAACGAAAGACACTCACGACTGGGGGGGGGGGGGGTTATTTTAATGTGACACGAGCGTACTGCTATATCGCGTGGTAAAAGCGACTGCAATGTAGAAAGAAGGAGGCGGTGGAAATATAGGCCGAGCTTTGTATATATGTATATAATGTTTACCGAGCCTGAGAATATCGATGGGCGATTCCCGATCGATTTTGCTCTAGAAAACGCGGTGGCAGGTATATACGAGAGAGCGGCTCTCTCGCGCGTTTAACGTCCTCGCGGGAGGATCGATATATATAGCGAGGCTCTCAGGGTCGCTCCTTTGACCCCGTCCGAGGGTGCATCTGCCGCCGAGCCGATAATCCATCGATATATCCTTCAAACTCGTCGCTATGTACAGCGCACTCGACGAGTCGGTTCGATTCACTGCTGAGTTGATAAGGACCGCTCGTCAATTCGTAATGTCTTGATTGGGAAATCACACACGCCGAGACAGTGACATGGACGGTATAGTCTCTGGACTTTTCCAGAGGGTATAGCTGTACACGTGTACAGGTGTTTGAGAAATTATGCTATGTTTTATTCATAGCCGCGCGCGAACAATGTTTCTTTGATAAAGTAATCGATCCTTTGTACTGCTTTAACACTAAAGCACTATATGGATAGCCGGTAATATCAATGATTGCAATTTGAAAACAATGCGCCGTTGAAATACTTTTGTAATTACTGTTTATTAATCTGCGAACTTCTGGATGCAGAAGTTTCTGAATCAGAAATTAGAACTTAGAACGAAAAATTATCGTTTCATTCAGTTCGCACAGAGCCGCTCGAATGAAAAACTTTGTTGAGCGTGATATTGGTATTTGAGGCGGCGAAACTTTTAAATTAAAGATACTATCGGTCACTCCATGTCGAAAGAAAATTGAGTTTGATGGTCCCAATATGGACATTTCTACGAGGTTACAAATGAACCTTGTTATTCCAGCATTTAATTCCAGCCTTGACTTTTATAATTGCTTGAATTGTATATACACGAGTTTCGCACATTGATATAATTACATTAAAATCTTATTAACAATTTAAAGCAAGTTCACACACTTAATTGCGTTTATACACTTAATTGCGTACGAGTTTAAATGCATTGTTCGAGCGTTTTTATCAAGTCAATACTGAAAGAAACGTCTGTACAGCACTACAAGGGTTAAACTGCAGTGAAGTGGTGGCAGTCACTAATTCCTATATAACATTGTACATACATTGCTGCAATCCTTAGATCGTACAAAAAAAATCTTCGACGCGTAAAAATTAGCTGCTCGGTCACACCCACGTGTCGCAGGAAATACAACAGTCTCTGACATCTGCAGGTGAACAAAGGTCCACCGTTCATCGGTCCTCCTCGCTTCCCTCCTCCGAACAGCGCTGGTCCAGCTGATGGTCCAGTCAGATTTCCACAGCCTCCACCGCACCTCCGAGCGCCCGATGGCCGGCCTCAGCTTCCGCCCCAGGGACTAGGCCCACGGCCGCCACCGCCGCACAACTTGGTCGGAGGACCAGCACCCCCTGGAGTGCCCCCTGGCGTACCTCCTGGAGTACCACCACCAGGAGTACCCCCTGGAGTACCACCACCCGGAGCACCTCCTGGAGCACTACCCCGAGGAGCTCCGCCTCCGAGAAACGTCTTCTTCGGGAGGCCGCCTCAGCCGGGCGCACCGGTACCACCCGGTGCAGGACCACCGCCACTTCCCGGTGGACCGCCCATTCGCTTTCCGGCCGGGCAACCACCTCCCCCCGGAGTGAGGCCCCCCTTCAATCCCCAGGGCTTTCCCAGCCGAGGACCATTTCCACCCCAGGGCGCCCGAGGCCCTCCCCCCGCCTGGCCCGGAAACTTCCAGCCACCGCCACCGCAGCAGCTGCAGCAGCAAATTAGCGAAGAGAGGAGGGCGCAGCTCAGGGCTCAGATGAGCGTCGAGAGGATGGCCGAGCAAGGACGTCCGCCGAGGACTGACGACAGGCCTCCGAGCTCCTTGAGCAAGGACGGCAGCCTCGAGGAGAAAAACCCGTCGGGCAAGCCGCGGGAGGCTAAGCACGAGGAGGCGAGAGCTCCTGGCGCAGACGATGCCAGCAGCATCGTCGGCTTCGACGACGGACAGGTCAAGTCCCTCGCGTCGCCCAAGAAGAGGACGACCTTCGCCGACGAGAAGGACAAAACTCAGCCGGAAGCCGCGAAGAAGCAAGTGGACGACGGAAAGAGCAAAGCCAAGGAGCCGAGGGCCCCGAAAACAGGTCCTTCATCCTTAATATCCTTCTTTCTCCGAACCAACGACTATCGCCTATATACATACCCAACAAAGCTACCGCTTTCCTCTATTTTTTTTTTCATCACAAAATAGCTGCATTTACATTTCTCGATCGTTATACTTTTTTGCTTAATCGAGCTAATCGTCGTCGTTCTCTTGTTGGCAGATGCTGAAAACGACAGCGGAGTGGACGAGTCGACACAGCGTAGAGAGGTGAGAGTCCCCTGTCCAACTTATAACAACATGGATTATGCAGGTGGGGGAGAGTCGCGAGCGATAAGCGCACAGCTTTTTTTCCCGGAACGCACTCGATCGCCCGTGACGTCTGCGTAGACGAGCTTGAACAAGCCCTCCGGCGATAAATGGATAAAAGACACGTATAATTCTGAATTGAGGAAAAAAAAAGTTGTCGAAGCAGCGAATGCACGATGATGGTTCGAAACCGCATATACCCATTTAAATGTATTGTACGCACGCGTCACAACGAACAGAAACAAATGAGAATTTGTTTACTTTCGTTACAAACATCATACGTAACTCATTTTCGGCTGATCAAAATTTTAAATAAACAATAACTATTTTAATTCTACTCGTCAAAATTCCAAGTTAAGAATACAACTGATTTAAATGTTCTAGTACAGAGAACTACTTGCGTTTGTGCAGGGGACAAAAAAAACAAGAAAAATCGAACGTTAAACGACTGCAAAAATGATGGAGAATCTGAAATATAAAGTCTTTGCGGAACCGGATCATGATGACAATATTCGATTTATACAGGTTTACGGAATTATAAGCTTTTTTCGTACTTTCCTAACCTCACACGATAGGGCCAATTATAATAACAAGAAGAATTAATCTAATTTGAACCGTTTAGGTTATTTGAAACATTATAACTACAACAAAGAAATTAATTTCCCTCTCAAAAAAATTTCAAAGTGTTTCTACAAGTTTCACAAAGTGTTTTCCAATCAAATTCTGTTTTAATTAACTTTTGACTTTTCACTGTACAATATACATCAATGCTATAAACAACAGGCGTATTATACGTGTTGCGTAAACGTTATCTGTACCCAGAGTAAAAAATAAGATAGAAAGTACTATACGCGCTTTGAAACTAAACGTTGACAATTTTGTCTAGCAAAAGCAACTAACCTCCATAGAAATAAAGTGAATCAGCTTTCTGCGTAAAAATTGCACTGAGCGACTCTCTCCCCACGTCTGCGCGCGATACGAAAGCTCTAACTTTGAAAACCGCACGATCAGGCGCACAAACCCAATGGACTGGCGAGCTCGCCGACGAGAAAGTCCCGCGACTTCGAGAAGCGATCGGCCGCCGGATCTCCTGTCAAATCACCCAGCAAATCCATCAAATCATTGCCAAGAACACCGGACTCGGGCTCGTCCACGGCTCCGGAAAAGAAAAGTAAATTATTCGTTATATTTGGCATGCTCTTTTCAATAAATAATTAAGGTATAATTTTGCAAAAAGACTTGTCGAAAGGAAAAATTATTTTAAGGTGAAAAAATATTTCTCGAGATTTAAGATAGCGGACTCAACGAATTTAAATTATGCAACTTTATAAAATTAATTATGCAGTAGCAATATACGTATAGGATAACGTAAATTTGTTTATAGATTTTGCACCTTACTGTTCTTTAAATTATTTCTCAGCTTTTACAATTATTTATTAAATTATTTTAAAAATTGCACATACTAAAGATAAAATGTCTATGTGTCTAATTCCATAATAATGGAGTTAGCGACATCGATTTCCTTGCTTTATAAAGATATAATTCTAAAGAAAATCTATGTCGGAATAATACTTTCGACAAGCTTTTTCAATTGGAACAACCGTATGCATGTTGTACATCTCTCTGAACGCAAAGGCTAACTCTCTTGATTTGCGTCAGAAGTTCCCATGAACAAAATCCAAGTTGGCGCAGCTCCTTCGCCGAACTTGAAGGCGGTGCGATCGAAAATCGGTTCGCTCGACAACACGACCCACAAGCCAGGTGGCGGAAAAGTCAAAATTGAGAACCGAAAGCTCGACTTCAGCAAAGCACAGCCAAAGATCGCGGCGAAAAATGACAAGTACACGCCCAGCGGTGGCGATAAAAAGGTTGGCATTATACTTGCTCTATATATATCTTCATGCGCGACAGCCTCGTGAAAGCGTAGACGAAGCCTTATAAGTGAATTGATTTAATTTTTTTAAATTTAAGTTACATTAATGCATTGAATTATGCTTATGAAGCTTAATTTCTCGTATACTCTATACACTAATATAATATTTAACGTTTCTTTTTTTAAATTAAAATTTTTAGTGAAGTACACCTTCACAATTGCTCGGACTCGCGGCAAGAAACGTCTAAAAATTGATTATCTTCAGATTCAGCAGGTGAAGCTGCAGTGGAACGCGAAGCCGAAAATCGGCTCCTTGGAGAACGCCTCGTACAAACCCGGTGGAGGTGACAAGAAAATCGAAACGGTAAAGCTTGACTTCAAGGACAAGGCCAAGCCGAAAGTCGGATCGAAAGAGAACGCGAAACACGTACCTGGAGGTGGAACCATCAAGGTATAAGGACAGTCTTGTCACGCGTTTCTTTGAAAAGAAAAGAAAAATCTGTTGTACCTGTATCGGTACATCGTCTTCTGCATCGTTTTATTCGCTCGATGTGTACTGAATTGTACCCGTACGATTTTCACTTTGCGTATATATTTACAATATAGTCCGAGTATGCCTTTGTACTTCTATTGTCTCGATATATCTTGTACTCTCTATGATTATATTGATACTTAGCTCTCGACTTTTAGGACCGGCTGATCTTAAAGCATGACTTGTGACGTACAGTAGGTGAATCATTCCACCCCATAATTTTATTTTCGATTTACATTTGCTCCTATACTGCTAGTATACTTTTGCCTGCTATTATATAAATTAACATCTCAGCTTTTACATTTACAATTTACATATTTACAATGTACATATTTACATAGTGTAGTACATTTATTGAGTATACAGTTTGTCAAAAATTAATGTTATGAGTAGATTATGTTCAAATAATACATATTAACAACCTAATGCATAGGCTTTACCGACAATGGCGTATAACCAAATTATTTATCTGCACATCATAATCGCTTTAGACGCTATTTTTTATACGAAACAACAACTTTTACCCTACAATAATTAGACGATTGTAACAACCACGTTTAATTCTAGAACATCTTATATACTAATATTTTATGGTCCCGCGGATATACTTTAATTAACAAAGCCATCAAATCACGATGTGAGCTTTCATGAGTTGCAATATAACGTTGTATACCAACGTATTGCAGTGAGTCGTGCTTTTGATTAAAAAGAGAACTACTAATACAATCACTCAAGACTTTTACGAAGTCTGCATATGTAGAGCGGTCGATACGGAAGACCCGCGCATGAATGTTTTGTCTTTAATTCTAAAATTAACACGTCGTTATTGTTTTTCTTTGTGTTTAGTCAACAGCAACACCACCAAAAACGCCTCAGGACAACGCGAACAACGTAAGTACACATATATAACAGAGGCAAAAGCTCATAAACGAGAGCGTCGTGTGCTGCGTTCATTACTTAATCCGATTATATATAATCATGCGACGTACTGTACAAGGGAAAACGAAAAAGTATAGTCATATGAATCAACCGTATATTTAACGTATTTTATACACTTTAACTCTCGGCCCGCTTTATTCGCATTTCTTTTTATGTCTCGCAAATCTCGTTAGAAAAAGGTCTCTCTCGTAAAACCTAATTGCCAGAGAGACGCCGAAGCTTGCGAGGCGTGTGCGCTTACAAAATGGTTAAAACGAAAGCTTTTTCACGTATTATGGCATCGCTCAGTACTGGATGTCATTAATTTTTCTATTTCTTCCTCTTACGATATTTAAGTACACCCTTAATTCAATTCTGAGACGAAAATTAGAACAGTAAGTATTTAAGTGTTACGCATATTACGACGACGACATAGATTTTATATAGTGCGACGAGGCATGCATATACATATTATAGATATATTTTTTATGTAATCCTATATATTATCTGTACCAAATGCTCGTCGAATATATACATTATATATTATAGTTTCCATTATATATTACTCGTGCATGAATGCATTATTCATTCATTATGTATTATTCATTGGAATGTATAGGACCTATAGTATGACATTTTTATAAGCGATATATGTGACATTGAGATAGTCGGTCTTGTCGCGTTAAATTGAAAGATCTCTCTGATATACTATAGATTATTAAGCTTATATTTTTAATGTAAATGCGAAGAATACTGCGATACTGAATTGAATTAAAACTGATGAGAGTATTATATTTTCGTCGATTTTTATGATAAAGCTATAAATATGGTGTCAACGAAAAATCTGTCGATATTCACAGATCGAAACGCAGAAGATCGACATAAAGGCGGAGAGCAAAATCGGCTCGCTGGACAATGTGAAGCACAAGCCCGGCGGCGGAGACAAAAAGATCTTCGACGACAAGACTTATCTGCGCCAGACATCCTCGAACGTCGGCAGTATCAGCGGCAGTGGCTCTCAGGTACGATTTTAATAAGACAAAGCTTTTCGCCGATCTCTTTGAAAGTGATAAGACTGATATATGATAGACATGTATATATATGGTGACTAAAAATTATTGTTTTCAAGTTATTAATTCTTTGAACGTATGTGCATAAGTCGATCTGCAACAAATATTTTCTTGAGTTACAAATGGAAAAGTGATGTGTTATTAGAGATATATTTTCATACGAACATTTTGTTAACTAATTGTATGTTTACGAAAATAAATGAATATAGCGACCCTAATCGAAGTGACGAGATGTGCCTCCGAAATGATCGGGACTAACGATAACGAAAGAGAAACGAAGCAGGGCGAGAACTACTATTTTCGAATGAAGAAAATCTTTCTCGAGAACACTTCGAAGAAACGATTAACTCAAGAGCAATAATTTTTTTTCCCATATCGAAACATATATAATCAAAAAATACCATTTTAGCTCTCACTGTGTGCTTCAGAAAAGTTTTAACATCTCTCGTTTATATACTTATACAACTGTATAGCTTGTTTCGCACGCTCTTATCAATAATTATCTCTAATTTTTTTACATATAAGCTTCATCACAATTGCCGCGTCTGTATTGCCACGATTTTCATTATTTCATTGTCGCGACATCATGATAATCGCGCGTCGTTTGTCTGGAGACGTGTGTGTCTACGCTGCAAACTGGAAAAAAAAATGACAAATAAATAAAAAACGAAAATAAAATATGAAATAATAACGAAAAAAACACGACTGCGGTATATAGGCTTGAGTATATTAGCTGCATTGGATGGCAAAAAAAAGGCGTGTGCTCTTTATTGTGTGTCGCAGAGTCCGATACCATCAGGCGCGGGCAACAACACGGACAAGAACGGTCTTCCCATCTCGGACGAAAACCTGAACCAGGAGAGCTAAATCACTGCGGTTCATCGTTAAATCGCCGCATAACACCGTCAGCCACGGCTAAACCATTAAACTGCTCATCGTCTCCGACTGACCATTATACGTTTTCTTGTTGTTTTTTTTTTTGTTTTTTCATTTTCTTTTCGTTTTCTCGAAACTATATAGGTATATCGCGCCTCGGCATCGCGGCGCGCACACGTATACACACTGTGCAATTCATTATATTACATAACGATTAGGTACATGTACGCACGAGATTGTGTAATATAGGCATGGAATTCGCTCTGTCGCTGTGTTTAAATGTGTGTCTCGGGCACGCGGGTGAAGAAGAAAAAAAAACGTCGTCTCGCTTACGTCCGCAGGGCTTTTTTTCTACGTCTATGCAATACGATTGGATATATTATATATAGGTATAATATATACACACACAACACTGACCCGCAGCCCTCCAAGAGTAAGCGAGACTATATACATAATTGATACGAATATTTTGCGATTGCGTTGACAAAACGGAAATCGTCGTTTCGCATACGTTGCATGTAAACGTTTTTTTTTTGCGTTTCGCCACACAGTCGCGAGGGAACGCGAAATTTTTTTGCAAAATTATATAGCTATCCGCAAGAGTCAGCTGTGTAAATGTCTATACGGCATAACGCAGCTGCGATTATAATGCGCTCGTCGTTGTATAAAAACAAAAATTTTAATGCACAGTGTCGGCCATAGAATACGGCACGCGAGCTGTTCGATGAAAAAAAAGACGAAAAGAGCTGAGAGAGATGCAGGAAGTCGAGTAAAAACTGCTGAACGCGATCGCGCATAGGCTCTCCCTGCAGCTGAACGATGGATTTGTGTACGCACGAGCGTATACTTCTATGTATAGGTAAATATATGTACGCAATAACTTCTTCGAATAATCGCGATGCAATGGAGACACTCCTCGCTATATATGTACGACTCAGTAACTTCGTTTTTAATTTTTAATACGGAGAATATGTAACGAGCTTCTAAGCTAAACTCGCATGTGTAATTATTATATATTGTAGTTTAAGAATTTATTGAAATTGACAGCCCTGTTGTGAATCAAAACTATAGCGTAGCGAGTCGCACTATATACGTTATTACATTATTATATTAAACGCGTGAGTACGTGAGTGTGTGTATACGTATAAGTGCGAGAAAGAGAGAATGAGAGAGAATTGAGTGCAGGAAAAAGGATTGAAAACCACGATCCACTGTTGACGAGTATTGCATTGCCGTTATATATAGCCATCTCTGTTTTACTATCATTTGCAAACGAACTCTAAAGTCTGAAAGTATTTAAAACGATTCGCCTCTATTTATATACATATACACACATACGTGTACACCTTCGACTGATTTACCGTCTTCAAATTGTACTAATCGAGAAACGAGAGTAAAGCTTGTATTTTACTTTGACACATTTTTGTCCAAGACGTAAAGCGACGAAGCATATAAGGTTCTAGGAAAAACAAACACTAATGATAAGTTTTTACATTCATAAAAAAAAGATTATATAACGATAAAACAATTGCAACGTGTGTTCCTGGGTAGCAATCCATTATTGTTTACAACAAATCAGTAACCGAAACAGTCGAGTATTGTATTTTAAACGGATTCATTGATTCGATCGCGATGTTTCTACCAGGGATCTATACACTGTATGCATAAAATTTTTTTGAATAATTAACCTGACGAGCAACAGACGGATACAAGAAATTAATTGTAATTTATATTATAGTTCTCATTGCAGACGATATCTCTTGTTCACTGTAACTTCGAACGTAAACAATAATACTACAAGAGTATAATATCTATATGTCATTCGTATTGTTCTGTAAACAGATGAGAGCTATGATATGAGCTTGCAATATGCCAGATTGCAGTAAAAATTTTCATCTTACCATTAATGAAGAATCTAACATTAAGCGATGCATATTTAATATTGATAATAGATTCACATAACGTACACATAATTAAAAACAAAATTCATTAATATATGTTCTCTACTATATATATCATTCTTTTTAGACGCATATGTAAATATATATGTATGTTGACAACCTGTCTTATGGTGGACTTCGCACTCACATATATAGAATACGTATCGTTACGTTTTTAATAATCTAATAGTGAGAAACTATTACAATAACGCATATATTATTGTTATGTTTCCATTGACGAGACGAGTATTTGCTAATAGCGCCTCATGTGTTTCTGTGTAACACATCGGTATAATTGTGGCATTATGTAAGTTATCTAAAACTGACTTTTTCAAATAATGCATATCGTGCATTTCGTGTTGACATCCACAAGATAAATGTGCGTAATGGAAAGTATAGGTAACATTAAAGCGTTTTTTTTTATTCTTTTTCTGCAATCATTTCAAGTCAGTATATAAGGACCGTCATTTGAGTTTTATATATATATTTTTTTCTTTTTCTTTCGACGTGACGAGATGAAGGTGTTACGAGGAGGAGCACGCAAAGCTACGTAGAAAAAACGAGTGTTTACAAGGACACGCACGAAGTCTACTAACAAATTAATAAGTATAGCTAACTAATGACACGAGACCTATACATCTATGCGTTAGCAATTACGGCTCAGTATGTAATGCGTAGGATTATTGCAATTTTCCCTTATAATGGAGCTAATTAATTGATAAGAAGACGAGAAGAAATGAGCAAAGAAGAAAATAGAGAGGGAGAGCGAGTGTGCCTACATTAGCGAGAGAGCCATATATATTTAATTTTAATGAAAAAAAAAATAGTTGAAGCAGTTTCGCGTCGATTCGCGCTATATTGATCGAGCGAGTTTATTTCTACAATTTCGTACTTTGCGGAGAGAGAGGATCCCGTAACCCAGGAATAAAATCGCTGGATGATCATACAGAGAGCATAGAAATCGAATCTATGCAAACAATTGCGCGGCTGATACATACATAATCGTAATAATCGTATAAAATTTTTTAGGCAAAGCACAAAAACCATTCTATTTCTTATCAATATTGCGAACAATGCGACCTGTGCAATCGGTGTAACACATTGAATTATGATGAAAATCGCTGCATTGTAGTGTACTTAAGAAACTGATTTTGAAAAATAATTCTCAACTTTGGTCTAAAATGCAAGTATAATATTAACGAAATTGTTGCGCATTTCACACACTGCACTTTACTGCTTGTTGGAAATACTTTGCGATTAATATTCCATTATATCGATTCTATAGGCACCGATAATAATTGTAATACAAAAGAAGAATATAGCATACGTCATTGTCACGAGTTATTCACGTACCAGGTTATATATAATTGATCGAGAGAAAAGTAATTATTGCGAGTGTGTCAAACATATGTAATACGTCGCGTTCGACAAGTGGAAAACCAAATTGTATCATTAGAGTCATTAAACAATGATATTTTTGTTTTTAAATCGAATACGCACTTTTCATTGCACCTATATAAACGCCTATTCTTTTATATATCCTATACTCTTAATTAAACATATTTTGAAGTAATAGATCATAGTTCAAGTATTTATAGAATGCATTTTTTTGCTTGGATAATGTGTTGTGTAAAAATTGTATTCTGTTTGAAAATTTCATCGTCATACTGTTTATGAATCGCAAGAATCTATCGATTTCATCTAACAATTCTTTTATGGAGTCTTGTCTTTAAAAAAATTTAGACATTATTAGCAGTAGACAAAAGGGGTAGCCTGAGTTGTTAAAATATCGCACTACGATTATCTTCACGTTTTCATCACAATACTGGCCTTTGGGCTGATGCATCGCTACCATCACAAGGCACTGCTACTCCTGAAGCAATCGGCCAAGGTCAGTTTTTTGCACATTTTTTATCAATGTATTTACATATATTTACATGTTTACTACATGCATTTAAATTATTGCAAGCAATCAATTCAGTTATTAACCTAATCAATGACATTAGAAAGGTGGATAGCTATAATTAGACTGAAGAAAAGAATAACACAATCAATTTTTTTGTAAAGAGATAAATAAGTATATTATAAATTTCAAATTTGGTTAATTTGACATTGTAAATTGCTACAATATTATACATATATATATCATTATAAAAAATCAAGTTTGCATACTATCTCCTTTTCCCGCTTGCTGCAATAACAGTCTACGTTATAGAGGGTAAATATTTCCAAAAATACTTTAACATGAATTTTTTCGCTCTACGAAATCGTTAAAGATTTCGAATTGAATAGTAATAGTTCCATGACAATCAATCGACATTCACATTCAATCGACAGTTTCAACATTAATCGCAAAAATATTGACAGACAAATTACAGATATACATATAATTATGAAATAAATTTGCATTTATGTTTTATTTTTTTCTATTGGCAGTGACAACGCGGGAAATAAATCGATATACTGCATAACCATGTATAATTAATTTACCAATTGGAAGAGCTGGTAAATAGAATTTTTGAATTATCTACACTACAGCTAACATTACCCGTATTTCTCTGATTAAGTATTTTAATATCAAATAAGTTCTTAGTTTCAGAGTAATATTTTTATTCAGAAAAAGTAATAATAATAGTTTGTGTCCATTTGCCAGCTCTTTTGTAAGTTTTACAAATTAATAAAAATTAGACATAATTAAACTCTATAGCATAAGACACAAGCATTGATATTGTATCGCAAAAATAGGCAACAACGCCGCAACGCCCGAATAGCCTGGTTGGATTATCATCGCGAGAGCAGATCAACTCGTTTGACTCGCCACAGCCACCACCTACTACACCGACCCGAAAGCAATCGCCGCTGGACTCGCCAACACCCGTAACTCCACGAGCAGTTCGTTCTAGCCTAGCCAAAACTCCTGAAAACTCGGGAGTAAAAAAACAGTCCAACAATCCAGAAACTACGCCAAAATCACCCAAGTCGCCGGGTCTGCGACTGCCAAAACTTGCCACCTCCCCTAACGCGACGCGGTCTGATACCCCTCAAGAGACGTTACAGAATAAAGTTATTTTGCCGAAATTAAAGTAGTTCACGCTTCTGAGTTCACAGAATGCATATCCGTACCAAGAGTCGATGAGAGAAGACAAACATTTAACAATTCTCTTGCAAAATTATGCAAGTTCATTATTGATCATTATATATATGTACAAATAATTGCGTCTATTTTTCCCATACATCAGAGCGTTATTTGTTCATCTCGAAATGACATTAAGAGATTATGTGCATTCATTCCTTACATGAATTTTGGAACAAAACACCTTGGTGTATGCTCATACTGTTCATATGTATCTTAAATTAGTAATTGGTTTTTAGCAAACACTCATACAAAACATTGGACATTACTTTGGGCTTAATTGTCTTCTATTTCAGTCTTTTTTTGGCATTGGTGGAGGAACCAGTTTGACCCCTTCAAAATATGGATGACCTAGAGCTTGTTTTGCTGTTATCCTTATATTTGGGTCATATATGAGTAGTTTCTAAAAAAAATTACAAGATATAATTTAAAATATTAATAATTATGTATAGAATATTGAAATAAACAGTAGTTAATTTATAGAATATTGTAATCAACAGTAGTTGAATGCATTAAAATAAACATGTTTTTAATGATTGTTGTTTTTCTATTCAAAATGTATTTATTTTACAAAATTTCATTAACTTACCATAAGCAAGTCTTTGGCCTTGTCATCAAACATTGGAACAACCTCATCTAAATCTCGAGCCTCCCATTGAGGAAACATTGATTTATAATCTTGAAGTTGTGAAACACCAGGCCAAACAGTTTCATCTGGTGTACCTAAGGTACGAAAAATCCTAAACAGTTGATCTATCTCTGAATCACCTGGAAACAGTGCTCTTTTGGTTGCCTATAAAAAATTGAAAAGTAAAGGACATCAAGTGTTAAACTAAATTAAATTATCTCAAAACAAAATTACTTACCATTTCAGCAAAAATACATCCAAGACTCCACACATCAACAGCTGTGGAGTATAATTTAGTTCCTAAGAGAATTTCAGGTGCTCTGTACCACAAAGTCACAACTTCATGAGTAAATGTTCTAACTGGCACACCAAAAGACCGGGCCAATCCAAAATCAGCTAATTTTAAATAACCTTCTTGGTCTACTAGAAGATTTTGAGGTTTTAAGTCCCTATGCAAGATGCGATTTACATGACAAAAAGCTATTGCTTTCAATAATTGCCATAAGTAACTCTAAATAAAAAATAATAAAAAATAACAATAAAAAATTATCAAAAACATTAAATATTTCTCATTTGCATAAAAATCAAACATTTTTCAACTTTACCTTTACTAATTGTGGGCTCAAGCCAGTTTTTAAAGAATCCAACAGTTTCTTGAGATCTTGTTGTAAAAATTCAAAAACCAAATAAAGATACTTATCTCCTTGAACAACATCAAGCAACTGAATAACATTTTCATGAGTCAGTTCTTTCAATAATGATATTTCTCTAATTGCAGTTGATGGTACACCCTCACTTTCCCTATTATTTGGATAAATAATTGATTAGAGTTTGCTCTTTGTTAAAATAATACAGTGAACCTAATGCTTATTAGAAATATGTGTTAATAAAGGTAAGTATCAGCTGCATAATGTGCAAAGTAACAAGCTGAATTATGTGGTGCTACGACTCATGTAGAAAAGCGTGGCCTCCACAAATCCTGCTGGCACTAATGCACTAATAAAGACGCAGAAAAACCAATATACTACAATTATAAATTAATTGAATATAGTTGTGCTAAAGATTAACATATACCTATCTTCGTATTTATATTCAAAAATGTCTGTAGGATGTAATGATAAACCAATTGTATATTGCTAGACAGAAACTCATTTTTAGATGTCAATTAAAAATGATTAAACTTTAGCAGACTTTTCATATCACAAGTTTATAATATGCAACAAAATTGCTGGGGTTAACTTGACAAGTAGTACACCAGGTAAAACAAAAATGTTGTATGAAAAATTAAATAACTCACGTTTCGAGACGAATCTTTTTGAGGGCTACTAGCTTCCCCGTAATTTTATCCTTGGCCTTATACACGACTCCATAGGTACCCTCACCTATTTTTTCTATTTTGTAGAAATTATCCATAACCTATAACGATGGTGTATTTTTCGTCCTTACCCTAACTTCGCTTTAACGCACTATAATCGTCTAAGAGTACCGTAAAGTCGGACAAACTACTAATGAAGCAGGTGAGAAAAGAAACGCATTAATTAAATCAGTGCGAAAGCCAAAACAATAAGTAGAATTCGGCAAGTCCGAAGGTATTTGTACTTAAGCTTATGGCATCTTCGACATACTTTATAACTTTATTTCGCGCGTATTTCCCGCGCATGTCAATATGATGCGCCGGAAAGCCGGAATCGGATTACGCGCCTTTTAGGAAAATCCGAAAATGTTCCCATGTTCCTATATCTAGTTACATTTTCTTTACCTATAAATATTTTGATTATAAAAATATGAAATACAATGTTATGAAGGATAAGAATTCAAAAAAGTTAATTAAGTATATTCATTGCATTCAAATATTATAAACCATGGCATTATAAAATAAGGCAGGGTGTACATACAATTAAATAAGAAATAATCGACTTTTGATTTCTTTTTTAATTAGTTAAAATAAGATACGTAAGTATGCACGGTATATACATAATTTAGTTACATTTAATTAAATTATTTGACGAATTTACTTGGAAACGAAAATAGAATATTACAAAGATAATACATCAATTATATACAGTTCATTTGGATGGCAGACCAGTGATTAATCTGATACGTAAAATTTTTCATTTTAAGATTGTTCAACGAGTGAAACATTGAATTAATTAGTTCTTTTGGTACAAAACGATTCACAGCTGATATGTTATCACTGAACGTTTATAGTTATATGTGTATACATAATAAATATTTTATTAAACGAGTCAACATTTTTAAAATCAATAACGAATGAAAAATATGTTAAAATATAATAAAATTATTAATCACTTCCTACCAAGAATGCAAAGCCAAACTCATTCGCGTCGCATAAACTTCGTTACTCCTCGCAGTATCTTATATAAGAGTAACAGAAAAAATCAGTCGAAAATATCGCGTCATTAAGAATGCCTAGTAAAATATAAAAAAAACAGAACGAATAAAATAACTACAAGCAGGTAAAAACTCAAGTTACAAAGATTATAAACAATCTGACTGAGTAAAAGTCAACTAAATAAGTAACGAATTAGACGGTTTCAACCTGGCCTTTTCTACGTGGCCGACTTTCGTGTATTTGCCTTTCAGTGAAGGAAGTCTCTTCAGAACCGCGTTTCCTCGTTGGAATTTCAGCACCGGTGTTGGATGTTGAATTTTGCGCAATACCGCTTGTTTCCTTGTGATGATCCGAAGCACCGGAAGAATTGGATAGATTGGAGGTGAGCGAAGTCTTGCGTAGTCTCATATCCTCAAGAGGTATTTCCTCGCTACGCGGTCTCGGCATTTTCGGCGAGTTGTCTCTTGTTCGCACCGGACTCTTATCGACACGTTTTAAGCTCGGTCCGGAAAAACTCGAACTGCCCGCTGATTTGTTCAAGCTCTCACGACGCATTTGTATTCCAAACCCAGGAACTTTATTTACGGTGAACATTCGCTGCTGCTCCTTTGATGTTTTCTGTCCACGACCCGCTGTGCCTTAGAGTAGACAAAATTTTATTAATTTCAAAGGAAAATACGCTATTTAGCTCGCAAAAAGTGAATATAGAAGACAAAAAAAAAACAATGCTGGGAAAAAAATTTAATAGATGCACTGAGATTCAATAAGTACAAAAATTATTATAAATAAGTGTGCCCCTTACGTTCACTGCGTAAACAATTTAAAGCATAATTTGGTGGTGTTGGACAATGTGGAGCTGTGGTCGTGATGTCAAGTAATCTTGCTATGCGACTCATTTTTTTCTGTCTTGCTCTTATTCTTCCCTTTGTTAATCTATACAAGATATTTTTAATTATTAAACATTAATAAAATTGTGAAACACTTTTTTAATGAAAATCTTACCTTTGTTTTGCGGCCATGCAACGAATATGATCATCAAAGATAAATTTGGCAGAAAGTAGAGGAACGCGATTGCTTGTGCTACTACTTAAAGGCTTATGAATTGTTAAATGTAAGCAGCGAGAGTCATCTTTATCACCGGCGACCTCGATGTCTTGCAAAAAACCAACAAATTTCGCTACACCCCATCCAAGTTTTCGCGTATCTGGTTCAACAAGAATTAATTGAATACAATCGATGACCAAAAATCTACGAATTTTTTGTCCATCTTTCCAAACTACTGTACATGCAATAAGGTCGCTATTATCTGAAATGAATACAACAATATGTTTTTATTCGATTATTGAGGTATCTGATAATAACTTATTAGCAATCATTTGTAACTTACTTAAATCCAGCACATTATTTACTTGGACGCAGCTACTTGGATCAGTCAAAGGCAATTGATTTTCAACTTCATTGCTTAGTGTAAGAGACAATTCTCGAATCAAGAAAAATACTCTAATGGCTCTACGAGCTCTTTCCACCTAAAAATTAAGAATTCGGATTAATCTTATACATGTGAGGTGTATTTAAAAGATAATATAAAACTGTATTAACTTCTCCACAAGGCAGTCTTTTACTAAACTCAATCCCTGTCATTGGAGTGCCAGTGGGAGGTAATAAAATATTGCTATCCATCATAAGCCATTCCACTTTTAAAGGCTTCTTCTGAATTTCACTATATTCATCTTCAAACATATCCAAAAAAATATCTTCACTCTGCAAATAAAAAAGCTTCGGTGAGCACTTATTTATTATTTGAATCAGAATAAATAAAGCATAATAATATTTATATCATGCAACATGCATTTATAAATTTATTAATCCCAATTTTCCATTTCTTGACCTTATAAAAATTTCGAAGAAGCGCAGTACTTTGTTCTTTGGCTGCTTCAACAGCTGCTAAATGATGATCTTGCAATAAACTTTCGTTGTCAGACATTACTAACTGTATTAACAACTTGATAGCTAACTCAAGTGTTACAAGTCGTACTCTTGCATCTAATTCAAAATACAAATAATCAATATTTTTTTTATGTATTTAAAACAATGCTAAGAACTTATGATCTTACTTGTTTGACAACTCAGTGTTATTATATGAATAACTCTATCAATCAACGTTTCATTATATCGATTCTTATTTGGAGGCTTTAGAGGGGCCAAAACTAAACCTAAAGTTTCAGAATATACTCCCTGTAATAATATAGATACTTTGATTAGTTATTATTGAAAAATTGAAAAAAATACACATTAATGTTATGTTAGCACAAAGTATTACCTGATTATTTGCAAGCGCGTAGAGAAGACATAATGCAAATAGGGCTGCATAATCGTTTTCTGTACAATACAAAGAATTTAATATAGTTTCTAAAAAAGGTTTATCTGATAAGGATTCTTGATCAGCTATTGTTTCTGTTGCTTCTAAAGGATTTTCAAGGGCTAATCTCTGTTCTTTTTCTTCATCTGTGACACTTAGATACTTAATATCTTCAATTGTTTCATTTGATACATCTCTCTTTTCAAATTCATTATTCACAGGACTAGGTTCGGTTTCAGAAGAGACACTTGGTTCATTTGTATCAACTTTATCTGTACTATACCAATTTTCTTTTTGTTTTTCTAAAGTACCTTTGTTAATCAACTCGTTATCATCACTATCTTCATCTTTATTTTCTACGTTTTCCTTATCCTCATCACTTTCTTCTTCAACGTTCTCTAATTTTAGTGAATCATTTTGCACTTCATTTAAATTTTCTAATGATTTTTCTAAACTTTCTTTTGGTGGTAAGAAAGCAACAGTTTCACTGCAAACTGTATCTTCATATTCCTCTAAAACTTTACTCGCACCACTTTTAATAATATTTATATTAGACTTTAAAATCACAGCTGCAAGAGTTCGTACTAATGGTCCATGGGAAACTATCAAGAATACCTGTGATAGCAAAAAGAGTGCTACCACTGTACTCACGTACTTTCTTTCCTCCTGTAAAGATATAAAAGTGTCAAATTACAGTATCCATTGGGTTACCTTCATATGCACAATAGAAAACTTACATGATTTTGGCACAATAAATCTTTTCGTCTTGTCAATGAATACACGTATAGAGGAACTAGAAGCTTGTGCAATAAGTGTTCTGACAAAACTTTATTTAAATCTTCTATGTTAAGGCAGAGAATATCATTTAAGTAATGTAAGTGATCTAAATGTTCTGCTACCAAATCAGATAATCTATTTTGACTCTGATGACTGAAAATTTTAATTTATATTGATCATAATGTATTTTAAAATTTTTTAACAATATAATAATCAATATATAATTCAAATGGTATTGACCATAATATTAATAAAATTATTAAAAACAAATAAATTATATTAACTTACTCAGCATCATTTCTGACACATGTATCCAATTCTATAATATGATTTCCAATAAACCATACAAGGTTACTAAAGTATGGAGCAGCAGTTCTATCACGAATAAATGTAAGCATGGAAGCATCTTCAACGCGATAGACATTTAATGTCAGTGTTCGTACAGCTATGCGCACCATACCCTCTGAGTGATTGAAGAATTTTATCGCTTCAGTGTAGAGGGGGAAATCATTTGTATGCTTAAATATAAAACAATAAATTAAATAAGTTTATGAACACTCTATGAAGTATATATGCAGCTTCATATGATTCGAATAATTCATTATAATATTTAACATCAATACACCAAATTCTAAGTAACAATTATTTAAATTTAATCTTACAGCTGAATGAATAAAGATAAACAAATCAATGATTAAAAATGCTATAACAAAATGCATATACAACAAATTTTACGGCATAATAATGAAAATAAAAAGCATGCATACATATGAAAGGAAATTTTCATAAAAATAGGAATAAAACACTCAATACATTATACCTCGTTTACCTCATTATAGAAAAAGTGAATTGTATGTGCGTTAAGTTTTAAACTCAATGTCTTGAGAAAACTTATATAATATGCCATCACCTCTTCATCACTGAAGTCAAATTTGTGAACTATTATACTATTTACATGATTATTACTCAGAAGATAATCTGAAATAAAATATATTTTTTAAATATTGTTATACAACATATTATTATATTTATTTAAAATTACTTACATAGAGAAGTTTCATTACGAATATTTTCAAACAAAATATTTAGAGTTTGAAGTAATTGAACACATACGTAACTGCCACATTTTTGTTTCATTATTCGAAGAAAGAAAGACAACATATTCTTTTCAAGAAAAAAACTATAAATACAAAAGTTATTTGTTACAAGTACAGTATTATCAATCAATTTCCTTGGTAATTAAAATCCAAATACTTACTCAAAAACACTGCTATCATTTTGATCACCCCAAATCAAAATTTCTGCGATAGATCTTAAAGTTTCCACTAGCAACCCTCTATTATTTTCAGAAACAGTTTGATTTTTTGATAAAACATTATAGAGATACCTGAAAAGTATGCATGAATAAAAATCAATGTTTGTAGAACTTAAATTTAAAAATTCATTACATAATTTAATAAAACAGCAAAATGAAAAATGAATTTTGAAGGAAAATATAAAACAAATTCAACTAGAGATTTCTCATTCCTTTTATTTAAGTACACTATTGGAGTTAAATTGTATTAATTAATTCATTAATAAGTAAGATGAATGATATAAACTAACTTGAGATGTTCTAAGGAATGAGGATTCTTAGGCTTCCACAGCCCACCTCCAAACCAGCTTCGACTGCGAAACATGTTCTGCAAATGACCTCAATGTTGTAATTTGAAGAAATCCATAACTTGCAGCATACTCATGTTATAATATATAACTGTACATCCATCATATAATGAGAAAAAACTCTGTTACTTAAAGTTTAGATCAAATGACAAATTGACTGCGAGAAGATGTAGGTTAACTGTTAAGACGT
This sequence comes from Philotrypesis tridentata, assembly GCA_018906965.1. Classification (NCBI taxonomy): domain Eukaryota; kingdom Metazoa; phylum Arthropoda; class Insecta; order Hymenoptera; family Pteromalidae; genus Philotrypesis; species Philotrypesis tridentata. The sequence goes on from JACCIB010000002.1 coordinate 2,262,073, forward strand.
AGCTCCACCACCTCGGATTGCACACATACTTATTTGTGGTGAAAATTTTTCGTCATTCTCCACGAAGCTTTAGCCTCAAAGGTTGTGCAGATACTAGTGTCATCGTGATAAACTTATCATTGTTCTGGAACGAGCACAGATTTGTCAATTTGACTGCGATGTTGATTGTGCAGTCTCAAATATTACTCTGATAACTGATACGATACATCAACATCACATGCGCACCTATAGCCTATATAGCGATACAGAGAGAGCAGAAAGAAAGAGAGTGAGAGAGAGTGAGAGAGAGAGAGAGAGAGAGAGAGAGAGAGAGAGAGAGAGAGAGAGAGAGAGAGAGGCATTTAAATTCATCTCATGGTTATAATTTACTTGACTGGTTTTTCTACGAACAACACGCAAGTTTTCTACCTTACCGATGAGTATTCGTGTCAACGCACATCGGCATCGACATCAATATATATATATACACACACACACACACACACATATATAAGTATAAGTGATCTTGATCTATATCAAAGCAAAACGTTATACACATATGCAGGTAATATATCAAAATTCGAAGCCGCATCAGCAACAATAAAGATATTTGCAGGCAGAATGAGCCATCTCGAAGATACCTACTCTACCAGCAACCCACTAAGTGTGTATGTAACTCGCCGTCCGCGAGGCCTCGCGTCGATCGCGGCCCATCGTGTTCTCTCCCTTTCTCCGTCTCTCTCGCTCTTCCTCGGTGTACATACCTTGTATTTTTCGCAGTAGAAAAATGGTGAATACTTGGGTGTAGTCGAACGACGGCACGAGGCTATTTTCCTGGCGGCCGTCCCGAGTGTTGCCGCGCGCGCGATAAACGTTACGTGCGACACACAGCGCAGTGCTGCAGCGAGCCGAAGAGAGGCTGTGTTGTAGCACGAGAGCACCTATACGACGAGAGACGAGCGTAAGTTAATAACACACGACGGCAAGCAGGCAGCTCGTCCTCGAGTCGAGAGAGTGAGAGAATCCGCGCGAGAGAGCTGCGTGTATGTGCACCGCCTCAGCTCCTCATCGTCGCACGTCCAGTCCTCTCTCTCTCTCTCTCTCTCTCTCTCTCTCTCTCGCGCTTTCTGCAGCGCATATATAAGTACTTAATGCGTACACAGAGATACGTGTGCACCGTGCTGTACGTACGCTCTCGTCGGTTTCGTGTAATCGGTGTGTGAATGTGCAATGTATTAATGTATAGCCGTATCTCGTCGTTCTTGGTGTGCATTGGCGATAGGCCGCCGTTCATTCTTCAAACGCGATTGACGTTGCTGCTCTCTTCTCCGCGGACACCACGACGACGAGACGACGACGACGACGACGACGACGGCGACGGCGAGAGCATCATTCATCGCGGGGATACAGTGCGAGAAAGAGAGTGAGCGAGACAGAGAATATTGAGCACGTATATATATAGTTCCGTCTCTTTCTCCTGGCTGATGTCCGTCGCCGCCGACTTGTCGCGCTCTCCCTCCCTCGCATTTAGGTAGTCTTTCTCTCTCTCTCTCTCTCTCTCTCTCTCGTTCTTCCTCTTCCCCTCCTAGCTCCCTCTTCTTCGTACTGCATATGTATAGCTATACACACACTGCACGTACCTATAATCTATCTAGCCGATAAATGCTCACGGCTCACCTATACTTGCCTATAGTTCGCCATCCATTCTCTATTATCGCAAGGTGCATCTGTCTCTGTGCCTTTGATCTTTGACACAATAATATATCCTACTGCGGAGAGGAGGATAGTGTCAGTTTACACTGATGTATAACTATATATAGTGAGAGAGTATAAAAAAGAGCGAGAGAGAGAGAGAGAGAAAGATAGGATGGAGGCGTGAGTGTGTGTTGATGCTCGCGCATTGCACATGTAAGTATTGCGTTCCGAGAATCTCGCTTGTCGACGAGGAACTGTAGTCTCCTCCGCTGCCGCATCTCCGTCTGTTCGCTTGCTCCGGAAGACGACTCCGAAATCTCGGAAACGCGTACATGTATATAGTCTGTCTCTCTCTTGCTCTGCTTTGCCTCCTCCATTGGTCTTCTTACATCTACGTAAGTACGTGATAGAGTGCGTAAGTACTTACATACATAGACATACTTAGGCTCTCGCGCGCACACATTAACGCGCACGCGAAACTGACATAAACAACGAGACGACACACGCACTACCTACTCTCCTCTGACGCCCGACGGTGATCACTTGCTGCAATAATATTAGCCCTCTCTAGCTCTGTCGATTACGCCGTCCCTGACTCTCTCACTCGCTCTCTGCTCGGCCTGATCTCTCTTCGAAAAGCAGCCTTACAAATACTGATAGCCAGTGCCCTTTGCAAGTGAATTCATTGTCTCGAGAGAGAAGACGCAGTTTCTCCGTTTTTTCGTCAGCAGACCTTGTTCACAAGCTTGGATTCATGCGCGCGGAAAAACAGTCTGTTTTGCTTGGACTATATATGAATGATACATCTGTGCCTATATGTGCAGTCTCTTGTTTAATTTAGATCACTTTGAAGTTCAGCTGTGAGTGCACGACTCTTATAAAGGAGCTAATTATCTTTTACAGCTGTTGAACTGGAAACAGTTTGCCGAAGATGTTTCGTTGAGACTCAAGGATTTACGGCGTAGAAGCAAACACTGAGATTATAGTATCTGTTATTCATCTGCAGCCAACGACTGTAACAGCTGAACCAGTGTTGGGCCAAATGGTTTTAATATCTTCGGTGAATACACTTTGCAGTCCTAGGATTGTATTTTTCAAGTTAACATTGTGCAATTCTGATCAGTCATATTTTTTCTTTCAGATGTACAAAAAAATATTTTATATTGTCAGTTTTTCCATTACTGATAGAAATATGCAAGGACAAAAGTAGACAAAAATTAGGGATGTTAAGCACTGATTCAAATGGCAACAAAAAAAAGTTTCAAATCTGTCAGCCACATGAATTAGAACACTAATTGCTTGTTGTTTGAGATTTAAAATATTTTGCTGAATCTTACTAGTCGCTGCTCTGAAGTGGAACTAAGGTAAACACATTCAACTTCACACAAGTTTTTATTACTAGTATTAGCAAACTTATTTTCTAATATCATTGATTATTAATGTCAGACTCACACACGTGCAATGCCGAGATGCTGCAATGAGAACAAATCACTGAGGCTGGTGAGCAGCAATCAGCAACATAACACTGAAGACATATTACTCACACGTACCCGAGCCTTCTCCATTGGTGGTAACGAACAGTTGCAACTTGAAGAAGAAGCACCTGTCGTCGTCGTGGAGAGATCCCACAGAAGAGTTCGCTGTGATCTTAGCCCAGTTCCAACAAATAGCAATTCTGGTTTCATTAAATTAATTGGTATAAAAGTAAGTGCTGTTTGATTTTTAGTATTGCTTAGATTGTAAATGCATTCATAACTGTGATTAAAGACTTTAGTGAAGATAAAGAAAACTCTACACTTGAAAAGCATAAAGATACAAACATTACTTGTAGCAGTTTTGAAAAATTATAAATATTGTAGGATAAAACAACTAAACAAGATAGTCAGTCAAGACATAGCTCTGGTAGCAGTGGGCACAGAGATAGAGAAAAGGAGGCAAAAAAGAGAGCAGCTATAGGCAACGCAGTGCGGGGACTTTTTCCTTCAGGCCATTGTAGGCAGGACAGGTATAATGATGTCCGTATCAAAATCACGCTTTTTACATTATCGTTGCATTCTTCTGTAACTCAATAAGATTATCTCTAATTAAACTATTAGCTATTTTTTTTATTAGATAATCGTCATGAAGCTATTTGGATTTGATTTTTAACTAATGCTCTTTCATAATTAATTTTAATTTAATGGCACTAACCATTCAAAATTTTATAAAATGTATGACTGTATAGTTGCATTGGCATTTCAGCTAAATAAAATGTCACTAGAATCTCACTGTTGCGTTCGAAGAAATAAAACACGGTCTGCCACTTTATAGGTATGAGACCAGCAGACAGCGACCATCCGGAGGAACTGGCGGTAGTGTTGGCCTTTCTGGATTGTGCCCGAAATTGGCCTCAAATTCAGGAAGTAGTAATCAAAGCGGTATTGGTTTGGGCCACCACTTAGCCCCACAGGAAAATTCATCGCCTTGCGGGGTAGTTACATCCCAAAAGGGTCACGGACGTCGAGGAAGAAAAGTTACTATTAATTCGCAAGTCAATAACAGCTCGAGTAACTCCACAGATCGAAAGGTTTGTTTAAATACTTTATTTTAAATTTACATAATTTCTTTCAATTTTGTTTTTAATTTTCACGATTACTTTATTAGTTGCGGTCAAACCGAGCAGAGCATGATTCACAATCACCGTCACCACCGGCGCCGTCGGTAACAAAAAACGGAATCTCTTCCAACTCGCAATCCACAAAACAAAAAAATCTCCTGGATCCTATTGAAAAATCTTCTTCAGTATCGTCTTTCGATCATGAACATAACAATTTTAGCGATGCAGAAGAAGCAATCACGGCTACAGAAAGTCTTTCAAGAGTGTCAGGTAATAGTTTGCCTTCCACGCCAATGGGAAAAGGGAATCCTAGAAAAGTAAGTAAAGAGGAAAAGACTGCAGAAAAAAATATGCACTCGGCAAGTCCCGAGTCGAAAGAAGATAACGATGGTAGCCGTAAGTTATTATCGGATACGCGAGACGGGAGGACCTCAACCGAAGATATAATTCAGAGCTTTGATGCCCCCGTCTCACATAGGAAAAAGCCAAATGTGGACGAAACCATAACCGTTCGCGAAAATAAACGGAAAACCTCTGTTTACTCTCTAGTTAATTTTGATTCTAAGGGTAGTGCCAATAGAAGATCAAATTTCAAACAAGATAATACAGCTGATAACAGTACTCAAAAAAATCCTGATGTTGTTCTAGAAATGTCACGCGGTGAACAAAATCATCAGAGGTAAAAGTCGAAAAGTTTATTTAAGTGTTAATTTACTAATATTTAAGTACTTATAATTTTTTTTATTTTAACTTTTCAGAGATGCGAATGAAAGTAATGCACCATCGACGTCGAAAAAATCAACTAATGCAGAGCCTAGACGTAAAAAATTATCGACGGAAACAATGGATATAAGTAAAAGTGAAAATGCCGTAGATGAGAGTAAAAAAGCAAAAGACAATAGTAAAAGTTCAGCTTCTGAGCAAACGAAAAATTCAAGGTTTACGACATCTAACGTAATGGCAGAATCGATGGATTTGGAAAACAAAGAATTTCGTGAAGAATGTCCGAATACTACAGTCGAAGAAGAAGTCACTATTTATGATGAGGATGATAACGGTACAAGCATAAGTGACATCGTTGCAACACAGGCGCTTCACGAATCACTAAGCAAATTAGGTAAGGTTCCTCCGATACCTCCGGAAATAACGATAGAGGAGGATGTCAAAGACGTATCTAAATCCGAAGACTATAGTCAAAAAGAGGCGACTCATGAGGAAACAGTAGAAGGATTTATAGGACCATTGCTTGACGAAAACTTTAAGACCGATGAAAAATTAGCGCAAAAAACTATGGGAATGGACGAAGTAAGAAATTTGTTGATGAAAGTTAAGGTTCAAACTGTCGAAGACGATGACGACGAAGAGAAAGCAGTAGGAATTTCCCCTGACCAAAGGTTTTTGAAGTTTGAAGAGGAGATTGGTCGCGGCAGTTTTAAAACTGTTTATAGAGGTTTAGATACACAAACAGGCGTAGCTGTTGCTTGGTGTGAATTACAGGTACAACTTTGACATACTTCGATTTCTGTGTACTGTTGAACTATCAATTAAATTTAAAATTTATATATTTTTAGGAGAAAAAGTTAAACAAAATGGAAAGACTGAGATTTAGGGAAGAAGCTGAAATGCTGAAAGGCTTACAGCACCCGAATATAGTTAGATTTTATGACTATTGGGAAGTGACACTTACTAGACGAAAATATATTGTTTTAGTTACAGAACTTATGACTTCAGGCACTTTGAAAACGTAATTATTTTCAGCTATTTTGAGTGTAAGTTAAAATGTAATATTACACTAATTACTAATATATTTTTTTAACAGGTATTTACGAAGATTCAAAAAAATTAATCCTAAAGTTTTAAAATCTTGGTGTCGGCAAATTTTAAAAGGACTTGCGTTTCTTCATTCAAGATCACCTCCAATTATTCATCGTGACTTAAAATGTGACAACATTTTCATCACTGGGACTACCGGTAGTGTGAAAATCGGTGATCTCGGTCTTGCAACATTAAAAAATCGTAGTTTCGCCAAGAGTGTTATTGGTACACCCGAATTTATGGCTCCAGAGATGTACGAGGAACATTACGATGAATCGGTAGACGTTTATGCCTTTGGCATGTGCATGTTAGAGATGGCTACCAGCGAATATCCATATTCTGAATGTACAGGTCCCGCACAAATTTACAAAAGAGTTGTATCGGTGAGTAATTACTTTAAAATAGAAATCGAAATAATATTTTTAAATAAATTAATTACACCAAATAATTTATTTCCAGGGTGTTAAGCCACAGAGTTATGATAAGGTGGAAAATCCGGAGGTTCGAGAAATAATAGAGATGTGTATACGATTAAAAAAAGAAGAGAGACCATTAGTCAAGGATTTATTAAATCATGAATTTTTCGCAGACGATGTAGGACTGAAATTAGAAATGGTGTCGCGCGATACTGCGGTCGCAGAAGCAGACTTATCGCGCGTTGAATTTAGACTTCGTGTTCTTGATCCAAAGAAAAGAAGTAATAAGCATAAAGAAAATGAAGCAATACAATTTGACTTTGACATAGAAGGTGACAACGCGGAAGAAGTGGCATCAGAAATGGCGAAATCTAGCCTTATTTTAGAGGAAGATGCCAAAGCAGTAGCGAAAATGCTTAAGTCGCAAATTGCAGCTTTAAAAAGAGAAAGAGAGGAAAGAAAATTGAAGGAAGAGAAAGATAGGCAAGATGCAGAAACCAATGAAAGCATTCTGCAAAATCAACTGTTAATGCAACAACTACAGGCACAACAACAGCAGCAGCAGCAGCAGCAACAGCAGCAGCAACAGCAAGCTCAACAGGTACAAGCTGGAATAAGCATTCAGCAGGTGCAAAATACAGTGCAGATACAACATAATTTACAACCTCAGTCTGTACAACTGGTTCAGCAACAACCCCTAATTCAACAACAAACACCAGTTATACAGCCCCAACAGGCTCAGCAAATTCAACAATTAAACCAACAACAACAGCAGCAACAGGTTCAATATCAACAACAACAGCAACAACAATATCAACAAATAACTCAAGTATCTCAAACAATGAGTGCTAACTCTTCTCAGTGCTCCACACCACAGACCGTACCAACGCAGGCCCCTTTCCCCCAAGTGACTCAACAACAATTGCAACAACAATATATGCATTTAAATCAGATGGGTATAGCTTCGCAATTAGCCCATCCCCCTCAGCAAATGCAAATACCTCAAATACAACAAACTATACAATACACACAAACTCAGGTAAGAACCTCTAAAACGTTTTCATACATAGAAAAATGTGTTACTAATTAAAGTGCGGATTATTTTTCAGGTTCAGCATGTTCAACAAATTCATCAAAACCCTGTTGCTAATACAACAACAGTACCAAACATGCAAGGTCAACAATTTTATCATCAAGGAGCTACTGCTATACCGGCTTATCAAAATTCGCAAATCTTTCCACAAAATGTGTCGCAACCAATTTTTCATGGATATTCGACTAATTCAACTGGCGGGCATATTGACGTTTTACCAAATCAGCAATCTCAACAAGTTTATGCTCCACAAAATGGAAATAATGCTGTTGCGACATCTATAGGTTACATTCAACCTCTGCAAGTTCAAGTTTCGTTACCACAACAGGTTACAAATGTTCAAAACGTTTCTACAGTTGCACCTACTGTTCAAAATCTACAGGTATTGATCTCTTACAATTTACAAACATAATTTTATCAGTATTGTACAAAATAAATAAATTAATAAATTAATTTTAGGGAGCAACTATTCCTCAAAATATTCAAAGTGCACCAACATTAATTTCAAATGGAACCCATCAATCACAAACACAACAAAATATAAGAGTGCAAATGCAATATCCACAAGGTGCCAATGTTGTATCTTCGACTGGTTCTATTCAGCAAAATTTAAATATTGTCTCGCAAACGTCTAACACTGCGACCCAACAACAGCCATTGCAACAGCAACCCCTTGTGCAACCACAGCCAATAGTTCAACAACAGTCTATTATACAAAGTCAACAGCAATCCATTCCACAACAACCAATTCAGCAAACTATTCAACAACACCAACAGCCCATACAACAACAGCAACAGCCATTACAACAACAGCAACAGCCTTTACAACAACACCAGCAAGCTATGTCGCAGCAACATGTTATTTCACAAGTTATGCCACAGCAGCAAATGCAAACGTCTGTTGTTCAACCGCAGTCAATAATTCAACAGTCTCAACAAACTATTTCCCAACAAGTTCTATCTCAAATGCCTCAACAAACAACTATGCAACAGCAGTTGACCCACGTCCAGCAACAGATGCAGCAACCACCTCAGCAGCAGCAACCTCAACCACAAATTCAGCAGCAACCAAATCAGTCACAGCCAATGCAGCAACAAACTCAACAACAGATACAACAACAAACATCTCAGCAACAGCAACCTCAACAGCAAATTCAGCAACAATCAACCCAGCCACAGCAAATACAGCAGCAAACACAACAGGTGCCGCAACAACAATCTCAGCAACAGCCACAACATATACAGCTGCAACAGTTGCCACCTCAACAGCAACAGCAGATACAGCAACAAATACCAGCTCAGCAACAGAGTTTTCAACAAAATATTGAAACTGTTGTAAAATCTGAGACTTTAGAAGTATCAAGCTCAATATCATTGGATACTTCTAATGCACAGCAGTCTCAGGATGCTGTTATTAATTCTGGTGCTCCACCTTCAACTGGAGATAGGTAAAACATATTTCGATAATTAATTATTTATTGATTTATATTGTTCGTAACATTAAATGTAATAATGCATGTTAGCAGTTCAAATGAAGTCCCCGATAATATAACGTTGGCAACTGCAACTACGACGGAGAAAAGTAAAATCAAAAGAACGGGAACAAAACGCAAAAAGCCAGGAATCAAACTAACCGTCTTATCAGTTAGTAATGTAGAAGGGCAGGCTATATCTGTAGAATGTCAATTAGATACTAGCAAACAAAAGACTGTAACATTTAAATTCGATCGTGATGAAATGGTTCCAACTGACATAGCAAATAATTTGGTAACTTTTTATTTAAATTTTGCATTCTTCATTGTTTCAATTTTTATTAAAGTGTTACGTTTTATTTGACGAAGGTGGCAGAAAATCTTTTACCTCAATCTCAGCGAGAAACTTTCATTGAACTTATTGAAGATATCGTTAAACAACTCCGTCTCGATCCGTCGTTAAATTTACCTTTGGTTGCTCATGGACCACCTGATCAATCCGCTGGTGGTAGCCCAGTTACGAGTCGCAGACCTCGAGAACGTGATCACAGTCTTGACATGTCTAAGGTAAAATAATACTTCCTTTATTCTTATTTACTTTTATTATTTTTTTAAAAATAAGTTTATGAAAAAAAAACTTTACTTTTGAAATAAAAACCGAGAACTGCAAGTTTGGGCATTCTTGAATTTTGAAATAATCGACTTATTGGTAAATGATTGTTAAAAAAAAAACAAGAAAAATCGTATATACATTTGCCGTGATTTTGGACGCAGCAGGTGAGACATGGCTCGCTAACTCGCCAAAGCAGCCACCGATCTTCGTACAAAGTTCATCGTAGGCACCGTTCGGTGAGTTCATTCCTTTCCTCTCTTTCTCTTTTCTCTTGTTCTTTCCGTTTTCTTACTTACTTTCTTACTACTTTATCATCTGATAGATTTTACTCGTAAGCATTTATTTTCTTAGCACCACGCATTTATCATCGACAAAGCAAAAAGCAACGTATTTTTATTTTCCTACATTTTCAGTATATGATTTGTATGAGATTTCAATTAATTTCAGGCAGCAGATGGATTTGACTGTTTGACCATTTAGATTTAAGTTTTTAATTTGTTTCAGTGATTTTGAAGCCGTCAAAGATGATGTGTGCATGTTATTTGTTGATAATTTTTCCCTTTTATATCTACATTTTTTTTTATAGATGATCAAGACCAGAATAATAAAAAGATTATTTTTTTAGTGTACACATTTTTTTAAGTTTTTGACATTGCATTGTGCAGAAACTCATGTGTATGATTGGTTTGAAATTTGGTTTAATTAAGCTTATAAGTGTAAATTATATATTTTAAATATTATAAGAAATATAAGTAATCTATTCTATCTATTCTATTCAATATCATTTCATTATTGATTATTTAAGTAAAATTTTTGAGCATAAAAAGAGAAGTTACTACGCAGTAAAATAAGTTATTATGTGAATAAAATCACATACCGAATTACTAGCTTGATGTCTGCATTTAATGTTTTGTATGAGCAATCAACTATAAAAATATTTATGTATATCCAAAACTTGCTTTTCAATTTGTTTGTCAACTTACAATGCCATGTAGACTAAAAGTACATCCCTTCTTATCATCAGAAAATGAATTCGATTTGTTATTTTGTTCTTTCAGAGAGATGAAACGTCTAATACATCGACACCGACGACAATGTTGCCCATAGAACAAATAATCACAAGCATTACGAATGCTGCACTATCGGAAAAGCAACAACTTCCTACGACAATAGTAGATGCTCAAATACCTCCAAGTGCAGAGTCAACTGAGGTATCAAGACGCTCATCGACTTCAACACAAAATACTGATACCTTGACACCAACAAATACAATCGACATATTGGATAGTCAAGAGACTGTTGTTCCCAGTTCCGCAACAACTACGTTTACTGAATCTAATTATCAAGATCAAGATATGAAAGCTGAATCGCAAAGCATTACTGATAGTCCTCCGAGTGATTTATCTCGTGAAATAGAAGACAAATCACAAAAAAATCAAATCTTAGTTTCTGCAGGTAAACTATTTTTGTATCAGAATTTGTATCAAATATCGAACAATAATTAAATGATTATTTATTTGAATGTAGAATCTACAGAGAAATTTGAAACAAGTCAAAATTTACCGGAATCTCAAGATGAAGTAAAAACAGTGAATGAATCAGAAAACTCGGAACTCAAGCAATTAACAGTTCCACCTATGAGAAAAATTTCACGTTTTCTAGTCAGTCCTGTAATTGAACAAAAATCTGTTGTAACTGAAGGTGAGACTACTATTCAACATCAAGTAGTAGAACAATCTTCTGTCACAATAAAGCAGGAAATAGTTGGTGGCACTGAACCAGGAGAAAACGTGAGTGCAACTGAAAATACTCAAGCTTCTAAAATATCCACAGAAGAAATTGATACTGGAGTGGTAATAATCACAATCAATTTCATCAATTTGAAATTACTTTATTACAAATTGAAAATCAAATTATATTTTTATTATATGAATAGATTCAACAAAGTACGACCCATCATCAACACCAACAGTTTCAATCAATGACAATTGTTCAAAATTCTGGTCCAAATCAAATTGAAACTTCTCATTCAGCAGTGCAGCAAGTTTCGGCTCATGCTGCTGCCGTTACTTATCCTACTCAGATTCAGCAAAATGTCATGAAAGAGGTTGAATCAGCATTACAAAATCAACAACCAATTCATAACACAGTACCAATTGTTGACATTCAACAAAACATGCAAAACTTAATAGCAGCTCAAAATCAAAGAATAGTCCAACAGCAAGTTGTTCAAACGCAGCAAGAAATTCCATCACAGTCCCAATTACAACAGGTTTGGAGATTTATAACTTATTTTATCTGAGAATTGATTCAATGATTAAAAAATATTAAAATTTATTTTAAATTACTTTCATGGCAGATGCAACAACCGCAACAGCATATCAATGTCCAAGCTCCAATGCAGCAACTTCAACAATCCAATATTGATGAAAGAAATCGTAGGATTTCAAATATATCAAATAACTCGAACATTTCAAGTGATTCGCAACAGTCGGAAACAACAATAACAGACGATAGAAAAACATCAAATGTACCCAATCAACAGGTTCAACAACAGCTACAGCAACCACAACAACAACCATCTCAACAATATTCCAGCCAACCAGCGCAACAACAGGCACAACAAGATGGTATTGTGAATGGTGCCTTGAGCTCCGGAACCAACGGAAATATTGATTTGATTCAGCAGGCACAACAGCAAGCCCTTCACAATGCTATACATACAGGCATTCCTGGACCTTTACCTGCTTCTGGTACTCAACCATCAACCCAAACATCCGTAATAAATGAAGCAGCACCAAAAGTCAAAGTGAAGGAAGTATCATCAACTCTACCAGATCTTGCGCAAAATTTAGCTAATATCTTATCGAATCCAAAATCAAAATCTGCTCACGCCGTGACTCAGTCTCATGAACCATTGCAAAACCCTGCAGTTATTCAACCAGTGTTACATTCAGAACAATACTTCCAACCGATTCAACCAGAAGCGTCGCTACAAAATTTGCACATCCAACAGCAAGTGCAGCAAAACGTGCAACAGGTAATAAGAAAGTTGCACCATCTAGGAAATAATTTTTGGGTAATTTACGATATTTTTTTAACGGCAATAAGTGTTGTTTATCAAGAAAAGAGCCGCATCTTTTCATAAGAATAATACGTAAGGATAAATATGTTTTTCTTTTTCTTTGTTTTTATTTTATTATTTTCATATTCATCATTTTATTTCTAACGCTTATTTCCTTTATTTTACGTTTTTATGAATTATTGATCGTTTTTTCTTGTAAATTAATAAATATTTTAATATAATTTCATTCTTAGATCGTGCAAACGCAGTCGAATTTTCCGTCGAACATTCCAACTCAAACGCCTGTAATGCAACAACAAGGTTTGATGCAAACAGTTCCACAAGCCAGTATTCAACAATCTATTGAGGCACAAATTCAATCACAACTTCTTCACAATCAACAACACAACATGCCATCTCATGGTACCATACAAGGACAGTGGGTCGTTCCGTCATATGGAACTTTACCGGGACAAAATATCATTCAGCTTCAACCAATTCAACATGTACATGTTATTCAAAGTCAAGCTACTTTGCAGCATATGATGCCTATTCAAATTCCACCTCAGGCACAAATGCAGCAACAACAGCAACCGCTTCAACAGAATATTCCGGAACAAATTGATCATACAGCTATCATTGAACAACAGCAACACCATAATTTGCAGTTGAAGCTTCCAGAGCAAAAGCAGACTATAGCAAAAGTTGAAACAGAAGTTGGTCCTGAGTGTAGCATAAGCCGGTAAGTTTTCAAATATTTATTTATTATTATTATTATTATTATTATTTAATATAAAACTTGAATAAAAAATGTATAAAAAATAACAAATTTTTCTACTACAAAAGGCGTACAAGCTCTGACTGTCAAATGCTTTCTTCGGAAAATGATTACCCCAGTCATGATGCAGAGCACTTTGAGTCCACGGATTATCAGCAGAAACAGGCACGAGAACAACATCGAAAGCTCAGTCAGCAAAATTCTCTGGATAAGCCAACGGAAAATACTGTAGGTGGTCCTCAAACAATTGCTGATTTGCAGCAAAAACTGGTACAATTAACTAGTCAACCATCAGAATCGCTAAACGTGAGCACACCACCAATCAGCCATCCAGCAACTCCTCACGGTCAACAATCGAATGTACAAGATTCGCACATGTATACTTTGCAGCAAAAGTTGGGTACCATGCCTGGAATACCGGCTACTTCCTTGCAAACATTGGTACGTTAAAATTAATTAAATTATTCAAATTAAAAGAAAGGGTTATCTTACATGATATTTTTTACGATACATAGGCTCCTCTTTCTCCCCAGTCTACAATACATTCTGGTCAATCTGTTTTCGTTGGAGAAAACAGTAGTGGGATCGATAATTACCTGATAGGGGCAGTTGTAGACCAACCACAAAATGTAAGACCATTTCTTATATTAACTATATTTTTTACGCAGTTGTAAAATTCAATTGGAATTTTTTATATTTAAACAATTTTTAGAACCTAGAGTTTGATGGTTTGTCGCAAGCTAGTGCGAGCAGCCAATCAGCAATGGAAATTTCTAGTCCCAGCAAAGAAAGTGGCAAGCTCCGTACTCAGAAGCCGAATTCCCGACTGCAGGAGCTCGAACACGAACTCGCAAAAATTCACCAAAAATGTCCGAATTTAGTAGCTACATCATCAGCACAGAATAACGCTGCAGTTACAGTACCAGTGACGGCAATTTATTCCGTACCGGGACAGAGTTCGCCTTATCAGCAACAGGCTCAAACATTGACGCCTACTGTTTTACCAGTAACTAACGTACCAGTAGCCACTGTTGCACCAAGCGTAGTTACTCCGCTCTCTAATATGGAATCTTCTCAGCACGAGAATCAAGATTCTACTGTTGCTAATGCTGAGGTTGGTTTAATCTTCACTTTAAACTTTGTTTTTTATTATTATTATTATTATTTAACTTATTATTGACCATTGGTTTTTTCTTTTTCATCATTAACAGCGTATCACTCTCAATCAACCTGTAAGAAAAATTTCAAGGTTTATGGTTTCAAAAGTGGCTGGACCACCCGCAAGTGAAATAGCATCATCACAAAATCAAAATTCTGAGGATGCGAAAAATATAGAAAATAGAGCTGGTGCTATTTCACATTACGCTGATGAGTATTCAAGTAAGACAATGAATTTCAGCTTATAAAATATTTGTCTTAATATTGAGATGGGAAAATAAAAAAAATTTTTTTTCAGATTCATCGCAAATGCAAATCATACATAGTCGAGAAGGATCTGTTCCACCTATACAAACCTCTTTGCCAAACAATGTTCCAACTACTGAGGTAATTTTAAGTGCACCATAAAATATTTCATTTTTAACGTTAATGATTTTAATTATGATTCATATTTTTAGCAATATGAAAAGGAAGAAAGGTTCTCAACGCTAACTCCTAGTGAAGAGTATCAACTACTTATAAAAAGGTAATTAGTATTCTTTAATATAAAAACATCTTACAGATGACAAATCATTTGAAATTAATTTTCCTTACTGTTTATTGCAGACAAACAATGGAGTTAGAAACTTTACAAAAAAGACATCGTGAAGAACTGGAGCGTTTTCAACAACATCAGTTGCAATTACTAATTCAACAACAGCAACAAGCTAGCGCTTTTCATCAACATCATCCTTTATTGTATCACACTATAACAGGTAATGCACTTATTACTTATAGGTATCAGAATTCAAAGATAAATACTGAACATTTTCTTAATACGGCTTACTATGTTTTAGGGCAAACAAGGGTACCAGGATTGGAAGATTACATAATGTTCAGTCCAGCGACGCAGACGCCAATACAGCGTAAGCTGAGCTATTCTCCAGACACGGAGGAAACGCTGCGGCTTGCAACACAAAAGTTAAAGCAACCGGCGCAGAGCGCCGGGTCAGCTATTCCTCATGCTTACGTCATACCAGTGCCAATAGTGCCTTCGGAAAACCTCCAGAGTATCTCGACTGCAAACGAGGTACCGGACATGGGGATGGTCACCTCGACTAATGGTCCCACGACCCAAATCCTTGGGCAACCGCAGTACCAATTTGGCCCCGCAACACTGCCGGATGCTGCAACACAGGTGAGCAATTGTCATTCAGTAATTTAAAAACTCAAATCATTATACCCGACATGAATGTAATAACATAAGTGTATAATTTGTACTGTTGAACTTAACATTGTAATTCATGGTTTAGGGAAGCTCGGCGGGCACTCTAGTCACAAGCGCGATAGCCGGGAGCTCGGCAGGCTCGAGCGGCTACATCCAGTATCACGAGCCGCCACCGTTGCAGGCCTTTAGCTACGCACCGCATGGCAGCTTCTTCCTACCCGCAGGCTACCGGTTGATCTACGCGCCCCAGACAGCGGGTACAACGCCACAGTTGCAGCCCGCAACACCAGCAACACCCCAGTTTGGCAGTAGTTCCAACGACGGCACACCGCCTGGCGAGCCTCAGCAACAGCAGTACAGCACCGCCACCGACTCACAGCAACTGGCTAGTGCTCCCAGCTCACAGCCCGATTAAATCTATTTCATCAATGTATCTGTTTGTCTGTCTGTTACGTATGTTTGTCCGTCTGACTGTCTGTATTTTAGCGTGCGTGCGTGCGTGCGTTACAATTGTGTATGCGCGAGCCTCTGAGACAAAGGCACCTCAACATGATATATGTGTATATTTCCTTGATGGTATGCTGAATTTTTATCCAGTAATTTTAAAAACGTTTCTTCGACTTTTTTGGAGATGAAAAAAATGCTGCGCATTTCAATAGTATGTTGACAACCAAAAAAGGACTATTTCAGTTTTTTTTTGTATCATTATTTATTATCCTTCTATATGAGTTGTTGCTAATAAATTGCAAAAAAATTGTCATTTTAACGATTCTTTTGTTAGAATAATATCAAAGTTATTTAAAAAACATTTTGAAGTTGTTTCTCTGCCATCAATTGCTTCCTTCTTGTATTAATTTTGTCTATTGATGTGATTTGCTGAGAAAAATTTAAGTCATGCGATTATATATATATATTTTACATACATATTTTAATATACGAAATGAAATGATTATTGTCATTATTGTTACAACGTGTAATAATATTCGGAAGCAGCTTTTTTGTGTATAGCCAAGTGTCAAATATGTACCACCGTGTAATGATAAATGTGGCCCAAGGCACTGAATTGCGAATAATTGAATTACTTGTAGCTAATGTTAACTGTGTAAAACTGGGTATAGAGGCCTTTTTCTATTAGTAAACTTGTGAAAAAAATCGAGTGTGATGAGTATAAGTGCGAAAAAAATGTTAATGAATGAATGAATGTGAGAATAGAAAAACTAATAAACATGGTGATATCAAGTGACTTTTTATAATGTCGCTTTTTACATCTAATAAACAGGCCTCAGCTAGTCGTACAACTGAAGTGGAAAGCGTTTAATCTGCTTGACATCATACAAGTAGTCGTTTATTAAGAAAGCGAGAATGAGAGAGAAAGTAAGTCAATTTATCCATTATCAAAACGAAAGGAAACAAAGAGAATGTGATTCGCATAGTCACCGTTATGCTTTAATGTATTTCTATAGATTTTTTTTTCATTTACTTTGATCGAATGAAAAAAATTTTTGTTACTAGTTTACTAGATATCCATTGGAAAATTCAATCTTTGCTCTTATGTTGACTGTTTTCTTTATCCTTTTTGCTTCCTTCCTCCTTACAATAAGCCAACGCAAGCTCTGGTTTTCTTGTGGCTACTTGTAATGTTAAACTATTTTTAAAAAAAGCGACATTTCGCGCTTTATGCTCGCTCGTATTATTATTATTATTATTATTACTATTATTATTGTAATAATTATTATTTTATTATGATTACTATTATAATTATTATTATTTTATTATTAGTAGTATTATATATTACCTTCATCATTATCACAATTAAATGCCTCGTTGATCCGTGTTAATATTTTTTTTATCATAATACCTTGCACCAAAAATATGTCGACATATGTGGTGATTATTTTAATACCATTTATTGTATTTTAGAAAACTATAATGTTTAAAATATTTCATGAGTGAAATAAAACTTATTTCAATCGACCATTGAATAAATAATCTACAGTTTCAAAGCGATTTCGTAAGAATACAATGAGGAAATATTTTAACAGAATTACTTCCCATTACTATTGATCATGTTTTTATCGTTATTACTACTTTTATTACTATTATTATTTGATTATAAGGATATTATTTTGAGTGAGGCCTAGCGTTTTTTTCACGTTAATTAATGCTTACTGACGTCGCAAATATATTTGAAAGTGATAATTTTCACAGATACACATTAAGACTATAATCAGACACTCTCTCGCGTTAGCAGGTTTGCCTAATATTTAACAATGCATGTAATCAACGAGATATTATATAGTTAATATGTATTATAAAATAGTACATTATGATACAAGTACGCGAAATGACTTTTACACAAGCACAGTGTATCATCTGAGCGTAGCAAGGGTGATAAAACCGTTCGTGAGAATCATATATTTCAAGTACGAATATCGTATACTATTTTACGACACGAGTGTGCGAAACCACGTTATCATAAATTTATAGCGTATGCGAAACCAAGTATTTTGAGTACGTAGTATGCAAAATAGAAATTTTGAACACGACGTAATTTCAGTCCGAAGATTTGATATTTCGCACACGTTATGCATGAATGAGAAACGACATTTTGCACACCGTGTGTCAAAAACATTGTTAAAGTGATTCTGAGTGTCAAAATTTCGTTCACTTTAAAATAATTTCTGTTGTGATAACTCAATCAGTGAAATAAGTTTCAACGAAAAATTTCTCCGTTTCGAAGATTAATCTTCAGTAGAAGAAATAAAATTTTCAAGTGACAAAAACATTATAGTGGAAAAAATGTCAAGACTGACAATGATGAATAAAGTTTGAGCATTTTAAGTATACTTCGAATTTCATTGTTTCTTCAAAACGAAAAAACAATTTCAATGATTCATAAATTATCATTGTGTATGTAAAAATAAAGAGTTAGCAGTATTCCACCGTCCGATGAAAAGTTTTTCCAACAATCGGTTAATATTTTGCAATGATCGCGATGTATTAGTTACTTTTCATTAATTCATTTTGATATTACTTTCATAAAAAAAGCATCTGATTTAGATTATTGAGTTTAAGGTGATCGCTATATTAAATTATCGCTTGATTCTGTACAAAAAAGAATAACTGATTCATTGTTCCTCTTTCAGACATCATTATAACGTACGACGTTTCTTCCTGAATTTAACATACCTACGTGTATAATTTTAGTGCTGTTTAGAGTATATACCAATAGCGTAAAAATGAAACTATATTTATTTGAAAAAATTTTATTTAGTAAGAATATAAATAGGAAAAAACGAATTATAAAATGTTCTGGGTTTCCAAATCGAGCAAATTGAATATATAATACGCATTATACTCTACACAATTATTTAATATAAATACATATAAGTAAACAACAAAATGACAAAGTATCAACTAAGGTGTATTTGATAAAGTGAATGAAAGAGATATGTGAGTGTGTAAATGCGACTTACAAAAAATGACAAAAAAATTGAAGCGATATTAGTTTCGTACATTAATATATAATATACTAAATACGACTTTCCAAACGGAAATAATGTAAGTAATATAGGTTTACAGCGGTGGTTATAAAAATAAATAAGCGGACGGCTTTTATTTCTGCAATAATAGATTCCTATGTGATGTGCAAAAAAAGATATATGTTCGTTAATACCATCTTCACGATCAGCTATACTGCAATTTAAGGCACCCTTTTTTACTATGCTCCCTTTTAATCTGACTCGGTTCGAAAAACATTCAATAATATTATATATATGATCTCGTTTAAAAATTTTCAATGTAAATTTTTTGCTGAATATAAATATACCTTGTAATAAGAGCGCTACACTTGATATTTAAATTGTATCATTTTCATATTATTATTATATAATTGCTATATATACATCATTAGACTGTGTGTATGTGTGTGTGAGTGTGTGCGTGTGCGCGCGCGCGATATACACGCATTAAAAGAACGCTATAAAATGAATTCTGGAGTATACTGAATTGAAAAAAAATGCTTTAATTGCGCTGTTATGCAAGTATATCTCTAAAATTTTAAAAAACGAAGAGGCGCACTTGAGCGCGCACCTGCGTATATGCAAAAACATTATAAACTGTCTATATTGCAAGATCAAAGCAATCGTTTAAACTAGGCTGTAATTGCAATGAAAGAAGTAAAATAAAGTTGCCAAAAGTGACATTATAAACTTCCTTGTTTTTGTTTTTCATACACAAAACGTTACTTATCTCAAACGACTGACTATGATTGATCTTGATTTTGATAACTCAGCAACAAAATTAATGCAACACGTAATTCTAACTAAAAAAGGGCGCAACTTCTAAGATCGATTTCTCGAGCAAAAAATATATTGTAAAGGAGTCAATTTTTTTTAATTCAAGTACAACTCTTTTCTTTTAGCTTAACACCTCATGGCGATACTTATTAGGTAACGTTATATAAAGTCGACGATAATATTCGATTGCTCGGATACGAACTTGATCAAAATCAACCAAGGAATATTGGAATCTGTGTATATGGTATTTTCAACCTGATATATCAATCTATAAAGTCGAGTCATTGTACAGTGCTGAATCAATCTTATTAGAGTGAATCAAAATTATCAAAATCATAGCAAAACATTTTTTTTTTTTTGTTTCTTTTGTTTTTCTTTTAAGTTAAAGCAATTATCGGAAAAAATATCACCCACGTGCGGACACATTCCGAAAGTTTACGATTTTTGAGCTTTAAAACATTATACCTTAAATTTTTAGGTCAAGTAAGTAGGGGTAGCGTCAAATCGAAAATCGAGTTAAACTATCTTAAAGTAGAAAGCTTAGCCTTTAATTAAAATAAAATTGACTCCGTCATGATATTTTCAACTTGTGATATCGATCTTTGAAGTTGCGCCCTTTTTTAGTCGGAATTAGGTGTTATGTATTAATTTTGTTGCTGAGTGTATAATGTAACAAAGCACGTGACTGCATGAAATAAAAGGATGTGTTGTAGATTTTGATGAAATCCAGATTGTTTTCTGAACATCAAAGCTGAGAAATGTTTTTAATTAAACCGTTTTGAATAATGATTTATAAATAATTAATAACATACGGGCGTACAAAGAAAATATTAGATAAACAAATTTAAACTGGATGCGTAGTACGAGTGTTATAAATGATCGGGTAAGAGCGCACGAAGCACGAGCATCAGCAGTGGATTGGGCGAGCGCGAAACGCGAGCAACATACGGTTTCGCCTTATATACAAAACGCGAAGGTCATCATTTTGTTATAAGAGGATTATTTTCTTAAATTATTTACTTTGCATTCCTTCATAAAGTACGTTATCGAATGATATTATACTTAAAAACTTATACTATTTTTATATAATTCATATTTTTTATTCTATAGATAATATTATATTTACTTATATTGAAAGCAAGTGTCCAAAGAGAAACCAAAAACAAAACAAAACTTTATTGCAAGCGTAACTGTATAACAAGAGTGATATTTTGGTTTTTATATTAGTCCGCAGACTTATTTGTATTCGGGAAACGATGCTTAATTAAAACCTAAGTATCACTCTTATTATAGTTAAGCTTGCGATAAAGTTTTGTTTTTGGTTTCTTTTTGGACATATGCTTTCAATAAGTAAATAAGATTATTCAGAATAAAAAATATGAATTATAACGAAATCAAAATTATTGATTTTCGTATGATTTTTCTTTTTAGTGATGTGAAAAAAAAAGTGTATACCACGAAAGTGAATTCAGGTAGAGGGTTATAGAGATAGAGGGTTGTAGATGGACAAACAAAATTTCGAATTACACCTATGATAAAGAAAGTGTACAACAAAAATATTCTTTAGAACCCAAAATATTAGTAAATCATATACCATATAACTATATATTTAAAATTTTAAGTCGGTTAGGTATTGTAAGGTGGCAGCGGGAACGAGAAAATGCGGTATCCAAATTGCGAAAGAGACAGATGCGAGTCAGTCGAGATTCGGGAATGGAAATTCTGAAAGAGAGCTGCACATCTGCACATCGTGCGAACGAACATCTTAGTTTATATAGTGAGTGCATGAGAATAAGAAAATGTACTAACGTTGCATCAAAGCTTCTAAATTTTTCATTTTTCTACAGGATTATTCTAATAATTTAGCATAAGCGATGCTTAGGAAATTTTTGCATAAATTATTATTTGTATAAATTATTGTATGTATATCGTGTTACCATTTGCAATGCCGCCGAACATTTGTTGAATTTTGAGTTCAGCTTTCTAATCCAACTGATGAAGATTACATACGTATACTGGTCGCTGAGGAAACAATCAGTTATAGACTTACTTTATTCCTTGCTCATCAATTTTTTTTAATGATTTGCATGTTATGCTATAATTGCATTAGCTGCACATTTATTGGAATTCGAAAAAAGTTGTAGTGATATATACATATATACACACACACACCCACACACACACACACACATGATTATAAATAAATTATTATTCAACCCAAATACTTTCTGCATTGCGTACAAAACGGCGCAATTATAACATCAAGTACAATTTAAATAATTTTCCAAAATAAACCAAACTGATATATTTTCTGCTATATTATGCGCAACGAAATTTAAATTCTTGAATAATATTTTAATATACTTACTTCCAAAATAATAAAATTTCAATTGTCGTACGATAATTATGCTGTTTTCTAAAATTACTCTCAGAAACTTTAACATATTCTCTGATACAAAACTTTTTGCAGTATTTAAAATTAAAAAATTCAAGCAAAACTGGCGGCGAACGTAAACACACCTATAACAAAATCATCACTAATCATAATAATTTCTATTCCTTCAATTTTGTCTCGCGAATCACGATAAGGTAAGAAAAAAATCCTGTAGTTACCAAAGTCACAACACACCTGAGCGCCGCCACGACTGCGGTATGCCATGATGAGGAGTCTGATGACATGCGGATGCGTCGGCTGCTATATACTTGACGTGTATATATAAGCCGCACATTGAGCCGCAGTCAGTGCGCGACTCTCACCGGAGTCACGTCTATCCTTCACGTGCGCGACGCGAAACCGTCCTAGAAAATTCCACGTAAGCAAAGATGTACGACCCCAAGGATGTTGTTATTGTATCAGCTGTTCGCACGCCTATCGGTATGTTCTTCAACCATGATAAATGCAACATTATGTCACGTAATATTGATTATATTTTTTGTAAGAGAACACTTTTAGTTCACTGCCTGAGAGATAAGCGTAAGTGAATTTACCGTTCCATCGGGCATTCCATTAGCGAAGCACCGTTGCTTCGCCGCTTTCTTTTTCCACATTTTCGGAATTTCTTTGACTCATGCGAGCATGCGGCGATGAAAGTTTTGACAAATACGACGATTTTACGTGATCCACGTCCGTTCTATAAGCACACAATTATTATCATATTACTTTCTTATAACCAGTTCTGAGACAAGGTTTAACTTTTTATCAACGCATCATATCTGCCAAGATACTTTTTTTTTATACTGTGTGACATTAACTGCCATGTCATTAAATTTCTAGGCTCCTTCTGTGGCTCGTTATCATCATTGAAGGCATCGGATTTGGGCAGTGTTGTAATCAAGGAATGTTTAGCAAGAGCTAATTTGCAGCCTTCCGATGTCTCAGAAGTAATTATGGGACAAGTAAGGATTTTGTTATTGGCGTTTGCCAATATAATTATATGATTTATTTGCAAAGATTATTTCTCACTAATAATGTTTATGCTTTTTTGTTAGGCATTGACTGCAGGACAAGGACAAAATCCAGCAAGACAAGCTTCCATAAAGGCTGGTCTTCCTAATACTGTGCCAGCTTATCTTGTAAATATGTTATGTGGATCTAGCGTCAAGTAAGTCAAAACAGAATTTCTTACCTCTAAAAGTTTGAATTTCTTCTTACTGAACTTATAAATTATACATGAATGCAATCATTTATGCGAGACTTCTTTAGAATATGCTATTTAAAGATTTAAAGATTTTTTTCCCATTCATATGAGATAAGTGTTATATTTGAAAAATATTGAATTGCAAATCAAAACATTACTTTAATATATTATATAATTTTAAGAATTATTATAATACCTAAGTAAAAACTAATACTGTAATATGTCTCTCAAATTACCAATGTAGATCTATTGCAAATGGAGTTTCAGCAATTAAAGCAGGTGATAGTGATATAGTTGTGGCTGGTGGGCAAGAATCTATGAGCCAAGCTCCCCATGTAATTCATCTTCGAAATGGAATAAAAATGGGTGATGGAAAAATGCTTGATAGTATGTTGCTTGATGGACTTACAGATGCTTTCCACAATATACACATGGGTGTTACTGGTAAGCATAATTCTTTATATTTTTTAAATTAAGGTAATTTAATATTAAGAGAAATAAAATTTGCATTTTTTCAGCTGAAAATCTGGCTAAGAAGTATAATATCAGCAGAGAAAAACAGGATGAAGTTGCTTTTAAATCTCAGCAAAAAGCAGAAGTTGCGATAAGTAAAGGACATTTTGATAAGGAAATTGTTCCAGTATCTGTAACGGTCAGAAAAAATACAATCATAGTCTCCAAGGATGAACATCCAAAACCAGAAACAACTATAAAAGATCTTTCATCATTGAGACCTGTTTTTGACAAGGTAATTTTACAAAATTGAAATTTTTCAATACAGTTCAGAAAACAAGAAAACTTATTCATTTCAGGGAGGATCAGTCACCGCTGGCAATTCATCAGGAATTAATGATGGAGCAGCAGCTGTAGTATTAATGTCTGGTGAAACTGCAAATAAAAAAGGGCTAAAACCACTAGCTCGCATAGTTGCCTTAAGTGAAGCTGGCGTTGATCCTGATGTAATGGGATATGGGCCAGTGCCTGCAATTGAATTACTGGTCAGTATCTAGTAATGTTTAGATGAAAATTTGTTGAAAAAAATTTAATTAAATTAAAACTTTCCTTTTTAATAAAGTTAAAAAAAACACACTGGAAAAAAGAAGAAGTAGACTTGTATGAATTAAATGAAGCCTTTGCTGCTCAAGCTATTTCGTGTATAGACAATCTTGGATTAGATTCTGAAAAAGTTAATGTAAATGGTGGTGCGATTGCTCTTGGTCACCCTATTGGAGCATCAGGTAACTTAGTAACATTTCTGTACTTAAATTTTCGTACTTCTTTAAAGCAAATATTAAATTGAAAATATAAATTACAGGTGCTAGAGTTACAGTAACCTTACTGCACCTATTAGAAAGAACAGGAAAAAGGAAAGGTATTGCTGCTCTCTGCATAGGTGGAGGTATGGGTATTGCTATTGCTCTTGAAAGACTTTAACAATTACCAATATACACAGTTATAGGGTTATACAGTTGACTATCAAAATAGATTAATACATCTATTATACTATAAAACAACACTCTCATTATTTAATAATTATTTATATAGCTGCAAGCATTTTTACTTTTCAAAAGGACTTTTTGTTTCGTGACAAATAATTTTACAAAAGAGAATAGTAAAATGTACATTTCATATATTTACTATTTTTTTAAATGATAATGTGTACGACAATACATGCATTGAAAATAACTTTTGCAAACTATTAAACCTTAAGTGATGTGTGCCTATAATTGTAGATACTTTATGTAAGTTGAATCAACGAAATTTTTATAAAGGAATACCAAAACATATATTTAAATTAGAAAATAGAAAAGATATTCGAACAAATATAATCAGTATTCTATATAAGATAAACAATTTTTACTAAGAGGTTTTTTAAAAAAAAAGTAAAACAGTTATATATTGTACAAAACTTTATTACATCGCTAAGTATCATTTGTGAAATAGAATTAACAAATATATTAAAAGTGTCGACTTTGTTATGAACAACAAACTTTTATACATTGTTATATACACAGGAGTCATCTAATTTATATTGATTTACAATCGAATCAAATTTTTATGCATAAATGTACTTATAAACTTTGTTAAATTCAATATTATATGATGATTCGCTTTAAACAGTGTAGCTACTATTATTTGTAATAAAATAAATTGGTATAATGTTACAAAAATATTATGAATCTTCTTTTATTTATCACTTGTACTAGCAATGGGTTCACTTTGATTTTTATGTTTTAATATTTTTGATACTGCAGCCAATCCTTCAGCTTGATTTTTTTCTACTCGCTTTTCTTTGAATGTTTGCTTGGAGCCTTTTCTGACAGGTATACATGGCAATTTGCGCAACTGTTCCTTGATTGATGGTATTATTCGTATCTTGAAGATAATAAATTTATAAAATTAATTAAAAAAAAAAACATTTTTAGTAATTTTGAAAACATTATAACAAGTTATCACTAAAACTATTACTGGTTTATAACAGCAAAATTGAGACTTGTCTTTTTAATGTAAAATTTATATAAATTTAAAGATAATATTCAAATTCTTCTATAAATTAACTACAGAAACAGGTTTAGCAGGATGAAAGCCATGAAGTTCTCTATCATCACGATCTTGAATAAAGCATTTAAAAGGTTCATCTAAAGGCTTACTGGTGACCACTGATAATTCTGGTATGCAAAGTTTTGAGTACTTTTTAATAATATAATTCCAAAATGAATCTTTGTCTCCATTGGGAGTATTTAATGAGAAAAATGAACCCCATTCCTTAGAAGTAAACATCTGTTCATCTGAGTGAACAAGGTGATGGTGAAGCATACCTTCTGCCAATTGCTCATCTGATATAACCATTGTATCACAGTTTGTAAATTTGCTAGGAGCATAAATGTCTTGCAGCAAATTATCACCAACATAAAGGCAATTTGGACTGTTCTTGCCTGTAATACGAACAAAAAACTGATGCAAATCTTTCCAATTTCCTTGATTGTAAATTTTTCCCGCTTCAAGCTCCTCACTAGAGACCACTTTATCTTCATAACAGTCTTTCAAAGAATAGAAGGGCCTACTGTCTGTAAAGAATCCTGGTTTCTTAGCGTAACAAATTATTATATCAAAAAGAGATTTCCAGTTTTTGCCAAAAGCATAGGCAGTTGTGACTTCAACAAAATCCAAATTAGAACCAGTAATAAGAAAAGTTTTTCTCTTCTCTTTAATCCTTCGAATCCAGTCTAATGTTTCTGGTTTGCATTTGTGGATGTATTCAGAAGGGTTATTTTTTATTTCAGGAAAGAAAATTCCAGTATTGCTCCTAAGCTGCTCTCTAGCATACATATAAGAGAAGGCATCTAGAACATCAGGCCAAAAGTCATATTTGTCCAGAGGTTTTCCATTCTTTTCATCCAATGAATCTACTACTCTTGCAAATATAATACCAGCTGGCATATCAAAACAACACGTTAAAGTTCTTATTTTCAATGAAAGTGGACCATTCCATGTTACCAATGGGTCCTTAATAAACATGTTGGTAATTTCCCACTCTCTGTTGGGATAATAATGCTCTATGTCTTGTGCACTCAAAAATTTAGATCCATGGGTTGCATTGTAAATTTTCCCATCAGGTGCAAGTTTCAAAATGTTTCCCCTTTCAAAATCGTAAAATAATCCTTTCTGCATCAAATCCAAATCCCTTTCAGATAAAGGTGCTTTCAAATGCTTCTCACTGTAGCCTTTTTCATTGATAAGAAAGTCAGCCATTACACCGTATGCAAGATTTATGAGATTTGTCATGTTGTACTGAAGAATAGTACTGTCCAAATCAAAACCAATGCAATCATAGTCACTGAATCTGATCTTATCCATGGTTTCTTGAAAAGATCCAGCACGCTTACTAGAAGATGTACTATAAGCCTGTGTCTTAATTGAAAAGGGACACAATTTGACACTTCCCAATTTCTGTTTTATTTCAACTACTTGAATTCTCCGTAAAATAAGATTACAGTTACAAATTCTTGAAAATAGCAATCCCTTCAGCATAGTGTCTTGATAACCAATTTCATATCGTTACTTTCAATAAACCGTAAATTTAACAATTAATTACATCAATAAGTATTTAACCTGTTTTATCTTTCAATAAAGACAGAAACAACTGACAAGCCTCGTTATGAATTTTTCTAGTTAGACACCGTCCGTAAAATTCACAGACAAATGCATAAATACGCTCAATTTACACAAAAATACTCACGTGCGGAGGAATGTGCACGTAGCGAATATTCCGCGCTTGAACAAAAAATATCTCGTAATTGAAGCTGTCACCCCGAGGATCAGTGAATACGCAATCTTTCATAACAATGTTCATGAACCTGAAATTAAACATTTTCGAAGTTGGATTTATGCAATGAGTAAAGGAAATGAGGATGTAAGAAATCAACAGTAACATGAACTAACCCATCGGCTTGCTCGACAGTCCCGTGAATAGAAGCCTCGTTTCGCAAATCAACTGAAGTGCGCTCGCCCTCGACGGCTCGTAAAAGAATAGCCAGGCTGTTGTAAAAGAGGTAACGTTCTTTCTTCTCACTCGCGTAACTGCAGCTCATAATCACAGCCTTTTGTTTGTTCAATCGTCAAGTATAACTATAGCAGCTTTAGTTTGTTTACTTTGTTCCGACTTCTTTTCAGCTCTTACAGGTTAGGTAATAAAATCGATTTTCGCGCTTTTTCGTGCGGTTACCGCTCGATGGCATGCTGATATCATATAAACTACAGCACGACACTATAGCGAGAAGTAATGAAAGTTAGGTCATAGTCATATCTCAAATCTCATATATATGGCTATATGTGCTATTGATATAGCTATATATATTATAGACATACTATACACATTTAAAGTACTACTGTGTCACTGTCGTAGTGTCGTTCAAAACCTCTGAACGTCATCAACTCAAATCGGAAAATTTATTGAATAATAATTTACATATCGCCAAAATAACGGTAGGGGCTGTTTTGGCAAATTGAAAGGTTTAATTTGAGTCACAGATGTAGTACGATGAGAAAATCAAGTTTATTTCCGGGGGCTGGAATCCACATTTTTGCGTTTTCATTTTTACTTTTCTCCGAAACGCAAATCACGCAAATTTTGGGAGACTTATGAGCAGTGAGAGCATTAGACTAGGTTTTTTAGAGGAATTAACGAAGTATCGACAGAGACTATAGTATTTTCCTCTTATTCGCGGAGCCAGCTTCACGAAGGTGTCTTGAGACCACTGATTATATATAACTATATATATGTTCGTATAATATAACCTTCACTGCAACTGCAAAGTGCAAACTGAATCTAGATTTCGATTAGTAATAATCTGGTTGGGAAGAAGTTTTTGAGCGAGTATGCACAATGGTTACTCAACAAGAAGACGATAATCCATTGTCAATGTGATTAGAGAGAGTCAGTCTGCAAACAAAAAAATTTGCCATTAAATATTACTATGATAAGAAAGCAGAATGTTAAAATTAAACTCTATCTCATGTGAGAATGAAAGTTCTCCTGAGGAAGTCATTCATTTGAGCGAAAGTAGGAGACAAAATTATACTCATTCATTTAATCAATTATTTTTGATGGCAATCTAATTCTGAATTGATTTGTTACACTTGTTTGCAGCAACATCAATTACTTACAGCAATGGGCAAGGAAGTGGAAGGAATACAAGTAATGACTCCCTTATAAATTGCAAAACTGATAAACAAGATGATAACAGTACATATCAGCATGGCTTACACAGTACAGAGAAAGGTATGCGATTCTTATAAAAATGAAATACTCTATTCTTTATAGTTAGAGTGTTTTTTGTTGATAGGAGCAGATAGTGAAGATTCTGAGAACGGTGAAACAGTTAATTTAATATATCCGTACACAACTTTAAGAATGGCTAAAACAACTGCAGAAGCAATGGAAGAGCAAGCTGAAACAATTGCTAACCACATCCAAAGGAAAAGCAAACAGATTGATCATCCTCTAACAGAATTAACCAAGCTAGAGATGATTAGGGACATATCTCAATGCCTCACAATAAAAAGATCTGTCAAAGCCAAAATAATATCTGAAAGCCTCAGGTCGAAAAGAAGACCAATTGGATATTGGAAGAAATTGCGATATCAAATAAGTATGAGCATTCTAAAGGTATCAAAGGAGTTTTCAATTATATTTGAAATTTTCAAATGTTTACCTTCATACCTAATAAGTATTTAAATTTATTTTAGATGAAAATAACAGTTAGACAATTAGGATCATCATTTGAGCTCTGGTATCATTCGATAAAAATAATAGAGGGGCACTTTGGAAGTGGAATTGCAACTTATTTTAAGTTCTTGCGATGGCTTTTTCTCATGAATATAGTTGGTTGCATTTTCAGTATTTGTTTTATTACTGTGCCACAAGCAGTAGTAAAATCACACCAGAACGAAAGTTTCAGCTCATGGGACTTATTATTAGGAAACGTAAGATACCTCTGATTTCAAACTTAAGAAACATTTTTTGTTTTTGTAATATCATATGCTTTTACAGGGTTTTTTTACAAACAGTATTTTTTATTATGGATTTTATACTAATGATACGTTAATGCTTGATTCTGATACTGCTTATGATATGCCATCAGCTTATTTTTTAACATTTCTATTTTGTTACACATTTTCCTTCGTTTTATTAAGTTTCAAGTGAGTGCATTATTTTAAGTTGATTGATTTATTTCTTTTCTTGCGAAGTTTCAGAATACAACTTTTTTTTTTCTTATTGATTTCAGGGTGGCTAGATCTTATAAGAAATGTTATATTGAAACATCCAGTGGTGCCAATAATCGTTATGCTAATAAAATATTCTGCAGTTGGGATTGGGGTATCTCCTCTCAAAAAGCTGCCAATTTACGTTCAGCCTCGCTCTACAGAGAACTCGAGGAATTTTTATGGGACTCCAAGAACTTGACTACCACATCATCTTGTTGTACAAGGACTTGGACTTACCTTATCAGATTAACCATGACGTCGTTAACACTGGCCGTCATATGTGGTACTGGTGTTCTTTTGTGGCTCCTGTTAAATGAACACGAGACTACAGAATCGAGTGTTATCTCGGTATTGACAGTTCCAATAGTAACAACAGCCATAGTAACTTTCATTCCACCACTGATGTCGTGGTCGGTGAAGTATGAGAAATATACCAAAGATAGAGTAGCTTTCTATATTACCATGATCCGTGTGTACATAACTGCCGTGATTACTGTAGCCACTTTATTGACCTTTTGGATGACCAGAGGTATCCATGCTGGTTGCTGGCAAACTCGACTAGCCCAAGAGATCTACCGTCTTGTACTGCTCGACTTGTTTGTGAGTCTATTCGGGATGTTCTTGATTCAAGCCGTTCGAGCGTCTAGACCTCTTCGAGAAAGGTTTGGTGCACCGAATTTTGACATCGCTCGTAACACCCTCAACTTAATTTACAATCAGAGCCTTTTCTGGCTTGCTCACTACTACAGTCCACCGATGTCACTGATCATCCTCGTCAAACTGTTGCTTACTTTTTATTTAAAGAAATGTGAGCTACTCTCCTTTTGCGAGCCACCATCCAAGTTCTGGAGAGCAGCCCAAACGCAGACTCTCTTTCTCGCACTGACTTTTCTTGGGATGATCAGCGCTATCACTGTACTGAGTTATGTATTTATTTATGTAAACACGAGTACTTGCGGTCCGTTTGCTCACACCGAGTACACCTGGCAATATATACTGGACGAGATTCTACAAGTGGAAAGGGATAGTTCCTTCTGGACTTTCCTTGGAGAAATCGCTAATCCGGGAACTGGAATAGCATTGTTAATCACCTTGTGGTAATAATTTTCCCTTCTTACCAAATAATGCACAATAAAAAAAATTTGTACGATTCAAAAATCGAATGTATTTCTATCCTTAGCTTTGCCGTATACTACTTGAGGGCCAAAGCCGAGGCTTCTAAACAAATGGTGAGGATACTGCGCGAGATGCTAGTTTGGCAAGCCCGAGATAAAGAGTTTCTTCTTAAGACGTTCTCTTCCGCCACAAGCAATAGTATGGTGAAACAAGCTATATCGAAAAAAATGAAACAAAATTTAACGTCAACAAGATAGTGATACGTTTTTTCTGATTTTCAGATCCCTTGCGTCATCGCCAACTACCAAAATTATCTAACGCATCCAGTGCCAATAATGAAATAACGTGCGAGTCCGATCACGTTAACGAGCCATCGACGAGCCATTGAAAATTAATATTGAATTTACTAGATCAATTTATTTAACAAATGTTACGAAATAAGACTGCATGTGGAGCTGTGCCAGATTGATTAAATTAAAATTTTATATATTATATATATATAGCTATATATACATCTATTAACATATATTTTAAACGTCGTAAAATGTTTAATAGGAAATCAAATGTTTGTATTACAATGAATAAATGAAAACAGTAATTTTTAAATATCTGCACGTGTTGTCTTGTATTATTTATAAATTATTAAAAACTTGATTTATAGTTACTATAGTAACGCCGCTTTGCCTTTGCTACGTGATCAAACAGTAAACTGCGAATGAGAGTATCTATCATTTAAGTATTACCTATAAATCGTATACAACGATTGCGTAGAATTAAAAATTAACCATCTCGAATGCTTTCACTTAACAATCAGTCTCTGAAAATGTCATGCGAAGTGAAATCTAATAGTAAATATCAAGATCCAGAATGGAGCATCGTTGAAAATTTTTGGCCCGATTCGGCCATGGATTTACGTACCCTTGCACTAATAGAAAAGCCACGCGAAGATGAGATGAAGCTCGCCAACATTGAGGAGCAGGACAAAAAGATCGAGAAAGCATCGAACGGTATCATTATCTTAAAATGCAAGTGCGGCGAAAGTACAAAAATTCAGTTGAATAGAAAACAAGGCGAACAGGACACTTTATTACCTTCAGATGAAAGTGTAAAGGAACAAAACCATTTTTTTTCTTTCAATCGATTGTAATTATACTCTAAATTATCTATACTTGAATGCGTTTCATTCATTTTTTAGAAAACAAAAACTAGTAGAGAATCCGATGAAGTCAAAAACACAGATAATCAGTTCAACGATATTGCTACAATAACTCGCAAATTCGAGCGGTGCTCCAAAAATCTCGACAGTAGTTTTCAAAGTATTCAAGAATTGAAAACTCGACTTGTAGAATCTGAACTGCCCGACAGTACAAGAAGTTTACTTGAAGAGATTCTGCCAGGCCTGAGCAATAAACTTGAGCATAGTTTCACAGAGCTCCATAAATTTAAAGATGATTTTCGAGAAGTTAAATGCTTAATGAACATGTGTTCAGGGGACTGTGGCAACGAAGACACAATGCAAATCCAGAAAGAGAATGTCGATAAAAAAGAAATAAAGGATCACAATGAGTATGGATTTAATTTTTCATTGTATCTCTAAGAATTGTATAAATGAGACTCATTGCGAGATAATTTCTCTTTCTTTGCAGTAATCGCGTTGAAGACATAACGATTGCACTCTGCATTACTGGGGCAATCTGCACTATTATCTTAATGATTTACTTACTCTTAAGAACCCATCACTTAATGTTCGTCAAACCGAAATACACGTGGAATCTTCTAATTGATGATATTTTACATCTGAGGATTGATTCGTTATTTTATATTATTTTGGACGAACTGACAAGTCCTGGAATGATAATAGCAGCGTTGATTATCTGCTGGTAATCGTTTTCTCTGAATATAGCGTTGCGCTTGAACGCAGTAATGAATTTTTATATGATTTTAGAATTGAATATTTAATTTTGCGTAGTATTTCCCGTAAAATACCATGCGAGAACCAAAGTCGAGGCGTCCAAATTATACAAAACTGATCTTTCGTCAAGTCCGCAACGAGAAAATTTATTGACAAGGCGAAGGTGTTATTGCGTTTGCCCCAAGTAATGGTTAGCTGTGATGCAAGCTATATATCTTGTAAAAACATTCCCATTTTCAGATCTCTTTATGCGGACCTGTACCGAGGAATGTACTGATTGGATTTGAAAATAAAAAATTTATTTACGAATTAATATATTTTTAAATCCCGCTGTATAATATTTTAAAATTTATTACTTCAATCCAAAATAAATAAAATGTAATTTTATTCTTACAAAATAATGTTATAATTAACTTCAGTGTATATAAAAAATAAGAATTGACACGAAAAGGCATAATAACCAGTCAAAGTCGAATTCATTTATAAAATTGTAATCAAGCATACATTAAGTAATTATCGTCAGCATACAGCATTTTTTTCCAATTTGAGAAATGATTTGATATTATAATGTATGTATAGCCTTCCGAAAAAATTACTTAAAAATGATTTTTCCACGTGTTCATTGAAAAAAGATAGTGTTTATCAGACACTGTTTAATAATGAACAAATGCGAGAAATAACATTTAAAAAATGATGAGGAGTTCATTCACTCCACGCAACTGAACGAAACTATTTTATGTTCGATTACAATTCTGAAAATCTAAACTGCTTGAAAAGGATGATTTTGATAATTATAGTAGTCTATCTTTCAATCTTCAGTGGCCCTCAATAAAAATTAATCAGTTTAGTTAGTAGAAGGAAATAGGGGAGAAAGACGACAAAATTTCTAATCATCGATAAAATCCGCAATTTGCACATAACTTGATAACATCGATAAAAGAGAGTTCTTATACTTGTAAAAATTCATTGACCCATCATGTGTGTAAATTTTTAATTTCCTGTTTTACTTTCATTTATGTTTCAATCCTTTACCCCTCACCATGAACTTCTTAGCACGTGTATCTCTTTTAAGCTTGTCAGCCAACGTTTACGGTAAGATCTGATGACTCAAATTTCTAATTTCTAAATTTCATTGAAATATTTGTTCGATCAATATTTCAAACTTATATCAGGTGGACCAGCGTCTAGGATCATCGGTGGCGAAGACGTGGCAGAAGGCCAGTACAGCCAAATAAATGAGGCATTATTATAGTTGACGTTATATATTGAATTGACTTTTTAGCCTTTCGGATCTATTGGCCCAGTCAACGACATTGGCATACTTCATTTAGAGTAGAGAAGGACATTGAATTTGGCGAAAATGTTCAACCAGTCAAGTTACCCACTACTGATAACACCGTATGAAAATGACATGGTTACGTTAAGTGGCTGAGGTAGAGTGAGGGTAAGTTGCAAAATTATAATAAAACCAGAATAACAATAATATATTATAAAAGAAGTTAACGCTATTATTGTCTATTTTAGCTATCAGGTGTTAGTCCAATAAATTTAAAACACATTGTTCCGTCGGAAAACGGCATGTGGTGGGGCATCGTGGCGACGCTATCAGCGCGCGCGCTCGTCTCGTCCAGTCCGTCTTGAGCTTCCAAGCTAGCGACTACGTAAGTTGCAAGCCTCGCTCAAAGACAAGGGAAATTCGTTCCAACTACGTAATACGTGCCGCGCTATTGTGTTGGTGCTCTCTCTCTCTCTCTCTCTCTCTCTCTCTCTCTCTCTCTCTCTCTCTCTTTGA
Organism: Philotrypesis tridentata; assembly: GCA_018906965.1. NCBI lineage: Eukaryota > Metazoa > Arthropoda > Insecta > Hymenoptera > Pteromalidae > Philotrypesis > Philotrypesis tridentata. The sequence continues at coordinate 2,297,483 of JACCIB010000002.1, forward strand.
AACTAACGCGATCTTCCTTTCTTTCTCTCGTTTCGTGCGTCTTTGCGACCTTCTCCGCGTGCGTGAATTTCGCGCGCGTTCGTCTGGAGTGTGCGGTGCGAAGCACGGCCACACATTCACTCACGTCCGCCGGGTTCTGGACGCAGACCCGGTGTCGCACTCTGGTGCACCCGATCTCGGCGTGAGATCGTCGTTCGTCTCGTCGCACTCTGGTGCGTGGATCTCAGCGTGAGATCTCCGTCTCGTTCCGTACAACACACTCTCACATGTTCACACTCTCACGTTTTTCGTTTCCGCAGCGTGTATTTTTCGAGAGGGGTTTTATGCCGCAAGGCTTTCCCCTCTCATTCTGAGCGAAATAAACGTCAATTTATTTCGCTCAACCGAAGTGTTGTTCATTTCAAGTTCCTGTTCCCGCCGTTTTTCCCGAAGAAATCCCAACCAGCAAACGCCTATGAACACAGGCTTTGCCCGACAATTCATGGTGCCTCCTGTGAGGTGTGGACTAGGAGAAGCTGCAGTTGCGTCATCGTCGTCGTCTCTCAACCTCGCCGCCCAGGGTCACCTCCGCCTAGCTGCCAACCTCCAAGAACTTCGCTTCGAAAAAAGCTAAGTTGCATTGTTTCCCTTTGTTTTCGCGACATTTAGTTCGTGCGCGTGTGCCGGCGCGACACGCGCGCAGCGTGCAATTCGACGCCTCGATTCTCGGAATCGGCGGGCGCTCGCTCCAAGGTGTTGTTTACGCTTTCAAAGGCGTTTCTTTCTCGCGCGCTCGTGCTTGCTCGAGGACGTTCGTTGATATCTTTTCGAGCGGGCTTAGATCACGTGATCTCTCTCTCTCTCTGTCGTAAAAGTGTCGCGAGTGCGTCTTTTTGAAGACGAATTGCAGCACGCGCGTCTTTCTCGTTGGCGTTTCCTCCCGTGCGTCTCCCTCGTAGACGCTTGCGTACCCGCGGCTCTCTTTTTCTCAGACGTTTTTCGCGTACATTCTTTCAGGGCGAATTGCTTCATCCGCGTCTCTCTCGCAGACGCTTTCGTCCGTGCGTCTTTTAGAAGACGAGTCGAGTTGCGCGCGTCTCCTTCGTTGACGCGTGTAGATTAGATCCTGCGTGACATTGCGGCGTACACACGTCTTTATCATAGACGTGTTCCAGCGTTCGTCTTTTCGAAGACGATAATTTTTATCGAGCGTCTATTTCAGACGCTTCATTGCGTGCGGCTTTCGAGGACCTTTTGCTTGTGCGCGTTGTCCGAGGACGGTTCGGTGCGTGTGGCTTTCCGAAGTCGGCACGCATCGGCACGTCTTCCTGTGGGCGCTCGCAGCAAACGTTCTCTTGAGAACGCAGCGTTCGCTGAACGCATTAGTCCACGTACGCGAGGTTCGGGAGATCTGAGGGGTGCCTAGTCGTGGCCGATTGAGTGGTACAACTGGGTTGAAGGTGGACTTCTTCCCTATTGTGCAATTTTCTCGGTCCGAGGGCCGGAGTACTTCATCGGTATTTCTTGTGCGCCTCGTGCGTTAACAAGTCGCTTCGGCGAACTTGCGCGATTCGAAGGCGCCACACGCCCCGCGCGACGTTAGTTCCCCCATTCTCCGAATTCGATCGTACCGAAGCGGCGCTCGTGTATCCGGTTCGCGCGCTCGATCGCTCGTTGGATTTAGACAGCGGTCGCGGCGTGCGTCCTGATAGTTTGCGTATTTGGACCATTGCGGTCATTCGAGTCACGAGCTTAGATTCAACTCGCTTCTCTTCGTACACGATCGACTTCGATTCCCAGCTCAAACATGAGCGACCACGGGGACCGGAGCGAGCCGGAGGACTACGGGCACAAGCGTCCGCTGATCGCCACCCACATCGATGCGATCCATCATTATCCAGAGATAAAGGAGACGACTTCTTCTGCGTTGGATGCGATGGTTAACACCGTTCGTCAACATATGGTTAGGTTGAAGGCTTTAGAGCACGAGATCTCCGATTACGTTGCGATTCGTTCGTTGGAAAGAAGCTTGCCTTCCGAGGTTCGATCCAAGTGGAACCAATCGCTTTCTCTCGATGATGTTCCTACTCTCGACCTCTTTTACAGATTTATCGAGACCTTCAGCAGTCGCCTGCGAGCGGAGGACAGAGAGCTGTCAAGTCGTCCAAGACATCAGGGAAACGTCCTGCTTCACAGGACTCTCGTAAGGCTGGTAAGGTCAAGAAGACCTCACATCCGGCGCGCGTTTTTGTGACGACGAAAACGTTCTCGTGCAATCACCGTCAGGGTGATCACTCAATCTATCGTTGCTCAAGCTTTGCGAAGCTTAGTCTCGCCAAGCGTTGGGAGGCAGTCAAGGCTAAGAAGCTGTGTGCGGTTTGCTTGCTTAGTCATTCGGATGAATGCAAGGGTCGTAGTTGTAAGGTGTGTGGAAAAGCGCATAACGCTCTTCTACACAACGATAAGAAGGGAGGTAATTCCAGCAAGGACTCCGACACCGAGAAGAAGGCGTGACTAGGCGTAGGGGTTTATAGCACGTTGACTAGGGATCTCCAATCTCAGCTCATGATGAGTGCTATGGTTCAAGCCATAGGTGCTCACGGCGTATCCATCGAAGCTCGGACGCTTCTCGACACGTGTGCGACGGCCAATTTCATTACCATGGAATTGGCCAACAAACTCCGATTACCTTCCAAGGCGTATTCCGTGCCCATCGGAGCGATCAACGAAATCAACACTAGGGCGCATAGGTGTGTAGACGTTCGTTTCAAGTCGATGCATTCCGGTTTCCAGAAGGAGTTAGCATTCTTCGTCGGTCCCCAGATCGCTCGTTTCATTCCAGAGGAGCCGTTTCCACGCGAGGTGGTGAAACTCCCCAAGAATGTCCGTCTAGTCGACCCCGAGTTCCACCACCCGAGAACGATCGACATGTTGATTGGTTCGGGAGCAACTATGTCCATGCTCTCAGTAGAACATATCGATCTGTCTCAGGACGGTTCGGAACTATATCTCCAGAAAACCCAGTTAGGTTGGGTCATAGTAGGCGGAATCGACACGGATCGACCTTCCACGGCTTTATACCACTTAACTCGTCTAGAAAAGCAGATCGATAGGTTCTGGGAAATCGAGGACGTATCTGGTTCACACGCACATACAGACGATCGACTGGCGTGCGAACGGTTCTATGAGGAGAACACCACACGTCAGTCTGATGGTCGATACATGGTCCGGTTACCGTTTCAGGTAGCGAGACCCGACTTGGGAGAGTCCAGGGCGCAAGCCCTGAAGCGGTTTCAAAGCCTGGAGCGGAAGCTCGTCCGCTCACACGACCTAAAACACGAATACTCTCATGTACTCAACGAGTACGTCGAGTTAGGACACATGACGCCCGTTACTGACGAGACTGACACTGGCTACTACCTACCACACCACGCGGTTGTGAAACCTCAAAGTTCCACGACCAAGGTGCATGTGGTATTCGACGCATCCGCCAAGACAAACTCTACACACATCTCGTTAGATTCAGATCACACCGATATGTCCAGAGTGCCGATATAGAGAAGATGTACCGGCAGATTCTCGTCCATCCCGATGATCGAAGATACCAACGTCTCTTCTGGTATCTCGATGGGAAACCTCAAGTTTTCGAACTGAACACCGTTACGTTCGGTGTCTCCACCGCTCCTTATCTCGCTATTCGTACGATTCATCAACTCGCTGATGACGAAGGCTCACGATATCCTCAAGCCGCTCAGATTCTGAAGCGAGACCTCTACGTCGACGATCTCCTCACGGGTTCTGACTCCCTAGAGGACATCCTCAGAGCACGCGATGAAATAATCGCGGCATTGAAATGTCGTGGATTCAACATCAGGCAATGGGCCTCCAACCACGGTCATGCGCTCGACAACCTCGACGAGAAGGTGCTGAATCTGGCCGGCGACTCCGAAACCGAGCCAGTCCTGAAGACTTTGGGAGTTTACTGGGCTTCCAAACGCGACGAATTAGGAATCTCTGTAGGCGCGATAAAAAATCCGAAACTCGTGACAAAGCGCGTGATTTTGTCCGAGATTGCGAGGATTTTCGACCCCACAGGCTTAGTCGGACCCGTAGTCCTTTATGCGAAGTGGCTGATGCAGGAATGCTGGAGGGCAAGGGTAGTGTGGGATGAGTCAGTGCCGCAGAGTTTGCACACGCTTTGGAGTAGCTTCGCCGGGCAGCTGTCTCTGCTCTCCAAAATTTCGGCTAAACGTCACGTAGTCATAGGTAACCCCCAACGTATCGAGATCCACGACTTCAGCGACGCAAGCCAGAAAGGGTACGGCGCGTGCCTGTACATTAAGTCGGTCGATAAGCACGGCAAGGTCGCCGTTAGGTTAGTTTGTTCCAAGTCCAAGGTTGCTCCGTTGAAGGAGCAGACGATTCCCAAACTCGAGCTGTGCGGCATGTTGACTCTGTCTCGTCTTCTTCAAGAGACACTCCCAGCGTTTAGTTTCACCGTTAATCGCATCATCTTTTGGTGCGACTCTACCATCGTGCTTCATTGGCTCCAGAAACCTCCCCAGGTTTTGAAGCCTTTCGAGGCAAATCGCGTTCGTGAGATCCAGGGATTAGGCGATCAGATCGTCTGGCGTTACGTCCCCACCAAGGGCAATCCCGCCGATGCGTTATCTCGAGGTCAACTTCCGGCTGAATTTCTGCAAAACCAGCTATGGTTTGCCGGACCATCCTGGCTGCAGAAATCGGAAACTCGCTGGCCAGCGAACATCGTCTCACCCGTCCAAGAACTACCCGGATTGAGAAAGGGGCTTTGTCTTCTTACTCAACCCGCGTCCGACGGTACGATCCTCTCGCAGTACTCGTGTTACCAGAAGTTGCTTCGAGTCCTTTCGCTTTGTTTGCGTTGGCTTCCATCTGCCAGATCACGCCGAAGTAGTTACATCTCCGTCCAGAAGAAGGCCGCCACCGAAGTTCGCGTCTTCAAGTCGATTCAGCAGGAGGCGTTCGCCGACATCATGACCTGTCTGATCCAAGAGAAAGAGGTAAAGAGCACAAAGATTGCTGCTCTGTTGGGCATGTTTGGGCACCGATGGGGCTGTCCGCGTTGGGGGTCGCCTCAAACACGCGGACATCCCCATCGCGAGCAAACACCCGATCCTATTACCCTCTTCTCATCCAATCACGAGTCTGATCATCCGCACAGCCCATGAAGATAATCTTCACTCCGGCACCCAAGGTACTCTCTTCTCGCTGAGGCAGCGTTTCTGGCTGCTCGACGGGAAGAGTCAAGTTCGATGCGTAATCCGTAGATGTGTCACTTGCGTAAGACACAAACCCGACCCCCCTCATTGTAAGATGGCTGCGTTGCCACCTGCGCGCGTTGTAGAATCCGGAGAGTTTTCGCACGTAGGCGTAGATTATGTAGGGCCCATCCTCATCAAGGAGAAGAAACACCGTAACCGAACGACACTCAAGGCGAATGGGTGCGTTTTTGTGTGCATGGCCACTAAGGCCGTGAACATCGAAATCGTCAGCGAATTGACGACCGACGCGTTTCTCACGGCTTTCAAGCGTTTCATAGGGCGTAAGGGCATTCCTGCCCACATCTACTTCGACAACGGAACAAATTTCGTGGGCGCTAACAATAGGCTCCTCGAAATCTCGACTTTCCTCCAGTCGAAGGCGTTCCGATCCCGGATTGAACCATTCTCGTTATCTCTCAACGTTCAGTGGCACTTTAATCCACCGTTGTCTCCACACTTTGGCGGTCTCTGGGAGGCCGCGGTGAAATCGTATAAGCACCACCTCCTCAGAGTTCTCAACGGCAAGTTGCTCACGTTCGAAGAGCTTAACACGCTCTCCATCGAGATCGAGGGAATCCTCAATTCTCGTCCGCTTTGGTCGATTTCCTCCGATCCCAACGATCCCATCGCGTTAACACTCGCGCATGTCCTGATAGGTAAACCCATTCGTTCTCTTCCAAATATTGATTCACCTACTGTTCCAGCTGATCATCGCTCCGCCTGGAGAGTCATCACCAGGGCCCGAGATGACTTCTAGAGCCGCTGGCATCTGGAATATCTCCACGAGCTCCAGACTCGCCAGAAGTGGCTCAACTCCACCGACGAGATGAGGATAGGACGGGTCGTCCTCCTCATGGATCGAAATCAGCCGTGCACTAGCTGGCAGCTAGGAGTCGTCGTCGAGATGCACCTTGGGGACGACGGCCTTGTTAGAGTCGCCACCGTCAAGACAGCGAAGGGGGTGTTGAAGCGCAACATCACCCAACTCTGTCCACTTCCAGTTTCGTCGTCCGAAGACTAAGTAGTTGATTGTAATTAGGGTACACGTGCACCTACACACACATACACATACACACGTTCCAATTGCTCGTTCCTCGCAACGGGGGGAGCCTGTTCCGTCGGAAAACTGCGTATTTTTCGAGAGGGGTTTTATGCCGCAAGGCTTTCCCCTCTCATTCTGAGCGAAATAAACGTCAATTTATTTCGCTCAACCGAAGTGTTGTTCATTTCAAGTTCCCGTTCCCGCCGTTTATCCCGAAGAAATCCCAACCAGCAAACGCCTATTAACACAGGCTTTGCCCGACAATTCACACATTCAACTAAAAGTCTTCGATTCTGTCACGTGCAGTCAAATGTGGAACGACTTTTAGGCGAACAAATCACGACGACTAAAATCTGCACTGCTTCTAGGGTTGGACAAGACGCTTGCAATGTAATAACGTATTATCCGTATACATTTTTCATCGTGCAAAACATTTTTTGCTTATTTTCGCATTCTTTTGATGTCAAACTTATAGGGAAACTCTGGAATGGAACGCGAATCGGGGTAGATTCTTATGGTTGGCCCTGCGGTACTGGAGTTCCTGACGTATTCACGAGAGTTTCAAGCTATCCTGATTGTATTAAGAGACATTCTGATGCATTGTAGATGTAGTGATTAATTTGTTGATCGTTGCAGTTACTTAAATTATTAAACCATTGTATGGTTTTATGATGCTCGAACAGGCCTTATTCTCATTGGATACTTTTATGACGGGCCAAGAAATAACCATGTTTTCGATCATCAGACATAAAAATGATTATATACAATATTACTTCGCACTATTACTTGCACTGTATCAAAGATGATTATTTATGAATATACAAGAGTATATTTCGAAATAAAAATGTCTATTTCTTATTTTCCAATAAAATACCAAAATTCTATTTTAAAAACAAATAATTAATATTTATTCAATTGTAGTACATTATAATCACATCGATTAAAAAATCTCAACATTAAAAAAATTGCATAATGCCAAAATATACGCAGCTGTAGCCTCCAGCGCTAGAATTGGGGTCGTAAATTCGTAATACAGTATATTTAGTCAGTATATGCTATGGCGAAGATGCGAATTTTCAAAAGAAAGGACCTAATAATAATCACATCAAAATACAAATACAAAAAATAATATGAAAGTAATTGTAATCACTATTATCTTAGTAGAATTCAACCAAGTTGTCTTAACATTTATTATATTACAAATATTTATTAAAAATACAAATACTCTTAAATATGGTGCTTGTTTTTTTCCACTAGCAATAAATATTATTGAAATTAAGATGTTATTCTTCTTAAATCTAAATACTTTCTTTCTTCTTTAGATAATTGCATTATTTTTACAATAAGAGCCCTTTCATTTATTCTATATTTGATTTCCATTAATACATCTAAGAATCTCAATTTTTCTTGGGCTTTTTTCAAATCCTAAAAAATGTTATCAAGTTTATAACCATATTTTTAAAATAAATATTAACAATTTTAAAGATTTTACCTCTCTCAACTCATCTTTAATAGCAGGATTAGATTTACTTTGTTTTCTTTTTTGAACAAATACTTGGGTGTTATATCCAATTATTTCCTCCAACACCTACAATTATATTTTAAGACGATTGAGATTGTGAATAATGTTTAAAAGTCTAAAACTAGTTTTATTATACCTTGGAAGAAAATAAGACATCTAAATTTTCAGTATCGTCTGTAACAGTACCTTCTAGATAAAAGTAATTTCCTTTCTCATTTTTCAATAAATTCAACTTTACAATATTTACAACTTTTCCTCTTATTACTGTATGAATTTGTTGGCCTTTTAGAGATTCTTTTAAAACATCTTTTATGAATTCGCATATTCGAACTACATTTTCACTTAGTAATGTTATGGAACTATTTTCTTGGCTTTTTAATGATGTTGATTTATTTTCTTGACTAATGGGTGTCAGTGATTTACTTTCTTGACTTTGTAATTTTGATGATTTACTTAAAAAATCAGTAATTTTTTTATTGTTAGATTTATCTTTAGGAGTACTTTGCAAGCATCGAATTTTTTGTGGACCAGGCTGTACAGGTGAAATTTTACTCTGTAATAATGATATTAATAAAAATAACAACAATAACAATTTAGTAATATACTTTAATACCAACATTTTTAGAAGTAAAATTGGATATGTTCATTAATGAGTGAATGTACTTACTGCTGGTCTTTTAACTCCCGAAAATTCTGGAGAAGTACTTTGTACTTTTTTTTTATTCATGCTTGTTAAAGCTTGATTAGATTTTTGGAACATAGAAGAACTTGTTTCATTTTTTTCATTTGAATATGGTAAATCATCTACATTATAATCTGTATCATACATATCTTCTTTTACTGTATTAAATTTGTTTTCCATTGTTTTATTTGAATGCTCTTTTTTTTCACTGTTTTTTGAATGTGATTTACTTGAAAGCTGGTTAACTTTTGTTCCTTTTGTTTCACTTAGTTCTTTATTATCATCGCTAAAATGTTCTTTAAAATCATCTGCTTTAATATCAAAGTCGTCCATGTCAAAATCATCTTCTGGAATCGATTCAATTTTTTTATTAGTTGATGATTGCTCATTTGTAGAAGCTTTGTGGCTTGATGTACTAGCATGCGTTACTGTAATATGTACAGATTGTTCTTCAACAAAATCATACATCTCATTTTCCATAGGAAATTCATCAAAATTTTTGTGTTGAGTTAATCTTGATGAATCAGATTTATTGCTAGTCATAGATTTTTGTTGAATTGTAGATATAGGTTTTAATGAAGATACATTTTCTAAGGCTTTCTCATCAACCATGTTCAAAATTAAATCACCATCATCTTCATCGTCTTCAAAATAGTACCGTGCACTTTGTACATTAGAATTATAACTTTTTTTTTCTGTTTGCGACTGTCTATGACTATTTGATAAACCCTCACTCTTGGATTGAGTAGTTGTACTACCATTTGGATTTTGATAATTAAAACCATAGTTTAGAGTATGGTAATTTTTAGCACTATTATTACATTCAGGAATTGATTTTTGTTGGTGTGTAGTATTGGACTTGACTGAACTTCTGATGTCACTAACATTTTGTTGAGGAATCTGTCTATCAATCTGGTCTATAACATCTGTATTGATATCAAATTCATCTTCCATTTGATTTGTCCTTTTACTACTTTCATCACTTTGAGTGGTTTGTATTTGCTTATTATTATCATTGTATGGATCTGGGTTTTCTTCCAAATTTCTGTAAGTAAATGTGTATTACAAAATTATAAGTAATTTAAATAATTACAAAAAAACGGAACAACGAGCTGGTGTATAAAATAAAACTTACAGTGCTCTAGCAAATATATTTTCTACTGCATTTACTATTAACAAACTATCAACTTCTCCTCCAACTTCTGAGATATTGTTTTCCTCCAAAAGTATTACTCCTCTTCTACACATTACTGGTCCTTTTATCAGTAACTTATATCCTGGATATAAACTATCCTGAAATGAAAAATAGTTCAGAAATAACACTTACTAAACACATACAATCAATTTCACGTATAAGCTTCTTTAAATAATGTTACTTTGAGAAACCTGATGGGCTTATACTCAATAGCTAAAACATCTTGGATTCCGTCTGTTAAAAACAGTTGTAACATTCTTTTTGATTTTGGTTCCCAGTTTTCTATTTTATCATCTTGCTTATTTTCATTTTCTGTAGCTTCAACATTCTCAGAGGAAACATTTCTTATTTTCTCAAGTTGCTTGTACTTTGATTGAGATATGTCATAGAGTTTATCCATCTTAAACAAAAATACTTTTATTAAAATCAATAAATTGTAAAATGAAAAGTATCAAAAACAATTTTATAATACAAACTTGGAGGATATATTTTCCAGAGAGTGAAGTAGATTTTTGATTTGCAAGATTTTTTGGCAAACATCCTTTTTCATTATTGATCTCTCTTAAATCGCATAGTAACCATTGATTAATAACAAATGCTATAATTTCATCCTGCGTTGACTAAAAATTGGAAATACGTAAATGATTTCTATTAATAATGAGCATTTTTTCTTTATTTGGCTAAAAGAACTTAACCTACATTTTGATGTTCTTGTAAATAATATTCGATGCAGTCTGACAGCCATGAATCGTTCATGCAATAAAACTGTGCATTTAATGAGTTTTTAACTCGTCTTATTTGTTGTTCATTCATTTTTAAATATTTTAAAAATAATCATTACATTCTATAATTATGAACATGTCGAGCATTTCTATTCTCTATATGCTCAAATCGAAGTCAAGTCAACAGTGGTAGCAACGACTTCGTTGGTGGTAGTATGTTGGTAGTATCTATCAGAGACACCAGACACTAGTCTCTGCAGAGACTCTATAGTATCGATATATATCCCTTATAAGAAGAGAGATGGACCCGTGGGCAGCGCCATTGGCCTATCTAAATCCATGTATAAGAGAACAGCTGTTGCGTATCAAAAAAAGTCCGAAGAGGTCTGTTCCGTTGTTCTATTTTTCTCGCGCGAAAACGACGTCTTAAGTAATGAGAGTCTTACGTCAAAAAAAATTTTAGTTTTATTTTAATCAATTTTTTGAAAAAGAAATAAAGAGTTAATATAAAGCTAAGAGAGAATAAAAGAGAATACAGAGTAAAGTTAGTTTTAATTTAATCGAATTTTATAAAAATAAATAAAGAGTTCATACAAAGTTTTGAGTGATATAAGAACTGTAGAGTGATTATTGTGTCTTCGAGCATGTGCGCGAATATGTTTTTAAGTAGAATTTGTATTAATTTGAAACCTGTATAATTTTCATAATTCATCTCAAGAAAGTCAAGTATTTAAAAGTGTAGAGAATCAAGAAATTAAAGAACAGAGACAAATTAATTAATAGTATTAATTAATTTATAATATTTTAAAGAATTTGTGAGAATGTTTTTTTCTTTAGTTAAATTTTAGATAATATTAAAGCTGTGAATAATTGAATGATCAAAATACTTAAAGAGAGAATAAAAGAGAATACAGGGTAAAGAAAAAAATTTTAGTTTTATTTTAATCGAACTTTTGAAAAATAAATAAAGAGTTAATATAAAGTTTTGAGTGATATAAGAACTGTAGAGTGATTATTGTGTCTTCGAGCATATGCGCAGTACTTCTATATTTGCAACTTCTGATACAGTAACATTTCTTAAATTATCAGTTTTATTTAATAATCATCAATTTAATAAAAATATATTTAATATATTTAATTTGTAGAAAATAATTATTTAAAGCATAATATTAATAAATTAATATACATTAACCTACTACACATAATACATTTAAAGTTCATATACCACAAAACCAACGCGCGCGTTTACGCGCGCAAATGATCCCCTAGTATATATATATATGTATATCTATGGTTTTTATTCGTCTGCTACTCTGATATAGTATATACTTTACTTTTCAACACACTTTCGCAAGAAATCAGAATTTTTGTTGTTTACAATATTTTTATATTTTGTAAAGTAATCATGGTATTCAATAATGAATTAAAGAACGTGTACTAGTATCAGAAATATATTTTTTTTTTCAAGTATAATAACGTGAAACTAGATTATTTACGTAATTTAACCTTTTGAAATTACTGCATATTTGTACCAGTTGAATTACAATACTTTAGGTAATATTACATAAACTTTTATACTGACAAAAATTTCCTTGCAATTTAATGTCAACAGTCTAACAATTGTTTTCAACGAGATATAAAGCAAGGAACCTAACCTCCAAATGTGAAATGTATGTTTGTTCAATTTATTAAATTAAAAAGCTTACTCTACTATTTGTTTTCAGCTGTACATATTCATTATGGATCCGGATATTCAAAGAAAAGTTTATCAATGTGAAACATTTATAAATGAGGTACTGCGACAAGACTTAGCAGCACTTGAAAAGAAGCTGGATGAAAAGAATTCTGAAATCGCAGAGTTTTTGCAGTTGAAAAGTGTTATTACAACATTAAAAAACGTAGGAGCTGAAAAAGATGGTTTCAAGACAAAAGTAGAGTTAGGTTCCAATTTTTTTATACAAGCTAATGTGGAAGATGCATCGCACATTCTACTTGATGTCGGTTTAGGACATTTTGTTGAGTTCACATTGGATGAAGCACTAGTTGTAATCGATGTCAGGATAAAATTATTTGAACGTCAAGTAACAAATTTGAGAACAGAAATTGCCAAGACAAATGCACACATAAAGTTTATTTTGATTGGTATCAGAGATTTACAAGGAATGGATAATTAGTATTTAAAATTTAAAAAATTGATAAATAATAATTTATATTAAAAACTTACTGTATATATATATAATACTTTGTAAATATATTTTTTGTATTTGTTGAAAAAAAGGGATAATATTAAATATTTTCATATATGTAAGAAATATTTGTTTATAATTATTTTGTATGTCACTTCTTAGACTAGTAATGGTTTAAAATTATATTCTTGTACTAATTTTTATTATTAAATTTAGACTATACAAATTTATATCTATGATATTTTACACATTTAAACAGATAATTATATATTGACTATAAGCTTCAGAAAAAGTTATATTTACAGTCTTATACCTAAAATAGTTTTTTGTCTAAATACATATAGATCTGTACTATATGGTTCATATATATAATTTCTTTACGTTTATTAAAGTTCGTAACAACGAAATCGTTTGCCAAGATTAATAATACTTTCTCCTTAATATGCCATCTTTAGTATTTTTTTTATATGAATGGTTTGTATTATCCGCTTATCATAATCGGGTCAGGTTCACCAGCAACTGAAATAGATTTTTTTAAATTATAGTTGACATAGTCAAGGTTACTCACACCTTCGATATTTATCATTGCTATTGATTTTTGTATCACATTGATGAACTTCACCTACTGCTACAGTGAGTTGCGTTCTTGAGATAAATTTTATAGAGCACGGCCATTTAAAACGAAAAATTTTCTAAGAAGTTTACGGATATAGATAAGATTTTTTCTTACAATTTGTGTACCCGCATCGGGTTTGAAATGAACAAAATGTAATTATAATATTGACAATTTTCATTTTGAAAATTTGTATGTTACAAGGAATAAAGATATATATAAAATAAAGTAAATTTAAATCTATATTTGCGATTCTCATAATTCTTTTTTTATCTTTCTTATAAATTTGTTTGCTATGTTGTATTTTGAAAATTAATTATACGTCTTTTCAATAACAAAAATTAAAATCCCTTGTAAAAAATTATTTATTTTTCTTAGTTAAAATGTTTATTATTGAATGGAAGTATTTTTGACTAATATTAACGTTACAACTGCATCGAAAGTATCCCAGCATGCACCAAAATCTCATCGTAATCGTTTTCTTAATCAATTGGTGATAAAATTAGTCATTTATTATTGATTGATAATGTGGTTCTTAAATTAAAAACATAAATGGACTGTAATTATTACGATAAAAAGTTACCTTTCTATTTAGTTTCCGTATGATTATTTCTCGTAGCTATAGCAATAAGTAGCAAAATAGAAATTCGGATACTAAAAAATATAATGCTGCATAAATGACGGATATTTGAAATAATTTATGGAATACAGTGAAGGATATGCCTACACTGTATGCGTATTACTATACCGTTGCTGTATCTCATCAATAATTTCAAATATCTGTCATTTGTGTAGCATTATATTGTTTCTATAATTTGGGACAAACCGAGCGTTTACTGCGGGCGGTCTTCCCCGTCTCCATTGTAAAATTTCACAGCCAGCTAAAAGTACACTAATAAAATGCATTTCTACCTTCGGACATCGTTTGTAAGTTTTTAAACTGAACGAGGCAGGATATTTTCGGATTTTTTTACGACCCATAATTTTTCCCTAGTGCATGCATTTCTATCCGTCACATAACGACTCTCCTCGCAGTATACCTATATGTATATCCCTCTCATACCTGCGCCTATCTCTGCGACGCCCCTCGGATTCCCAAAAATAAAGCCTCCCTGTACATATCCTACTACAAGGAAATCACGCACCCAATCAGACGTCACTCTAATTCGCCATGGTCTCCACCTACATACGCCCCCTTCCCCCCCCCCCCTTGACTCATAATCCTCCGTAAAATTTTGATCTGCACGAGGACGTTTACCCTGCACCTCACAGATTATATTCGATCGCCGCGCAGAGAAGACCTTGAAATTCTTCGGTTTTACATAAGATTTCGGCGTGAAATACATTTAATGTTAGTATGTCGATTTTAACTTTAAAATTATACATAATAGAAAATAAAAGGAAATGATAAAGATCGCCGAATTTTCGTTATTAGATGCCGATATAAAAAACTGAATATATTGTATATATTCCGACATTGGTATACAGCCCGAAAGCAAAGTTATCTTAGTGCATACATTGTCGCAGTTTCTTGAGTTCTTGTAATACACAAGTACACATGACCTTATCAATCGGCGCATTGTACACATTGAGCAAAAACCGTACAGGTAAGTCGAACGATCAATGAAGTCTCGTGCAAAACGATAATCATCAAGGATCGATCAACCCGTATAAAAGTACCCAGCGCTCGTCGATGCATCGCATTCATTAGTTCATCTCAAGACTCAGTGCAAGAATACATACCAGACGATGTTTGCCGGATTTGGTTGCTGCCTCTTATTCGCTTTGCTAGTCGGTGAGTTCTATTTGTTGCACACAGTACGAGTTCCCTACTACAAAATCTCAGGTGAGATCTCAGATGTTATCTCAGATGACATCTCACTTGTGATCTCACGCCAAAATCTTATCTAACTGATTTTTACCGATTTTTCATTCATTATATATTAAAGACCATTCTTAGTCAATTCTCCCAATTATTTTCGAAAAATTCGAACTTCGAACATTTTTTAAAAAATGTACCATAATTAACCTAAGTCAGAAATCCGTGAAAATTTTAAGTTCAAACTTTGTAAAATTTTCTAAGTTCGAATTTTTCAGAAATATTCACTAATTCATTAAGAGCGGTCTTAAATATATAATGAACGAAAGATTGGTAAAAATTAGTTAGATGAGATTTTGGCGTGAGGTCTCAGGTGAGATGTCACCTGAGACATCATCTGAAATCTCACCTGATATTTTAAATTATTAAATGTAAATTATTGCGAAATTTTGTTAAAACGCAATCTCGATCTTCGGCGATGAATGCAGGTGCTTTTGCTGAACCGGTGGAGAAGATCGTCGGCGGTGAGGTCGCCGACATCAGCGACCATCCTTACCAGGTGTCGTTGCGAAAAAACGGCAGACACTTTTGCGGAGGTTCGATCCTCGATGAGCATCACGTCGTGACAGCGGCTCATTGCGTTCGCGGTATAATGACAGCCCCCTACAATGACATCACTGTTGTCACCGGTACCGGTATGTCGTCCGGCTACACTGGCAAGAGTTATCGCATCAGACGTACCTATGTCCACTACGGTTACACTGGTACCGAAGCTTCGTCTTATCACAACGATATTGCTATCCTGACGGTGAGTTGTGTTTTCTCCATTTTTTTATTTATATGTAACTTTTTTATTTATATGCACTATGGAAATTTTTTAAATTTTAATTGTGCAAAATGCGCGTTAACGTGGTAACTCCTTTTGGTAATTATATGCTCGAAAATTGAAAAATCTCGATTCTAGTTGTATGGTTCGATGCATTTTGACAAAGTTCAGAGGAATATCAAGCTGCCAACGAAGGATGTAAGCTTAGGTGAAAATGCTGTTATCACAGGTTGGGGTATCAAGAAATATCCATCCAACTACATTTCGCCAACTCTGCAAAAGGCGGCCATGAGTCTCATCCCCAGTTATCATTGTAACATAATTCCTTTCCAACTTCATGACGAACAAGTCTGCGCTATGCAGAAAAAAGGAGTCGGAGCTTGCTCCGTAAGTTCTTATTTTGTTACTTCTATCGAATGATGATATATTCTATGAATATTTGAGCTAATGTAAGACTTACACCTTTTTATTATTCTTAATTTTTAGGGTGACAGTGGCGGTCCTCTAGTAGCTAATGGACAGATAGTCGGTATAGCATCTTGGGTGATTCCCTGTGGACAGGGTTACCCCGACGTATACACCAAGGTTTATGCGTACAGGAGCTGGATCTTGTCGATCCTTAATAGAGAATAGATGGTTTATCTCAAATAAAAATATTTGTTTATGGAAATATGTTCTTTTGCTTATGTTCGCTCTTTTTGTAATTGTACTTTTCAGTAAATAAATATTTTTAAAAAAGTTTCATAAATCTTTTGTTATAAACATTAAATCGATGCAAATTTATATATAATAGTATATTTTTGAGATGTGCCATTTCAATCCTACAAAATCTCTTAAGAAATGGTATGAAATACGAGCCATATATTTTTCATATTTTTAGATAAAATGACAAAAAGATATAGTGTGCTCAAACATACACATCTGAATATTCTTTCGTTAATATATAATGTTTACTAACACTTATAAATATGAACTTAATAAATATATATGATCGCATTTCATAAGCTTTTCTGGGGCATTTTAATGAACAATAATTTCATCTGCATTTTGTGTATATATAGGCACTATAGTAATGGAAGTTCAAAGACTGATTTATCATTTTCATAAAATAATGTTGGTTTTATCAATTATTTAAATGTTATAATACGATAAAAATGATATTTGAGTGTCACGTTTGTGTAGTTCATTATTTACGTATTGAATATTAGTTTATGACGTTTCCTGTATTACGTTTAGTGGCATTTATTACGCATGAATTGTCATAAACAATGGTAATCTCGCTGCTCAGAGATAAAGGTTCACGGAAGTACTACATACAAATATCCTCAAATGAAATGAAGTAAAAGTAGTAATAGTAACAAACTGAAATATCTGTTGTATAAATATATTATTATTCTTTTCAGACGCATAAATAGTAGAATTTTTATGAACGAATAAATTATAAATTTTCTATATAAAAATCGAAGCTTTCACGTAACTTAGTTGCTAATTTGTTGTTCTGCACTATTCGAGGAATAGGTACGCCATAACTTTAAGTGCGCTTATAACAGAATATCAGCCTACTTATGAAATTTCCACGAATTCATTGTCTCACAATGATAAACGTAATTTTACATTTTTTAAATAAAATTATCAGATATTCAACAACACAACAATATCCTTGTCAAAGGCTATATACGATTAAAATTTATTGATAACAAAATAGTAACTCAAATGTGTACAGTTGAAAACTACTATTTCTATTTGTATTTACCGTGGCAGACGCAAACGCTGTTGCTGCATTGTGGCTGAGTTAGTAAACATCCTGGCATCGCGAAACTGAGACGCACTTTGCAAGGAACTTGGCACTGCTCCTTTACTCGACAAGTAAAAGGTATATCTAGAACCATGACAAAAAAGATAGTGTACTGAACAGAAATTGTATCACAAAAATATTGCACTGGTTATCAAATAACTTACGTAACACGCATTGTTGGTCCGTAGAAGAAGTCAGACTCGTTAATGTGATAAAAAAAAGAAGTAGAAATAATTTCTTATTCATTTCAAATAATGACAGTTACTTTCAGTTGTGAAACGATATTGTCGTATAGCTAGAAATGTTGTGTGGAGAATGGATATATATACATTATGCGCCTCTATATTTATGTAGCTTCAAAAGATACGCCTTATAAGATAATAAAAAGTTTACAAAGTCAATTGGCAAGAACATTGATAATTGCATATCGGTTGGGGGAATTCTTCATATGAGTGAATCATTTTGATATGCGGGAACTAGTATTACATGTTTATTAGTTAAACAATTAGTATTTTATGTGTGATAGAGATTAAAAGTTCTTTGAGAATTACAATGCTTTCCATTTTGATAAAATCTTACTCATTTTTCTCATAAAAATTAACATCTATAACAATCAAATTTTTAATTTAGTTAGATACCTTTTTGATTTTGTTTGTTTGCTATAAATTGTGCATTTGTTGCAATAATTATATTAGTAACTGATTTGCACGCTGTTTATTATTTGAATTCTTTATCGTTCGAATAAAAAGTGTTTTTGATATTGGTTTATGGCGGATTGAGTTTACGAAATAATTATTTTTGAAACAACTATGTGCGTTTTTTCGTTGTTTTTTATTATCGTTTGCCAAAAGAATTCAAATCATGCAAGTTTATTCTTGAAACTGCTGCAAACCCTTATACATGCATATTTCTCTCTCTATACGTGTCTATAAGAAATTTCGGAAACAACTAGGAAGGAAAAGTTACAAAAAATTTTCTTGAAGGCGCACTTACCAGACCTGTTTTTTCTCGTTCCTTTTAGGTAATTCTGAAAGAGAAAAAGCTCGTGTACATGGCCGATCGTAGGGTATACTTTTTTCCGGGACAAAAACGACTCGAAAAACAAAAAATAATTAAAAAACAAGAATTCATAGATTTTTTTTCTAGAAAACTATGGACTTTTAAAAACATTTCGATTTTTTGGATTTTCGAAAAATCAAAAATTGTATCGGATCAATCCGAATAAATTTCAGAGTAGTCTTTCATGAATTTGAAGACATTTTTGTTCCAATGAAATTTCTATAAAAGTCTATTATAGTGTGCTTTCAAGAACATCTTTTGCAACTTTTCCGTCCGAATTATTTCCGAAATTTTCTGGACATACTCATATATTCTCATTTTAGTATAAGAAATTTCTTATAATCAAAAAAACAAAGTCCTCTTTGCATAAAGCAAACGCTAATTAATAAACAACTAATGTAAGTTGTCAATACCGAAACATTCATTTATTGTGATCAAATTTATTTCCGATACTCTCATCGCTTTTGGCCGCTAATTTCGAGGCGAGTTTTTGCAGCTGCTCAACGCGATCGTTCTTGATTCCCAGAAAGATG
This sequence comes from Philotrypesis tridentata, assembly GCA_018906965.1. Taxonomy (NCBI): domain Eukaryota; kingdom Metazoa; phylum Arthropoda; class Insecta; order Hymenoptera; family Pteromalidae; genus Philotrypesis; species Philotrypesis tridentata. The sequence continues at coordinate 2,316,759 of JACCIB010000002.1, forward strand.
TTCAGTCGTCGTTTCCTTATATTTTCGTCCAAAACCGAGGTATCGCTATCTTGCCAGACCGGCGCATCGTTCCACAGCAGATCGAGTCCGCCGACTCGAATTTCCCGACCGGTCAGCCGACGCTCGAGGTCTAGGACGCTGAGCAGGTCGTCGATCAGGTCGAATTTCAAGCGGAAATCCGCTGGATCGGTCGCGTTCAACGAAGGCGACGCGTTGACTTCGAGTAGCCAGGGCCGAAGTCGCTCGTCCAACAGCACGTCGTAGCCGTAGAGTTCGAATGAATTTCGCAAGGGAAATATCGTGGACTGGACTGCTTGAAGACTCGCCATAATGATACCTGAGAAACAAATTTTTTATGTGTCGGATATTTAATACATTTGGTTGTTATAAGATAGACAAATATCGCTGTAGAGCTAAAGATGCAATGATATTTATCAAATTTATCAAAAAATAATTATTAACCCTACTACAAAATCTCAAGTGACATCTCACCTCAGATCTAGAGCCAAAATCTCATGTTACCGATTTCTACCGATTTTTCGTTCATTATATATATTTAAGACCATTCGTGGTCAATTCGCTACTATTTTCGAAAATATCGAACTCAGAAAATTTTTAAAAAATTGTACCATAATTATCGAAGTCAGAAATCCGTGAAAATTTTAAGTTCAAATTTTTTTAAATTTTCTAGGTTCGATTTTTTCAAAAGTAGTCACCAATTCATTAAGAACGGTCTTAAATATGTAATGAACGAAAAATCGGTAAAAATCAGTTAGATAAGATTATTTTGTAATCGGGAGGCTTTTGCTTTGCACTTTTAATCTTTCACGGCCAATGGATTCTCGCTTTATCTCTCGGTTTCCAAATCGATCGCCAACTCACCTGCGATATGCTTGAACAGATCGTCAACTATTTTCTCCCCGTGGCATTCGATCAGGTATTCTCTGAGGCAACTCAGTGGCCACTTACGACCGAGGCCCAAATTTGACTCGACTTTGTTTTCTATTTTTTCCGAATCGCCTTCTTTATCGCCTATTTTGAGGGACCTGTTCGGCCTCAGCTGAATTGCCATGTTGGTCAGATGGACCCGACTGTCGTCGATCCGTTCGAGGGAGAACTGCTCGCTCGAGAGGCGCGCGAATCCCTCCCGTGCCAACCAGACTTTTAGCGGTTGAAACGACGTTACCACCACGTAGATTCGCAGGTCAAACTTTCGCCCTGTCAACATGTTGCGGACTTTCTTAAGTGTAATCTTGTTTAATTATTACATTTATATATGATTATAGAGTTTGTGAACGAAAATTTTGATTTCTCATGCTCGCGATAATCAAATGATACTGGTACTAAACAATTTTTTTTGTGCATCTATACATACTGATAATAAGTACACGAACAATTGAGCGAGAATGCGGTGTACCGAGAATTCGTGGCACCACCTCGAGTCGAGAATTTCGTGTAGAATAGCTAATAAAAGCATAAATCGCATAAGTTGCATGGTACTTAACATCTTTAAAAAATTACGCTAATAAAAGCTAAATTTGTGTAAAAATGTTTACAAGATTTTTTTCATATCATGATTCTATATGATTTAATATATTTACCACGAGTTTCCTTCTATTTTTTAGTCTATCACGCACATGATAAATTCAAACGTAAATCCATTTCACTGAATTTGGATTTATTCGCGTTAACAATCATAAACGACAATTGTAAAACATCTTTTTGCAACTATATAAACGACAGCTGTCCCCTGTTACGCGTAAACAACCGAGAAAACATTACCTTCGAGCAAATAAGGGTCGTCGATGTACTTTTGCACAACGTAAGTGTCCGGACTGATTAAGGTTTCGCACTCGGAAATCATACTGGCCGATATGCTCGCGCACTCCTTGGCTCGCCACTCGTTCAAATCCTTGAGTCGCTGGAACAAAAATATGCCTCTACCCTTGTGCGCGCAGAGCGCGGAGATACGGGCTCGTGAGGCTCGTGTCGCGACAGGCGCGTAGAAATGAGCAAAAAGGTACCCGAGATCCCGAGGCGGGCTTGACGATCCAGGTGGCTCCGGACGCGCGCCTGTACTCCTCGACGAACATCCGGTACTCGCTGGGCAGCTCGAAGCTCATGGGCATGGCGTTGCAGAGCTCGGCCTCCCGGCTCTTGCCGGCCTTCAGCAGGAACCTCTTGTAGCGCTTGAGATTGCGATAGAGGTAGTTCTTGCGCGTGAGCTCGCTGTGGTTTATGAAGTGGGACGCCCGCTGGTCCGGCCGCAGCGTGCGGCTCTCCATCGCCTGCTTCAGCTCGTTCGAGTCGCACCACCAGATATCCCAGCTTGCGTTCTCGACCTGCGCGCGTAACCAACGATGTGTATAACGACGAATTTTTCAGCGACGCGCGGACCTCTCGATTATATATAATACGAGCGCAAACATTCGCACGAACATTCGCGCAATTACCGCACGCGACTCTGAGCGAAACTTTTCCAACACTTTTCTTATAGAGTCACGTCGATTTTACATAGTAAAGAACCACCCGCAACCCTCCCCCGACCTTGGCAATAGCCGATCACGGGGTGCAGTTAGCGTGTCGAGTGAGGCTGCGGCTTAAGTAATAACTAAAAAACATTGAAAAATAAAAGTGGCGTTCAATACACGGGGGGGTTTTCCAAGCTTTTGCGTGTCCGTAAATTTTTCGGAAAATTTACGTGACTCTAAGAAAGGCGTTAGAAAAGGTTCCCCCATACGTCACGTGATATTACGTGAATCTTGGAGCGAGTATAGTCACTCCGTTCCCAATAACCTTGCGCCATCCCCTGGCCTGCAGGACTTTCAGCGGAGTCGAGGCGCTGTCGCAGCGAAATTTTATCGGCTTCCGCTTGCGCTTCTCCTTCATTGGCTTGGTTGCAGGCAGCTTCCAGCTCTCCATTGTCCTGCTGGCGGCTAAGCTTTCCTGCATCCTCGATGGATAAATCGGCGAACCTCTATCCGAGACGCAACTGGAAATGAGGGAGCGATCGTCTTCTCTTCCGATGGATGCGACCCATATTTTTCGAAATCGCCTATTGCGCCAGGGCCGTTCTCAAGGCAGTGCCTTTACACTTAGCCATGACATTCCAGATAAAATCCATCCTCACGATATTTTGGTATATATAGACATGCTATATTGTTTACGTTTACAGCATATTATGTACTTACGTTTGTGCATTATAGACGTGTCAGAAAAAGAGTAAAATCGCGTAAACAAAAATAAAGGAAGATCAAACAAACGAGATAACAGAGGAATAATAGTAAAAATATAAACGAAATAAATAAAATTCATCTCCATAACAGTGATTTTATCGATCGTAAGTATCGCATTTTCTCCACGCGGCGCCTGAAAGCGAAATATACCATACGCATATTTTATTATAAAAGGACGATTCTTTCAATGTCGAGAACTATGTACTTCAGTATTATACATGCCCAAATTATAATTATTTTTTTTTTCAAGTTCTGAAACTTTTATTACAAAAATAATGACAGATTGTACAATATGATGATTGATGAATACAAATATATATCCTTATGACGAGCCGCACCTACAATATTGTTGAATTGGCAGTAGCGGACTTTAAAATCGACTCAATGAACTCCTTATATGCGTAGACCTTAGTATAGACATCGGGATATCCGAGAGCGCACGGTATCCCCCACGAAGTGATCCCAACAAGCACGCCATCCATTGCCAATGGTCCGCCACTGTCTCCCTGCAAATTGCATTCCATTGTATTATCAAGCTCTTTCGAATGATACTGCATCGTCTGCAGTTCGCGTAAGAAAAAGATAATGGTACAATCATATCTCATTACCATGCAAGAGCCGACTCCCTGTCTCAGCAGCGCGCAAACTTGCTTATCTGTTATGGGACTGAGTAAACGCTTGTGACACTCGGAGCTCGACAGCAATCGCATATCAGCCTTTTGCAACTGCACCGGAATCTTCCACGTATCAGCCGAGGTGAATCCCCAACCGGTGACTACGGCTACCTCGCCGCCTTGGACATCCTGGTCTGGAAGCTGGACCTTTTGTTGGTGGGCGTCGAAGATTATTGGATTTCCCAACTGCGTAAAGTTATATGCGTGAACACACGATATGGTATCACATCTGTCATTCAAAATCACATATCGTCGCGCCGAAAACATTTTGACGTACTCTTATGACGGCGATGTCGTTGCGATGCCCAGGTGAGCCGTCGTATTCGGGATGAGCGTCGACTTTGGCGATCCAGTGCGGGTGTCCCTCCTCTAGAACACTATCGGTACCGGTGTGCACAGTCACTCCTTCGAAGGGCGGAACGAGTACCTCGCCGATGCAGTGGGCTGCGGTGAGAACGTGCCACTCGTCGATTATCGCAGCTCCGCAATGGTTCTCGTTGCGATGACGGATCGAGGCTTGGTAAGGGAATTGCTCGATTCGCCCATCGCTGCCGCCAACAATGCGCTCGCAGCTAATGGGCTTGTTGACTGAAATTCGGGAGTACGTATAGGTGTGCATGTGGTGTATCATTCAAAATTGCGTATTACGCGAATATTTCACTTACAGATCAGTAGAGCCAGGCAAGTCCATGTACAAAGTTTGAGCTTCATCTTGAACGACCGCGGTAGAAGTTGTTGTAAGTATACCGGAAGAGCCGAAGCCACTGCTCGTCGCGCATGTGCGTGCAGAGGAGGAGTATCTTGTGGAATGGTACATTTTTTATTTATATATTATTTTGAATACTCGTGAGTATTAAAAATGTTGATATAAGAGATAGCAATTGTAGGTAACGAGAAAAATTGCAGGCACTAAACGCTAATCTGCTGTCTTCACACCGCTTTTGCAAACATTTCCTAATAATTTCTGTACACCATGACTTACATTCGTCACGGCGTTACATTTTCCTGTCTTAACAAATGCATATAATTGCAAATACTTAATATAAAAATTGTGATAAATGTTTTAAAGTAAGCATGAGTTTGAAGTGATAGCGAGCATTCAAAATTATAGGAACAGTGTAAAACCTGCGATAAAATGAACATGCCTATATGTATCTGCATTTTTTATTATCATTTTAATAGGTCAAGCTCTGTGCTGTGCAAACGAAACATTTTGCTGAAATCTTAACGCAATCATGTTAAAATATTTGAGAAAGGTATGACTTTTTTGTTTGATATATATCTGTGGCTTACAAGAAGAACCCCTTTTCGTGTTTTCGAGATAAAAGCGATTTCAATGTTTGGAGTAATACGTAAGATCGAAATGTCAGAGAAAAAATCTAAGTATTGGCTCATTTGATTAGGTATCTAATTACGAATATCTAATACGATGTACTCCACACGGTGTGTATTGCGCACAAAAATAAAAAAAACTAATGCACTTAAGTGGTTCTGCGGTAACATTTTTACGAGAGACGCAGTTAAGTGATTATGCAATCTGCTGACATTTAAAATATTTGTGCATTTCGGAAATCCTACTATTGTACAATGGAAAAAGGTACTAAAAGCACCTCGAATTCGACATAAAAAAATTTTTCACAAAATGTCACTTAAGTGGTTCTTCCTGCAAGCCACAGATATATACTTATTAATCAATTATTTAATATACCTTTGGGTACAAAACTTAATTTCTTTACTCCAATTTTAACAAAGTTATTAAGTACATAATTATAAACTTCAGGTACCTTAATACGAACATTATTGTGTGAAGACTCAAGAATAATAGTTAATCGATTTATAAAAAAATTAGATAAACTTGCTTGAAAAAATATAAATACATTTTTAACAAAAATAGTGCTCCGCTTAAGTTTTAGTGCAACAAGGAGTAAAATTAAATGTCAAACGTTTCATTCCGTCCACTCAGGGACTCAGGGTAAAAACATGCCTCAATAGTAGTAGATTTATCAGAAGTAGAATCAATAGTTTAAAGTGTTCAACGCCCTTAAAGTGAAGGTATAAATGAGTACTTAAAATTAATTTTAAACAATCATCATGAATTTCTTTTTATTTTAATAAAAAGAAAGAGATATTTAAAAGTAGAAAATTTTCTGCAGCTTTCCTATGTCGAAGAGTGAGTACAATATTTGGGAAATTTCGCGAAATTTTCCAATTCAAGCCAGGGTCACTTCGTAAAGTTATGTCTTCCTTCCTGCATGTTTATCCAAATATAGCCATTGGCCACTTCTTTTGAAAGCTCTTGGGCACGCAGCTTTCCAATGCAGAAGAGTGCACTAAAAATATTTGGGAAACATCGCGAAATTTTCCAATGTAAGTCAGGGCAACTTTGTGAAGCTACATTTGCTTTCTGCTCATTTTAATTCAATTTTTTATAAGAGAAATTAAATTTCCAAAAAAATAATGGAAAGTAGTAATAAGAGTTACTGTGCAGTAATTTCAGGTATAGGTATGCACTAATCGAAGATCTTAATTATAGGATTATAAAATAATTCTCGAAAGTAACAGCTAAAAATACAATTAAAACTGTCGTGAATGCTTTAGTTAATATAAGTATATTTACTTAAATCGTTTTTTGAGTGAAAACTTGAGATATAATCATAATTTTATTTTTAATTGAGTATCTATTCAATTATTTTACTTTTGTAAATTCGTTGCACTCCGAAAATATTTTTTTTATGATTATTGTAATTATTATTATTTTTATTGTAGCATTATAATTCTGCTTCTATTTTGGTGTATATAGCATTAGTTATATAACATTAGTTCACAAGACTATAGTTCTTTAAAAGATATAAATTCTCATTTTATTTACACAAATACAAATATAGTCAATTTAAAAAAAATAATGGGCGTCATACAAAATTAATCTTATATAAATTTCGTAGTTAATAGAACTAAATTACTATACTTAGCATAATTTAATTTGCAATATTTTTGCAAAATAATAAAATATTAGTTTATTTTTTTAAAACAACAATTTTCTTTGTAATTTCTTCAGGATCGGTTTTTGGTTTTGATACTCTGTAAATTTAAATTATATGAGATTTAGTGATAATGGATAATAATAATTTAGTAATAAAAAAAATAAATAAATGATAGAGAATCACCTGACTTCTATCACAAAATCTTCTTCATCTTCAGCAGCATGAATGCTTTCATTACTTTCTGTGCGTATTATTTTAGATAAAGGCTCTATTTTTGGTTTCTCTTCTCTCAGAAGATTTCTTAAAATATAAATTTTTATTAAATTAAAAATTATTCAAGTAAATAAGTACAAATTTTAATTTTAAAATACTTACGCTAGACCCTCAAGACTAATTCCTTCATAAAATTTAATAGCATTGTTTGTGTCCCTTGAATTACCAGTTGGAAATAATCCCTTAAATGTCGTTTTATAATTTCTGTAAAAAAATATTTTGCATTTATTGCAAAAAAAAAAAAAAAAAATAATGATCAAATAATTGCTTATAATACCTTTTTTGAAATTTTTCTTGTAATTTTGACATTCCCAATCTCTCTGCTAGATCTCTAAGAATCACTCTAATAAACATTTTTTTTGCATTGCTTATATCTCTTTGATTTAATTTAAAAATTGACAGTATTTCCCAGGAAACTGAATGGGTCGCTACAAGATGTGCAAACAACCTTCCTATATTTTTTAATTCAATGTTTTCTAATAATTCTACTGTATTATAATAATCTTCAAAATTTTGTTTGAATGAAGAAGCAAAAATATCACTACTTTTGCAAAATCTCTGCAAATTAGAAAATTATATAAAATATTGCATCTGTTTCGAAAATATAGATAATAACGTTTATTACAAAATTTTGCTCCAATTTCTTTATTTCATACCTCTGCTATTATTCCAAAAAGATCCTCATACAATTTCAATTCTGCACAGCAATCTAAAAGACACTTGCTAACTAGAACTTCCTGTCCAGGTTGTAATTGCACATCTAAAATGTGTTCTACACAATTGTCAAAGTCTTTTAAAGAGTGCATTGTAGAACGAATGGTATTTTTAAATGTTACTAAGTCCAACTGTCCATTTTCTTCCAAATTTAAGTTCTCTGTTACGATGTCGGTATCAATGGTGCCATGATTATCATAATCATGTTCATTAAATTCAGATGAACTAGGAACTAATTGAGGGACATTATTTTTTGTTTGAACTACATAAACGTGGCTAGCATTCTGTTTATTAATAGATCCAGTTTTTTCTACAAGTATTATTTTTTCTATCTTTTCAATGTGATAAACTAAAAATTGTGGTGCATTTACTGGTTCTTTCACTTCTGTCAATGCCGACAAATGTTTTACAGAAGATGAAGAAGCCAGTGTAGAGCATTCATTTTTCATAGGAATCAAATTTGTCCAGGATGGGAATTCAACAAGTAATTGCATTAAATTATCTAATATAACAGGGCAATAATATGTGTTTGGTGTCTTTTCTGAATCCACATTAAAATCGCACAGTTCAAATGCTTCTAGTTTTAGTTGGTTGATGTAGTCATAAATTTCATGAGGGCCATTACTGCTAGGTATTTCTTGCACTTTGTTGAAAAATGAAAAACCACTTGATCCGTGTTTTCCTGTTACATATTGAATATATTCTCGATTCATTTCTTGAATAATTTCTGTTGTCAAGTGATCCCATAAAGCAAGTCTTTTAGCCTCTGTTCCTTCGCTTTCAAAAGGACTTTGACAAAGTGTCAAAAGACATATAACTGTTTCCTTAAATTGTTCTAAATTATCTAGTTTACTTAAGTACATTATGCTGCAAAGGTATAAATCTTTGACTTGTTGCAATATATTATTAAAGCATGGCCATCCATCAACAACTTTAATTAGTGTGACCAAGTCTATACGAATCAGTGTTGGTGGTAGATCTGACATATCATTCATTAAGTATCGAAAACAGCTAGAAAGACATTTAAAATTTTGAATTGAACATAAAAAATTATAAACATTTTTAATGTATTATATCAAATAAATTTACCTTTTATTATACACATCAAAATTGCAAGTATTCAATGACATTGATACAGCATCTAACATAGAGTAAGAGTACCCAACAACTATTTCAGATGGCATGTAACTACTACTTTGTACCCACAAACTCAAGAAGTGCTCTATATCCAATGACTTTGTTGAATTACTCATCATCTGGGCTAGTAATAAAGTAGTATCCCCCCTTTGAAATGCAAGTGCATATAAAAATATGTTCCCAGTGTCAAAATCATCTGTAATATCTTTAATCACATTATTTAACACAATGAAGGCTGTAATCGGTTGAGTTTTTACCAATTCTTTACATAGATTTATTTGTTTGGGATGCCAGTAACAGACTGAAAAAGGTAAGACTCCAACTTCATGAATAATATCTCTGTATACTGAGCTGTTTATCATTGACAGCAGGGTATTAAAATCACTGAGTGATTTATCTATATTTGCATCTTCCTCGTTGTGGGCATCCAGTGATTCGTAATAATCAAATTCATCCCACTTTCCATGTGAACGTACTACAGGTTCTTTGTTTATTTTTTTTTTTATTTTCCTTTTCTTCTTTAATAATGGCTCTTCCGGTATTACAGTTGTAATATTAAAATGTTCCATCAGTTTGGTTTTCACATTATGTCTGTTCTGATAAACTAATAAATACAAAGTATGCATGTGCATTTGTTTATTCAACAAGTTAAAAGCTTGCTTCCACACTGGATCCGATTTCCTCTTGAGATTACCATTTTCATTGAACAATGTCAAAGTTTTCAGTGCTTCGTAAACTACTTCAACTGGAACCCTAGCCTTGCGCGGCATTTCGGTTGTTTTAAAACAAAAATATAATACTTATTACACCTGCTTTTAGCGAATATATAAAGCCTGGATATTTATCACAGAATTTTAATAATTTTTCGATTTATGTAGTAAGTAAACATTCTAAATTCTGTTAAGTTGCATTCCAACCTTTTGCTTTTATACACTGTGATCTGCATGACGTAATGTTATCAATACGAGAAAGAAATCGCATAAAAATTTCGTCAATGGTAAAATTATTAAAGCAGTTGCACCTTTGTTTGACAAAATTGCTGCTGAAATGAATAAGTGAGAAAGCTTGTTGATTCTAATTATCTGAACACATTACAGTCATGTTTATATATTCTTTACTACTGTGCCACCTACTACTATATCTTAACCTAAGACCTAAGAGTCCTAAGACAGAAACAGCTGATATTACTGCTATATATGTACAATGAATTCTTAGAATGAATAACGAGTTGCTTTACTGGTCCTGGTAGTGAATGATATATACATCCGGACATCCGGTCACATATGCAGCGCCAAAAATGAAAATTCAATTCAAATATCCAATAAGAAACTCTTGATTTTAAAATAGGTGTATGTATGTACACCAATAAAATTATTTTTATTTGGTAGCCTGAATTAAATTTGACAAAAGCAGAGACTACTATTCATATTTTTTTATAAAAATATTTTAAAAATTAATGATGAACGTCGACATTAGTTTTTATAATTTTCAAAAATGAAAATCTTATATGTGATTAATTATATTTAAAAATTTGCTTTCACATGTTCTAACATGTTAATAAGTTGACAAGTAATGCTAGAAGGCTGATTGAACATCCTTATAGCGATAATGATATCTTTACTTATAGGTATTTCAGTAGCCTTACCAGCTCGGTAATTGTCTCTTTTCAATGATCTTCAAAAATAGTATTGGACCATTTCTTAAAATGTACTTTTGATATTCCGACAATTTCCAATAGTTTCCTATTACAACAATAATTTTGATATGAAAAAATAAATTTAAGAACATTTTTTTATTTTTTAAAAGTATATTATACATAATCAAATTATATATAAAAATTATATATTAATTATATCAATATTTATATGAATTGGAAAAAAGAGTTTAAATAAATTAAATGACATTATTATAAAAAAAAAATGCTGCAATAAAAGAAATCTTTGAATAATTTTTTTTTTAAGTTCAAAAATCCATACAGAAAGTTAAAGAGGATAATCAAATTGGGGTAGAGAATTGACTTTTATGATTGAACCAACATAAAATATTATGTAGCATTTCAAGTAATTCAAAACATTCTTCAGCTTTTTATATAAAAAATATATAACTTATGTTTTTTTGTTATTTGCACTTACTATTTTGTTTAATATGTATAACTTAATAATTAGTAATTAACTATAACTTAATAATTAATTATTACTTTTGCTTGAGCACACTGCTACAGTAAGACAGTTTTTTCTACATTTTCGATGTTTGTAAATGAAAAAAGATTTTTGTTGCATTAATTGTCTTGTTTTCATCATCGAAGCTTTCATTGTAGTTTACAACAATCTGAAAGAAAATTTAAAAAAAAACAATGAATGCAGATATCATATGTTACAAATTAAAAAGTTTTAAATTTATTTTTCATGCAAAACTTTTTAAATTTTAAAAAGTGAATATCAATTGAAGGAAAATACCAGGTCATCTTTTGCTATGCGGGTTGGAAGCAGATTCAAATAATTATTCAATCTTTTACAATAACAGCTCCTGTATTTGGACTGCAACCATATACTTTATAGTAACTGCCTGTATATATTTTATGAAGGTTGATAGAGCAACACCAACTGGTACAAGACAATCCTCACTTCTATAAGGGTGACTTAAAGTGCATGATTGCAATTAATCTTAATGTAAATAGCAGAACAAAAACAACATATTTATTTAGAATAATTCATTGATAAACAACTTAATTAAATCATCTCTTAACAGATAATTAGAAGCTTTTATAAAGTAAAGTTAGAAGTTAAAGTAGTTTAGTTTTGAAAATATACCGTGATGTGCTAACACTTATAATATTTAAAAAAAAAGTTCTCTTATATCTATTACGAGTAGTAAGCACTAATCAATATAATACCAGATGTATAAGCAGACTTTACTTACAAAGACAAGATCTAATTATACTTACATGTATGCCTGTATATTGTACCAGTATATTGTCAATTTTTACTGTTCTAATTTTTAATTTAAATAAAATTATTCGAAATGAAATATGTGAATGCAAAAATTAAGAATGTTATTCAGAAACATTTTGAAGGTACAAAAAATATATATTAAAATGATAATCAACATTCATTAAAGACTTTGAATTGATATCCATATAGTGTTTCAAATACTAGTATTAAAGCATGAATAATCTTGTAAGTAGTGACAGATGGTTGAACTAAATTATTGCTTAAAGTTTCAATTATTTTTGATAAATTAGATACAACTTCTAGATCATACGAAGCATTTTCCTTTTCAATGCTTGCCATCAATTTCTGATACTTATTCCAAACTCTAAATTCATTTGGTTTCATTTTAATTTTCCTAGATAATTCCTGCAAAAACAACTATTGTTGACAAATTTTTTTTCTGGAAATAAGTAACAAATTACCACTACCTCATATTTAGTTTGAATAATGGGCCATATTGGCCAGTTCTCTTCACAAGCTACACAGTCACAGTAAAAACTATATGTTTCATGAAGAACTTCGCGTCTGTCAGGATTTGGAGCTTCATAAAAACTCGAATTATAACTGTCATAAATCTGATAAACAAGAATAAGCATGAAATTTCATAAAAAACAAAAATAATCATAAACCATTGGTGATTTTACTCACTTGGTCTCCCTTTTTAATGGGTCGTAATGCGTACATAATAAATTTCTGGTCACCAGTAAAACATCTGCTTGCATTTGGATTGCAACTGTGGTTAGTCAAACTAGCAAGTGGCACAATGCAGACTCCTTTAACACAACACAAGTTTTTCCTGCATGTAACTGAATTATTTGAATGCTTGCAAATGTCATTTGTATTAGCAATCTACATAAAGACATAAATAAATTAAAAAGAAATAAAAAATCTTAGAGCAAGGAAGTAATGGTAAGTTTACTTACTGCATGACTGTTAACATTACTTATTTTGGAAAGCTTTAGTAATAAAGAACCAACAAAAATAACATCTTCATTTTCTATTAAATCTTGCAAATTTGAAAGTTTGAAATCTTTTCCAAACAATGATGTATATTTAGCCAAACAAACAAGTGCTACGGCACAAAATGTAAGATGGCTTTCCATTTCATCTGGTGTAACATAATTTGACAGACTGTACAAACTTCTGAATTGGCTAGTTGGAAACTTTCCATTTTCTAAAAATCCTTTTGTTCTCTGGTCTGCTTAATTTTTTTTTCTTAATTTATTTCCTTTAGCATAATCATTTTATAAAAGTTAAGATTATTACTTACCTTTGCAATCATCAACTGACTGCAGTTCAGCCTTAAGTTTTTCGAAATCTCCAAGCTCTCTCAATCCTTTAACTAAAGCTCTGATGCAAAGTCCATCAAAAAAAACCTTTGTGTCAGTCACCTCAATGATGTGATTAAAAAAATGAACTATATATGAAATACCAAAACATTCAATATCATGATACTCTGTCCATGCTTCTTCTTTGCACTTCTCAGAGCAAAACACAAACCAACCACAGTGATCACATGGTATTCCAGACCATGCAATAGACTGACAATGACAGCAGTACAAATATGGCTTTTTTATATTAAAACAAGTAACATATGGTTTTTCAACAAAAATGATCTCACCAGGCTTTATGTCTCTTGTAGCTACAAGGTGCCTACCATATTTATCATTATGTTTTATCTCTACCAAATTTGCTGGATCTTCATCTCTCATAGCTAAGGTTTTCATCTGTAATGAAAGAGAGAAATACATTTCAACACAAACTGCATGATCAAATATTTTATAACTCACCTTTGAAACAACAATAGATTCATCTTTTGTATCTTCCTCTTTTAAAAGTTCCAATTGTTTTAAGCACTCACTTTTACGCTGAATTAAAATATTTTCTAATGAACTGGCATTTGTAATTTTCAAAGCTCTTTCAATGTCCTGCAAGCATTCTTTGTATTTCTTTAAGTGCAACAAAAGTGCTGACCGATTGGCATAAGCTAGTGCCAGTTCCTCTGAATTAGGAGGTGCCACTGCTACACTGTTTGTATAGAGAGTGAGAGTCTCCATGTGTTCTTCATGTGTGTGCGATTTTTGGATATAAATTAAGTTTGCTGACTTCCGTGCTTTTACTGAAGATTCGACAGTTTTGGCATAGCGTTTTGTGTCTATGTCGATTATCAGTTGTAAATATTCAGAGCTGCGAAGCTTAGCTGTGATTTTCTCTTTTTCATCTTCCAGTACCATTGTAAAAATTTCCTCTATATTTAATCACCGCGCGGTAATAATATTAACTTATGTATAAAAATAGTCGTTGACTTTAACTAATATAGTATAAACAATACGTTCTTCACTGATTTGCCCACAATTATTATTTATTCTGCTACTTGGTTTACTTAGTAAAATAAATAACGAACACTTTCTTTTCGGTAGTATAATGTTAAACAGCTGATTACATACATTGCTTATAATCTTATTACACATATATAAGTATATGTATATACATATAGAAACCGCTGTATTCGGGGAAACCCCGCGAGAATGAAGTTGGCGCGCGATAATTCAAATGTTGGTTCGTTTACCATGTGCTATGATTATATCTTAAAAATCAGAAATAAATTATCTTATTCGTGTGTTATGTTTAGTAACCTATATATACGCATGTTTATTACGGACCGTTATTTAATTTGATTAATTTTAATATTACGATTATATACAATACATTTACTATGTTATTTGTTAATAAAATTTAGTTAAATTAAAAACAATAATTTAAATACACTTTATTCGAATTAAAAACGCTGAGAAGGTTAAAAAATATTTTTTATTTTCAGTGTGGAAGTGTTACAGTGGAGAAAGCTATTTACACTGAATTGATTTTTTTTACACTTAAGTTTCAGTTCCTTTTCGTTATTTGTCTTTGTATACCACATATACGTGTATAATATTATAATACATATAACATCTGTTTATAAAATGTATTTTGTACATTCGATGTTTTCTTAAGTGATCGGGTTTTTAAATGATCGTCTATATCACATCTATTACATAGAAAGCAATTCTGTGGCTTACGGGAAGTACCTCTTAAGTGACTTTTTGTGAACATTTTTTTTATATCGAATTTGAGGTGCTTTTAGTACTTACCCTTTTTCATTATACAATAATAACATTTTCGATATACATAAATATTTTAAATGTAGCCGATTGTATAATCACTTAACTGCTCCTCTTGTAAAAATGTTACTGTATTTTTATTTATTATTTATTTTTGTGCGCGATACACTGTGTAGAGTACATTAAAGCTGTATATAATGCAGTATGTCTAATTACCTATACCGATAAATTTGTCGGATTTTTATATATAAAAAATGTTTTTAAATTTTTTTAAATTTTTCAAAAATTGTTAATTAGCAAAAACAAAAAAATTGCTGGGATCACTCTGATAAAACTCGTATGTATTCCTTAGCCGATTCTAAGAACTTATTACTCTTGACAATTTTTTCCGAAAGTGCGTGGTTACTGAAAAAAAGTTCGTAAAAGTCTTCGTAAAAAATTTTTATTTATAATATGCGCCCTATTCAATTATAATATATCAAAATCAACCCCAAAATCACATATCTTTTACGTTTGGACATTTATTCCATTGGTTAGAGGGGTTCCAGATACATTGCAAATGAAAATTTTCTTGAAATCTTGAATTAAAAAAAAATTGATGAAAAACCATGCTTTTTTCCTTTAAACTGTTTTTATTGTTAATAACAATTTTCGAAGATTTCAATTACACCATTGGAAAGGGCATGAGTTAAACTTTAAAAATATACCCCACCCGAATTTTTTTAATTGCAAATTGTATTAGTTACAAGCCTTGAAAGAGAGTGACCGCATAACCACTTAACTCGAGTAATTTGTTTAGTTTACGCGTCAAAAAATAAACTATTTACAAATGTAATAGTAATGTAAAATACTACGGTTGTATGCGTATTAGATACCTAATCAAATGAGCCAATACTTAGATCTTTTCTCTGAGATTTCGATCTTACGTATTACTCCAAACATTGAAATCGTGTTTTCTCGAAAACACGAAAAAGTCACTTAAGAGGTTCTTCCTGTAAGTCAATTTTATTAACAAAATTATTTACAAGCATTTATTTGAAAAAACAAAATAATCAAAAGGCATGACGTACTGTTGCCTCGAACATTCAAACATTTTTTCTCTGTTTGTTAACACGGAAGTAACCTCGTCGAGATTCGCGACTGGTGGGCAGTTCACCCCGATCAGCTGCGTAAGGTCCAGAAATGGATGGTTCCGCGAGGGTCGGCTGCAAAAGAGTGAATGGAACCACTGAACAACCTGCTAATAGGTTCACGTGTTGCAGTTGAGACTTGATCAGTGGTGTATTTATAAAAAGGCAACGTTGCTTCATATCGATACCTCGTACAATGCCTACAAAGATTGGGAAATTTCTTTAATTATTTTAATATATAGTAATAGTTTTAAGAATTCTCATATTATCTACCATAGCCATAACAGGTGATTGGAGGTGGTTTTATTACGACTTTTGGATAAGCGAGAGACTCTTTGTCGGTGTCAAAGCTGTCATCGTTCAGCGCCAGATCAATTCCACACAGAGCAACTATATTTCCATTCATTGCAGCGAGTATATGAGTCGGTGAAATACTGGATTTGCTTAGAGATATATAGAAGGATGAGAATGGCAATCTGAAATATGATTAAAAATATAACTCATACAATGTCAGCATAGGTTTTTCTTTTTTTGCGATACTAACGTGTAAGGAACAATGTTATTGATGCTGGTTGATGTAAAACTGCTAAAGCTGAAATAAATATAAAATGCGGTAATTGTTATTTTCTATTTTCATATTTGCAATATATTGTTGACAAATTTACCATTTCTCATCAGCATTCTGAATTATTTGACTGAGATATGAAAGTAGCACAAGTTCTCGTTGTTGACGAGGTTCCATATTCCATGTATTAAATTGGCGCTTTCCTTCGGCTGCCGATGGTACGCAATGCAGTTGATAATTACAAGTTCTTTCAAGAATAGATTCATCAGTGTCCCAAGACATTGAGAATTTCGTCTAAAACAGAAAAATTTATTGTAACATACGATTATTTTGTAAATTTATTTTATCTGACATACATATTTATTGACGGTTTGTTTTTCTAATGTGAATTCGAAATTATTTCTGGGCCTTCTCGATGTTAGTTGGATCACGTTTGTTGGTTTAATGAGCTTTATAAGGAATATGCAGATATCAAGTCCAATGCCTGTGCAGTATCCCATAGTATTAACAATAACTGGATATTCTGCTAGATCCTTTCTACTTTTAAGGCACTCAATTAATTTCTTGATACATTCAATGTAACGGGTTATGCAGTTCGTAACGCTAATATCTTCTAGATATAATTGATAAAATGGTTTCCTGAGATGAGTGAAATTTGGTCCAAGCAGAGGTTCATCTATGACATTTAAAGAAACACAAGCAGCTGGAGTCATTTCAGCTTGTCCAGGGTCAAAATCCAGCAAAACTACTTTCTTGATGCTTCTTAATAAATTGTTAATCAAATATCGAGCTGTGGTAGATTTTCCTACACCTTTCCCTCCAACAAGCATAGCACAAAGTGATTTCTTAGTATTCCATTGTACAAGTAATTCTCTAGTTACATTTTCATTCCATTGAGGGGAGATAGATATCTCATTATCATAATTGCAAAACTGGAAATTTGCTTGTAATACAGATTCAGCTCTTCTTGAATCCCACCATGGATACTTTATATTTTCTAATCTAGGAAATAACTTGAATGTATAATGACAACTTAAGAAATTCGTTAGAGTATTTTCAAAGTTTTCCAGTAGAAGCACAGACCATCCTGGTTGGCATTCCTGAACAGCATCATGTAATTTAGTTTTCAATGATCTATCAACTCCTTCTGATATTAAAGCATCCCAAAGAGCTTCTTTGTCATGAGTACCATCTAAGTTGAAAGTGGAAACACTTACAGAACTGTAACCTTTAGGTGAGAAAACTTCAATTGGTTTAATTGTACCTCGAGGTTCAAACATTGATCCATAAAGTTCTATAGCACCATAAAGTACTCTAATCTTTAATTTTCCTAAAAATGAGAATTGAGTTTTTGGTTTTAACACTAGAATAACTTTGTTTTCTAATGAAAAAAATTGCGCCGTATCTCCTTCATGTGTAGGAGATGTCCTATCAAACATAGCTGTATTTTGTACAATATTTTTCAAACTGTTTAAGTCTTTGACTGACTTATCTGCAGTCAAATTAGTTTTCTTTTTGTTATCATTTTTATTAACTTTTAAAGATTTGTTTGTTGTTGCTTCAAATGCCCTTGTGACATCGTTGTAAAACTCTTGCAAAGCTTTTGGCATATCACAATTTGAATCACGCTCTTGAGAAGTACTACTCTTTGCTTGTTCAGCGATATTCAAATTTTCTATAGAGACTTGAACAGCTTCATTTTTCTTTTTCGTTACCTTATTTGGTTTTGGTAATTGAATATCAATTTCTTCATCACTTAATAAACATTTAGGGATATATGATTTTGCAGGTTTATTCAATTTGGCTTCTATAACCATTGGTGAAAATCTTGTAATTTTATCACTAACATCAAAAAGAGTATCATCAACTGGTGGCAACTCTTCTGTAACAATAAAATTTTTAAAATATGAACACATATTTCTAAAATAATTTTAAAAAATTATAGTTCATTGTATAGACAAATATACTAACTTAGTTCAACATCTTTGAAACCAGATGTGAGGCTTTCTACAGGTGTAATTATTTGAACATCACCTCTAATTTCAACTTTACCCTTGAAACCTGTATCCATCTTTGGTTTAATTTTATCTTTTTTACTCTTTGAGTAATCAGCTTTACCATCTACTTTCGCCAACTGAATGGCATTTTTATTGAGAACAGGTTTAGCCCAAATTACAGCTTTTGTTTTTTGATTGACAGGCTCAATTACTGTCGGTTCATTTTCAAAATCTTCAGTATCACTATCAGTTTTTCGTTTTTTCTTTACTATCTTTTCCAATGAACTACCTCTTGATTTAGAACTAGTTCCTTGAGCAGTTGTTTCTTTTTTACATTTCTTTTTTGATTTCTTTTTGTACGCAAGGTATTTCTCTGGATCACTATCAAATGAGCTGTCCTCTTTGTCCTTTGACTTGTGCTTTCTCTTACGTTTTTCTTTTCTATGTTTTTCTTCTTGGCTGTCCTTCGAACTGTGTTTTCTTTTTCGTTTTTCTTTTTTATCTATCATTTTCTGACTTCGAATATTATGCGAATTGGTATGTACATCGAAATTAATTTTGATACCGTATAACCTCGAAATATATTAAAAACGTTTTATGCTTGAATCAAACTTCTAACGTTTAATGAGTTATGATTATTTCATTATAACATACCTGTATTTAATATATTCTACCTTATTTTATTCATTCATGCAGGGACAAATGGACAATAGTAAAACGAAAATGCATTACATACTTCGTTCCACGGCATGTTTTGGCAATATATAATAAGTATATTCTACAGATTCTGAGTGCTCGTTGCTGTCCCTCGTTTGCTCGTTCCTATATTCTATTTGATTCTTTGTGTACTTTGTTGCTCTTTCGTTCAACCGTTCCGCTCGTGGTTCCTTCCGCTAATCGGCTAATATGAATTTCGCATATCGCATGTCAAAACAAAGCAACGACACTAACACTTATTGAAAAGGTTTTTCGAGACTTGAGAGATTCAATTATATGTTTATGTGCGTTTATAAATGAGCAGTGAGTATATATCTTATAGGAGTTATATAGGTATAGGTAGTGTGTTTTTGTGTGGTTAAGATCGAAAGAGTCCTTTCGAGTTACCTAAATTTACATTTATTTTCAGTTTTATTTGAAATTAAGTAGACATTTATTCAGATAGTGTGTTTGGAACTTAAGTACTTATACTTACCTAATACCATATAATAATAATAAGGTGTGAATAGATTTTTAGTTCAATTGTTTTGTAAAAACGAGCTCAATTGCTTTCTCCTTCCATCACAATCAAGTAAGTAAAAATTAATACAAGACATATCAGTATTATAAAGTATACTTAAGCTTTCAAGCATTTGTTTTTTTCATTGCCATACAATAGTACTGCATAGATGTATAAGTGTAAAGACAACAGGTTAACCACACACGCATTCTTTTTTATACAATAACTAAATATTGCTTTTCTATTGCATGAATTGTGTGTAACCATGTGCTTTTTTACATCTGTTCTAGACCACATTTATTGAAGACAAAGGTATCTCAAGAAAATTTGGTTTTTCTATACTCGCACAAAATGAATAGACCACAAGATACACTGGAAATCTTGAATTCTTTGAAAGAACTAATAGTTTTGTGGTTAAAATCACTACAGGATTATTGTAATTTAATAGTGAATTGTACAATCTATTTCAGAAAAGAAATAAATGCAGAAAATGATGAGTCAGAGAAAAATAAAACACTTGAAATCAGAAAAAAATTGTTGGTTGAACATGAACAGATGGAATCAAATATTTTAGAAACTATGGATAGAATTACAACAATTTTTAAACAACTCGAAAATGTATACGAATCTCACAAATCTTCCTACAGTGAAATAGTTGCACAGGCTTTTGACAATTTGCCAGATAGTAAGAAACTTGCTTGCTTCATTTCTTTCATGGATATAATTGAAAACTTCAAAAAGGAATAAATAAAGAAATTTATGGAAAGATTAGTATATTAAAGTACAATGTATGTGTGCATATTGTGTATTTATACTAATAATTTATGCACTAATTAAGAAACTCATTTTTTACAGAACAAGTTTAAAAAGAAATTTTACTTTGAAATAAGTAATAACTTTGTAGATTTTGTTTTATTTACATAGAATATTAGAAAGCTTTAATTTGTACTTCAAAAATATTTCAAACTTTCAATCAGTTAGCTTTAACTTCAAATCAAACATGAAATTTTAAATAGACTGTAACATGCTTTGCTTATTTCAATTATTTATTTATGTTAAATTTAATACATGAATACAGTATTGCATTCTTTATACATTTAATTTTATAAATAATGTTTCATTCCTCATAACATTCTATCTTATTTTTATTATTATTAATAATTTTCAAGATTTTTCAAAATCTTCATTATTTAACTATTTTTTAAGACTACTGACGATTATAGTACAATAAAATTTAAACAGAAGTTAAAATTTAACAGAATCACTTGTTACTATCGTGAAAATTATACTATATAATCTATTAAGAAATTTAATGTATTCAATGACTTTTAGTTCCTATTTAATGTAAGTATAAAAAATATAAATAAAAATAAATAGTTCTATTATTCAATACATAACATTTTTCATTAACATTATTGTAAGCCAGTACAACTGCATACATACAACTCGTGCATGCATGCATGTATGTATGTATAATTGTATATATTATCAATTCCATAAAAAATTTTTCAAAAAGAAAGGATGATTCACGAATATTGCATTTCAACGATAGTACAGAATATAAAAGTAATGGCAAATGATTCACATTTTATTGAAGATCAAGGCGTCGCTTGAGAACGATTAAGTTTCGAGAGATTTTCTCCGCGAAAAGTTTTCTGTAATTACGTTAAATTATAAAAAATTTGATACTTGTGCTTGAGATTCTAAATTTAAATGAACATGTATAAGTGATGAATATGTACAGGATTTAGATAAAACTTTACGATCCTCCCTTGATTGATTTAGAATGAGTAAATATTTTTATTTTATTAGTCGTTACGTTTATTGTCCAAGTGAGGTAAACTGCACAGTACTCTGAAATTTAACACAGAGCTGTGCACATAAAATATTGTGTAAGTACCTGTGTAATTTAGATCCTCTAATCGTTCACGATCTTCCACTATTTTCTAGAAGGCTTGCAGCCTGTCAAATAACTCCACCAAGTGGATCCGTCACCTGATTTGTTTTCCCTCTGCCTCGTCGTCCATTCTTCCAAAAGGAAGTGTTTTGCTTTTTCCCTACGTTATAAGTAAGGCCAATGAAGGAGAATGGTGGCGACGATTTTAAACTCTAAAGTTGTAGCGCCACGTCGCTGAGGCGACACGATCGAACTTCGGAATCATCGAGAACGAGGCAAATATTGCACTATGAATAGTTTTGATTTAAAAATTTTCCACAGCGTGTGTCAATTGATACTTCGCAGAACAGTGAAGAACGACATAGCGCTCGTAATCATCTGGAAAAAATATTTCGTAAAATACATGTTTGTAGTATTCGTAATTATAAAACAACCATATACACCGAGCCAAAGCGTTCCATGGATAACGTGACCCAACCCCCAGCAGTTAGTTGAACTGGTCGCTGAGATCTCATCAATAGTATGTAAATCAGCTTTGATAATTTCCTGCTCTCTTTATCAGCGTACGCAGGAATAAAATATGCACTTTTTGCAAGAGATATACACTGAAAATTTAAATGTATTTAGTTAGCATGATCGAACACCTGTCACTAATCGATATAAGCTAAAATGTGTAATTTTTTTCGGAACAATTTGAGAAACTCGTATGCGATACCCACGATGGCTTACTTCTGAAATCAAGAGATCAGGAGCCCATTGACACATGAAAAGCTGACACATCAAAAGTGAAAGTACTGTAAGGTATTTCATTTTATCTGGATCGTCCTAAGTAGAAAATAATTTATTTATTACGATTACGGTTTTATCAAAGTCAGTAATATTTAAATTCGTTATATATTTACACCAACTAGTTTTAAGCCGATCAGAGACATGTTATACGTTGTGCAAATCAATTGCACCATATAAACTGACTTCGTTAAGTTCTCCACTTCCTTGCAAAACCTACGAAAATAAAACTCATGAACCGACAACGAAAAATGTCGACATCATTTACTCAATCGTCTTACATTATTAGCCTCTGATGGTAAACTATGCACTCAATCATATTTTTAACAGCATCCACTTTGTCGTCCTGCTTTTGCGGATGACTATCGTCACACTCGACGATACTGGCGAGCTTCTGCAGTCGGCTGCAAAGTGATCTTAGGTGTCCGCAAGCTATCATAATGAAAAATGGGGCGGCAGTATCAACTCCACAGCAGGATAAGCAAATACCGGTCATGCTAAGCATTTGTACAATAACCGCTAACTCATACCAGGGCGTCAGCTGAACGTCGGTGTAAAAAGAGTACGGTAAGGACCTGGTGGTCGTAGCGTTCCAAGAACCAGAGGCAGGAAGTTGGCTCACTACCAGATAGAAAGCCAACATAGCCACGAGCGACACCAGGTAAATGTGCGTCAGCCTCAGGCTTTTTTTAACGAAGTTTCTGCGCTTTTGTAAATGCAAGTGTTAAAATAAATTACGCATTTTGTATAATTATATAAATATAAACCTTATCATGCCCAGTTCGTGATCCTCCAGTTCGTTCCACAGCTTTTTGGATTCGTGTACGACCGTGCTGATTTTGGCGCGATTCGAAAACATGACGAAGAACCTCAGGGCAACACCACAGAGCCCAACGGTCTCGAAAACATTTTCGATGTCACATTCTTCGCCTTTGAGCAATGTCATTACTATGTTGCCGACGTACATGCTTGTCACGACCAAATGGCTCCAGTGCGCATAAACACAAAGTATTATGGTCCCTGGAAAATTCAAACTTCGACCATCGAATGGCAGCAAACTCGTGAGTTTCAATAGAAGTATGTGTAATTCTCCACAGCTATATTCCCTCGATCTTTCTGGCATTTTGTATTAAGTACAGTTAAAAACAAATGTTTTGATGAAACCTGTAACACACGCTGCTCTTGGACAAACTTTGACAGTACTAAAACAATACTGCGTATGTTCTCCAACGTGTGTATCTAAATCTATAGCTATAACTATAAATAATGGTGGGTTGCGATTAATGTTTATTATGCTATTAGTCTTATACTCCTACGCGAATATGTCTCTTAATAGCCAATAATCAAAATGAATTGTTTAAGACCGTAACTTTTGTGTTTCATTGCGTTCTCGATACAATGTCGCGAAAGTATACTTCTGTCGAATGATATGGCTGCTATTATCTCTTATTTTTCGTTTGCCTTCGTCTAGACGTATACGCTGTATTATTACAGCTCTAATGCTAATTTTTTTCTGTCTAGCCAAAGAAATTATATACCTAGAGACAATGTATATGCGCGTACGTGAAATAATAATTCAACTGAAATCGTGCGTATGCCAGAGCTTTCGTATAGATTCGTGCAAGACAGACAAAGAAAAATAAATATGCGACGTTGCGACGTTGAGGTAATTTTATTTCCATATCGTCGGACAATGTATGATGTAGCTTTTATACGTAAATGCACTCACTCTTCTTTTTTTTTTGTCTACAGGTTCATTACCCTTAGGCGAAAATAGACAAAGAAGTAAAGAACGATCAATAGAAATATAAGAGCTTATGTAACATACGTAACTTTGTGCGATAGTTTCTTTGTTATTGATAAAAATAAAACTTCTTTCAAATAATGCTCGATTTGATGACGAACTCATTGAATGCGCAAATATGCTTACACTTTTAGCAAATGCAATCTCGTCGACTTGTAAACAATTAGCCTAAATCGTATTGTAAAGATTTAATGATTATGAGACAAAAACCAATTAGGAATAAATAAACATTTCAAAAGCTTCGTTAGTAAACGTAATAGGTATGTACATTTTCTGTTTAAAAAACATTTTCCAACTGTTTGTTTTGCCTCTCTCAAAAATTCATCAAGAAAATATAACTTTAGTTTTTAATTTAATTTAAATACGCTTTTCGAAATTATGTTTAGGTATATTTAAAATACAAAAAACTAGTTCTATGATTTTGGGGGCCACGATTCAAGTAATTTATAGCCTTTATATAAATAAATATACATTTTAAATATTTATTAGCATAATTTTCATTTTTAGTGAATTAAACATCCTTATCATATCAACTTTTAACTACATCATTTTCTTTTATGAATCTTTGGTGTTCATAGTTCCGATCAAAGATTCTGTTCTACAAATTTCTAAATTTTTATTATATCTGGGATACTTATAACACATATACGCGACTTCAAAAGTATTTTTTTTTTAATTAGAGAACATTTTCTAGAAAAAACGATATCCATGCCTACAGTCGCGATAAGTGATTTCCTGCGAAGCTATAAATGAATGAAAATAAGCAAAAAAAAAATGCAAAAATAGTCTAAAATTTTCAACTTTAACCATGTGTAACTCTTAGAATTGCGGTGGAAAAAATCTCAAAAAATTCACAGGACATCGTGACGACAACCCTTAGAACATGTTTTGGGAGATTCAATCGCACGCATATAAAATACATAGATATCGTGTGCTTTTGTGTGGTTAAGATTTAAGGAGTCATTTACATGTCTGTAAATTTCAGTATTATTTGTACTTAATAACAGATAGTTTGTTTGGAAATTCAGTACCTAATACTGTAATCACGCATAGTCAATAATCACACGAGCAAGGTGAATTGACTATTCGCAAGTACAATTTTTCTCAACTCCGAATCAATAGGTGATGGGTAGATATGTGTAGGATTTAGACAAAGCTTTACGACCTTCCGTCGATTGATTGAAAATCAGAAATTTTTTTATCATTTTACATTTTACTAGCTCTTATATGTTTATTACCCATATGAGATAAACTGCACAATACTTTGAAATATAATGCAGAGTTGCGTACATAAAATATTGTACAGAGCTTAAGTGATAGAAACCAAATACGTATAGCGTACATGATGTACGCGCAGCTTTATTGAAAGTAGGGTGTAAGTAGAACGGTATTATATTACATGTAATATATACGATATATTGCGTATAAAATGCAGTTTTAATTTCGGAAGGTATATCAATTCGAGAAAAGAGCTTTCAAATTAATTTTTTTTTTCATCTATATAACAATGATATAGTTCTGAAAATATTTCACTACGAACAGTTTTGATTTAAAAATTTTACTATCGCGTTTGTCAATTGATACTTCGAAGAACAGTGAAGAACGACATGGCGCTCGTTATCATCTGAAAAAAATATTTTTTTAAATTCATATTTTTAGTATTCGTAATTATAATCCAAGTATTAAATACCGAGCCAAAGCGTTCCATGGACAACGTGACCCATCCCCCAGCAGTTAGTTGAACTGGTCGCTGAGCTCTCATCAATAATATGTGAATCAGTTTTGATAATTTCTTGCTCTCCTTACCAGAGTACGTAGGAATAAAATACGCACTCTTTGCCAGAGACTTGCACTGAAAATTAAAACTTATTCAATTGACATGATCGAGTACCCGTTACTAATCAGTATACTTATTATAAGCTATAAAACACGTAATTTTTTTCGGAAGAATTTGAGAAACTCTTATGCGATATCCACAATGACTTACTTCTGAAATCAAGAGATCAGGAGCCCATTGACACATGAAAAGCTGACACATCAAAAGCGAAAGTACGGTAACGTATTTCATTTTATCGGGATCGTCCTATAAAAAAATTATTTATTCATCATAATTACGGAATGATCAAAGCCAGCTACATTATAAATTCACCGTATATATTTACACCAACTAGTTTTAAGCCAATCAGAGACATGTTATACGTCGTGCTGATTAGCTGTACCATATACAGTAACTTTGTCAAGCTCTCCACGTCCTTGCAAAACCTACGCAAATAAAACTCATGAACCGAAACAAAAAATGTCGACACATCATTCAATTTATTCAATCCTCTCACATTATCAGCTTCTGATGGTAAACTATGCACTCAATCATGTTTTTAACAATGTCGACTTTGTCACCCTGCTTTTGCCGTTGACTATCGTCACACTCGACGATACTGGCGAGCTTCTGTAGTCGGCTGCAAAGAGATTTTAGGTGTCCGCAAACTATCATAATGAAAAATGGAGCGGCAGTGTCAACTCCACAAGTCGATAAGCTAATACCGGTCATGCTAAGCATTTGTATAGTGACTGCTAACTCATACCAGGGCGTCTCTTGAACCTCAGTGTAAAAAGAGTACGGTAACGTTCTGATGGAAGCCGTATTATTCGAAGAATAAGTAGCAGGAAGTTGGCTCGCCACCAAATAGAAAGCCAACATAGCTACGTGGGCCACCAGGTAAATATACGTCAGCCTCAGACTTTTCTTAACGAAGCTTCTGCGCTTTTGTAAGAGTGAGTATTAAGATAAATCGATTTTGGTTTATTTTTTCCAATTATTGTGATTCATGCGTTTCGTTTTATTATGCATAAATAAAAACCTTATCATGTCCAGCTCATGATCCTCCAGTTCGTTCCACAGCTTTTTGGATTCGTGTACGACCGTGCTGATTTTGCTGCGATTCGAAAACATAACGAAGAACCTCAGGGCAACACCGCAGAGCCCAACAGTCTCAGAAATATGTTCGATGTCGCATTCGCCGCCTTTGAGAAATGTCATCATTAGGTTGCCGACGAACATGCTCGTCACGACCAAATGGCTCCAGTGCACATAAATACAAAGTATTATGGTCCCTGGAAAATTCAAACTTCGGCCATCGAATGGCAGCAAACTCGTGAGTTTCAATAGGAATAAGTGCAATTCTCCGCAACTATGTTCCCTCAATCCTTGTGACATTTTTTATTGTAATTTAAAAACAAAATTGTTTTGATGAATTTTGCGTAACACGCGCTGCTCTTGGCCAAACTTCAACTGTACTAAAACAATACTGCGTGCACCTTCTCCAATGTATGTTATATGCTACATCTATAGCTATAACTATAAATAGTGGTCGGTTGCGATTAATGTTTATTATGCAATTATCGTCTTATACTCTTATACGAATGACTCTTAATAACTAACCATCAAAATAAATTGTTTCAGACCGCAACCGTTGTGTTTCATTGCGTTCTCGATACAAAGTTGCGAAAGTATACTTCCGCGACTTTGTATATATGTATAACTAAAATGTTCTCAGAGCATGTTAAACACAAAGTGATATTAAATTTAGATTGGAGTTTCTTGATATCAAATGTTGTGAATCTATTAAATACATTGTATTGTAATTTGGATTTCAATGTTAATAGAATCTATTTAATAAGTTAACTATTATAATATACTGAGTATAAAATAAAGTCAGAGTGCTTATATGTTAAAAGCATTTCACAGCGTTAAAAAAATCCATCGACCAATTAATATGAACTCTGCAGATAAGATGATAATTGGAACTGCTTTCTAGATTTTTAATTTTAAAAATAATTTTACTGTCAGATTTTCTATTAAATAGCTTATACTGATTCCAGAAAAAAAAATGATTCTCGTTTGAAGAAGATATGCAGTTTTGCTTCAAAAGGACTTATTTCAGTATATTGAATTTCTTCTGTAAAATACAGCAGAATGCACCTGAAAGTGTCATTCTTAAAATGAAAAAGACATCGTGAAGAGTGTGATCTTTGAATTATGGTGTATTGGCTCAAACATGAGCTAGTCCGCAGAGGTACACTCTAATTTCACCGACGCGCATTAATGTTAAATGAAGACACGTAGACGAGACCAGTGCAGGGCCGTCTGTTTTCGATGTCGTCTGGTGGGCTACGTATTTTTCTTCTTTTGTTTCTTTGTCATTGATCGCAAGGGCAATGAACTTCTGATCGTAACATTTCACTTCTGTCGAATGGTATGGCTATTATCTCTTATTTTTCCTTTGTCTTCGGTTAGACGTATACGTTGTACTGTTGAAGCTCTCATACTAATTTTTTTTCCGTCTAGCGAAAGAAATTATATACCGAATAGAGACAATGCATGCGCGTACGTGGAGCATTTGCGATAATCCAGATAATAATTTAATTGGAATCGTGTACCTATACGAAAGCTTTCGTACAGAATCGTATAAGACAGAGAAAAATAGAAATGCGATGTTACAATGTTGCGGATAATTTTATTTCCATCGTCGTACAATGTATGATGTACCTTTTACACGTAAATACACTCATTCTTCTTCTTTTTTGTTATCGTGCAGGTTCATATTATGCTTGAGCGAAAAATAGACAAAATAAGTAAAGAACGATCAATAGAAATATGAGAGCTTATATGTAGCTTTGTACGCAACAGTTTCTTTTTTAGGTAAAAATAAAATTTCTTTCGAATAATGCCAGGTTTGGTCACGAATTGGTTGAATGCACAAATAAGTATATTATAACACTTTCAGTAAATGGAATCTCACCGACTTATAAACAACTGACCTAAATAGATCGTACTGTAAAACGTTAAAGATTTTATTTTTAAAACACGTTTTTTAACTGTTCAGTGTAATTAAAACATAGAAGGGCATAATGGAAATTTTTCTCTTCACAAAAAATCATCGCCAATGAATGTCAGGGATGAAGCGTTTAATGAAAATAATTGTGAATTTCGATGAGAAGGTGCATTTTAATTGAGGTTGTGGTAGGTAACATTGATTAAGTTATTAGCTTTCGCAGAGAAACTTTTGCATCTTTGTTTACAAAGTTTTGTTTAATAGAAAAATTTGAATAGAATAGTATAACGGTCTAACAATTGAAGTAAATAACTTAGATCTTGTAAACACTTTTTCGATAGATTCCAAAAAATTAAAGTTTTTAGGGCATCGCAAAGTTCATTTTACATGCTTGTCGCAAATATGGATGAATGTAAACAAGGTATTAGAAGTGCGAGTAACTAAAAATGTCATTTTAAGCAGAATAAAGATAAATTTTATTTATAAGGTTACAAGTAACTAAAACTTACGTAATAAATTACATAATTCATTCTTTAATGAAATCAAGCATTTTAAATAATACGTAGTAATATATTTACTACAACGAACAACAAACAAGTCATTAATTGCTAGTGCGTAACAAAAAATAATAACAAAATTATAATAAAAATTAGGATATAGTAGTCCTCCATTATTTTTTAATTTTAATTTTTAATTTGTAATTATGCTTTTATTGTTTGCTAAAAGCCAATTAGTTTCTTTTTTCTTAATTTTTTGAACATTGATAGCATTATATTAGTCACGTCGATTATTATATATACAACCCTTGTTTGCCGAGCCGCATTTATGCAGTAAAGTTTCGGAGTACCATAAAAAATGAAAAGGCATTGCTAATTAACTAAAAAATGGTAAAAAATTAATTATACATTCTTTTAAATAATATTAATAATGTATTCTTGTTATTAATACTTACATTGCCAAATCTTTCGATGGATAGGTGAATGACTCCACCAGCTGTCATTTGCACCGGAGTTTGGGCTCTTCTGATTACAGTTAACAAGAGTCCACCGATTTTGGAATTTAAAGACATCATAGTAGCGAAATACGCAGCGGTTGCCACACCTTCGCTCTAATTCGCAAATGTATTGTCAAAACATCATATTACTGTATCTTTATGAGGAACCTATACTCGAAAGATTTTTAAAACTAGAAGTAACGCAAATCACTTGTTTACCTCTTCCAGAAGACAATCAGAGGACCACTGAGTGATGAATAGTACTCCCAAAGAAAGAATAAGATGAGGAATGTACTGGAATCGCTCAGGATCGGACTAAAGTGAAAATAAATTCCAAGATAACAAATTAGTGACATTGGGATACAAATTTATTTTAGAGTGAATAAGACTTTCTGTTCGAATCGATTTACCCCTGTAAGCTTCAAACCAATGAGAGAGATATTATAGCCGAAAGATAGAAGTTGCACCAAGTACATCAACTGCGTCATTGTATCGACTCTTTTGCATAAACTGTAATATATTATTTTGAATAGCAGTAGTAAAATACAAAGCAGTTGAACTAACTTACTCCAATACGTTTTGGTGAAACTTGATGTAAAAAATGAGCGTCTTCTGAAATTCAACGTCGTTTTTATTCGCGGATTTTTCATTTCTTCCTGCAACTGTGTAAAAGCGATCCTGCAGGACTTTAAAGAAACCGCAGCTCATCATCATGAGAAGAGGTCCAGCCGTATCGACAGTCGGAGTTATAATGGTCAGATGATGTGATATCGAAACTTGCATTGCAAAAGCCCAATTATAACCGAGCCAATGATACTCGCTTTCATCGAGAAACCACCTTTTCGTGCATTTTCATTTCATTTTAAAGAACAAGTCTTGTTAGACATGGCACATTATAGCGTTGAAAAGAAAGAAATATTTGAAATATAAAGCGCATGAAAAAAAACTCGCCTGTACGGTAGTAGACGTCGCTCGGTGCCATTAGGCTCGTCTGGTGGTAGTCTCACAGCGATCGATGATACCGAACCGAGGATATTGATGAACAAACCACTTCCGGCTAACAGCTTGAAGAGCAGCCAGATTTTGCGTTCGAACCAACGCACTGTCATGTGCTCCTTAGGCGAGCACTCTTCCCAGATAGCGGAACACGCGTTTATTGCGTCTCGAAACTCCAAGCGATGGCTCACCAATAAATAATAACGTATGACTGTACTCACAGCCATCACCGTTACGAACAAGCTGTCCAGTTCTATTACGCCCTTAACCAAAATGATATTCCTTTGATGTTACATTAAATTCAAATATATATCACGTGGCGACTTATTCGGTATTATTATACTTATCTATTGAATAATAGACACGTCGCGCATTTTGAAAGAGCGAGTGAGAGAGACAGAGAGGTGCGATATATTGACGTATTTTCCAAGTATACCTGCACGAGGCGCACGATGGTGTAACGCAGAAACAAGATCATGTTGACGAGGCCGGCAAACAAAAAGTAAATGAGAAATAAACGGCAACCTAGGAAGTCGTAATCACGATTCTCCAACGGTAAGATCCCGATGAGACGATGGAAAAACACGTAGGCAGACATTACCTTCTTGAAATTTAAAGATTTTTCTGATTCTGACACTGGTTGGGACAAACGTTTCGCATAAATTAATTGAAAATTACACATTACTTTGCGGCCAAAGAAAATAACGGACTAGTGTACAGCAAGTAGTCTCGAGTCAAACTCACTTTTGCTGCAAGAAGTAAGAAGGACCGAGCGACGAATATCGTCGTGTAACTATAAGTATATCGTCAAAAAAAGCAGTGGGTATAATATAAGACTATAGCAAAAATTCGGATCCTATACACGACTGTTAGAATTGCCTATGAGTTATGAAACCGTCGATAGAACTCGTATCGTGAAGATGTATCAGAATTTGCGCTTTAAATGTCTGAAGGAAACTTAATCAAAGTTATAACCAGTTACATCCTCACTGTTTAATCTACTTCAAGTATATGACAAGTTTTCTAAGAATTGGTACAGCATTCGGTAGTGTTTACAAGAAATGCTCCGCCTACACTGCATGTACTGCGCATTATTGATAGGGCTATTAGATTACGTTATAGGAAAGTTACTCTGCTTATAGCGAGTCACGTTTTCAGGGAACACCTTATTACGGGGTTTAGTCGGACTAGAGACATCGTAAAAAGAAGAGGTTCCATTTTAACGGACAAGTGTCTGTTTATATTCATCAAACAAAAAAAAAACAAATTCTTGAAAAAAAATATATACATATATTCCTATAAGAAAGCTGTAAATAAATATATGTAAGACATACGATGTAGGCAATATTTAATTATAGACTGTATTGGTTCCTGGAAAATTCAAACTTAAACCTTCGAGCGATTGATAGTCTGACTGAATAACTATGGTGACTCCGGTGAGTACTGGCAGACTAATTAATGTAAAAAGTAATGTTAAATTGTTGAAAAATTAATAATTACGAGAAATCCCACTGTTCAACTAGTATTACACTGAAAATACGTGATGATAATAAAATGATATTTGAAAATGAGATTTGAGATTTATCAAAATGTAAAAAAAGAGGGTCTTACACAATTATTGTCAAAGTAAAACTAGATTTTGTGATTGGAATATTTAATTATATATACGAATAAATGAAAACAAGATATATAGAATATTTTGCGATACAAAAATGGAAAAAATGGTACTTCTTTTATTCCCTAATTCCTTTTGATGATGTCTGTGATTGCTTAATGCAGCTAATTTATGCGACATACTACTAGTTTAGAGTTAATACAATAACATCATTACAATTTTTTTGCTGGTTATTTATTTGGAATAAATAAAAAAAGTTTGGTATCAATTAAACGCAACAATGTAGTAGATAAACACTATTTAATTCTTCAGGAGGGGGTAGGCCTAAGTTAAAAGTTGAAAATATAATAGAAAACGATTTATTCACCTGCCAAATAAGAAAATGTAAACTTGAAAATATCTCATACTTCATTTTGGCACACTAAAGTTGTCTATGCTTAAGTGTCTTATAACGTCGAAGCTCCAGTGATTCGGATTTCTCTGTACACAATCTATGGATGCATTGTGTAGCTAAACTGTAGGTCCAGTCGAGATGCATGCGGACTACATTCCAATGTAGTCCCGATGCATCCTGACTATAAGGTACCTCACTGGCCGAAACCATTGTATATGATATCGGGCAGTGGGAAGAGCCAAATATGACTCACAAATATAGGACTTGATAAGGCAAAAGGAAAAAAAAATGCTTTCATGGCATATTTCGAATTCAACCTTAGACTGACTTTAGCGAAGCTTCTGAAAATATTTACAAGAGACTTCCATAAAACTTTCTGGAAAGACCGTATACAATTATCGCTAAACGGTTTAGGAAAGCTTCAGGAAAGCTTCCATGTAACACTTTCATTTTCATTCTTTTTCTTGCTTTAGTGAAGATTTAGGAAATGCTTACAGGAGCCTTCCATGAAACTTTTTTGACAGATTGTATGCAATCTTTGCAGTACACTTTAGAAAAGCATCAGAAAAGCTTCCATGACATACTTTGATTCGTATTCTTTCCTTGCTTTAGTGAGGCTTACGGAAATGCTTACAGAAGCCTTCCGAGACACTTTCTTGAAACATTTGATGGAATATTTGCAAAATGCTTTAAGAAGGATTTACGAAAGCTCCCATGTCACACTTTAAATTTCAACTTTGGCTTAATTTAGCGAAGCTTCTGGAAATGCTTACAGGAGCCTTCCATGAAATTTTCTTGAAAGATCGTATGCGATCCTGGCAGAACGCTAAAGCCCCATAAAAGCTTTCATAACACGGTTTGAATTTCGATTTAAGCTTACTTTAGCGAAGTTCTTACAGGAGCCGTCCATGAAACCTTCTTCAAAGATCGTATGCAATCTTTGCAGTACACTTTAGATAAGCTTTAGGAAAACTTCCATGTCATACTTTCATTTGCATTCTTTTCCATGCTTAAGAGTGGCTAACGGAAACGCTTACAGAAGCATTTCATAAAACTGTTTTGAAACATCTAATCGAATCTCCGCAAAATGCTTAAAGTAATCTTCATGAAAGCTTCCATGTCATACTTTGAATTTCAAATTTGACTTAGAGTAGCGAAGCTTCTGGAAATGCTTACACGAACCTTTTATGAAACTTTCTTGAAAGATCGTATGCAATCTTTGCAGTACGCTTTACATAAACTTTAGGATAACTTTCATGTCCTACTTTCATTAGCATTCTTCTTCTTACTTTACTGAGGCTTCCGGAAATGCTTAGGGGAGCCTTCTGCGCAAATTTCTTTAAACATTTGATGGAATCTTTGCAAAATGCTTTAAGGAAGCTTTACGAAAGCTTCCATGTCCTACTTCGAATTTCAACTTTTGCTAACTTTAGCGAATCTTATGGAAATGCTTACAGGAGCCGTTCATGAAACTTTCATGAAAGAACATATGCAAACTTTACAGTACGCTTTTCATATAATCTTTAGAAAAGCTTTCATGGCATACTTTCATTCGCATTCTTCTCCTTACTTTACTGAGGCTTCTGGAAATGCTTAATGGAGCCTTCCATGAAACTTTCCCGGAAGATCGTATGCCGCCTCCGCAGTACGCTTTCGGAAAGCTTCAAGAAAGCCTCCATGTCAGACTTTCGTTTGCAATATTTTACTTGCTTTAGTGAGGCTTTGGGAAATGCTTACAGGAGCCTTCTGAGACACTTTCTTGAAACTTAATGGAATCTTTGCCGTACGCTTTAGGAAAGCTTCGCGGAAACTTCCATATCATACTTTGAATTTGAACTTTCACTTACTTTGGCGAAGCTTATGGAAATGCTTACAGGAGTCTTGCATGAAACTTTCTTGAAAGATCGTATGAAATCTTCGCAGTAAGCTTTGTTTCATGTCATACTTTCACTTTCATTCTTTTGTCTGCTTTTGTGAAGCTTTCGGAAACGCTTAATGGAGCCTTCCTCAGAACTTACTTGAAACATCGGATGGAATCTGCCGTATATGCTTTAGGAAAGCTTCGCGGAAGCTTCCACAGTACAGTTTTAATTTCCAATATTTTAAAACTTACAATGTAATCTTCATTTAAGCATAATGTAAGCTATCAATACAATATTCCCATGTAACTTTTCTGAAACTTTATTAAACCTATTTTTAAGCTTCCCAGAAGCTTCCCTTGGGAAACTTGATTGTAAGTCTCGGTGGGAAGGTTCCGGAAGCTTCCATGCTATGTGGGTATTGCTTCGATATTGGCCACTATCATAACCATCCAATTCCAGCATTTTAAGTCACTTACCAGGGGTTTTTTTAGCCAATCAGCCATTCGTATTTATCAAAACTAGACTTAGCGCTGTTAATAAATTTTCTTTATTAACATCGCTATAGTCATTACGGATTACTTTTTTAAAATAATTCTTTTTTTACTCATTAATTGACTGACTTATATGAGATGTCTATGAGAAGTCTAGTTTTGATAAATGCGAATTGCTATATGGTTGGCCCAAAAACTCGTGATAAGTGACTTAAAAGCACTATATATTTATAGACAACTTTAGTGTGTCAAAATGAAGTGTGATATATATATTTTCAAGTACAAAAGTCATAATTGCGTAGGTTAAGTATTCTTTCTTTGCACATAAATAAATTATTTTGTTATTTTCAATGTTTAACTCAGGTCTACCCCCTTAAAATTAATATGTATGTAAAAAACAAAAACTAGTTAATTCTTATTATTGCAAAAAATAAAAATAGTCGCTGTCTGTTATTTAATTTGTAATGAACTATTTGATTACTTTTCTTTGATTGTGTTGTAATTAAATGATGACTGTTCTGAGTACCATAAAAAATGAAAACGCATTGGTCATCAGCTAGAAAGTCCAAGATAATTAATGTTTGTTTTGTTCTACTTGCGAGGAAAATTAAAATATTATTGATTACAGAATCGACTGAAAAAGTGAACAAATGATTTCTCGGCTAAAAATATCCAAGATATCACCCTGCTGTTTTACTCATAAATGTAAAATAAAAGCCTATACTTCTAAATCTTGGTAGCCACCAGTTTAAACAGTTATAACTGCAGGTTCCATTTTTAGCCACCAAGAAGTAATTTTACCAGAATTTCAGTTCATTCCATGATCGAAAATTGCGATTTGTTCTTTTACTAATGTTATGGTTTACTGTCATTTTTCATACTTACGTTGCCAAATCTTTCGATTGATAGTTTAATTACGCCACCAGCTGTCATCTGCACCGGAGTCTGGGCTCTCCTGATGACAGTTAATAAGACTCCACCAACTTTAGGATTCAAAGACATCAGGGTCGTGAAATACGCAGCAGTCGCAACTTCTTCGCTCTATGTAAACGTAAGTCTAAGGCATTATAGTATTCATGTACAATGTACATTGTACATTGTGAAAGTGTATCGTACACATTATCTTATTCAAAACTTAAAACTTTACCTCTTCTAGAAGATAATCAGAGGACCACTGACTAATAAATAACACACCTAAGGAAAGGGCAAGATGAGGAATATACTGGAATCGATCAGGATCAGACTGCGAAAAAAAATTAATTTATCACTGATACAGAGTATTCATATTAAAATGAATTAATTAATTTTGAAATTAAAAAGGTTATCTTTGAGAATGTAATTTACCCCTGAAAGCTTGAGACCTATAAGAGAGATATTATAGCCAAAAGATAGAAATTGCACCAAATACATCATTTGCATCATTATATCGACTTTTGTGCATAAACTGTAAAGGCAATCAAGTTATTTTAAAAAATACAAGAATACAGAAAATACCTTAAACAACTTACTTTAATATGTTTTGGTGAAACTTTAGATAGAAAATGAGTGTCTCCTCAAATGCAAAATTACTTTTGTTCGTCGATTCTTCGTTCCTTTCTGCAATCAGTATAAAACGCTCCTGCAGGATTTTAAAGAAACCGCAGATTATCATTATGAGAAGAGGCCCAGCCGTATCCACAGTCGGAGTCATAATGGTCAGATGATGAGTTAACGAAACTTGCAATACAAAAGCCAATTTGTAGCCCAGCCAATGATACTCGCGCTCGTCGAGGAACCACCTTGTTATGCAGATTTTTACATATTTTACTATAAATAACAGACTTTATTCCGTAATGTACACGACAAA
Source organism: Philotrypesis tridentata (assembly GCA_018906965.1). Classification (NCBI taxonomy): domain Eukaryota; kingdom Metazoa; phylum Arthropoda; class Insecta; order Hymenoptera; family Pteromalidae; genus Philotrypesis; species Philotrypesis tridentata. Next base: position 2,354,290 of record JACCIB010000002.1, read on the forward strand.
GATTCACCTGTACGGCAGCAATCGTCTCTCGGTGCCGTTTGGCTCATCAGGTGGTAGTTTCATAGTGATCGCTACGGTTGAACAAAAGACGTTGATCAGCAAGGAACTTACAATTAACAGCTTGAAAAGCAGCCAGACTTTGCGTTCGAACCAGCGCACCAAAAGGTGTTCCTCAGATGTGCACTCTTCCCAGATAGCGCAACAGGCGTTCATTGCATTTCGAAATTCCAAGCGATGGCTCACCATTAAGTAATAGCGTACAACCGTACTCACAGCCATTACCGTCTCGAATACGCTGTCCAATTCTATTGCACCCTTTTAAAAAACAATTTTATATCAATTCGGTGACACATAGCGATCTATCGCTATGTTGTTACTATTAGACAAGTCACTTCTCTAAAATTATGGTTTTATACATGTTCAAATATGTTTATGTAAAATACATTCCATACTACAAAATTTCAGGTGAGATCGCAGATGATATCTCAGGTGACATCTCACCTGAGGTCTCACGCCAGAATCTCATCTAACCGATTTTTATCGATCACACCTGAGATTTTGTAATAGGGATGTTTTAAGTGCTTATTTTTGTTATTTATTTATAATTTAGAAGGCAAAATATTTTTTATGATCCATACAAAGTTAAGTTAAAACCAAATTCTAGACCAAAAATAAAAATATAGAACGAAATTATTTTTATAAAACAAAATTTGAAATTAAGACTGCACTTATACAAATGTTTGTATATATTTAATAGAAATGTTTTTTCCACAAATATATACCAAGTAGAGAGACGAAAACCATTATTTTGAGATAATCGGCCGCTTATTACGAAAGATGTGTGTTATTTTTAGCGTACCTGTACGAGACGAATAATGGTATACCGAGCAAACATGACTATATTGATGAAGCCAACAAATAGGAAATAAATGAGAAATAACTTGCTACCTAGAAAACTGTAATCACGATTTTCTAACGGCAAAACCCCTAAAAGACGATGGAAGAATACGTATGCAGATGTCATGCTCCAAAAACTCAACGACTTTTCTGACTTTGACACTATATAGCCAAGACAAAAAATATAAATGTTAAATTTTAAATATACTTACAAAGAGTGCAAAGCTTAACTTACTTCCGTTTCTAGAACAAGGATGCTCGAATGCCAAGTATTTTCTCAGAACTGAATATTATACCTTCAAAAAACAGTAGGTACATAGACTGGAGTGAAAGCTCGGATTCTATGATCGACAGTATTGCATCTGAATTATTAAACAATCAGTGGTTCGCCCTGTGTTGATAAACGTATGAAACGATTGAAGTATAATTTTTTGGAAATCAACAAAATTGGTCTTTTGAATCAACCGATCTTATTGTTGAGCTAACCGCTTCTTATGTAACTGATCTGCTTTCTACGAAGAAGCGCTTCCAACAAAGATTGCGAGAATTCCGAGGAGACAGCGCACCTTCATTCTGCTGCATTATTAATACGATTATTATAGCTTACGTTATGGAAGCTAAGCCTACTCGTATCTTCAAAGCATCAGTCGAAATGTAGACTTCGTGGAACGAAGGTTGGATTTTGTCGGACAAAAGTCTATACGTTTTTTTTTTAGTTATAATTTATTTTTTACTAAATTAGTTCAAGTTATATTTTTGGTTTAATGTTCTTTATTAATATATTACGTATATATTCTGCATGCGCCTAAAAAATGGATTAAATCTAAAAATATATGTGGCATTAAAAGCATAGGTATAAAAAAGTGAAAATGTTTTGAATCTTAAAATTGGAACAGTATAAAGTTAAAAAAAACTACACATTATTTTATGTAATCTGGTTCTGAATTTATATTAAAATATCTTTATAGAATTTGACATTCAAATGTGTACACAATTTTAAATTAATTTGTATACATTTAAATATATACACTATCGTTGATAATTATTAAAAAGTACTTTGATCATTTTTATTACAGTTAAATCAACAAGAAAGTAGAAAGGATGATCAAAATGATGCGACAGATAGTCTCCAGGCTCGTTTCGTTTCAAAAAGCTCTACATGCATTCACAACAAAATAGTGGATTCCAGATTCATGACATCATCTGAAAACTAAAATACTTTATAGTTTCCTCTTAACTTTCCACTAACCGAAAAAGGATCTAAAAAAATAACTAGTTACAAACTTATCGACTTATTTTTTATCAACGATAACAAAATATTGGAAAATATCGGATTAGACAGAATAAAAATATAGTTATTTTAAGTAGCTTGCAAAAGCTGGCGTGATATAACAAAGAAGTTCAATAAACTTAACTTCTTGACTTTTGCTGCTCTTAGACAAACATTGTCAGAATAATATTTTGAAGTTAGTTGATAATCTAGCAAAGTAAAAAAAAATTTGGTATCGCCTCTATATATTCTCAAATTATTATCCCTATATATATTCTCATATTGGTTAAGTTCGTTTAATCGTTCAATTATATTCTTAATTGGCTTAATATAAGAAATAAAAAGTCCCTTTCTTCTTTATAAAAACGACGTTTCGGCAATCATTGGCGCCCTCGTCAGGAAACTGTCAAAATTTTATTATGTAAACATATGATTTAAAAGAACAAAGTAATACATACACACTACAACGAGACCTAACGAGAGCAAGATCCCAAAGGCAATTTCTACTGCGATACAGGACATATACACACGCCCTGCGAACGTCAACAATAATAGCTGTGTCAATCGGCCTCTCTCTTCCCCCGCTGTTAACTAGCGGGGAGAAAGGATTATCGAGATGTACACAAATCATAACTGCTCCGATATGTAAGTTTTCAAAAATATCGTGTCGTATGTATTACTTTGTTCTTTTAAATCATATGTTTATATAATAAAATTTTGACAGCTTCCTGACGAGGCCGACAATGATTGTCGAAACGTCGTTTTTGTAAAGAATTAGAAAGGGATTTTTTATTTCTCAAACCCTTTCCGAACCATTGCCTCGGAGAGATCGATTGAGCCAATCAAAGATATAATTTAACCAACTACCGAGGGATAAAATCAAATTAGATAGTATATACACACTTATCTAAATACCAATTTTAAGTGCTGATAAATTTATATCAGATTACTAAATAAAACTAGTATTTTTTTAAAGTAATATATTTTTATAAAACTTTTAATAAAACACTATATTTTAAACAGGTACTTTGTAGCATGGTTATTCTGGATTTATCATTACTGTTTTAATTTATTTTCTAGTATAGGTAAAATCTTTTCACAAAACTGTTTGTCATAAAATATTTCAATCGCAGCTAATGAGTTGTCAAATGATGCTTATACAATAAAATGGCACTTAGAAAATCCTAGCAATTTCATTCCCAGTTGCATTTGTGCTTAATACTTATGACTTTCTTTAAATATTATTTGATTTGCAGATGATATTTTGAAGAACGATACATGCTTCATAAATTCAGAAGCAGTGTAGTCGCCTTTCCTTGAATAGGGCACTTTACTTCAAGAAGGGTGTTTGTTGACCAGACAACACCATCAGCGCTTTATCCAAGCCATGGACACAGTGGACTGACAAAAAAGTCAGCCTTTTCAAAGTCAATTTGAAATGCTTTTGCATATTCTTGAAGGGCTTTTTCTTCGCTTATTGTACCATGCATTGTGCTAGAATTTCCTTGAAATTTGGAGTAGAAAACATTTTTTACTTTTCTAATCTAATCACATTTTTTATTGGAAGTATATGTGAACAATTCATAAGAAATACTGTCAGTTATTCGACAGCTTCTTGCTTTCTTCCATGTTTTCTATGTATCGTTATTTTGCCCCAGTGTCTTCATAAATAATTGTACAGAATCACCATGAATAAGTTTAACATTTTTAGTATAAAAATCAGAACTACTGTTTATATCCAACTGCTCGTTATTAATATTGTAATCCATGTACAACAAACTATGAATTAATGACAGTTGCACAATATATTCTGGACTGTAATCGATAGTGACAAAACATTTTTTTGTTCTTCGCTGTTGAAAATAATGGATTGCAGTTTCGCTGTTTGGCGCACCTGTAATTCATAAAATAGTTAACTAAATTTTTTTGAAGATTATTTGATAATATGATATGATAATTTTGTATTCTTAGTGGCTAATAGTTTCTTTAAAAATTCATTTTTTTTTCTTTGCTTACTAAATTGTAATTTACAACAGCAACTTTTTTTAGATAAATGATATTTGTTAATTGCAGTTATTCGGCTATAGAGCAGAGCAACTGTACTTTTATTTTACTCTATTTCTAGCGCACGTCTGTGCAACTAATTTTTTCTAATTTACTAACCCTTTGTCTGCAAAAATTAAATTGAAAGTAGTGAGCAGAAGAGTATTTATTATTAATTTCTTAATACATATGTACATAACAGGAATCGTTTAACTTACCTATTAACATACAAAAGAGTAGCAAAAATATGTTTACATTTCCCTCCCACACAAGCAGCATAATAACTCTTACAAATTTTTTTACATTGCTTTCTTCAGACACGTTTATATTTATCTCGTGTGGCTTATCATAAATTTTGGACGTTTGCCTTACATATGATTTTATATTAACTTTATTATCAAAGTTGCTTGTAACAAAACTGCCTCTCCCTCAATTATCGGTCTTTTAGAATGTCCTAAAATAGCGATAATATCATATATATTAATTTCAAGTCAATATCAATTTAAATTTAATAAATTTAAAAAATTTTAAAAATGAAAAAACTTTGTTAAATTTTACTTGTACTTATAATGCAACAAAATAATACAATTGCAAACGTCAAAAACAAATGACGTCTGCCTTGTGATACATGCACCCCCATTTTTATTTTAAAATTTCTCAATCATACAAATAATTTTTCTGTAATTTTAAATTTCCTAAAATAACATTAGGTTTCAAATCATCATAAAAGACGATAAATTCTAAGTAAGTAGCGCGTGATTTATATTAAAATTAATACACCATTTCCTATGTTAATTTTCAAAAAATGAACATCACCATCTGATTAATTCCAAGCTTACCATCAGAGGCCGTTAAGACAGTCAGCATGACTGGATTCTTGGTTGCGCATAAACCAATTTTTGAACTATATCATTGTTGACTTGATTGCCAACATTGGTTGGAGAACGGATTATATGGAGTCTCATTCACATTCTTAGTTGCCGTAGAGTGGCTGTTTGAAGGTTGAATTTCTCATTATTTCTCCAGGACTTTCAACCTGCCTTGTAACTCCACCACTACTGGATCCGTCTCCTGACTCGTTCCTGCGTCTTTGCCGCTCATTCTTCAAAAAAAGTTATATTGTCTTGTTCCTACTCGAAAAAACTTTTGTTATTGATTCTTATACGTGTGGCGTACGTCATACAAGAAAACGTTATGACACCGATAAAAGAGAATCGCGGCGAGGGGGAGAAAAATTTTAAATTCTTAAGTTGTGGCGCCACGTCATAGAGGCGACGTGTACTACCATTATTTCGGTTGAACTTTAAGGGGATGTCCGGATGTCGTAGCCAAAGTCACCGTTTGTGACCTCACCTCGGGCCAGTGGTCTCAAAAGTAGCCCCCAAATCCGCGCGAACGTTTGAACGTATAATGTTAAATGAAAAAAAGGCTTAAAAATAAAAAGTGAATGTACGATAATTACTTAAAAATTAAGAAAAGAAAAGTTACTACAAATAAAAATTTGTTTTCTACTTAAATTACAATTATAAATATTCCGCGAAGTTTCGCCCGTACAGCATATTAAATAATTTCATTTCAGATTTACAGGCGATAGAATACCACTGAAAACGGTTGTAATAGCAGTAATAATACCAGTCTTAATAGTTTATGCTAAATAAAAGTATTAAATATTGCAAATAACATAAAAGAAATGAAAAAAGCAAAATAGCCCCTTTAACGCTATGCACAGTATTAAAGGGGCTATTTTACTTTGTAATACTTTGTTGTAATAGCAGTACTTTGTACTTTGTTGTAATAGTAGTAATAATACCAGTCTTAATAGTTTATGTTAAATAAAAGTATTAAATATTGCAAATAACATAAAATAAATGAAAAAAGCAAAACGCTATGCACAGTATTAACCCATTAACGCCGGGAATGGACATTTTTGACATAAAAGTTTGAACCATCACTACGTAACGAATTCGCGCCTTAAAAATTCGGGACCCACTTTTTCTTATGTAAAAATGTCTGCTCTTTCCAATGGTGTAAGTGAAAATTTTCTAAAATTTGATTGTATCATCCAAAAATCCAAAATAATGAAAAAAATGCACTTTTTGAAAACTTTTTTCTTTTAAATCGAATTTTCGACCGCTTTAGATTTTTTTATGTATATAAGAGTGACATGTAGTGTGGTCTCGAGGCCTATATTTAAAGATCCCGCGGCCGGCTTAGCTCGAAAAATTTTTTTCCGAACAATATGGCGTCCAATATGCAAATTTTTTTATTTTGTATTCAACGATTTTTTTCTCGAAAACTATCAAATTTCATAAAAATTTCATAAGAATAAAAATATCTTAGAATTAGTTATGGAATACTCTCAAATTTTTTCAGATCGATCCGGGAAAATTTTTGTTTTATCGAAAATTCGGAAAATCAAAATTTTGAAAACGTCCGGAAAAAAATCTGAAAAAAATTGAGAACATTCCTTGATGAATTCTAAGACATTTTTATTCTTTGCAAAAATTGCTAAATGGCTAAAGACGCAATCTTCACGTCCTACACAAAAATGTAACTAAAGTCTTATACAATTTGGTTTCTGATTTTTTTCTTAGGTTTAAGCAAATTTTGCAAAGAATAAAAATGTCTTAGAATTCATCAAGGAATGTTCCTAATTTTTTTCAGAATTTTTCCGGACGTTCTTCAAAGTTTTGATTTTCCGAATTTTCGAAAAATCAAAAATTTTCCCGGATCGATCTGAAAAAATTTGAGAGTATTCCTTGACTAATTCTAAGATATTTTTATTCTTATGAAATTTTTATGAAAGTTGATAGTTTTCCGGAAAAAAATCGGTGAATACAAAATAAAAAAATTTGCATATAGGACGCCATATTGTTAGGAAAAAAAATATTTCGAGCTAAGCCGGCTGTGAGGTCTTTAAATATAGGCCTTGAGACCACACTACATGTGACTCTTATATGCATAAAAAAATCTAAAGCGGTCGAAAATTCGATTTCAAAAAAAAAAAGTTTTAAAAAAGTGCATTTTTTTTCATTACTTTGGATTTTTGGATGATAAAATCAAACTTTAGAAAATTTTCACTTATACCATTGGAAAGAGCAGACATTTTTACATAAGAAAAATGGGTCCCGAATTTTTAAGGCGCGAATTCGTTACGTGGTGATGGTTCAAACTTTTATGTCAAAAATGTTCATTCCCGGCGTTAATGGGTTAAAGGGGCTATTTTGCTTTTTTCATTTATTTTATGTTATTTGCAATTTTTAATACTTTTATTTAGCATAAGCTACTAAGACTGGTATTATTACTGCTATAACAACCGTTTTCAGTGGTATTCTATCGCCTGTAAATCTGAAATGAAATTATTTAGTATGCTGTACGGGCGAAACTTCACGGAATATTTATAATTATAATTTAAGTAGAAAACAAATTTTTGTTGTAGTAACTTTTCTTTTCTTAATTTTTAAGTAATTATCCTACATTCACTTTTTATTTTTAAGCACTTTTTTCATCTAACATTATACGTTCAAACGTTCGCGCGGATTTGGGGGCTACTTTTGAGACCACTGTTACTGTTCATTTCATATTGTCAAAAATCAAATTGGTAACTATTTGTTATAGCACAGGCTACCTCGGAATACAGAGTTTTTGTTGATGCAGTTAGTGACAAATTTAATATTATTAAAAATAGTAATTAAATATGTGACAGTCGCCTTACTCTATCACCTCGCGATATATTTCTCATTGTTTATAAAAATAACACAAAATTATATAAACACGAGACTTACTAAACATAAATAATTATAATAGCTACTTCGGAACACTACGTTTTTATCTGTTAAACAAGAGTAAGCACTCATTATTTATGATCGAATACAAATTTTCAGGAATTAAACTTTATAAAATAAAAAACGAAATGTAGTTATTGAAATTATATAATTATAAAAACTTTCCGAGCTTTTTATAAATTTGAAAAATAAGTTGGGAATAATAGTATGATAAAGGTTTACTTATATTGGTTAGTATAGCTATTGATGATCCTTAAGATATAGTTAGTTATACAAAATCTTTAATTTCAGTCTGAGAAAATTTGATTGTAGTAGTCTTATTTTTTATAAATAAGTGTTGTTTTGCATGTATTATAGTAATATGATAATTAAACTTTAATGTCAAAAAGTAAATGTTTGAATAACATAATTATTTAAACAATTATAACTATTTATGTAGTAGAAAATCATTGCTCAAAAGTTATACCTCATTACAAAAATTTAATTAAATCCGTTATCTCATTGTGTACAGGAATGCATATATTTAAATTACAAACTGTAATATATGCACTATCGTCTACTATTATTAATAATCTTTTCAATAATGTTTATTATGTTTAAAAAGATGATAAAAATTGAAAGGATGACAAAAATGATGCAGGAGACAGTGGCTCCAGACTCGCTCTAGTCTATTGGGCTCTCTCTGAGGTCCGCGCTAACAGCATAAAAGCGGATCAAACTACGGTCGCGACATCATTCTGTATTTGACTGTTGCATAGCAAACACTACGAGATACTTCACGATTCATCATGAGCGACGCAGTAGCCGAAAGCGCTCCCGCTGTACCAGCGGTAACCTCGCCGAAGAAAGCTCCAGCGGCCAAGAAAACCGGAGCTGCCAAGAAACCGGCGAAGCCCCGTACTCACCCACCAGCGGCTGAGATGGTTTTAGCTGCCATCACGGCTTTGAAGGACAAGAAGGGATCGTCTCTTCAAGCGATCAAGAAGTACATCGCTGGCACTTACAAGTGCGACGTCGATAAGCAATCGACCTTTATTAAAAAGTACTTGAAGTCTGCTGTCGAGAAAAAGACCATCGTGCAAACTAAGGGATCTGGAGCTTCTGGTCGCTTCAAGCTTGCTGCTAAGGGTGAAGGTGAGAAGAAGGTTGTCAAGAAAGTCGCGACCAAGAAGCCAGCAGCAAAGAAACCAGCCGGTGAGAAGAAAACTGTCAAAAAGCCAGCTGGTAAAAAAACTGTTGGTGAGAAGAAAACCGCAGTTAAGAAGCCAGCTGTTGCTAAGAAACCGAAGGCTGCTGCTAAACCTAAAGTTGCCAAACCCGCCAAGGTTGCAAAATCTCCAGCGAAGGTCAAGAAAAGTGGAAAGGCTCCAGCCGCCACTAAGCCTAAGGCACCAAAGCCCAAGAAGGCTGCTGCGCCTAAAGCTGCCAAGCCTAAAGCTGCAGCCAAAAAGTAAATGATGTTTAATCAGTCCTTTTCAGGACTATTCCATAATACAACCAAACGGCCCTTTTCAGGGCCATCAATACATTCTTTACGTAGTTACAATTATTTTTTTGAATAATTCTATTATATAGAATTGCCGTATGAGGTACATATGTAATACATTTTATGTACATTCATTCATACATACTTTTAATTTAGAAAAATACCTATTAACAATAATTGACAATTGTGCCATCTTAAAAAAAATCTCAAATAAAGAAAATTGTAGTACAAATCTGTGACTTGCAGGAAGAACCACTTAAGTGACTTTATGAAAATTTTTTTATGTCGAATTAGAGGTGCTCTTAGCTTAGTACCCTTTTTCAGTATACAATAATATCATTTTCGATATACTCATATATTTTAAATATTAGCCGATTGTATAATCCCTTAACTGTCCTCTTGTAAAAATATTACCGCAGAACCACTTAAATGCACTCGTTTTTTTCGAATTTTTTTAATTTTTAAAATTGTCAATTTGCAAAAACAAAACAATTTCTAGGATCGCTCTGATAAAATTCGTATGTATTCCTTAGCTGATTCTAAGAACTTATTAACTTTCACAATTTTTTCCAAAAGTAGTTACCGAATAAAAAATTTGTAAGTCTTCGTAAAAAATTTTCAATTATAATATGCACCAGTTTGACTACACCGAAGTTCAAAATCAACCCCAAAATCACGTATCTTTTAGGTTTGGACATTTATTCCATTGGTTAAAGGGGTTCCAGATACATTGCAAATGAAAACATTCTTGAATTAAAAAAAAATTGTGGAAAGACTATGCTTTTTTCCTTTAAACCGTTTTTTGTCATTGTTAATAAGTTTTCAAAAATTTCAATTACACCATTAGAAAAGACATGAGTTAGACTTTAAAAATATGCCGCGCCCGATTTTTTTAAATTGCAAATTGCATTAATTACAAGCCCTATGATTTATATTTTTATTAAAAAATAAAATTGTTTAAGTGTTCTTTTTCTCACACTGCGCCGAAAGTACCACATTCTCTCCCGGGAGCCTGGAGAAAAGTGCGTAATTTCGGCGCTAGTGTGAAGAAAAATAGTATACGCTCTACGGGAGTAAATCCGGACAGCCCATATCTCGTGTTTGCCACCCTCGCCTTCGGCTCGGGAGGCAATTTACACGAGGTATGGATTGTCCAAGTTTTTTCCTCCCTAGGTGCGTAATATACTATTATTTAATAAAAAAATGTTAAATGCGAGCCAAAGTGAATTATAAAAAATCTATCAGTATTAAAAAATTTATATTACGAGATTAAAAATACAAAGTTTCCATTTTAAAGTTATTACAATAAAGTTGCTATTTTATAGTTTTGCAAAGATTTTGTAAATTCTACGTATATTTATTGCAATTATGTATATTTTTAATCTGGTAATTATTGAGCGTGTATAATTTTAAGGCGTTTTTTCAATGCAGTATTTATGTCCAAAAAAGAATTTTTTTTAAGTTTAATTTGATCATTTATATCTATAAGCATATAAGTTTGTGATCTGGTTGCTTTATTACAATGAAAATTGCAATAAATGATGAAATATTAAAAAACAGTGTTCCTGTTCAAAAAATTTGTGGCCCTGAAAAGGGCCGATTGTTTATAAAGGGCAAAGATATTTAAGCACGTTCTCCACGAATACGTCTCGCTAATTGGATATCCTTGGGCATGATGGTAACACGTTTGGCGTGGATAGCGCAGAGGTTGGTGTCCTCAAACAGACCAACCAGGTAGGCTTCGCTAGCTTCCTGCAGAGCCATGACAGCCGAACTTTGGAAACGCAAGTCAGTCTTGAAATCCTGAGCGATCTCACGAACGAGACGCTGGAAAGGCAGTTTACGGATCAGCAGTTCTGTGCTCTTCTGGTAACGACGGATTTCACGGAGAGCCACAGTTCCGGGCCTGTAACGATGGGGTTTCTTGACACCTCCGGTGGCTGGAGCACTCTTGCGAGCAGCTTTGGTCGCCAGCTGTTTGCGAGGAGCCTTTCCGCCAGTTGACTTGCGAGCAGTTTGCTTCGTACGAGCCATCGCAACGATTACTGTTTACTATAGAACTTCGTAGCGTTTAAGAGACGAGACGAAAATGATGCTCGAAGCCGGTGAACCGTCCGTTATATACGCTTTTGAAGCGCAGTAGAGAGGAAGGGGAAGCTTCGCTCGGCGTACAGCTGCGCACTTTGTAGGGAGGGGGATTGTGGATTGCTGGCCTATAAAAAGAACGATTCTCTCATAACGACATCAGTTCGCTGTTTGCAGTTGCACAGTTCACTATCCTTTGAACGAATTAAGATGACTGGACGTGGAAAGGGAGGAAAAGGTCTTGGAAAAGGAGGAGCCAAGCGTCATCGCAAAGTTTTACGTGATAACATCCAAGGTATCACGAAACCTGCCATCCGTCGTCTGGCTAGACGTGGTGGAGTAAAGCGTATTTCTGGTCTTATTTATGAAGAGACACGAGGAGTTCTCAAGGTATTCCTTGAAAATGTCATTCGTGATGCTGTTACCTACACAGAGCATGCTAAAAGGAAGACTGTCACTGCTATGGATGTCGTCTATGCTCTCAAGAGACAAGGCCGCACTCTTTACGGATTTGGCGGTTAAATAATCTGACCCTTGTACTTTTTAAAAACAATCGGCCCTTTTCAGGGCCAAAAAATATTTAAATGTTGGAATATATAACTATCTTATAATAATTATCTACTGAAAGTGTATTGCAATAATTATATGCACTGAAAAATATATTTTTTTAAATAATTTCGTAAACGTTTTTTTAGAAGTAATTTCTTTATTTTAAATGGGGTTAATTTTCAAAAATAATAATAGTACTAACCAGACCTATTTTCTCTGATTTCCGAAACCCCTCTGAATAAGAAACCGTGCAAGTTACTTGATTATCCGTTGACACCCGGCTTTCCGATCGAAAAAATCCAAAAACGTTGATACATTTTCTTTTCTATTTTTACTACCGAGCGTATTATTTGTATATTGTGAATTCTATGTCCCTTTTTTTCAAATCCTCGTTACTTTTGATCAAGTCACTCGATTTTAAAGTTTAATAGCTTAAATTAAAGCTGTTTTCCTCTACTTTTTTACTGACAAGTCTAAATATCTGTGTGTGTGTGTGTGTATATACATACACACACACACACTTTCGAAAAACCGATCTGCTTTCAAGCATATATATAGGTCAATGGATAAAAAAAATTTTAATTTAGACTAAAAAACCAAAAAGTAGAGGAAGAGTTTTACTTTGAGCTATTAAATGTTAAAATCGAAGCACTGGATCGATAGTAACAAGGATTTGAAGGGAAAAATGTCTGATTTTTGGAAAAATCGAGCTATTTCGTCAAAATCAAACCAAAGCACTTTTTTCAAATTGTCATAACTTTTGATCCAGTGATTCAATTTTGACGTTTGATAGCTTAAATTAAAGGCTTCCAGAAGTTTCAAGTATCCCGTGAAATTACTCATTGTACATCTGTACATTATTATTATATGTATATATATACATTACATACATTCAAGATAATATTTATTATAGCTTTATAAAATAACCTGTTTGTACGTTTTAAAATTATGATGGCCCTGAAAAGGGCCGATTGATTATATTGTCACAGGAGCGGGAGACACGGAATACAATTTACTTGGAGCTGGTGTACTTCGTGACGGCTTTAGTACCTTCACTAACGGCGTGCTTGGCGAGCTCACCGGGGAGCAAAAGCCTTACTGCAGTTTGGATCTCCCGGGAGGTGATAGTCGACCTTTTGTTGTAGTGAGCTAAACGCGAAGCTTCAGCGGCGATGCGTTCAAAAATGTCATTCACAAAACTGTTCATAATACTCATAGCTTTGCTCGAGACACCAGTATCGGGATGGACTTGCTTCAGCACTTTGTAGATGTAAATTGCATAGCTTTCCTTCCTCCTCTTCTTGTGCTTCTTCTTGTCTCCCTTCGCGATGTTCTTGACGGCTTTACCAGCCTTCTTAACGGCTTTTCCACTCGCTTTCGGTGCCATGACAACAGTAAGTAGATGCTCAGAGTACGGACGTAAACCGAATGATGCCGAGCGTTCAAATGTTCTCGCTTTTATGAGGCTCGCCGCAACTGCTCCGACTCTTCCCCTACCACGATGCTTCCCCTCTACTTTAAAAACGATTCTCGGCGCAGCGCTGCTGAACTGCATAAAAGGGAAGAGTTCGACAGCGATCTCATCAGTCGCTCTGCTTTCTCTTGTTGAGCTCGTTTCTTCCTATAACCTCAATCATTATGTCTGGACGTGGCAAAGGTGGTGGCAAGGTTAAGGGAAAGTCAAAGACCCGTTCCAACAGGGCCGGACTTCAATTCCCCGTCGGACGTATTCACCGTCTGTTGAGGAAAGGAAACTACGCCGAGCGCGTCGGCGCTGGTGCTCCAGTTTACTTGGCCGCTGTTATGGAGTACTTGGCTGCTGAGGTCCTCGAGTTGGCAGGTAACGCCGCTCGTGACAACAAGAAGACGAGGATCATTCCCCGTCACCTCCAGCTGGCCATCCGCAATGACGAGGAACTTAACAAATTGCTCTCTGGAGTCACGATTGCTCAAGGTGGTGTACTGCCAAACATCCAGGCTGTACTTCTGCCCAAGAAGACGGAAAAAAGCTCTTAAACGTCTTGACTAAATTTTATAAATCAATCGGCCCTTTTCAGGGCCAACATATATTTAGAACGTAATCAACTATTCCTTTATACATGAGAAAAAATACTATTTTAAAATTATTCCCTTAGTATATTTTTCGAGTGCAATGAGAATTTTTTTTCATAGAAATTCTTCAATTAAGTAAATTATTACTTTACACTAACAGGATCATCGTCGCTTTTTTAAACGCGCTCTCTGCAATTCGTATAATTTAAATTTTTAATTTTTCATGCATGGCTACACTAAAGAAAATATATGTGATTTTCAGCATTTTTTGTTAACAACACTAATGTTCCTTTCATTTATTTCCTTCTTTACGTTTCCTATACTCGTCAATGAGTTTGCTTTTCACCAATTACAACGTAAATTCATTATCTGGTCCACTCAAGTGTAGACTTTCAAGTAGTAATGCGCAGCTACTAGCGAATTCGGAAGATTCATTTGAAAAGCCGACAGCTGTCTTACATATGGAGAGAACTTATTCAAGTGTTCTTCCATATTGCCATTTTCTTTCATCATTAAGCGACACCTTTTAAAAAATGCACTTTATTGGATAATTTTTTCGCATCCCAAATGTACTGTAGTTGGTCGTCTTGAACTGTCAAAACGACTAAAGTTCGCGCACTATCGTCTTTTTCACACCAATCAGTATTTTTATTAGTTTTTCTCTTGACTAATCACCTGTCACAATGTTTCGCCAACACCGCATTATAAGCTCTAACTTAAAGCTCCACACGGGATAATTTTCATTTAGCTTTTAAAGTAAGCTTATAAATGTCAAAACAAAACTTCTAATTGACAAAGTTTTTTTTCAAAAAAGTGTTTTTTTTATATGTATATACAATTACATATTATACGCGTTATATACGCCACGGAGGATCGAGAGGAAATACGAGAAAATAATAAAAATAATTCACATAAATGGAAATATATACCTGCTTCGTTGCTTCTCGGAAGCAGCTTTATAAAGAGTTTGCAAGATATCCTGTGACATTTCAAAACGCTTACGCTACGCGATTTTTTTTCAACATTCGTAATCATGTGAGTAATGAAAGTTCAAGGACGAATTTAAAATTGGAAACCCTTTTACAAATTTTTTTTTTCATTAAATTTTTACAAGACGAATTATTTGAAAATTTGCTTGAAGTATACGTCATCGGTTCGTACGAAGGTACCTAACACACTTCGGAAAAACTAGGCTTTTAATAATTAATTTTAAGTTTTCGCATTAAAATAAAATTATAGTTGTAATAAATGAATAGTATTTTAAGTTTATGAAAATCTCGGTAAATTTATATGGCCATATACAGTATACTCATAAAGGATTAAAATAGACTTTTTCTGTGCCGTGCTAGTCTTCAAACGGACCGACGATATACTGTAACAAATTGTATTATTCGATTGCTTGAATGTATATACACCTGAGTTAAAATGAAACTTTGAATTTTTGCGACTTCCACCTTGTTCTGCGCATGTCAGCTGACAATTGGCCAGGAATGGAGGATAGGCGCAGTTAGAAAGCACAGACAATATAAGGTAAATAAAAATAAATGTCTGTATTGTCTAACATGCCTTTACCAACATTTGAAGAATTTTCTAATGCATAATACACATGCTTTAATGTTAATTTATTGACTATCATATTTGACATTTATTTAAAAAAAACCACGGTTCAACGGTTTACATGTTTCTTTGTGAGACAAATATGTTTTTCAAAATGTATGTACATACGTATGCATGTACGTACATACGTACCTTTTTCAAAGTAAATTGTTAGCATTTATAAGTTTGAATCTCCAATAAGTTTTCTAATATAATCTATTAATATAATCTATTAATGGATTCTCACGTATCATAGTGCACACACACAAAATATGAGATATATTTTATTTTTGCCTTTGAAAAAAGTTGTGAAATATCATGGTCAATAAATGGTCAAGTATAATTTAAGCAGTATTTATTGTTCACAATTCGTATAAATTTGTTAAATAATAATTAGCGCATAAATTCAAAATTTGAAGTACGCACTTTCTAGTAGTAGTAACTAGCTGCCTTCATCACCACATTGATTAATCAGTAATCTTTATGATAAATTTCTCGATGGACGCATAGTGTTACTGTAAAACAGCACAAACTAGCCCCCCTCCCCTATTCGAATGTGGGCTCTGATAACTTGCGAGTCACATCGCGGCCTCACTCACTCTCGACACTTTGTCAAAGAGAGCGACGCTTTGCAGAAAAATATAATTTGTGTCAGTTGCACTAAGATTGCGCCTTAGAGAGAACTTTTATACAGACAGAAAGTGAATCTGAGAATACAGAGTGCGCAGTGTCGCAGTGAATATTTTGTACAAAGTGACAGTGTTTTTATACTTGCGACCCTTGTCCCTCAACTTCTAGAAAATTACTTCCATCACTTTTTTTTTATATAAACGAATTACGATGCTGTTATCACTGCTGCAGAATATGCAGATCTTGATGTTTCTCCTGCTAGGGCTACTTTTATACGCAAAGGCATCGAGCGGTATGCAACTCTTCATTTGGCTGTGCGGTATACAGAAAATTCAAATTTCCCGACAAAAGCACACTTGCTTTCATACATGTCATGCGTGGATTTTTCCTTGAAATGAATTTGGTATGATCAGACATTTGCGTGGGATAAATGGTAAAATTTACCGACTGTTTCGGATGAGTGATCCCCTCAAAATCCAGCTCAAAAAATATTTGGGTGCGACTTTTTTAATTGAAGGTAGATATTGAAATGATTTAGTTTTGTACAACTGTATATTAATATGAGAAGGAAGAATCAGAATAGATTTTTTTTTGAGCTGTCATAGTCTTCCTACGAGGTGACGAAATAGTCTGCAAATTTTTTCAGAGTATAATTAAATCTTGACTCGAAGCGATGATAATTATGCACATGAACTTCAAATTACTGCTTAATTAGGCGCGAAATTTGAATTTTCTTTTGACTTAACAGTAAAGCCTCTCAATAATCTCATATAACAACGAATTACAGATTGCGATCCAAGTGAGTACTTCAAGTGCGAAACGGCATATTCTTCAAACGGGCCGCGATGTATCGCTAAGATCTTCGTTTGCGACGGCGAGGATGACTGTGGTGACAATTCAGATGAAGTGGATTGTGCCGTTAACAAGCTGGTAATGCATTCGAGGCTTTATATACATTTGAAAAATCATTGAGAAATCCAAAATTTTTAATTCTCCCGAATGGTTTTTCAGAACTTGGCGAAATCATGTGAACCCAATGAATTTTTATGCAGCGACAAAGTTCACTGTATACCGATGGAGCAATTCTGCGACGACGAACCGGACTGTATGGATGGTAGCGACGAGTTCGAGAACTGTCATCTCAATGTGCGAGTCTCTTGAAGAATAACTTTTCTTTTTTTTTGTAACGTTACGTGTACGAGCTTCGCTTTTACTTTCACAGAAATCTTGCACTGAATTCAAATGCGAGAACGGGAAGTGTTTACACAGTAAGAGCTGGGCCTGCGACGGCTTCAATGATTGTGAGGATAACAGCGATGAAGAAAATTGCGGTGAGCACCATTAATGTGGCTGCAATGAAAAAGCTTTTATGATAATTAATCGTAGTAATCAGCAGATTATTCGATTTTCAATATCTTACAAACGAGAATTTTATTGAGTGTTTTATAAAATAAGAAATAAGATATTTATGCGTATTAAATTTTCAGAAAACTTGCCAATAGCGCCAGAAAGCTGCAACAACACAATCGGTAGGTATCTTTGTAACAATAAACGGTGCATTTCTTTGTCTCATACCTGTGACGGTAAGGACCACTGCGGAGACGGTTCGGACGAAGATAAAAAAAAATGCGAAAAAGGTTACTACTAAAATCATTTCTATCGTACATTTCTTAATAATAATGTTTTGAATCAAGTAATTTTGTTTGCAGCGCTGGCGAGCTGCAAGAATACCAATGATTGTGTGCACAACTGCTCAGCTACACCATCAGGTTCAAAGTGTTGGTGTTATCCGGGTTACGCTCTCAATGGCATTGATTGTAAAGGTATTTTTCAAATTTCTGGATGTAGAACTTCAGTTCACAGTAGAAAAAGGTTTCAGGCTTTCTATTTTAGAATATAGAAATAAAGCAAAGCTACACATCTCTAAAACTAATCTGGGCGACTACATCATCGTGTGAAAAAATTCAAAATAAAAAAAAATTCAGCCCACTATTCTATTCCGGCAGCTGAAAAATCTTCGGTTCTCGCTTTATTTAGTACTGCTGATGTTGCTGCAGTCGAGACTGACAATTTTGACTCATAACAGGCAGCGATATGCAGAAGCTGTTTTTTATTAATTCTAGAACTGACGATTTTGCCGGCATTGGACTGCGGCACAAGCCCTTATGAAAAAACCCTGCAGGATATCCTAAAGGATGTCCAGAAGACGGCGCTCTGCATACTTTTCTGTTGGATTCCCTGCAGGAAAATGTTATAAAAAATGTTTAAATATTGCATTTAACATAAATATAGAAATAAGTAATAAAATTCATATTTTGGTGGCCACCAATTACATGTCACATGGCCATATTATCTGTCATTTTACTTAACTTATTTTAGTTAACAACATACATTTTAAATAATTTATTGTAAATAAAATGTAAAATGACAGATAACATAGGCATGTGACAGATCATTGGTGTTATCATTCAAATGGTACTTCTATAACTGGCCACCACAACATGAATTTTATTACTTATTTCTATATTTATGTTAAATGCAATATTTAAACCTTTTTTATAACATTTTCCTGCAGGGAATCCCATAGAAAATCCTACAGGAAAAGAGCGTAAAATGTAGGCAGGGCGTCGCCTGTAGGGCATCCTATGTAGGATATCCTGCAGGGTTTGTTCATAACGTAGAAGAGGCGGGTGTACAATTAAATATTCTCTTCCTTTGCCAAAATTTCAGATGTAAATGAGTGCCAGGATTACGGCAGGTGCTCGCAAAGCTGCGTCAACACGATCGGCTCGTTTTACTGCCAGTGTGCCCAGGGCTACAAGCTTCTGGACGACGGAGTCAGCTGCAAAGTCGAGAGTACTCAATTTTCGTATATTTCATTCCGAATCTTTAGCACGATCCATTTACACATTCCGAACATTATATAATGCAACTTTTTTGTCATTACCATCAGCGTAAAAAAAGCCTTGATAACTGACTATAACACGCGACAACGAGCTCATCGCTCGATTGCAACTAATACTGACTGTCGCGGCAAAATAGATTGGCGCACAAAAAGCTTATTCTAAAATTACGTTTTCCTACGCGAAAATCGACCGGTTCCAATGTCAATCAGTAAGCACAATGAGGCGAATGTACAGTCGGCTCGTATACGATTTTCGAATTTCCGCAGATGGTGATGCCCTCATGATTTTCGCGGCCAAATCTACCATACGCGGCTACTACCTCGACTCGAGCGTTTACTTTTCCATCGCGGACGACGTATCGCACGCTGTCAGCGTCTCCTTGGACTCGACTTTTCTCTACTGGTCGGACATTCGCTACGGAGACGAGACCATTTATCGCAGCCGCGACGATGGTACCAATCGCCAGGTCATTGTTACTGCTGGTATGTCAATCGATTTTTCTAGTTTTTTTTCATATATTTATAGGAAATCGGTTTGTTACGGAAGCCATTCAGATCATAAATTTTCCGTTTTGAATAAACGCAGGAACGACGATGGCTCAATCGGTAGAGTATCGGACTAGTTGTCCAGAGGTCTTGAATCAAGCCTGACTCTCGACGATTTTGGGGACACCTATGCAATAATAGCGTTTATTTTTAGGCAACAGAATTCATTCACTGACTCAGTTGCAAAATAATGTTCTTATCAAAATTCGATAAGCACACAATATCGCTCATAATTACAAGCACATTCTTAGATTGTTATATCTTCGTTATGGATGTACTGAATCACTTCCTGCAAAAACCGTCTATTGCGCTAAAATTTGATACAGAGTCGCGCATTTTTTCGAAACAGAAAAATAATTCGATCCTTTCGAAATTGAAAAATCGCAGGTCTCGGCTGTCCCGAAGACATAGCCGTCGACTGGGTAACTGGCAATGTCTATTTCACCGACAGTATGTACAAACAAGTCGGCGTTTGCGACCAAGACGGCTCTTATTGCACTGTCGTAATTAAGGAAGCCACCGAGAAGCCAAGAGGCATAGCTTTGTTACCGTCTGAGGGGTAAGATGTAGTCAAACGTCTCTTGAAGCTTCAATTTTTCAATTTCCAGAGCGATTAGCTTTAAATTTACGCGTAGACATTTTGCTGAGTATCCTATAGCTCGTTATAGAAATTTAGTACCGCCAACGTTATCTGCATTACGATTCTACGGATTTTTTTTTTACTCCTGATATACGAAGAAGTATACAGTTCGATGCACACGAGTAACAGTTAATTTGATCAAATACTTAAATGTATCATCTGGTCACAGAAAACTCTACTGGAGCGACTGGAGCAATGATCCTCATATCTCAGTCGCGTATATGGACGGTTCCGGGCGTGAATTCTTCGTCAAAGAGAACATCGGTTGGCCGAACGGCTTGACCATCGACTATCCGAGTAGTCGTCTCTACTGGGTCGACGCAAAGCTCAAAGTTATCGAGTCGATTTCTTTGGATGGTACCGATCGAAAGGTTAGTTAGTCAATTCTATCGACATATTCCTTTATGAAAAAACTCTGCAGACGATCCTATCCTGCATGCATTTCGCACTTCTTTCCTGCAGGATTTTCTGTTGGATTCCCTACAGGAAAATATTATAAAAAATGTTTATATATTGCATTTAACATAAATATAGAAATAAGTAATAAAATTCATATAATGGTTGCCAGTACTGAACTTCCATTTCTGGCAACCAAAATATGGATTTTATTACTTATTATTCTATATTTATTTTAAATGCAATATTCAAAGCGTGAAATGCATGGGGGGCGTCGCCTGCAGGGCATCTTACAGGATTTTTTCATAAGGGTTGTCTATATTTCTTTTTGCTTCAACATTAATTTCGTATGAGAATTTCTAGATCGTACTGCGACACGTCACGACGCATCCCTACTCCATAGCTATTTTCGAGAGCAAGCTCTATTGGAGCGACTGGAGCACCAACAGCATTCATTCCTGCAACAAATTTAACGGAAAGAACTACACTACCATCTTCCAAATGAACGAGACCGTCTACGGGATGCACATCTACCACTCGTCCCTCAAAGTCAAGGTATATCTCTGATCGACTATTGCTTGCGACCTAATACTTTCAATCGTGTAGGGTTTTTTATTTTTCTCGTCAGTACGGAAACCCTTGCGTCACCAAGCCCTGCTCTCAACTGTGTCTCTTGGCGGCGAATAGGACGTATTCCTGTGCCTGTACCTTGGACAAGAAGCTGAACAGCGACAAGCGCACTTGCAAAGGTAAGCCGAAGAAAAAGGGATGTTGGTCGATAAACGAGTAAGTCGCCTGCACTGTATCCATATATTATACGTATAGATATTTTATCCTGTTATCCGCAGACTTGACGAAACGGAAGCACATGACAGTAGCAGTTGGAAACACGATTATCGACTATTATCACGAGCTACTCGGACGACCGCGAATGAGCGCAAGTATCACGCATCACATCACAGCAATGACCTACGACTCTATTACTGGTTCGTATATTGGTTTTTTCATTTTGTTGATTAATTATATTAAGCTATTAATTATTATTGATCTTTTAAATTGCCATAATTATAGATTCGATAATTGCCACGGACGTGTCAAACAAGTCGATCTTCCGTTATAACAGTCACACCAACACCATCAACCACATCATACCAATCGTCAACGAGGTGGTCGAGGGTCTTGCCTTCGATTATTTCGGCAACAACCTTTACAAAAGCAATACGCTCTACAAAAAAATCGAAGTCTACAGCTTGATGACCGACGAGAAGACCGAGTTCTATTATACGGAACGTCCTTACGAAATCGCCTTGGTGCCGGAGGAAGGGTAAACTTTGAAAATAAAGAAAATCGGTTGACATATTTACTCTTAAACTTGCGCTCGTTACGTCGATTGATAAAACGATTTCCTTCTTGACTTCAGGGTGATGCTCGTAGTTTTCTGTAAAACTGACACGTTCCACATCGACAAAGCCCAGATGAACGGCTTGGGCTCGAGGACTCATGTCATCGAGGGACTTCATGGTCCCCAGATATCGCTTGCTTACGATCGCGACACCAAGAAAATCTATTGGGGCGACGAGGGCACTGGACGTATCGAAAGCGTCGATATTCAAGGTCCATATTATCCAAACAAGACATTGCTTTCATTTGTTTATTTAACTGATATTTTTCCTTCTTCTTAAAGGACAAAATAGAGACGTCTTCCGTACAGGTATCACAGGACTGGTGAGTTTGGCTGTTCTCGACAACGAAGTCTTTTGGACGGAACGACAGCACAATCGACTTTATTGGGCCGATAAAAAGCAAGTTGTACCAGGATATAAGGGATTAAATTTGCGTATGTGATCGATCTTATCTATTTTCTCAGAAAGATATACATTTTATTTAAAGAAAAAATTCAACTCTGTCATTTTTCAATTGATTGTAAACTCCTCGTTAAAATACGTTAAGATAGAAAATAACGATATCACGTGACATAATTGGACATTTTCAGAGGTGACGGCTCAGACAAATAAAATGCTTCTGCAGCCGAACGACGGACCTTACAGTGAAGATACTCACAGTTGCCGCAAAAACAACGGCGACTGTTCCCACATCTGTCTCGTAACCGATGCAAATTCGAATGTATAACAATATTATAATTAATTTAAAATTTGTTCTACGCCAAAACAAAAATTCTTAAAGACCATCTTTCTCTTCTCAGCTTTGCGCCTGTCCTGACAATTACATCATAAATTCGAACCAGAAGACCTGCAGACCTAAGGTAACCTGCTCCGATGACGAGATAAAGTGTTCCGACAACAACGGGTGTATCAAGAAGATTCAAAAGTACGTATACGATAATGAAAATCCAATTATTATAACAATGAGATGTTTTACAAAGTTTCAGGTTGCACAATATAAAACCGATAGATTAATATTTCAGATTTAGCAGGGAGCAAATAACTTCAAATTTACTGTCTGAGTTTGATTTCTATATTCTATTACATTTTTGTTCATCGGTTCAACGGGGCCCGAAATTTGAATTTTTAATCGACTTTCCATCCCCGGAGACCTAACGAATCAAATTATGGTGAACTTAACGATTCCCATTTCAATAGATGCAACAACGTCATAGACTGTCCAGACGGTGAGGATGAAAAAGACTGCGAGGAGACAGACAGTCACTGGGAGATAGACAGTCACTGTCAATTCGATGAATTCGCATGTCGCAGCGGTGAGTGCGTAAAGAAGGCCAACCGATGCGACTCGGTTTACAACTGTCAGGACCGGTCCGACGAAGAAAAATGCGAGAACCACACTTGCAGTACAGGTAATTTTTATCACTTTATTCCTCCCTATTACAAAATCTCATCTAATTGATTTTTAGCGATTTTTCGTCATTACATTGTCGCCTCCCCCCGTACGAAGACTGCATCAACAGCTCAGATCCGGAACGATAACTGGCACAGCTCACGATCTGGCGAAAACTGAAACAGCCCACGCTCTCTTCGCAAAAAATGACAAATTTCATATTTCCCACGAAAACTGGCACAGCTCAGATGGTCACCACGAAAACTGTCCCCACGAAAACTAGCAAAGCACGGATGCTCCCCGCGAAAACTGGCGTAGCTCAGTTCTTTGCGGGAAAGAACTGCGAAGAATTGAGCTTTGCTAGTCAGCTTTCGCGGAGTGATTGTAATTCGTGCCAGTTTTCGCGGAGCATAAGAACTGTGCCGTTTTTCGTTCCGGATCTGAGCTGTGTCAGTCTTCGTATACGGGCCGACGATATATGTAAGACTGCGTTCTTAATGAATTGGTGAATATTTTTGAAAAATTCTAACTTAGAAAATTTTTAAGAATTTAATATTTCTCGAATTTCGTATTTCGATAGTTATGGCACAATTTTTAAAAATTTTCTAAGTTTGAATTTTTCGAAAATAGTCACGAATTGACTAAGAATGGTCTTAAATATATGATGAACGAAAAATCGGTTAGATGAGATTTTGGCGTGATATCTCAGATGAGATTGTCACCTGAGGCATCATAATCTGAGATCTCACCTGAGATTTTGTAGTAGAGCTCGACAATAGTCAAGCTCTAGTTATACAAGAACAAACATATAACACCATTTTATTGTGACAGGCGAGTACCGGTGTCGCAACGGCGCTTGTATCCCGAGCTACGTCGTTTGCAATGGCATCAATGAATGTGACGACTTTTCCGACGAAGAAGACTGCCATGTTTGTGACGATTACTCCTTCAAGTGCAGCTCGGGATATTGTATACCGAAAAACTGGCAGTGCGACGGTCAGGTACATACTTTTCACAAGAGTTTCTACGATTCATGCGTAAATGAAAAACGAAAATCGAAAACGAAGATCGTCAAAATTACTCTTCGATTTAACTGTGATTATATAGTACGATTGTAACGACGGCTCGGACGAGCGCGAGTCTTGCGAGCCAAGCGAATGTGCCAAGGGTATGTTCAAGTGCGGCAATGGTCGTTGCGTTGATGTACTGCTTCGCTGTAACGGTGCGGACGACTGTGATGATAATTCGGACGAAGCCGACTGTCCAGAGGAAAATGTCGAGCTGGTCGTTTGTAGAAAGGATCAGTTTCACTGTCGGAACAGCACTTTGTGTATTGACGACTCATTGAGGTATTGTACATGCACAAAAGAGTATATTAGTTTTTTGCGTGTCTGATTAAACGCGAATGTTACTACTTATGCTTTTACAAACTTTTCACCGTACGAAATGATGAAAAGTTTGGCGATAATAATATCGCTAATTCCCTTTAGATGCGACGGTCAGCCGGACTGTCCGCAACACGACGACGAGCACGGCTGCGGCCGTTGTCTCGCCGGGACTCAATTCAGCTGTCTCAACGGCAAGTGCGTACCGATCGAGTGGATGTGCGACAATATGGACGACTGCGGCGATAATTCGGACGAACAAAACGCCCACTGCGACGCTCTGAACAGCGGGCCCAGCACCACCCCCCAGTCAGCGCTGAAAACGACACCCGGATTGGCCAAGCGGGCTCACAAGTGCCCGCGAGGGGAATTCGCCTGCGCCTATGATGGTTCCTGCCTGCCATTGGGCATGTTCTGCGATGGAAAGGAGGATTGTCTTGACGGCAGTGACGAAGGTGGCCAGTGCCGTAAGTATACGCGTTTTGTCCACATACTTCTTGTACATTTACAGTAATATCATAAACTGATTGCAATACACGAACAGACGCAAGCTGCGAATCCAACGCGTGCGAGAACATCTGTCACAAGACACCAGAGGGTCCAGTCTGCAGTTGTCGAGCAGGCTACGAATTAGCAGCCGATGACAAATCCTGCGAGGACATCGATGAGTGCCAAAGCAATGTTTGCCAGCAGCGCTGCGAAAACAACCCCGGAAGTTTCCACTGCTCCTGCTTCGAGGGCTACGTACCTAGGCTCAATCCTGTCTTGTGCAAAGCTACCGGTCAGCCATCTCGCAGTGCAGAATAAGTTTCAGCCGGAAAATCGTTAAGATGAAAATTCGTTCGTTGCAGCTTGCTCTTTTTGCAGGACCAGCCGTGAAACTGATAGTCGCTACGAAAGACGACGTAAGGATAGCGTTGCCCTTGGCTACATTCAGCTCGCTCAGCATCATTCATCGCGATCCCGAGGTGGAGATCACCGGGTTGGACGTTGATTCGAGAAAGAATACGATCTACTGGAGCAACGGTAACAGGCTCTAGAGTGAGCCTTTTGCTTAGAAACAATTGTTACTTTAGACGCGGACTGTCCTAATTGTTTCAGAAATCGAGGGAGTCATCAATAAAATGAACATCGACACGAAGAAACGCGTCACCGCTTCTAACGGCGTGGGAAGACCAGAAACTTTGGCGGTCGATTGGATCACCGACAACGTCTACTACTTCGACGACGAGCGAAGTAGATCATTGATCAAGGTATAACAACACTTTACACAAAGTAGTAGATACTGTGTAACTTCAATAATACACACAAACAACAACAATTTCCAGGCATGTAACGTCGATGCCAATAAATGCGCGATAATAACACACATCGACGAGATGTACGAAAAAGTCACAGCTATTGCGATCGAGCCTTTGAAAGAGTAAGCATAATATACGCATATACCTCAAAGTTACCCGCATCTTCGAAATTCGTAGCTTTGACGATTTCGCAGGTTCCTCTTCTGGGGCCAAGTGATGTGGAAGATCTACGAGAAGCCATCGGGCGAAATCGTACGATCCGACCTCATGGGAACTAATCAGAAAGTCATAGTTCACGATAACCTTGGTATCATCAGTGGCCTGACGATAGATTACCACAGATTAATTCTCTACTGGGCGGACAAGTATCTGCACAGCATTGAAAGCGTCGACTTCGAGGGAAACAATCGCAAGTCCATTGTTGCGTACGTTAACGTGAGTCTTTAGCGAAATTCATGAAAATTGATTCCTTACCGATCATCAGAGAGAGGTAATACAACGATCAATCGTCAAACAGGAAAACCCGATAGGCCTGTGCTTTTACGAGGACTCGTTGTACTACAAAATCGAGGGAATGCTTAAGAAGCGCCAATTGTACAGAAGAATGGACAACGAGTGGATATCCAAGCTCAGCATGAACAGTCGGCTCTTCGTGCTGTCCCAAATTTACAGGCAGCCCGATGGTATGAATCCACGTCCTGTAACCACTCTATTGAAAAAGTTTAGCTTGTTTATTTTAAGCTGATAATAATATATATTTTTAAAATGAAATTATATTTTGACCATATATTCAGTACCTGACGTTTCTTTATAATTATTAGACAATGATCAAGTGAATTTTTTCAGAAGGGAATATCACTTCAAATACATATGTTTTTGGAATAAAATTTTGAATCACTAATTATTTCAGCCCCGAACAAGTGCAAGGACCGCGGCTGCGAGCACATGTGCGTGATGCACAAGAACGAGTCGACCTGTATATGCGGCAACGGCCTCCCGGCGACACTACGCGGTAACGTGGGCTGTCCTGCCGAAGTCCAGGACGAAAGTGAGCTCGAACTCGAGGGCATTAATCATAGAACTAAGGTAAAGTCAGGCGAGACCGAGTCGACGGCATCACAGAGCAGCAGTGGAATGATCATTGGCTTGGCGGTTACTCTCGTCACCTTCGTCGTCGTTTTCTCCGTATACTTTTATCTCAAGAAGAAGAGACCCGGATTGTTAAACTTATATATTATATAGTTAAAATAATTGTTGCTTTACTTTCATTAAACATTTAAAATCTGCATTGTAGTTGTTACACTTCAATCGTTGTTACACATTTACAACTTCAAGAATCATGTATAGGTGATTCGGAAGCAGTGTATTACCTGGAAGGGGATGAAAGAGCAAACGATTCTGATGAAAGTTCTTGATGTTACGTAATTTCCCCCAAAACCTCCGAATGCAGTCGAGCGAAGTAAATGTAGGCGCGCTGCGTTTTGCCGACATGTCACGCGCCATCCCAACATGCGGCCGCTAACAAATTTGAATTTTTTTATTTTAGAATTGTGTCACCGAAGCATCGCGAAAGAGCGATGATTCGTACAATGACTTTTGATTCAATCAGGTGTTGTTTGATATGGTACCATTATGAGTGTGCCAATATCGACCTTTCCAAAGACTGTTTTAGTTAATTCAGAATGGTTTTGTCCAAAATGTACTTAGTAATAGAGTTAAAATTATTAATAAAACAACATGTTTTTCGGAATTACAAAATAAATTTGTTTTCTTTAATTAAGAAAATAATCATTCATTTGCATTTTTTAATAAAAACTTGATATATTATTGTAAAAAAAGACAAATAAAATGAACGCTAAATTCGTCGTGCTTTGTTACGAAAAATTGAATAAAAAAAGCATTGTTTTTATTTCGCTCCACTCCACAGACAGAGAACCTCATGCTTCGAAACACAGGTGTTTTTTTCAAGGCCATCGCCTGGACGAGGTAGCTTCATGCTGTGTCTCGAGGAAAATTTTTCCACAAATTTTCAGCATTTCTCTTGGAAAAGCTCCGAAATTCTAAGGAAAGACTCGCCTACGCAGACACAAGCTGCTCTCGGCCGTCTCGCTAAGTCTCGCTAACAAATCCACCACTGAAGTGCACTAAAACGCAGACTGTTCAATTTAGCTATCTGAAGATGTTTGAAGTAATTTGTTTAATTTTTGTTACCTCATACATTATGACATTTATATATTATCCAAATGCGCGACGTGCAGATTATGCTGGTGAGGCTTACACAGGAATGGAGTTATACATGGACATGAACATTTTGTATGGTGCTTGCAACCAGAATGCAGCTGAAGCTACTCGCCTATATGCGGAACATTTCCCAAGAGAGGACGACATCCAAGTACATATTTCGGGTAATACGATGATATCGCTTTGTATTAATTTATTACAGCTTAATGAGCAGAATAGGCATCAGAGAGTGGAATTTTCTGAATGGATGCTGAGTCAAATTAACGGAGATCCAAAGTTTCTTGATCGACTGATGACGAGCGATGAGTTAACTTTTGGCAGAAACGAATCATTTAATATCCACAACAGCCACTTTTGGGTGCAGGAAAATCCGCATCTGGCTATCGTCATAAACCATCTAAACAAATTCTCCGTTAATTTGTGGTGCGGCATAATCGGTAATCGAGTTGTAAGTATAGTGTCAAGCAAAATATATATTTGTATTAATAATTAAAAAAATGTTGAATAATGAAATACTTGCAGTTATTCAAGACCGATTACCGGGGTTATTAACACCAGCAGAATTTAGAACAATTTACTTTCAGCACGATGCAGCACCTCCGTGTACAGCGAGAATTGTAGTCAATTGTTTGGACCAGCTATTCCCGAATCGATGGATTGGTCAAGGAGGTCCGATTACATGGCCGCCAAGAGCACCATAGACTTAAATCCGTTGGATGTCTTCCTGTTAGGAGCCATCCTCCAGCAATGATCGAGAACATGAAATTGAATTTAGTACGACGTTGAAGGTTGTGCATTAGATGTGAAGGAAAACATTTTGAACAGCACTTGTAAAATAAATTTTTGAAAACGGTAATTCTTTTTATTTACTCTTATTTTATTACTTTTTCGAGCATTTTTCTTGGAAAAACTCCGAAATTCGAAGGAGACACTCGCCTACGCAAACGTAAACTGCTCTCGGCCGGAGACGTCGTCTCCTGGCCGAGGCAGCCTCGTGCTGCGCTTTAGCGAAAAGTTCTCAAATTTCGGAGCATTTCCCTTTGAAAAGCTTTGAAATTCGAAGGAAACACTCGCCTATGTAGACGCAAGCTGTTGTCGGCCGGAGACGTCGTCTCCTGGTCGAGGCAGCCTCGTGCGTCTTAGTAAAAAGTTCTCCTCAAATTTCGGAGCTATCCTAAGGGAAATGTATAGCATTGTATAATTTATATCAATTAAGAAGAGTATTTAATATGAGAACTTTCATTTGAGGCAATTCTGTAAGTGCTTTTCCAAGTTGAATATAGAATTTCATATATTGATTATTAAATTTATTTAATAAATTGGTATAATTAAAGAAATGCTTTTTTTGATTTATTTCAAATAATGAAATGATATTATAAAAAAAGAGCAGATATTTTTGCGACAATTATACACATTTCTACTCTATACTTTTTACATTTTATTTTTCTAACTTTTTTAATAAATGTTCTCTGTATAATTAACAAGTGAATTATGCCAATAATACGCATATTTAATAGTAATTATATGTTTTAATCCAAGCTTTTTCATAGTCAAGTTGCAAATCGTTTTGAAAAAAATGTCTTTTTACAGAATAGTTTATAGTAGTAATAAGCTGATCAATTTTTTATTGTATATTTACAAGAGAGTTTTGGTAACTAATCGCTGACGGCGATTTTATCACATAAAGCCATCTGACTATTTTTTTTAAGTCAATGTATGTTATATTGTGAATTGAATGATATACTTATGTTGAATGATTAGAACTTTCTCTGAAATATAATTCTCTTAGAGTGTATTAAACTGTTCACTTCGATAAAATTATATTGTAAATTTGTTATGCATTCAACAATTTAATAAATATGAAGTGGTATTAGCACGTTTATACAGTTTTTGATGATGGGCACAGCTCATCATAAAAGATGCACGTATTAACAGTAATTTTTTATTTTACATATTTATATGTATTGATTTTTCTAAAAACGTAGACTGACATTTTTTATGATTTTGTCAGTGTCTGCAAGATCTACAAAATCTTTCACGCCTTTTGGTCTCACGGATATCCCTATACTTGCTCCGCTCTCGTGCCACTTAGCTTTCAGTAAAACACAGCAACCTTGATCTAAACATTAAAATATATTTTTATGTCTTTATTGTACCTGCATGTGTTACCTTATATGTATTTCAAAATACCATATAAATATTTTAATTTAATTTATTCCGATTCAAACTATTCTTTACATTGGACTTGAAAGATTAGAAATAAAAACTTACCAAGCTGTCCACGTTCATGAGCGGCAGCTAACTGGTTTACAACACGTCGCTCAACCTCATGTTTGATAGATCTTGCACCATAGTGTGCATCGTAGCCATCTGCAAGGACCGAGAGGACTTCCCGATCCCATTTTAATTCAATCTTATGACGTTCCCGAGCTCTAGAAGCCCATGCATCCAGTTCACGAGCAACCAATTTAATCAGTTCGGCTCGTGAAAATGGCAAAAAATAGACAATCTCGTTGATGCGACCCAGGAATTCATCCCGTCGAAAATGTGATTTCAAAATTGGACGAACCTTCACAAGCATTGTTTTAAAATTATGAACTAAGTTACAACACATTTTTTTAACGAAAAACTACAATAAAAAAAACCTACGACTTGGTCTTTAAAGTTCCTAGAAATCTCAATATTCTCTGGTTCTTGATCATCATTAGCCTTGTTATTGAGCCTCTTTGTTAAAAGTCTTTCCTCTTCTTCTCGTAGTTGCATGGCATGTTCAGCAATTTCTTCACTGGCAAGATTTGAAGTCATAACGAAAATTGCATTTTTACACTCTATCGTTTTGCCTTTACCATCAGTCAATCTTCCCTAAAGCATACATTTATATTTGAATTAATACGGTAAAAAATGATATGTATAACTAATACATAATAAGAAAAGATTAAAGAATGAACCTCGTCGAATAGTTGTAATAATACTGTGAGAACGTCTGGATGTGCTTTATCTACTTCATCAAATAGGACTACTGCGGATGGTGATTTTTTCAGTAATTTTGTCAATTGGCCACCATCATCGTGACCAACATAGCCAGGAGGTGCTCCAATAAGTTTGGCAACTTCATGCTTTTCTTGGTATTCTGACATGTCCAGTCTTATGAAAGTGTCTGGTTTGTTTCTGTGAATGTAGACTGCTAATTGTTTGGCAAGTTCAGTTTTTCCTATACCAGAAGATCCCAGAAAAAGAAAAACTAAGGGGTGTTCTTCATCAATCCAACCATTTTCTTTTCTTCGAATTGCTGAAAGTTATGTAAACTTTTAATAACATGCTGTAAAAATTGAATAAATAAATCTTTTTATGAATTTAAAGATTACTTGATGCTACTATCGAAATCGCGCCTTCTTGACCTACAATGTATTGTTTTAATCTCTGTTCCAGTGGAAACCTTCGCCTCTCTTCAGCTTCCTAAAATTAATGCACTCTCAGTTTATCACGAGTCTACAAGAGGGAAAAATAAGTTAAATACTAACTTTTTCTTTAAGTATTTCATCATACTTCAAAGCATCTTTCATTAGCATTTCTTCAATTTCCTTGTCCATGTAAGCATAATCGACAGCTCTACGTCCTGCCTCATTTTCAATGGTTGGATTTGCTCCAGCTTCCAAAAGAGCTTTGACACATTCTTTGGAACGTGCCAGAACTGCATAATGAAGAGCTGTGAAACCTTTGAAAGTGGCTCGAGCAATCAGAAGGTCTGAGAATTCTTCCTCCCTTTCACTTAGGACTAATAACAATAATTAGAGATGTTTCAAAAAGAAAATGTAATTATAAATATAAATTATTTTACCATCTGAAGGATGCATTCTCTTTTCCATAGCAGTCTTATAGACATTCACAAAGTCATCACCTGCATTGATATCAGCACCTTGTTGAATAAGATAGCGAATGGCTTCTAGTCTCCCATTAATTGCAGCTGTTTGTAATGCTGTCCATCCCAACGCATGTCTGATGTTTACATTGACTCCACTTTTAACGGCCTTATAAAGAAATTTGTAAGTAATTTTAATATTCACAAGCAAAACAATTGTAATTTTTATAAAAATATCTAGTTATACCTTCTTTAAATCAGAGATATTGCCATACTGTGCTGCTAGGAAAAATTTTCTGTCTATAGGGAATACAATAAAATAAATATTTTATAAAATAACTGCAATAAACCATAAAAAGCCTTGCACGAATGAAAAAAGAAACTTACCCAAATTATTTGGATGCTCGATTAGAGCAATAGCAAGACCCAAGCCACTTAGAATTAAACCCAGTTTCTTTAATCCCCTTTCTTCTCTGCTTCTACCTTTGAAACTTTCCTCTCCTTTATAATATCCATTGTCTTGACCTTCCTGAGAGACACAAAGTCTGCTGGCGAGTATTGGATAACCTCCTGATTCAGCATCTCTAATACATCTAACCCAACCACCGTTCCTCAAGAGCTGACACTTCAAAGTCGACTCCAAACTCTTGGCTATTCTCGCCAGGTACCGAAGTTTAAGCCTGCAGATGTATGACATCTCTTGCAGCCTGATTTATCTAATTTTTTTGCTTCTCTGCTGTTGCATCGGATAAGCAACCTCAAGTTTCGTCTGCGGTAAATCACGGCCGACTCTTCATACGCTTTAAGTTTGAATTTTGATTCTTTTATTAACGATCTTGGAATCTTGTAAGTAATTGTAGAATAATGCTAATTATATTTGTACTTACATGCGTTACGAGATACGAAAAATTTTGGAGCGGAGCTTGGTATCAGAACATCGCGAAGCAGACACAAATAAGATAAACTAGGTAAGTATTTACATTGCATGGGCGCTACGCACGCGGTATGTAGAATTTAGGAAGTGTACACATCAAATGAATGTAGGTAATGACGGTATGACGCAACTCGACTTTTCTTGAATCGCGAAGGATAATAGAGGATTGATAACTAAGAACTATATTTGATTCGACATTTAATTTATAAATAAAAATGTGTGCGTACTACTTGGCGCAGTTCATTCAAGCCAAAAATATAGGATGATTGATGAGCTTTACAAATGGTGCAAGTGCAAAAGATCAATTATGGTGAAATTTATTTATTAAGTCCTTCTATTGTTTACTTTTTATTCTTTATCCAACAGTTTAATTATTTTGCATACTAAAGTTAAAAATCCATAATAAATTTCAAAAATTCATTCTCTCATTCTGCACTATGCCCAAAATCAATCCTATCGTTCTCTGAAAATATTCCAAAAGCTCCAGCGAGTAACAACAGATAACAATTAAGCCCGAGATTTCCAATAGCTTTTCCCGAAACTTCTAGGACAATCGGAATTTTTCTCTCCTCTTTCGAAAAGACTACTTACAGCGCCATGCAGCCATGCTTTATCGTGGACCAATGAAAGAACGGCGCATCGATCGTGCCGTATATATAGGTATATCTTATACCTAGTAAAATTTTCAAATCGCGCGCCGTCACACACCTCATTCGTCTAACCTAAAAAACCGCGAGTCATCGCCGAATTCGCAAATCAGAACCGCATTTCTTCTCAGACATTCTCACGCGCTGTACGCATATTCTACTCAACTAATAATCATCTGCAATCACCATTTGATTCGAGGTCTTTCCCGAAACTGGAAAGACCTCGAGTCCCGAAAACAATTCATATAACAGTTGAATAACGAAGCGATTTTTCTTATTCGTTCCAGAAGCTTCCAGACGAGCGGTTCCGGCATTCCCGCGCGTGACACGAGCCGACACCGGAAAAGCGGAACGTCCGCGAACTCACGAGTCTCGGGTTCTCGCTCAGCAAGGAGCTCTCTCGGGCAGTTTAGCAGAAAGCGCCCGCACGAAGCGCATCTCCAGAAAGGGAAAAAACGAGTGCAGAGACTATATACCTATATATACTCGCTGTACATCGAGAGAGAGAGAGAGAGAGAGAGAGAGCCAAGTGCATAACCTATCCGCACACGTATTCGTAAGTCAGAGGCAAGCCTTCGATTGAGCGAGAGTGTAGTCACCGAGTGCGAAAAGTCGAGTAGCTTAATTCAAGAGTCGGCGAAGAGAGAGACTGAGCGTAGTCGATTCCAGCTAACCTGCAGTTATTACCAACACACCTACACACTCGCCGGCGACGCAGACACAAGAGATAGATATAGACACTCGTACGCATCGGAGCCGAAAAAGAGGAGTCACTCCCGGAGGGAGAGAGAGAGAGAGAGAGATCGGTGCGGCTAGACACGTGCAGAGGAAAGCAAGAACAATAGCATCGAGATAGCCATGGCCGCGATGTCCGTGATTGGGATTGACTTCGGCAACGACAACTGCTACATAGCCGTCGCGAGGGCCGGCGGTATCGAGACCATCGCTAACGACTACAGCCTTCGCAGCACGCCGTAAGTTAAACCATGCGTATATATATGTATATATATTTGTGTAATGCACGTTGTATATTCTACCTTCTTTAGATGCTCTCTTGGCGTTAATTAACGTTTTTTCTTTTTGGCCTTCGAGAATTTTCTTATAGTACTGACGATTCACTTGGTTATCAATGCGGATCGTCTGGAATTTTCGCTGTCATACTTAACTTAAAAGTTTTGATAATAATTGCAGCAGGCTTGTGAAAGATTTTAGTTGAGTGCATACAATGATTAGTAATGTCTTTTTCAATGAAATATCCAGTTGATTAAGTGTCCACCCTTCCTCTGAGTGGACTAATTTCATTTAGAAACCAATGCAGCGTGTCCGTGTGGAGGTATCAAATCTTTGCACTTTGATTATTGGTGCGTAAAATGTGAGGCTGGGTCAATGCTCTTTAGAATATTGTTCTAATGTTATATAAAAATGTTAATCAGCCACTATGTGCAGACACGTTTGTCGTGTCATGATTATTGTTTCGTCAGGAGAGTTACTGCAATATCTCCAGTAGCTTTTATACTAATAATGATTTTCATATTTATTTTAATGTACATTTATCATCCTTTCATTTTGAATAAATGCAAGCTTCTATTTGACAAGCTTAATGGAAATTTAAAAGGGGTTATGAGTTCATAGGTATCGTTTGTGATAAGACAAGGTTGTTGCTTTGGCAACACAGATCCATCAATTGATATCACACTACTATTATTGCATTATAAAAACCCCAATAATTCCAAAGTATGACATTGCAGTCTACAATATTGCATAAAATACCTTTTCCCATTAGCACTCTGTCAGGTTTGCAAAAGCTCGCAGGTTCATAATTTTATCATCAGAAGTACTAACTTATTGTAAATTGCTGGAAATAAGTACAGAAACAAACATTGGTGGACGTCATTGTTCCAAAATCGGCAATTGCCAGAACAACGTCTCGAACTCCTGAGATCATCGAAGGCCGTGGATCAGTGGGAGGACATACACACGCATACACACGCGCATACATACAACACGCATTGTGTCTCGACTTTTTCGCGGTTCGACGAAAAAGGAAGCTGCTCTCGCGCTTAATGACTAATGCCCCGGTGTGTTGTCGTTCATGTAGAGGTACACGTACACCGTACACCCATGTGTATATGTGTATGTACACACTGCACATTCACGTGTATCGTATATGTATAAGCAATATCCATGCATGTATAATATACATCATGTATATATGTATAGACACGCATGTGTACCCATAGGCGGCCGTTCTGTGTAATCTAAGGCGCTATCGATTCTTTCGTTGCGACTATGAGGGACAGTTTGTCAGCGATGCGTCGCGTATTGAATAGCGCCGACGCGCGGCGCCGGGGACAGCTGACGATATACGTCGAGGGCCGACGTCTTTTACTTACGGCGGATGTGTCCACTTATTACTTTTTAAACCTGTTTCACGTCTTGAAAATTGAAAAATCGCGCGACAAATGTACTTGCTTCGCAAGCTTTACCTCGTCGATAAAATTTTCATAGCAAAAATTTTTACCATATCCGTATTATTCTAAAACAATTACGAAAGTAGAAAATTCAAACGTGAGGATCCTGAAATGCTAAATGTTGTTTTTCAGATCATGCGTGGCATTCAGCGGCAAGAATCGTATTCTCGGCGTGGCGGCGAAGAATCAGTTGGTCACCAACATGAAGAACACGATATATGGCTTCAAGCGGCTCCTTGGCCGAAAGTACAACGATCCCTTCGCACAGAAGGAGTTGCAGTCGTTGCCTTACAAGACCAAGCAATTATCCGACGGTGGCATCGGCATACACGTACGACATAATGAATAACGCTTTACTAGGAATATAATGCTTTAACAGGCACAGAGAATTAGTTTAAAAAATATAAAACATTTTCAAATTTTTATTCGGAGTAATTACAATTATTTTTTGTTTCTAATTTAAACAAAGAAAATATTTCGTTCTATGCAGATTATAAAAGGATTATTTTTTTGTTATGGCATGTAAACGTTAAATGCAATGCGTTATGATTTTCGTTGCATCGACGGAGCGTAGTATGAGACTGATCTGGCGCAATGCCAACGGTTTCGCTTCTCGACCGGGACACTGTCTTTTTCGCACTTAATTAGTCTACCGGTCAGAGATGAGTTATTTTTGATTTACTTCATAAATTTTTCTATGTATGATACTACATTACATTTGGTTCACATACTAGTAAAAAGAGATAATAGTTTTTTTTATTCTATAGTCTTTTCAAGTTCTCATATGAGTTTTATGACTCTGCATTCCTTGCACTAATGAGTACTTTTTTAAGCATTTTGAATCCACTTTTAAGTAAATCACGCAGAGCAACAATTTTATGTACAGTGAAATGTGCATATTGTATACAGTTGATTAAACGCATTTTATAACATAATTAAACAAAGCATACGTCATTTTGTGCTTCCAAAGTTTATATTTACTAAATATTACCATTTATATTTATTTCCAACTGTTGTATTATACAGGTGCAGTACCTGAATGAAGACCACGTTTTTACACCCGAGCAGATAACAGCTATGCTGTTCACGAAGTTGAAGGACACATCAGTGACCGCCCTGCAAACTGCTGTAAATGATTGTGTGATTTCGGTACCATCTTACTTCACTCAGGCTGAGCGTCAAGCTTTGCTCGATGCCGCTCGAATCGCTGGTCTGAATGTGCTGCGACTTTTTAACGAGACCACAGCAACCGCTCTTACCTATGGTATCTACAAGCAAGATTTGCCACCACCTGACGCAGCACCCAGAAATGTGGTCTTCGTCGATTGTGGTTATGCCAGTCTTCAAGTGTCTATTTGCGCATTTCACAAGGGTAAACTTAAGGTACGCATACTAATATTTTGAACATAAATAAAAATGAATACTTCTTATGAAATTAATTATTTTCATATTAATAATCTTAAAAATAAATGCATAGATGTTGTCCAGTGCAGCAGACAGTCAAGTTGGGGGCAGAGAGATCGATACCATCCTCGCTGATTACTTTTGCAAGGATTTCCAGGCACGTTACAAAGTTGATGCGCACAACAATCCACGTGCTTACGTGCGTCTCCTTACTGAGGTTGAGAAACTCAAGAAACAAATGTCAGCTAATTCGACAAAGCTTCCTATCAATATTGAGTGTTTTATAGATGAGAAAGATGTACACGGTGACTTGCAGCGTTCTGACATGGAAACGATGTGTGCGCACCTTTTTAAGCGCGTTGAAAGTACACTCAGACAATGCTTAACTCAATCCAGTAAGATCTTTTTAATACTTTCAGTTTTTTTATTTATTATCATTTTTATTGTTGTATTTGATATCGTTTCTGCTATTGCTATTATTATTATTATTATTATTATTATTATTATTATTATTGTTGTTGTTGTTGTTATTATAATAATTATTATTTTTATTGAATGTATGTGAAGAGTTTATGCATCCCGTCGAGATCCTTATTT
This sequence comes from Philotrypesis tridentata, assembly GCA_018906965.1. Lineage (NCBI taxonomy): Eukaryota > Metazoa > Arthropoda > Insecta > Hymenoptera > Pteromalidae > Philotrypesis > Philotrypesis tridentata. The sequence goes on from JACCIB010000002.1 coordinate 2,392,802, forward strand.
TCAATTATAAATTGTAACCTTGAAGAGGATCACTGTTGGAAATATTTTAGAAATGAGTAACTCAAAGGGGTGAATAAATTCTTCACCTACAGAAGTATTACATTTTGAGTAATAGCTGCAATTTTAATGCTAATTTTAATACTGATGTTTTCAGAATTGAAGTTGGATGACATTCACTCAGTAGAGTTGTCGGGAGGTTCTAGTCGCGTACCGGCGATTAAGCGACTCATTGAGGAAGTGTACGGTAAACCCTGTTCAACTACTCTTAACCAAGATGAGGCAGTGGCTCGAGGTTGCGCTCTCCAGTGTGCTATGCTTAGCCCAGCGGTACGAGTACGTGAGTTTTCAGTCACCGATATCCAGCCATACGCCATCAAACTAACTTGGGATGCAAGCCAAGGCGAGGCAGGGTAAGACAGAAATGGCACTTTTCTTAATAATAAGCATTAAATCTTAGTTTTATTATATCACGTCTTTTAATTTTCAGAGAAATGGAGGTCTTTGAACAAAACCATTCTATTCCATTCTCCAAAATGCTAACCTTCTACCGTTCCAGTCCATTCACATTGACATCTAGTTACAGTGTATTACCTCCATCATATCCTACAAATCAAATTGGTACATTTACAATTAAAGATGTAAAGCCTAATAAAGAAGGAGATTCATCAAAAGTTAAAGTAAAGGTCAGAATAAACCTTAATGGAATTCTGACCATTGCGTCGGCTTCTCTCGTGGAGAAACGCGAACAAACGCAGCAAGAAAAGGAAGAGGAAGAACAACAGCAAGCTCAGGAAATGAACGTTGACCAACCACAGGATAAAAAAGACAAGGCGGATCAAGATGCAGAAGCGAAGGAACCACCAGCTCCTGAGGTAAGAGATTATTATTTTTTCTAGCAAATTGCTCTAATCGTCTGCTATATTGGTTTTTCATTAGTTGGCGATGAGTACATTGACTTTTTAAAACGATTTTGTTTGTTACACAATTTGAAGTGCATATTAATTACAGCTCAATTCGATTGCAGAACAAAATCGTTTAAATTAACACAATTTTTGTGTTTTATCTTATTTAAACTAAACATGTATGGCAAGTTTTTGATTCTAAATGTTTTTAATTGTCTGAAATTTCATAACCACGTCCGAGCAGCTATACCTTTGAAACACATTATAGTTTGAATAAAACTAAGAACCAATTTTATAGATATAAATAAATTATGCGCACACATAGACTGACAGAGCAGTACCGTAAAGAAGATCGTGTGTCTTTGTTGTGATTTAGGTGAAAATGGATAAGTTGCGGCGAGGCTCGGATGACGAGGACGAGGCGAGGAGCTCGTCCTACTCCTCCAGGATAAAGACTGCTCTGTCCTGGTTCAGCTCGGTACGCGACACATACTTATTGCCACTTACTTGGACCCATACGCGTACACACACTTTTTTTGTTGTAAATGACTATGCATTCTGATAAGTGGAGAGCACGCATAAACGCTGAATGCTACTTATCTAAATACATATACACTGTTTCTCTATATTTTTTTCTTAACCTGGGAAAAATGTTTGTGAAATAATTTGCGGACAGTTTTAATTCATTCAGCTTAGTACTCCGATCCTAAAAGTCACTTTAAACTTCTTCCATAAACCTGTAGATGTCATCTTTTCCCAGGTTCTTTTTTCTTACTCTTGAAAATTTTTTTATATCGTTCGTTTGAAGTTAATAAAAATAGTTTACATATATTTAGATAAAAATTTTAAAAATTCTGTCGTCGATTGTGAATTTGGAAAAATTAATTCTATAAAGATATTTTTTTTAAATTAAGAGTAGTCATATTGGAATTTAGGAAGAAGTTTTTTGATGTTGTAATTTTTTGAATTGAAACGGTAATATTTTTAAATTTCAATATGTTTTATAATAGATAATTTACAATAGATTTTTTTTATTGTAGAATACATTTTTAGTATCCACGATTTTTAAATACAAATGTAATGCTATTTAATGAAAAGCTGTTTTTATCGAATATTTGTTTTATGCACATTATTTTTGAAACGAGTGAGTCTTCAACTTCGTTCTAAATTTTTATTTTCAATTTACCTTATGGAAGAGCCAAATATTAAAAATGCATAAGATTTAAAAAGATAAACTTTTTTTGCAAGTTTCTTAAAAATCGGCAACAATATTTTATGCGTTGCATTCTTTTCATTTATATAAAATGTTTTTTTTTTTTTGCCTTTGAAAATGTATTGACTTCATATCATTAGTTGTGCTGACGAAGTTAGGATTATTTTCAAGTGAATCTGATATAATGCATATGGGTCCAAGATAAAGTTGTGTCACGTCGTGCTACCTTATATACTCCTCCTATCTTAATATGTTACGTACTGTTAACTAAAAATTTTTGTATAAGCTTGGAACGATTTGCAACAAGTTAGTAAAAAGTTTGACTTGTTGCTTTTCTGAGTTTCTAATTTGGCTCTGTTTTATTTAATCTATGATAATTATAATCTGTTTATTTATTTACTTTATTATTCATTTTAGCTTGAAGCAGATTTAGATAGCATTATGTTTTTACTTAAGAATCAAGTTACCTTAATATTAATCTACTAACTTGTTTGTGTATTCAAAAAAATCTTTGCTTTAACTAATATGTTATTAAAATTGCATTAACATGATTCATTTATTGTGTTGTTACTATGTATTGTCTGTTTTTGTAACTTGTAACTTGTAACTTGTAACTTGTAATAATGTGAATCATAAAGCTACATACAATTATTTACACAAGCATTATTCACCATGTATTTAAAGAAAAGTACAATTCATACTTTTGAGTTTCATGTCAACATTACTTTATCAAGCTTTGTGCATGACTTGTTTTAGGGCGATGAGAAGGGTGATGACAGCAAGAATAAGGTCAAAGTTCGTCACATCGATCTGCCCATCGACGTTCGTGGATATGGTCTTACACAGAAAGAGCTTGATAATGCACTAGAGAAGGAGGTAATGCAATATATTATAATATCAATAATAATAGTCCAAAGCGAAGTAGATAATTATGATAAAAATAATTATATTATTTTTTATTCATAGTGTAAAATGGTAGCAGAAGACAGACAGGAAAAGGAACGCATAGATGCACGTAATGCCCTTGAGGAATACGTATACGACTTACGTTCGAAGATCTCAGAAGAGGATCAACTCTACACGTTCATTTTGGACGCAGAACGCGAAGCACTGTGCCGCACTCTTGATGATACCGAAAATTGGCTGTACGAAGAGGGCGAGGAATGCCAGCGTCAGGTTTACTCTGATAGATTAACGCGGCTCAGGGTAAGTAATTAGTTTTCAATCATTTATTTATGTGAATTGAAAACAATATCATAACTAAATGTTAAACAATGCTTTGTATAGTCTCAAGGCGAACCTGTCAAGGACCTCAAGCTTGAATTCGAGAGCCGAGGACAAGCCATGGACGAGTTCGCAGGCGCGCTTCAATTGGCTAAAAAAGGCGTAGACAGAATTCGAATCGCTCAAAGTAAGGGTGAAGACAAGTATGACCATATAACTGAGGAAGAAATTAAGCAGGTTGAGCGAATAGTTCAGGAAAAGTGGAACTGGCTCGAAGAAAAACGTGTCCAGTTGAATCAAACGCCACGCACCCAGCAGCCACCTGTTTATTGCAATCAAATCCGCACGGAAAAACAGGTTGGTATACATATTACATATACATTAAAACTCTAATCATGGTAAATTTTTTCATTACTTAAACCAAACTAATAATTTTAACGATTGATTTTTTTAGTCCCTGGATAACGTTGTAAATCCAATCCTCAATAAACCTAAGCCTAAGGTGGAACCACCGAAAGATGACAAGAAAGAGAAGACTGGCGAACACAAAAATCAACAAAACAGTCAGCAGGGACACAACCAGAATAACCAATCAGCTAATGAAGAGAAAATGGACGTAGATTCATCGGCAGCGGACGTCGAATAATAAACAATTAAGAGACCCTCTAACAGCCGCTCCCTCATTCTCTAATTAATACGAATATAAATATAATAAAACATCAGCAATTCGAAGAAAGACATACAAACCTATCGAAGAACTACTGTCAAAGACTTTTAGATAAAATGCGAATTCTTTTGTCGTCTATCGTATTACAAAAGCGTCTGTATACGTGACACTCATGAAAAAAAGAAGAGAAGCCTACTGGATATCGCGATTACGTTTTTAATTATTACTTTTTCAACTCTGGTACTATTACTGTTTATACGTTTGCGAACTTTAATTTCGTTATTTTTCTTATCATGGGCGCCTTTTATCGTTTCCAAGTAAATTTTGTTACGTTTAATCATTTTGCCGGGAGCGATGATTGACACGCTTAATTATTTTTATACTAGGTGATCTAAAACAGTTAAATAAACATGCGTAGCTCTAATTATACTTTTGCTTTTATTAGATTTTATAATCTGTAAAAGTAAGCAACTTTTTATACGATTTTAAATAACAAACTACTGAGCTGCATGTAACGGCATTTTGTCGGTCGCTTTTGTAAAATTATTAAACTTAACAAGAGATTGTCGTCGATAAAAAAAAATGTTGTTTGAAAGGTGCCCACGATATTTGCATTTTTTTCATCCTTTTATGCACACTGTTCTCATATGTACACAATTTCTATGAAAGTGAGACTTGAAACACTATCTGAAGTAAATAAAATTATAATCAAGAGCGTAGACACCACGGTGTGTATTGAAAGAGATTTCAACTTCTTTCTTTAAGTTTAAATTGGAGTATTTTTTTTTTTTTTTTTATTTAAATCAAAAATTTATGAATGTTCAATATTTAATATTGGCTTTGTATTTCGTACTCATTAGATGAATTTGCAATTAATGCATATTATTATAGCATAGATGTCAATTTTTGTCATCGAAATCGTAAACAAAAAAAGTCGGTGGTGATGTGTGAAAGAATTAAATTGTATTACATATGCTGGAGAGTGTCTGTGTAACTGATGCTAACTGGTGATTATTGTATTGGTGCCTTTGGAAGGAGGATGCGTTTCTTTCCTCGTACTTAATTCATGAATGAGATAAGAAACCTTTCAAAGCTTCTGATGCGCCAAGACTTAGAGAAATAAAGAAAGAGAGAAAGAGTACGAACAACCCAGGGAAGAAAAATTGTTCATAATTATTTGCATTGATATATTACTTTAGCTGATTATCACAAATTTTTAGTTATAGTTGTACTATTATGTATGTACAAAAAGTAAAAATAGTTTTTATTTAAATTTTTTGCATTAATGGCTGAAATATTTTCAAAGCCTATAATAATTATTTACAGTTTTTCTTTCCCGGTATCTCTAATTTTAATAGTCCTAGAAGAGAAATGGTGTGTAAGTTGGGGTAATTTTTCAAAATGAAAGAACTAAAAAAGTATAATGTAACATCTGAAAGTAGACATTAATTGAAGCTAAATTAAAAAGGGGAAATAAATAATGTCTTAAGCTAATATCGCTGGCGATTTCATCTATTTAACAACAATTATTACAAATTTTCTTCATTCCATCAATTTGTGAGCCCAATGGAACCAGAACTCTGTCACGTATTGCATTTATGATTACTTAAATTAATAATCATTAAAGAATAAGGAGAAAAAGACAAAGAACCTGAACAAAAAAAATCAATTATTTGTTTAATCTGTATGCTTATACCCTAGCACATGCGCACGTATATATACAGCAACTTATTGTAATATTTTGAATGTTTTAAAAAGAATATGAATTTTAGAATTTCTCGTGGCTATAGTCAAATTGAATTATTACTGCCTATAGATTATTTTGAAGCTAAAGCATAAGTTGTACATTATAGAGATCATAAACTTTAAAAGTGATACATACATTAAATTTTTTTTCTTCCTGGTGGATTATGTTTGAGAATAATCTTTCAGATAGTACTGCCTTGAATTTTTGTTTGACTCTACTCTCTTTTTTCTTTTATTTTGATACAAATCACCTGATGATTTTTTTTACAACTAATAGTTACATTTATATCAAATAGTTTTCTTTTTCTTTTGAATTTAAAAAAGTGAAAGGTGAACAAAAATCATCGTAAAACAGGTACTTTGGAAAGAAGATGAAATCTATTGTAACTGTACAATAAAAAAAGCTTATCTAATATAAAAAAGTCTTGTTCTTTTTATTCACAAAAGCAATCATCCATTTTCTTCTTATTAATTGTCTGACATATATTAATGCTTTGAATATAATTTATTAAGTATAAATGCACAACAATTAATCTGACTTCGCTTGAGTTTTTAAAGGTGTATCGAAGTATGCTCTGTATATGAATGCTGCTAAAGCCACATGTAGCACTAGAACTGCTACTCCAGCCGAGTAAACATTGCTTGATACTGTGCTTAATCCCAAAATTCCTGTAAAATTATACAATAATTTAATGAAATATAGGAAATTTGTACAGATTTAGAATATTTTCATGCTTTCGCAGCTTACCATCAAAAATAAAGATTTTGCTAACAAAGAATGATATCACAGGGAATGCTATTATTATAATACAATGCATAAGCACTGTTTTAAACACTTGTATTTCAGTTGGTCCCTGTAAAAAATATAAATAATTATTGTGGAATTAACACATCATTTTAACTAACCAATGGTTAATAATATATTTAACAAGACAACATCTACTTTCGAGAAATTAAACATTTATCAAGGTAATAATTGCTTTTATTTGCATAACTTTACCTTTTGTCCAGTCATGATTAATTTCTTCTAAATTCAATCAATTGTTAAATGACAACTGATTTATTTGCACGTTGTTGACAACAATCGCATAACCACTAATGCATCTATCCTCTGAATTCTTTTTTTCAGATATTTTTTAATAATTTTTCTATGTAATAAAAGAGCTTGTAGAACGTTAATATATGAGTTTTCGTCAAAATTGAAGTCTATAAAAATTATTACAGGTGCATTTTAATTTGTAAATGTCATTTATTCACCGTAAAAAGTAAACAAAATATTCACTTTTACCGGACGTCACAAGACCAAAAACTGAATATATATGCGCATGTGTGATAGAGCAGAAATATCTCGACATTCTCGACTCCGCCGAGTCCGTGAAGTAAGTATCTAACCTATATTCATGTTATTTCACATTGTGAAATTCTCCGCGGAATCTTGCAACTCAAA